>CM061065.1:189623322-190823322 GCA_030762895.1 Sophora flavescens
AATTGATCCCCATGTGAAAAATTGAAAATTGAACTTTGAGAAACTTTATTGTGATTGCTTGATTTATGATAAGTTTGGGGTGAGGGGGTGCACACACTAGGAATTGTATCTCGGTCAAACAATTTGCAAAAAATGTCCAGGTGAGGAATTTGAGCCTCCAACTTTGTTTTTGATTGTGTGAATCACTTTTAAGTTGCACTTTCCTGAATTTGCTTGAATCTCTTCATGGTTTGCATGTCTATGTGTTGCATCAAATGATTTAGGCAATTTTCTTTGAATAACTACTTGGCCTAAAAAGAACCATCCCTAATGCATGTTCCCTAGTTAGCCACATTGAGTCTAATTAACCTATTGTTTCTTGATGACCCTATATTATAAGCCAAAAATCTGAAAAATCATGTTAACCCAATCTTAGGATTAGGAGAGCATGGAAGCTTAGCAAGAGAAGGGTTGTAAGAAACTAAGTTTGGGGTGGCTACAAGGTGATATGTCATTTTGGGTTGAGAAAAATAAAAATAAAGGTTGAAACCCAAGGCAAAAAGAAAAAGAAAAAAAATTGCCAAAAGAAAAGGGGCAAAACAAAAAGATTAGCAAGGAAAAGACTGTAGTCACCCGAGGCAAAAAGAAAAATGAAAAAAGGAATTTGAGTGGAATATGTGTCAAATGCTCATGCTCTCTTAGTTCCTAGGGACTTAAGCCTAGTATCCTTGAATATCCTACCCTTAGCCAGGCCCCATTTCAACCTTTAAAAGACCTTCTGATGTTGCATACATGTTTTCGTGGGAACTATTTTTGAGATGAACATCAAATTCATGGGAAGTGCTCTTGAAATGTGAATTTGAGTGAAAAGTTGATAGCCTAGACACAATTGAGCGAATGAGTGAAATACTAAATGCCCTTGTGATGAAGGCAATTGTTTGAAATTGGTGATCTCCCTTTTGTTGTAACTTTGATCCTCAACTTAGATTAATACTTGCATGAATGATAAGTTCTCAACTGTTTAAAGTAAATTAATGTGGGGATTACATTGATGCAAGGGGGGATTCATTGAAGGAAAAACTGCTTTGTTAAGATTACGTGAAATTTGTGCGAAATTGATTGATCCTTTAAGCTTGCCAAGTCTTGAGTCTTTTTTGAGTTTTAGCTTGCTTGGGGACAAGCAAGGTTTAAGTTTGGGGTGTTTTGATAAGCCTCTGGCTTATCTAGTTTTATAACTAGATAGACTGTGGTTTATGTGCTAATTATTCGAGTTCAATCTCGTTTTCGCCCAAATTTGGCCTTGTTTTGTTCCTAAGTTAGACTTTGACTCGTTTTAGGCATTGTTTGTAGTTTTTAGTTTATTTTGAATAGAATTACGCTTTTTGTTTCTTTTTATGTTTCAAGTTAGAAGTGAAGCTCCTAGAGTCAAGGAAAATGAAGAAAACAATGGAAATTGCCATTCTAGAGATACTCGCCCCCCCGAGTGGATGCTCATCTCGCGAGCCTGAAGATCAGCTAAGCAGCAACAGTCATCCTTTTTGTCTCGCCTCGCGAGAGGCTGCTCGCCTCGCGAATCATGAAGACCCTGGAGGACAGAGACCATCACGGCCTAGCCGTGATGAAGGTCACGGTTGTGAAAGACTAGGATTTGAAGCCTCGCCACGCGAAACATACTATTGCCTCGCGAGAGTCCAATTTAAAAGCGCGCCAATTTTAATATTCGCCTTGCGAGCGCGCGCAGATCCCTAATCCTATATATTGCTGTTTTAGGGCAGAATTTGAAAGCTTTTGGTTACCACTGTTTTGTAGCGTTTAGGGACGAATCCTTGTGTTTCTGGAGCTGCGTCTCCTCTTTTCTTTTTCTTATTTTACTATGGTGGTTATGTTCGATTGCTTGTCTGTCTTTACGAGCATGAGGAACAAATCCCCTCGTCTGAGGGATCAATGAAACCACCCATGGCGGTGTAGAATTCGATGTGATGTATGTTTTTCTCCCTTCTTTCAATTAATGTTTTCCAATTCTGATTTGATTGCATTGATCATATGCATGCGTGATTGACTAGTTAAACGTGATGAGGCTTAGGAGGCAATTCGCGTTTTAGAACTTGAATTGGGATCGTCGATCGAATATTGCACGAGAGTGAGTAGGAGATCGGTGGAACCTTATAGGAACCAGGTTTAATAGAGTTTGATGATTAGGGTTATGAGACCTAGTAAGTAATTAATCCAATCGTTGAATACGTCCTATTGAGCACGATAGTGGATATAGGAGAATTTGGGGGTCCTGGTTGACATTGTAATTGAACTTAGGAAAGAATCATCATCACTTGGGTACTATGCATGATTGGGTAGGTGGATTTGAGACCTTAGATATTTTAATTTCTAGATTTTAATACCTTAGTTCTATTAGATTTGTTAATTTAATTTGCGATCATATTCTCCCTCTCAACCATCTGCTGTTACTTGACCAACTTATCGAATTTCTCGCAAATTAGTTGAATTGGTAGCCCAATCCTTGTGTTCGACCTCGGTAAATTCTTACCGTGTTTATTTTATTACTTGTGACGACCCGGTACACTTGACGGTGACTCAGCACTTCGCCATCCGGTCGATTCTTTGCAATGGATGAGAATTGATAGTTTGTTTCTGGATTTCGGCAATGAGCCCAGAAACCTCAGGCTTGGACTTGCTACCAATGGAATGAATCCATATGGAAACTTAAGTAGTATTCATAGTTCATGGCCTGTTCTTCTGTTAATTTAGAACCTGTCTCCTTGGTTGTGCATGAAGCACAAATACATTATGTTAAGTATGATGATTTCGGGTCCTAAACAGCCAGGAAATGATATTGATGTTTATGAGTCCCTTGATTGAAGACTTGAGAATGTTGTGGGATGAAGGCGTTGATGTGATCGACGGGTATTGCAGTGAGACATTCAGATTGCGTGCCATGTTATTTTGCACCATCAATGACTTTCCAGCGTACGGGAACCTGTGTGGGTATAGTGTTAAGGGTCATAAAGCATGTCCAATATGTGAAGAAGGCACATGCTACCATCAACTGCAACATGGAAGGAAGACAATTTACCTTGGGCATTGGAGATTTCTCCGACGTAATCATCCTTATCGTAGATTGAGAAAAGCTTTCAATGGACTTCCAAAGAATGAAATTGCTCCGGTGGCCTTGACTGGAGAGCAAGTTTATGAAAGGGTGAACAACACTAATGTTATCTATGGGAAGACCTAGAAGAAGGCTACCGAGAAGAAAATATGGAATAAGAGGTCGATCTTCTTTGATCTTCCATACTGGTGCAAGCTTGATGTAAGACATTGTATTGATGTGATGTATGTGGAGAAAAATGTGTGTGAAAGTTTAATCGGAACGCTTCTCAACATTCAAGGCAAGACAAAGGATGGTGTGAATGCTCGTCTGGATCTAATTGCGATGGGTATACGAGAGCAGTTAGCTCTACATAAAGTGGGGGATAAGAAGACTTATTTGCCCCCAGCATGTCATACTTTATCAAAAAAAAGAAAAGAAGTTTCTGTGAATGTCTACAGGGAGTCAAAGTGCTACAGGGTTACTCTTCAAATATCAAAAGACTTTTCTCAATGAAAGATCTCAAATTAGTTGGCTTAAAGTCTCATGATTGTCATGTCTTGATGCAACAACTACTACCGGTGGCCATTCGTGACATCTTGACTAAAAAAGTCAGACATGCCATTACTAGGTTATGCTTATTCTTCAATGCTATATGTAGCAAGGTCATTGACACTAAAAAGTTGGATGACTTGGAAAATGACAGCCATTATCTTGTTCCAATTGGAGATGTATTTTCCACCTTCATTTGTTGACATCATGGTTAATTTGATTGTTCATCTAGTGAGGGAGATTAGATTGTGCGGCCCCGTTTATTTAAGGTGGATGTACCCGGTTGAGCGATACATGAAGATCTTGAAAGGATATATGAAGAATCGACACCGTCCTGAAGCATCTATTGTTGAAAGGTATGTTGCAGAAGAAGCTATTGAGTTTTGTACATACTACATGTCAGAAGCGGAACCTGTAGGGCTTTCGAAGTCTTGTCACGAAGGAAGATATGATGGTAAGGGTAAACGAGGTATCACTGTTAAGAGAATGGATCGGGAGGAAGTGCTTCAAGCACATTTGTATATATTGAATAACACTGATGAGGTTGAACCATACTTATGTGAGCACAAAAGCATCATCAATGAAACTTACCCTAGAATGAATGAAAAATGGTGTTTGAACAAGCATAACAAGACTTTCTTAAACTGGTTTAAATAAAAAATTGCAAAGGATGGTATTGCTTCCGATACAATAAAATGGCTAGCACAGGGGCCTAACTTTGATGTCATATGCTGGAGTGGGTACGATATCAATAAGTTTTCCTTCTATACAAAGTCCCAGGATGACAAAAGTACTATGCAAAACAGTAGGGTTATGGTTGTCGCTGAGTCCATGCATTTCTCTAGTTCGAAAGATAAAAACCCTGTTATGGCATCCGTTTCATACTTTGGAATCATTGAAGAGATATGGGAGGTTGATTACACGAAGTTTAGAGTACCTGTTTTTAAATGTCAGTGGGTCGACAGTAACAATGGTGTGCAAACCGATGAGTTAGGATTCAAATTGGTGGACCTTAATAAGGTAGGTAATAGAGAAGAGCCTTTCATCATGGGATCCCAAGCAAAACAAGTGTTTTATATCCATGATCCTTCTAACAAAAGGTGGTCAGTGGTTCTCCAGGGAAAAAAAATGTATAATGGTAGTGAGGGAAATCAAGATTCAACTCTTGATATTTATGATACCCCTTCTTTCTCAACACGGGTGCCTAATTTCAATGAGGAAAATGAAGTGGATGATGTACATGCTACTCGTAATGATCACCAAGAAGGGTTATGGGAGAACTTTACTAATTGACCACAATGTAAGTTTAGTTTGAGTTATGTTTAAAGTCACATTATATGTTTACGTTGATATTTATAAGTTATGTTTACGTACGTTGATCGATATTTATAAGTTATGTTTGATATTTTTCCTGACATACTAACAAGTTTTTTTTTGTTTAAACAGGTATACATGGCTGATCCTGAGGATATCCCTCATTCATGCAGCGGGTCAGAGACCCCGTCTACGGGTAGAAAGGGTAGACGTGCCACACGAATAAGGAATTTGACTGCCAACCGTGGTTCAAATCAAAGGATAAGAATCGACTTTGATAATAACCTCAATCTTATTGGGGTCAATGGCAGAGCAGTTTAACAGGTTTGTGGTGACCCTTGCTAGAAGCAAACCTAGTAAACTTATTGATAATTGGAAAGATGTACCGACGGACGTGAAGGATCGGATATGGGAGAGTATTATGGTATCTATACTTTTACGTCCTGTGTTTGTCTGTATCTACTTTATTTTAATCTTATTAATATCATACAGTAATTCGTTGATTCTTTTGGTGTTAATGTAGCTCACCTTTGACATACCGGATACGAAGGATATGAAGAAGCGTTTGATAAAGTATGCTGGTGAGCGTTGGAGGGCTTTTAAGGTCGACCTGGGCAGATACTATGTATTCAATCCAACATGTGAAAAGAACCCACTTGAGGTGTACCCGTTTCTTGACCAAGCAACGTGAGATCGCTTTGTTCAGAGCCGACATGATCCTAGCTTTCATGTTAACTTATTTGATTTGTCTATTTGTTTATGTAATTTCATTAATTTTATTTACTTATATAATTTAATTGACTTCTATTTATAACAGGATAAGGGAAAAGAAGGGCAGGAAAACCAAAGCAAGAATGTCTACCCCCATGTACTGTCTCGTGGGGGATATAAAAAACTTGGTCAGATAATGGTGGAAGAGGAAAAGAAAGCATTTCAGGAAGCAGCATCTCAGGCAGATCCTAATGCTGAAAATCGTCCAGAAGTTGTTGATCCACCTCCACCCCCATGCCATCGTAAATGGAAGAGGGCCCGACAAAGAAAAACGGGACAATATACATCTGAGGAGGCCCGCCAAGTAGCTGAGAAGATTGTAAGTATAGTTTGAATTGTAATTGTCATTTTAACATTGTTACCAAATTGTAATGTGACCTGATATTTTATATGTTATAGGATGCCTTGGTCGAGTAGATAACCCAAGGAACCTTTGTTCCTAGAGGACGTGATGATATCTTAGTTGCTGCCATCGGTAAACTAGACCACCCGAGCCGTGTCATTGGTGTTGGATGGGGCATCGGCATTCGCCAATACCATGGTTCATCTTCACACCAATGCCACAGGGATGTTGATACAAATAGAGCACGACTAAAATAGGAGATTGCAGCTGAGCTTAGACAGGAGATGGCCGAGCAGTTTGCCCAGCAACTGGCAATATTGACTTCTATGTCCCAGTAGATGACATGTGTCCAACCCTCTGTCCATGTGAGCACTAAGGGCTCATGTGATCCTCCTCATCAGCATGAAAATGATGATGATGGTGATGGCGATGATGATGATGACGACCCTGATAGGTGTGAGCTGTATGTTGATGATCATCATGATTGCCGCTTAGTGGCATTGGGGAGGGCACATAATAACTCCGGTAATACCATACACCATCATTTATTATCGGATGATCAGGTGAGGGTCGTTGTTGAGATTATTCGAGATGCATATGCTCGAGTCCCTGTGCCTACTGAGGAGGTTCAAACAGTGGGTCAGGCCCCCGATAACTTCATCCCTTGGCCAAGAAGACTGGTCAGCTTTCTTGTTGCATCTGAGGTATTCAGTTAGTTGTGTTTTTCTATATTCATAGTTGAAATTATTTATTATTTTTTAAAGATAACGCTTTATTTTTATTTGTTTTAGGATGTTGGGAATGATATTCTGCCTAAAAGGTCAGATCCAGGAAGACCAGAGATGTCTGCTCCTGCCAAGGTATCCATTTGACCATTTAATTAATTACGAATGAAATAACTTATCTGTGATTACTAATATATATCTTTGTTGTTTAGGGGATCGACAAAGGGGCACCTGGTGATGTTTTTAAACTTCTGGCTATACAGGTTGTGACCATGGAGAATGACGCAACTTTGGTAAGGTTGGAACATGATGCCAGTCCAGGTGACGAACTATATATCCCAAAGAAGGAACTTATGGAGATTGTACTTGATAAAGAAATGGCTAGTTCTGCACACCTATCGTTATGGTCCACGTAAGTACATTTTATTTATAAGTTAAGTAATTAAATTTTAAATACTATGATAATTAACATGTTTTTTCAATATATTAGGTATCTGCATCGTATGTTAGTTGATCAGGGTAACCTCACCCTTTATGGGTTCATTGACCCCATGTTCATTCAGGGTGATGTTCTCCTAGCATCAGAAGACCCGGTCACCACCATACGTGATATACTTTCCCGAGACGATCATCAATTATACCTTGTGCCTTATCTCAATAAGTAAGTACCAGTTATTTAATTATAACTATATATGACTTAGTCACTAATTGTTCCACAAATATAGCAAGCATTGGCAACTGTTGATCTTGTACCCTAGGATGAATGTCGTGGTCTTCATCTGCTCAATGGGAAATAAGTTGGTGAATGAACTAAAGATGATCATGGAAACGTAAGCATTAAAATACTTTATAATCAGTAATGCGGTTGTTTTAATTATCTGAAATCTATTAGATATACTTTAATTAATGTTTATTTTGTCATGATTGTTCTATTAATGCAAACCACATGTTGCATGGTGAAAGGCGTCGGGCTATTAGATGGATTATTCCTAACGTAAGATATTTATTAGTTCAAACGCTTCAAATGTTGTTGGTATAATTATTGATTTCTATTTAATTCCTCATATTCTAATTGGGTTTCATTTGTACGTAGTCCCGTATACAACGTGGATCGTGGGAATGTGGATACTATGTGATGAAGTGGATGGTCGAAATTATCTCCTCCAGGATCACTGAAAGATGGTACGAGGTAAATGTTAATTGGTAACAATTAGAAGTAACATTTATAGATTCGTTATATGTTTTATGTTAGTTTATTACTTAAAAGATATAATCTTTTGTCCAATTAAACTTGCAGATATTCAACAATCCGACTCCATTATCTGATGCCGACATCAATAACATAAGGAGGCGTTGGGCAACTTTCTTTCTTGAAGTGTACCAACCATAGTTTGTATGTAGTTAGTTTAAAAACTTATCATGTATTAGCTATAGTGTACTTTTGACTGATATATATTTTGATATGAAATCGATAATATATCATGTAGCTTTTTGGTTTCTAATTATCTTTATTGTCTGAATGTAATTGAACATATGTATTGTTCGTAATAAATTCAGTATATATTAATTTAGTGTGTTTTTGTTGTACAAAAGTGATTGTGTTGAGAATATTTAGAATATGTTATGCTGATATTGATCTGGATTACTGAAATAGGGGAAAAGAATGATAGAAATGTAAAAAGAGTTTTTTTTTTAAAATGAGACTTTTCACATCGGCTATACAAAAACCGATGTGGAAAGTTCAATTTTCACATGGGTTATTAAAAAACCGATGTGGAAAGTTCTCTTTTCACATCGGTTATATTTAAAACCGATGTGGAAGGTGATATTTCCACATCGGTTTTGTGATAACCCATGTGAAAAATGAACTTTCCACATCGATTATGTAGAAAACCGATGTTAAAATTATACTTTAGACATCGGTTTTAAAACCGATGTGAAAAGTATCAATAAACAACATCGTTCGTTTCAACATCAGTTTGAAAACCGATGTGAAAAGCCTAAAATAACCGATGTGGAATCTATTTTCTGCACTAGTGTTGACCCAAAAAAAACTGGCTGCTAAAAGACTCAAGTGCCATGTAGGATGAAGCTTATCCCCACACATGGACAAATATGAAGCTTCTTTGGTTTCTTCAATGTCCCTCCAGTGCTCAAAGGTAACTAAGTTGTATTTCACATTATTAACTTTCTATTTCAGGTAATTAACTTTTATTAACCATTCATAACTAAGTTGTATTTCAGAGGTGCTTTCAAAGATCACCCGATAAAGTCCCCCCCCCCACCCCAAAGAATAAACGGGTCCCCTGGTTCACACCCATAATGAATATTGGACACCTAACCCTGCAGCATGCGGAGCTTAGAGACAGTTTCCTTCTTCTATTGTATGGATTTGCTTCTAAATATTTTCTGCTTGGTATCATCGGAAAAAAGCATTGACTTACTCCAATGTTTTCAACTGTGTAATACCTTGATCAATCCATTGGTGCAATACTAATAACTCTAGTTACTGTTGTTTCCAAATATTAGAATTTTTTCGAGTTAGCAACCGAATTAAAATTATTTCTTTACTTGAATTTTCGTTCCAGGCGATGATTAATTTAACATTAAATAAACCAAATTATCTAGAATATACTTATTTTGGTGCAAAAAGATTTATACTTCTGGAGAGGGGTAACCTTAGTAACCAAGCAAAAGTTAATTAGTCCTACATCTAATTAAAGAGAGGGAAAAAATATATCATAAGACCAAGAAAACATATGAGTTTTGTTTCTTTCACTTTAAAAATAAGGGGAAAATACTATTTGTACAAACACAGATTAGTTGAGTGTGTCATTAGAATATTGATAAGCCTCTGGCTCATCTAGTTTTATGGCTAGTATGACCGTGGTTTTGTGCTAATTATATCCCGTTTTCGCCCAAATTAGACTTGATTGTCGTCAAACAACATTTTGAGTTTCTAGAGTATTTTTAGGTTAATTTAGATGATTTGGAGTCGAATAAAGTACTTACTGTTAATCCTTGTTTTCAGGTAATAAAAAGAAGCAGTTCTGGAGTTCTTCGCCCCGCGAGAGGCTGCTCGCCTCACGAGCCTGAAGGCTGACTGTTCCAAAAAATGCAAACCTTTCTGTGTCGCCTCGCGAACCATGTCTCGCCTCGCGAGCCTGGAAGACCAGAAGCCATCACGGTTAGCCCTTGATGCTCATCACGGGCATAAAAAGAAGGCTCTTCCATTCCTCGCCTCACGAATACTAAGCTCGCCTCGCGATAAAGCCAAACGCTGAAGACTGTTCATAATATTCGCCTCGCGAAGGTATGCTCGCCTCGCGAGCTCGCGGAATCCAGAATCTGTATTTAAGTCTGTTTTAGGTCAGAACCAGGAGTTAGTTTTTATCTTTTCTTCTCTTTAGTTTAGACGGCTGTGAAATTAGGTGTAGGTTTATGTTTGTAATGGAGAACTAGTCTCCTTGATTAATCTACTGTAATCGGGTTCCGCCGTCACTTGAGGTTTTGTAATTCCTGAACTTTTTGCTATTCTCTTTCAATACTTGTTTTATATGTTCTGTTTGCTTAATTCAGAATCGTATAGAATAGGTGTTGATTTGTTTCGATGATTGTATGTTCCTATACTTAATCGCGTTTGCTTAATTCGCGTGTATTCGTTCATGTTCGCTTAGTTCATGAGTGCTTCACCCTGTTTGCTTAATTCGGGAATAGGAACATATGTCTCGTAGCATTGATTTCGCTTGTTAATTGATGTTACAATCGAAAAGAGATTAGAATCTGCTTAGGGCTTGGAATTTACATGAACTGATGATGGTTGGGAAATCGAGAACAGTAGATTAATCGTCTTTAGCTTATTTGATAATCCTTTAAACTGCTCTGTTTTCATTGCTCTGTTTTTGCTTTGTTTTAGTTTCAAACCCAAAACCCCCCAAAAACTGACTTTTCTGTTAATAATAATCTGAGAGTCCTTGTGAGACGATACTCGAGTTGTCGCTCCCTATCTGCATATTTTTTAAGTCCCTCGCTTTTTTGGCGCGTGCGCGATAGCGCGTTCAAAAATTGGCATCGTTACCGGGGACTCTTGTTGTTATTAACAGAAAATTAAATTTATATATATATATATATATATATATATATATATATATATATATATATATATATATATATTTGCTGAATTGGTCTGAGTGTGAATCTACCCATGGATGATTATATGCAAGGTTACATGCCTAATGTTAATTATGAACCACCACGCATATATTATCCTGACTCTCCTGGTTTAATACATTGGTTGCCAAGGTTTAGTGGTCTTGCAGGTGAGAATCCGCATGAGCATCTGAGGGAATTCCAGATTGTTTGTTCTACAATGTTGAGACCTGAAGGAATGACAGAAGACCACATCAAGATGAGAGCCTTCCCATTCTCACTTGAAGGTGCTGCGAAGGATTGGTTGTATTGTCTAGAGCCGAATTCCATCTCAACCTGGTTTGATTTGAAGAAAGTCTTCCTGTTGAGATACTTTCCTGCCTTCAGAGCTGCATCAATCAGGCACAACATTCCCGACCCTTCCACTGATGAGTACCACCCCAGCAGGGGAAACCATCCAAACCCTTGGTATGGGGACTCACAATTGATGTTACCACCGGCACCACCACAGAATCCTCCCCAAGTGACCACTTCTGCACCTTTCGGACCTTCACTAGAAGACCTGTTCAAGCAAATGACTGCACAGATAACTGCACAAATGGCACAAGACATGATTGAATTCCAACAGAGGATGGAAGCAAGTAATCTTGAATTTCAACAGAGGATGGAGGCAAGTCGTCAGAATTTTGTCACTCAAAATGCTTTCATCGTTTCCGCCTTGGCTAAACAGCAAACTCCATATCTCCTTGAAGAACATACAGATTCACAAACAGTTGTTCTTGGCAATACTTCTTCTGAGGATAATTTTGATGATGATGTCAAGAACACTTCTGTTGATGAACTGTGTGTTGAATCTCCAGATATTCACACCTCCCCTGATTCTATCTATTATACTTCATGTGCTGATTGTACTGACACTGCTTCATGTGTAGCATGTTTTGAAAGCTCATTCTTTTCAGGAAACATAGAAAATGAGGATCAGGAGGACATCTGCTTCACCATGCTTGAGGATAATGAAGAACCTTTGGAATTAGATGCATGTGTTGAAAGTGATGAGGTGGATGAACTGTGTGCTGAATTTCCAGACATTCAGGCCTTTTATGATTCTGTTTATTGTACCATATGTACTAACTGTACTAACACTAACCTTTGTGTGGTGTGTGCTGAGAATTCTGCATGTATAACAGGTGATGGATTTGTCAGTGCAGTGAATGAAGAACGTACAGAAGTTGAAGCGGCACCAGAGACCCTCTCTACCGATTTGCCACCTCCCCCTGTGGAACCACCAGCGATGGAGTTCAAGCCTCTGGATTTTGCACCCTTGGATATGAAGACACTGTGGCCAGTCCAAGAGGTTGAACCCCACTTTTATTGGGAGGACTTTATTGACGAGGTTGACAAGGAGGTCATCTTTGACCTGAGAGGGAGTGAGAAGTCCGCCGCACTCGGCGGAGTTACCATAATTGTCAAGTGCCCGCTCCCATACTTATGCTTCATGCCATGGGATCCGGGAGGATCATATTGCAATTTGAGCATCCCGTGGCCGCTGTATCACAGACAGTGGGATCCTGGTGGAACCACCTTCATGAGTTTTTCTGAACCCTACTCTTTTTAATTGCTTTGCTGCTTGCTTTGTTTTTGTTTTGTTTTCTTTTAGCTCCTGAATAATTTGAGAAGATCAGGAGTATTTGTGTGTTGAGTCTTTGGTCGGTGAGCTTGATTGGTTTTGATTAATTTTGCATAGATGGATTGCATGTCATGATTTATGTTGATGATTCCCCCTAGGTCTTGAAATTTGAAAATTGATCCCCATGAAAAATTGAAAACTGAACTTTGAGATATTTTGTTATGATTGCATGATTTATGATAAGTTTGGGGTGAAGGGGTGCACACACTAGGGATAGAATCTCGGTCAAACAATTTGCAAAAATGTCCAGGTGAGGATTTGAGCCTCCAGCATGTTTTTAATTGTGTGAATCACTTTTGAGCTGCACTTTCCCGAATTTGCTTGAATCTCTTTATGGTTTGCATGTCTATGTGTTTGCATCAAATGATTTAGGCATTTTCTTTGTAAATAACCACTTGGCCTAAATTGAACCAGTTCCTAATACATATTCCCTAGTTAGCCCCTTTGAGCCTGATTAGCCTATTGTTCTTGATAACCCTATGTTATGAGCCTAAATCTGAAAAAACCATGTTAACCCGATCTTAGGATTAGGAGAGCATGGAAGCTTAGAAAGAGAAGGGTTGCAAGAAACTAAGTTTGGGGTGGCTACAAGGTGAGATGTGTTGTTTGGGATTGAGAAAAAAAAATATAATAAAAAGGTTGGAGCCAAAGGGCAAAAAAAGAAAAAAAAATAATAAAAAGTGCAAAATGCCAAAAAGGATATCTAAAGAAAAAGGCTGTAGTCACCCAAAGTATAAAGAAAAATGAAGAAAGGAATCTGAGTGGAAATTCAATGTATCAAAATGTTTCATGCTCTCTTAGTTCCTAGGGACTTAAGCTCGGTACCTTTGTATATCCTACCCTTAGCCAGGCCCCATTACAACCTTAAAAGACCTTTTGATGTTGCATGCATGTTTTCGTGGGAACCTTGATTGAGATGAAAATCAAATTTATGGGAAGTGCTCTTGAAAGGTGAATTGAGTGAAATGTTGATAACCTAGACAAACTGAGTGGATGAGTGAAACACTAAATTCCCTTGTGAGGAAGGCGATTGTTTGAATTTGGTGATCTCCCTTTTGTGTGTAACTTGGATCCCTTGCTTAGATTAATGATTGCTTGAATGATGAAATTCTCAATTGTTTAGAGTGAATGAATGTGGGGATTACTTTGTTTGAAGGGGGGAACATTGAAGGAAAAATTATTTTGATGAATTGCTTGAAATTTGTGCAAAGTTGATTAAATCTTTTAAGCTTGCCCTGTCTTGAGTCTTTTTGAGTTTTTGAGTTTTAGTTTGCTTGGGGACAATCAAAGTTTAAGTTTGGGGTATTTTGATAAGCCTCTGGCTCATCTAGTTTTATGGCTAGTATGATCGTGGTTTTGTGCTAATTATATCCCGTTTTCGCCCAAATTAGACTTGATTGTCGTCAAGCAGCATTTTGAGTCTCTAGAGTATTTTTAGGTTAATTTAGCTGATTTGGAGTCGAATAAAGTACTTACTGTTAATCCTTGTTTTCAGGTAATAAAAAGAAGCAGTTCTGGAGTTCTTCGCCCCGCGAGAGGCTGCTCGCCTTGCGAGCCTGAAGGCTGACTGTTCCAGAAAATGCAAACCTTTCTGTGTCGCCTCGCGAACCATGTCTCGCCTCGCGAGCCTGGAAGACCAGAAGCCATCACGGTTAGCCCCTGATGCTCATCACGGGCATAAAAAGAAGACTCTTCCATTCCTCGCCTAGCGAATACTAAGCTCGCCTCGCGATAAAGCCAAACGCTGGAGACTGTTCATAATATTCGCCTCGCGAAGGTATGCTCGCCTCGCGAGATCGTGGAATCCAGAATCTGTATTTAAGTCTGTTTTAGGTCAGAACCAGGAGTTAGTTTTTATCTTTTCTTCTCTTTAGTTTAGACGGCTGCGAAATTAGGTGTAGGTTTATGTTTGTAATGGAGAACTAGTCTCCTTGATTAATCTACTGTAATCGGGTTCCGCCGTCACTTGAGGTTTTGTAATTCCTGAACTTTATGCTATTCTCTTTCAATACTTGTTTTATATATTCTGTTTGCTTAATTCAGAATCGTATAGAATAGGTGTTGATTTGTTTCGATGATTGTATGTTCCTATACTTAATCGCGTTTGCTTAATTCGCGTGTGTTCGTTCATGTTCGCTTAGTTCATGAGTGCTTCACCCCTTTTGCTTAATTCGGGAATAGGAACATATGTCTCGTAGCATTGGTTTCGCTTGTTAATTGATGTTACAATCGAAAAGAGATTACAATCGGCTTAGGGCTTGGAATTTACATGAACTGATGATGGTTGGGAAATCGAGAACAGTAGATTAATCGTCTTTAGCTTATTTGATAATCCTTTAAACTGCTCTGTTTTCATTGCTCTGTTTTAGCTTTATTTTAGTTTCAAACCCAAAACCCCCCAAAAATTGACTTTTCTGTTAATAATAATCCGAGAGTCCTTGTGAGACGATACTCAAGTTGTCGCTCCCTATCTGCATATTTTTTAAGCCGCTCGCTTTTTTGGCGCGTGTGCGACAACGCGTTCAAATATTTTGAAGCCCAATTTTTTTTTAAAGAAACAAAAGAATATATATATATATATATATATATATATATATATATATATATATATATAAGAGAGCACAATGGTTACTCAGCCCATATACAAATGACACAAATTATAGAAACTAAGGATGAAAAGATAGCTAAATGTTCAACCAAGAGAACCCCCGAGGCAGTACAACAAGGTTGAATAAATAATTATACATCATCCCTACTCAAAGAAAATCCACCATATGTAACACCAAAAAGTATCCACAAACCATATATAGCTAAAATGTCTAATGAAGCAGCTGATACGGGACACGAGCACCAGAGGAGCAGCACATTAAGTACGTAGCACTTTCAGACCAAGCACGAACTCCCTGGAAAAAATGACTATGTTTTTGTAAAAGAATCGAAGCCCGGTGAAGAACCAATGATCAAATAACACATTGGCATCACCAAAACCGAACGAACATCAACAGATCCAATACCACACATGCAGCACCGGGCATAGAGCACCACGACCCAGATTAGTTGCATGATAGAACACAAACAATTTAGTGCAAAGTTAGAGCATGTTTGCTTTGTTTTCGGTCCTATTTACATTTCATGTTTTTAAAAATAATTATAAAACTGTCACATTATTTTCATTTTGTTTCCTACTTTCAAAGATTTGTACATAAACAATAAAAAAAAAGATAGTTGTTTCAGTGTTTCCTGTATATATAAATTTTTGGAAACAGGAAACCAAGTGAAAACAAGATGACAGTTTTGTATTAAACACTATGACGTTTATTTTATATTGATTTTGATATTTATGACTTGGTCATTGTTTATATGTATATTTTTATCTTATATATTCAAGTTTGTTTAATCAAAGGTAGCAAATTTATGTTTTTCTTGTAGTGAATGTTGCAAAAATTAGAGATGAGTTCTTTGTTGTTGTTAAATCCATCGTAAAACACCTTTTTTAGTTGTTAAATTCGTCGCTAAAATCCTATATTTGTCGTTAAATTTGTAGTTAATTATGACGAATAATTTAATTTTTGCTGCAGGTAGCGACGACAAACTCTCATCGCAATCAGTGGCAAATGTATTTTTATCGTAAACAGCGACGAATCCCAATTCGTCGTAAACAGTGATGAATCCCAATTTGTTGTAAATAGCGACGATTGTCCATTCGTCATAAACAGCGACGTCTGCCCATTCTTCATAAACAGTGACGGATCCCAATTCGTCATAAATAGCAACGGAATTACAAATTTTAAGTTGTCTTTTAAACATTATTTGCGACGAATTTTTTTTGTTAGCGATGACATTTTTTTGTCGCTGACAGTGACAAAATTCAAATTTCGTCATTAAATTTAGCGACACCACTTTTTTCGATGGATTTTTTCTCGTCGCTAGTTTCGTCATTAATTAATTTAGCCACGGATTTTTCCTCTTTAGCGACTAAATATGCCCATCGTTGATTTTAATATTTTTAGTGGTGTATAAATTTTTTAAAACGGGAAACAAAGTGAAAACAATATGGTAGTTTTGTAATTATTTCTGAAAACAGTAAATAAAAATAGGAAATAGGAAATAGGAAATAGGAAATAAAGCAAACATGCCCTTATATTTCCATACATCATTTCAGGAACAAAGTTTTCTACCATTTATTATTTTCCTTAAATTTTAGGAGTGCTGCTTGCAGTTTGAAAAGTCTTACATACGAAATTCGTCGACATTAAAAATCAAGATAAGAACTTCACGTGGATCCATAATAATTAGATAAACAATAAGCATTTACATACTCCAATGTTTTCAGCTATCGAATACTTTGATCAATCTTTTGGTGCAATTATAATAACTCCAGTTAATACTGTTTGTAAAATATTGGAACTCTTTGATATATATATATATGTACTGGCCGAAGAGTGAAACCCGGCCACCGAGCTCGAATACCCGGCCCAGTCCGGAAGTTAAAGATAATAAGTTAAAGATCACTTAATTAAGGGATAGGATATTGATATTAAATCCTGATATTATCTGAAATAACCTTATCTGGTTAAAAGAGATAATATCCCTTAAATTAAGGAATCACATCTCAATAGAGATTTAAGAGATAAATCAGATCTCTAAAAGATATTTAAGAGATAAATCAGATCTCTAAAGGATATTTAAGAGATAAATCAGGTCTCTAAGAGATATGGGAATCCTATTATAAAAGGAGGAGTACCCATGATAGAAACTCACTTTTCACTGAATCCCGGTAACTTTCCCTTAAGCGTATTAGAGGAACTAGCTCGACCAAGAGACTATCAGACAGTCCTTGCTCACTGGTATCCATCGGATACAAGATTAGGGGATCGAGATCACCGTACCACCAAGGGTTGAACTTAGAACTACGTCTGGCTTTGATTCCCACTAGGATACGTAGGACCGGAATATCACATTCTGTCAAGCCAAAGTCTAAAACAACCCCCATTGTTCACTCTTGGTTTAACGTTCTACGGCGAGATTCCGGCAAATCGGATCTTGGCAGGAACATTTGGCGCCCACCATGGGGCAAGGTAAAACTTTTCCCTGACCACTCAATCAAAGACCATCAGCCACCGTGCTACCATGGACACCGTCCAACCCCCCAGTCTTCTCCTTGTCTGCACTTCCACCACCTCATCTTCAACAGAAAAACCACCCTCCCATCCATGGAGGACAAACTCCATCTTCTACTACGACGAACCTGCTCAGAACGAGTTCCAGTGCGAGAAGCCCTGGGTTAACGACCCTCACTACTTCAAGCGCGTCAAGATCTCCGCACTCTCCCTCCTCAAGATGGTTGTTCACGCGCGCTCCGGCGGCACCATCGAGGTCATTGGCCTCATGCAAGGTAAGACCGACAAAGACTCCATCATTGTAATGGACGCCTTTGCCCTTCCCGTCGAAGGTACCGAAACCCGCATCAATGCCCAAGCTGATGCCTATGAATACATGGTTGATTATTCACAGACCAATAAACAGGCAGGGAGGTTGGAAAATGTTGTGGGATGGTATCATTCTCATCCTGGTTACGGATGCTGGCTTTCTGGTATAGATGTGTCTACTCAAATGCTGAACCAGCAGTTTCAGGAGCCCTTTTTGGCTGTTGTGATTGACCCAACCAGGACTGTTTCTGCTGGAAAAATTGAGATTGGGGCATTTAGGACCTACCCTGGCGATTATAAGCCTCCGGATGAGCCTATTTCTGAGTACCAAACCATACCTCTCAATAAGATCGAAGACTTCGGTGTCCACTGTAAACAGTATTAAGCCTTGGGTATCACTTACTTTAAGTCTTCCCTTGACTCATCCCTCCTGGATTTGCTTTGGAACAAATATTGGGTGAATACACTATCGTCTTATCCTATGTTGGGTAATGGAGACTACGTTGCTGGTCAAACCACAGATTTAGCCGAAAATCTAGAACAAGCAGAGAATCAGTTGGCGCACTCACGCTTTGAGCCATTATAACCCGCTCCTAGGAAGAAAGAAGAATCTCCACTTGCTAAGATTACTCGAGATAGTGCAAAAATAACTGGGGAGCAAGTGCATCGTCTGATGTCACAAGTTTTTGTGATAGAGAGCTTGGCCAGCACAGCTCGGCTTCGGAGCTCGGCCAGCACAGCCCGGCCTCGAAGAGCTGAAGAAGACGTCTCAGAGAGCTCGGCAAGCCCAGCTCGGTCTAGGAGAGATCGGCCATATGGGCTTGAGGGAATGCCTAAATCAGAGGCCGCGAAATGCTCAGGTGATATTGCTCTTTAAATCTAACTTAAACCTAATATGATTTGATATGTTTTACTCCACGCCTTTAATGTTGTGTTATGTAGCATCCACTAGTGCAATAAGTGCTTTTTACGTCAGTTAAAATTGATTTTTACGCCGAAATCTTCGATCGACGTAAATACAGCTGACGTTAAAAGTTAAAATTTTAACGTCAGTTGAGAACTGACGTTAAATATAAAACTATTAACGTCGGCTCTTTAACACAACTGACGTTAATTTTGTCAAAATTAACGTCAGTTGATTAAACAACTGACGTTAAACATAATACTATTAACGTCAGTTCTTTAAGACAACGGACGTTAATTTTGTTAAAACTAACGTCAGTTGTTATAACGAAACTGACGTTAAAGGTTTTAATTTTAACGTCAGTTGCTTTACACAACTGACGTTAATAGTGTACTGTATATTTTATAAAAAACTATTAACGTCAGTTGTTTGATACAACTGACGTTAAATGATTTTTTTTAAAATTCAGTTTTAAAATATCACTCCCCTCAGCTATCCCTGCATTCAGTAAATATCCCAGTAACACAGAATATCACACACATTACAGAATTGCAAAGGAAAAATGGAACAATGATCCATATGTATGCCTGTTCAGAAACAATATATATTTATTAACATAGGTTATAACTCAAAATAAATACAGAAATAAAAATAAAAATAAATGTATACTAAGTTTAAACTACCTATATCAATATCCCTTCGTGATGATCATCACGAGTGGCATGTACATCGTCCACCTGTGTCTCCTTGATTATAGTAGGCATGTTTGTTGAAAAAGAAGGAGTCTTAGGAATATCAAGATTGGAATCTTGATTTTTATCACTACCATTATACATGCTTTTTCCTTGGAGAACCACGGACAACCTTTTGTTAGAAGGATCAATGATGTAGAACACTTGTTTTGCTTGGGAAGCCATTATGAAAGGCTCATTTATATGACCTAACTTGTTGAGGTCTACCAATGTGAACCCCAATTCGTCGGTTTGTACACCACCGTTACTATCAACCCACTTACATTTAAAAACCGGCACCATAAGCTTAGTGTAATCGAGCACCCAAATATCTTCAATATATCCAAAGTAAGGTGTCGGTGCTTTAACGGGTTTTGTGTCCTTTGCACTAGAGAAGTGCATTGCTTCGGCCACGATCATAACCCCATTATTTTGCATGGTACTCTTGTTATCTTGTTCCTTTGTATAAAAGGAAAAGTTATTTATGTCGTATCCGCTCCAACATATGACGTTGAAGCTAGGCCCACGTGCTAGCCATCTTACGTCATCAGAAGCAGTACTACCATCCTTAAGCATTTCTTCCTTGAACCATGGTAAGAAAGTCTTGTTATGCTTGTTCAACAACCACCCTTCGCTTATTCGAGGGTTTTCTTGATTGACTTTTCTTTTATGTTCAAATAAGAAAGGCTGAACACATTCGATGTTGTTCAATACATACAAATGTGCTTGAAGCACTTCCTCCCGATCCTTGCTATTAATTCTTAAGCCATGTGTACCCTTACCTTGACATCTGATCTCATCATGCCGAGGCTTAGGAACCCCTATAGGATCCGTGTTATGAAGGTAGTCCGAACAAAACTCAATAGCTTCTTCTGCAACATACCGTTGAACAATAGATGCTTCCGGACGATGAGGATTCTTCACGTACCTTTTCAAGATCTTCATGTAGAGCTCAACTGGGTACATCCATCTCAGAAAAACCGGCCCACATAATCTAATCTCCCTCACCAAATGAACAATTAAGTGAACCATTATGTCGAAAAAGGAAGGAGGAAAATACATCTCCAATTGGCACAAGATTGTGGCAGCCTCAACTTCCAAGTCATCCAACATATGGGGGTCAACGACTTTGCTACATATAGAATTGAAGAATGAGCACAACCAAGTAATGGCATGTCTCACATTTTTTGGAGCAATACCACGAATAGCAACGGGCAGAAGTTGTTGCATCAAGATGTGACAATCATGAGACTTTAAGCCAACCAATTTAAGATCACTAGAGACAAGCCTCTTCATATTTGAAGAGTAACCATGTGGAACTTTGATGCCCTGAAGACACCCGCAGAAACTTTGTCTCTCTTTTTTGACAAAGTATGACATGCTGGCGGCAAATAAGTCCGCTTACCATCCTCAACAACTGGAGCTAACTGCTCTCGTATACCCATAGCAACGAGGTCGAGATGAGCATTCACGCCATCCTTTGTCTTGACCTGAATGTTGAGAAGCGTCCCGATCACACTATCACACACATTTTTCTCCACATGCATCACATCAATGCAGTGTCTGACATCAAGCTTGCGCCAGTATGGAAGATCAAAGAATATCGACCTCTTCTTCCATATGTTTTTCTCAACAGCTTTACCTTTCTTTTTGGACTTGCCGAATATAACATCGATGCCCTTTACCCTTTGATAAACCTGCTCTCAAATTAAGGCCGTCGGCACTTCTTCTGTCTCTTGGCATCCATTAAAAGCTTTTTTCATCTTACGATATGGGTGATCATGTCTAAGAAATCTCTGATGCCCAAGGTAAACCGTCTTCTTTCCATGATGCAACTGAGTGTAGCATGTGCCTTCTTCACATATAGGGCATGCTTTATGCCCCTTGACACTGTACCCGGACAAGTTACCGTATGCTGGAAAGTCGTTGATGTTGCAAAATAACATGGCACGAAGCTTGAAAGTCTCATGAGAATACCCATCAACTACATCAACACCTTCCACCCACAGCGTTTTCAAGTCTTCAATCAAGGGACCTAGATAAACATCTAAGTCATTTCCCGGTTGCTTTGGGCCCGAAATCATCATAGACAACATCATGTATTTGCGCTTCATGCACAACCAAGGGGGCATGTTGTAAATTACCAACAGAACAGGCCATGAACTATGAATACTACTCATGTTACCATAAGGATTCATTCCATCCGTAGCAAGTCCAAGCCTTAGGTTTCTTGGCTCATCGGCGAAATCCGGAAACATAGTATCGATATTCTTCCATTGCATAGAATCAGCAGGATGACGAACCTTTCCATCACGTTTCCTCTCATCTTTATGCCATCTAAGATTCTTCGCATCTTTCGCATTGGCAAACAATCGCTTGAACCTTGGAATTATTGGAAGATGCCACAACACCTTCGCAGGAGGGCCATTTTTTCTCACATCATCAAGATCATCATCATCATCACCACCCTTCACTTTGTATCGTGATAACCCACATTTGGGGCAATCGTGATTGTCTTCATGAAGACTGGTGTACAATATGCAATCATTGGGGCATGCGTGTATCTTCTTATACTCCATACCCATAGGACACAATACCTTCTTGGCCTCATAGTTACGGTCAGGCAATGTGTTGTCCTCCGGAAGCAAGTCTTTCAACACTTCAAGCAATTCCATGAAGCTTTTATCGGTCCAACCATTTCTCGCCTTCACACAAACCAATTTTAGCACCGCCGACAACCGTGTATGAGTAGTACACCCTGGATATAAAGGCTTATCCGCATCACCGCACAACCTATCGTACACATGAGCTCGATGAAAAGATTCTTGTCCGATATCACGGATCATGTCCTCTACTCGATCATCCTCCATATCTACGTCAACATCCTCACTTTGGGAGACACTTGCCGTACTACTCAACAACACATCACCATGCCATATCCATCTTGTATAACTCAAGCAAATCCCTTCACAAATCAAATGAGTACGTATATCCTTCACCGTACATTTCCTCGTATTCAAACACTTGACACAAGGACAACAGAACATTCCATTACTATTAGAAACATTCCTTTGAGCAAATTCTATAAATTCTCCCACCCCCTTCAAATACTCAGCACTAGTGCGCTTACAAACCATCCAACTACGATCCATAACTAGATAGGTCCTGTAGATATACAAAACATATATCCAATATAAGGACAATATGGGAGATTGAAAACTATAGTTTTTGAAGATTGCTAGCAATCGGTCACGGCCTGGCAGTGATGTCCATCACGGCGGTAACGTGCCAACTGAACCAGACCATCACAGGCAGAACTGATCACGGCCTAGCCGTGATCAGCATCACGGTCGTGACAGATCAACCAGCAGAGCAACATGCACTCAAAACCAAAAATAGAGACATTCCAAACAACTCAAACTCACGGTTTCAAGTTTCTACTACTGAGACTACAGTTTCAACATACACTCAAAACCAAAAATAAAAAAATGTGCCCTAAAGACTCACCAGAAATAGGTGCTCGCGTGGTGGTGGGGAGGGGAGCTCGAGTGGTGGCCAACGTTCGATGTGGTTACTGAGAGCAGAGGGACAAGGAGACTTAGTGCGCGGGAAGGGGAAAGAGAGATGTCAAGTTATTGCAAAGAATGAATGGAAAGACAGAGTTAGGGTTAAGAGTGTACCTCACGGTGGTGGCGAAGAAGCCCTCGCGGTGGTTGCAGTGGAGATGAGCTCGCGATTAAGGCAGAGTGAGAGTGAGAGTGAGAGTGAGAGTGAGAGTGAGGGTTGAGAGTGAGGGTTGAGCGTGATGAAAAGAGAAAAGAGACGTACAGAGCGAAGTGCAGAAGGCGCGCGGGTGTAAACCACAATAAAACATTTGACGTCAGTTGTTTGTAAAAACTGACGTTAAAGGTCATATATTTAACGTCAGTTGTCTTAAGAAACTGACGTTAAAAGTGTATACGTTTATCCAAAAACATTAATTCCTTTGACTATTTATTTAATTGAAGTAAAAATCAAACTTTTAAAGTCAGTTGTATTAAACAACTGACGTTAAAAATAAATATTTTTTATTTTAAAACCACTTTTAACATCAGTTGTTGAAGACAACTAACGTTAAAAGTGTATAAGTTTCTGCAAAAAAAAATCATTCCTTTGACTACTGTGCTAACCCATGCACCTTGTAACTTAATCCTCTTAATGAGCATTAAGTTTATAGATAAGTTTTCAAGAAAATCAGAGAGACTCTATTCTCTATATAAAGTGTCATTCTTCTCAGCGATCACCAGTAAATACACCCTCTTCTTTTCCTCTATATTTCGTGCGTTTTCTATTCCTTCACAATATGGTTCTATCACATTTGAGACTTTTGTTATTTCTTCCTATACCTAGACTTAAAGGTCTCTGTCTTAATGGTCAAAAAACTTCTGAGGTTGAGTAAATCACATAATATGACTCCCTCACTTTATTCCATCTCCTCCCCAAGTGACTGTGGATAAAGCACAGATGGAGCATCAAGGACTTCAAATGAGGGAGGGGATCGATGCATCCATTGGAGTTTCTGAGGACAGAACTGAGAAGAAATTGATGTTGAAGCAGAAACTTTTTAATATTTTAGTGCTATGTTGCAGAAATTTTTTATCTTTTAATCATGTAATTGTAACTTATGAATCGCTTCAATGAGATACGATTTGATTATACATATAACACTTTTATGTTAAGTGTTTATTTATTTTAATTTTCATAAGAATATGTTTACTAATTCAAGCTAATTAATGAAGATTAAAAATAAACTTGTTTAATATTTACACAAGTTCTTTACACAACTGACGCAAATAGTGATTTAATATTTACAAACTGCCACCACCTCATTTTTAACGTCAACTTAATTTATGACTGTCAAGTTCCCGTATATTACATTATTTCCAATATTCATTTTGAACGTTTATAATATATAGGATTATTTACGTCATCTATTTATTATACTGAAGTAAAAATCACACTTTTAACGTCAGTTGTATAAAAAACTGATGTTAAAAATAAATATTTTTTATATTAAAAACACTTTTAGCGTCAGTTGTATTAAACAACTGACGTTAAAGGTGTATAAGTTTCTGCAAGAACATTCATTCCTTTGACTACTGTGCTACTTACCCATGCACCTTGTAACTTAATCCTCTTAATGAGCATTAAGTTTATAGATAAGTTTTCAAGAAAATCAGAATAGCTTAGTAACTTCATCCCCTGCTCCTATAAATAGCTTCCTTCCATCCTTTTAATTTTCTGCTTCACAATATGGCTCTACCATGGAGATTAACTTCATCACTCTTTCTTCCTATTCGTAGACTCAAAGATCTTTGTCTTAATGGTCAAACAACTTCTGAGGTTGTGTAAATCACATAACATGGGTGATAAGATTGTGTAAATCACATAATGTGAGTTGCTCACCTTATCATCTTTCCGGAGAATCGGCAGCTACAGCTCCAGAACCTCAGCTTTGGAAGCAAATGACTGTTCTAAGACCATTGCTGAAACAGATCGGGTGCACCCTTGCTCAGTCGCTCTGGAAAACTCAGTCGCTCGACTCTCCTCTCTTGCTCACCCGTGAAGGGAACGAATCCTCAACAAATGTTTAGGATTTTAAACCCTTTCAGTGTAACTTTTTATAGGATTTTAAACCCTTTCAATCTTCTCAGATCGATCAGTATTACACTTCATGAATGAGATCCGGTTTGGGTTATTGATTCAACTTATACTTCGCACATATATTTTAGTTTTCAAAACAGAAACACAAAACATCAAAGCAATTGTGAAACTGAAACTTTAAGGAAGGCAATGCGGAAGGGTACGTATACTAGATAAAAAAATTATTAAAATAACCTTTAACGTCTATTGATGAAAGAACGTAAGTTAAAAGTGAAGTGACTCACTTTTAACGTAAGTTCAATGAAGAACTGATGTTAAAAGGTTCACTTTTAACGTCTTCACTTTTAACGTCAGTCCTTATAACAACTGATGTTAAAATTGAATTAATGAAGTCTGATATTTACAAAACTGCCACCGCCCCCTTTTTAACATCTAGCTTTTGGTTAACTGACGTAAACCTTTCCCGTCTAATGTATATTTTTCACTAGTGATCATATCATTTTTATATATTTGAGCAAACTGATGCTCGGCTGATACCACTCCCAGAGTCACAAAATTTGCGACTACAAAGTGGTTGAGCTCCAGCTCCCTTGAAAACTCACATTCAGCCCCGGCTCCCGAAAGGTCGAGCCAAAACTCCCTCTCAAAATTCCACCAAAGAGGAAAACGAGTCAAAGCTCCTCAAATTAAAACTATGGAGGCCGAGTTAGACTCCCTCTATAAAAATCATAGAGATCGAGCTCTCCCTTGGAAAAATAAAATTCCATCAGCTCTAGCATTCAAGACACCATACTAACTCACCTAAAGAGGCTGACCGAGCTACGACCAATCAGGGTCGAAGTGCCGAGCCTATAAAGGTGCATAAATCCTAAAGGGACTGAGCCTATAAAGGTGCATAAATCCTAAAGAGGCTGACCGAGCTACGACCAATCAGGGTCGGAGTGCCGAGCCTATAAAGGTGCATAAATCCTAAAGAGGCTGATCGAGCTACGACCAATCAGGGTCGGAGTGCCGAGCCTATAAAGGTGCATAAATCCTAAAGAGGCTGACCGAGCTACGACCAATCAAGGTCGAAGTGCCGAGCCTATAAAGGTATATAGTGCCTAAAAAGGTGACCGAGCTAAAATCGACCGAGCTGCCGTCGAGACGTCGGACCTAAAGAGGCAAGAGCCTAAAGAGGTGGCCGAGCTAAAATCGACCGAGCTGCCGTCGAGACGCCGGACCTAAAGAGGCAAGTGCCTAAAGAGGATGACCGAGCTGAAGTCGACCGAGTTGAGGTCGAAATGCCGAGCCTATAAAGGTAAAAAAACAACTTACTACCTAAAAAGACTGGCCAAGTTGAAGTCGACCGAGTTGAGGTCGAAATGCCAAGCCTGCAACGGTAATAACACCTTAACGCCTGAAAAGGTATTTCAAGGCCTAAGAAGGTAGGTAAAAACCTACAGGTATTTCAAATTCTGACTATTTCGACTAAATCGCGTAACACGCTGAAACTAAACAAGTACTAACTTAGAAAAATAGTTGCAAAAAGTAAGGTGCATGTCTGTCCATCAATAACCATGGGCCAAGCCCATAATACATAAGATTTCAAAATCAAAAGGGCATCGCCCAAAAACAACGTGCTTCCAAACCTACTAACACAAATTCATGAGTCAAGGTCATCCTCGTTATTTGGAGGGTAGGTAGCAGACTGGCCAAGTAGGCCCACTTCACCTTCACCTTTGGGTCCCTCCTTGGCCGCTTTCCCCTCGCCCTCTGCCCCCTGAGATACGGTCTCCTCATCAGCTCGGACAATGGAACTAGGATTCCATCTCGGTTAAAATCCTTGTCCACGTCAGCACAGGAGAAGTCAGCGTTCGGATTGAAATGCTGAAATTGCTTCACGGCTCGCGAAAAGCCATTAACATGATCCCTCATGATAGAAGCCTCGGCTTCAGCCAGATCAGAACGGAGCCTCAGATTCTCCTCCTTTTCGGATTCCAGCAACTTCCGCAACTCAAGACCGGCTTCCTTCTCGGCTTGAAGCCCTTCCACGACCTTCGGAAGGTTGAGCCGGTCGGTTCTTTCCATTTCCAGCTCGGCCATAAGGGTGGTGTTGCCTTTTTTCAGCTCTACCTTTCGGAATTTCAATTGCCCAATTAGCCGAGCTTGCTCTTCACACTTTGCCATGGCTTTTTCAAGCTCACCCCCAGTGCGCAAAGTTCGGGCAGCTTCCGCCTTCATACTTTTCAAAGCTCATGACTCGAAAAACAGGTAATGGAGGAGACTTAGAAGAGCATAAGTGACCGCAGCTTTCCTGCTCGCATCATGGCCCAATTCGAGTAAAATCCGAGCATATGATGGCTTAATAACTTGGGAACCCACTAAAGGGCCAGAGTTAAAATTGTCTAGATAAGAACAAAGGGCAGAAGCCCAGAAAGCCGAGGGCGAGCATCGCTCCCTCGCACCAAAAAGCCGAGGTCGAGCTATGATCCCTCGCACTACGCACCGAAAAAAGTCGATGTCGAGCAATGTTTCCTTCCTCGCAATAAAAATCCTAGGCCAAGCACAACATCTTCGCACCAAGATAAAGTCCACAGCAGATCATGCATGTTAGAGACCCAGGATTCGAAGGAAATCCTGGTAGTGTTCAACCAAATAAGACGGAATCCCAAGTACGACTGGGCTCCGCACAAAAATCCGAGCAGTGCTCGGCCAAGCAAGACGATAACCCAAGAAAGGCTTGGTTCTACAAAAAACAGATTTCCGAGCAATGCTCCCGCGAATCATAGTCCAAAGTCCTCGAAACCAAAAAGCGTGTTAAGACATGCGGGTTGACATTTAAGCACTTTCACTTATTTCAAGCTCGGAGCTTGGGGGCTAGTAGGAATAAAGGAAGGATATTCTCAGAAATTACAGAGAAAGGATATCCCTTAGCCTACAGCTCGAAGAACTTGTATGAAAACTATTTTCTCATACAAATTGGAGAAGATATTAGGAAATTTTATTCTGAGACACACCTTCAAGATTGGGGAAAATAACGACATTCGAGGTCAAGTTTCAAAGTTAGTGGGTATTTAAAAATCCACCAAATGAAAGGATTATGAGCTACACGAAGAAAATGTTAAGAGCTCTCAAGAATTTCAAAGACCGAGCTACATTCGGGAAAAGGTGAGTCAAGTTCAAACTCTCAAGATAAGCATCTTGAAAGCATCAAAAATTAAAGGATGAAATACAAGCACTGAGGTAAATTCCTAATGACCGAGTTTGAACTTGACTCTTCAAGAGATTGGTTCGAGCCTGAATCACTGATAAGTCGAATCTCAGCTACCAGCTTCTAAACTTGTCTTAACAAAGGTAAGATTGAAGTATCTTCAGTTCAGAACATGTTACTGCCCAAAAGGTATCAGCCGAAGTAAGAGAATCTATGCAAATCCAGTACTTTATCAACACTAAGGACAAGCTCAGCTTCTTTCATAAAGCTCTTTCGCTTATTCTGAGCTCAAAGCTCGGGGAGCTTATATACTGATCGAGATGTGAAACTCGACTACCGAGCCTACCAAACTAAAATATTGAACGAGAAGTAAAGCTAGATCACCAAACCCAAACAATCAAAGGGAAATGATTACTAGACTCGCCCACCGAGCCCGCTGAACTTAAGAATTGACCGAAATGTGAAGCTCGGCAACTTGAAACTAGAAGCTCAGGCTCCCTACTCGGTTGAGCTCTGGCTCCCGACCACTCGGTTGAGCCCCGGCTCCCGGCCACTCGATTGAGCTCCGGCTCTCGACTTATCGTTTGAGCACGCAACTACAGCGCAAGCCTCGGAAATGAGACCGTAAAGGCCACGCGCCGCACAGGGTAACGTTTCCTTTCCATCTCGGGAACCGAGAAAGTATGACCTTAACAGAAAATGAGTAATCATCCCCACCTCGGGTAACCTCGGCTCCTTCGAGAAAAAGCTTTTACGCTTTATTAGCTCAAAGCTTGGGTGGCTTATGTATGAGCCGAGATATAGAGTCCGGCACCCAGAAAGCATCAAGCTCGGTCACCCGAGATGCTCACCGAGTTGGAGGATGTATATATATGCATAGAGTATGAAGCTCGGCCAATCACCTCGCCTGGCCTAAAGACAGAAAGATGAAACCAAGTTCCTGAGCTCGGCTAACATCATGAAAGCTTTTACGCCTAATCAGCTCAAAGCTTGGGGGGCTTGTGTACTGGCCGAAGAGTGAAACCCGGTCACCGAGCTCGAATACCCGACCCAGTCCGGAAGTTAAAGATAATAAGTTAAAGATCACTTAATTAAGGGATAGGATATTGATATTAAATCCTGATATTATCTGAAATAACCTTATCTGGTTAAAAGAGATAATATCCCTTAAATTAAGGAATCACATCTCAAAAGAGATTTAAGAGATAAATCAGATCTCTAAAAGATATTTAAGAAATAAATCAGATCACTAAAGGATATTTAAGAGATAAATCAGATCTCTAAGAGATATGGGAATCCTATTATAAAAGGAGGAGTACCCATGATAGAAACTCACTTTTCACTGAATCCCGGTAACTCTCCCTTAAGCGTATTAGGGAACTAGCTCGACCAAGAGACTATCAGACAGTCCTTGCTCGCTGGTATCCATCGGATACAAGATTAGGGGATCGAGATCACTGTACCACCAAGGGTTGAACTTAGAACTACGTCTGGCTTTGATTCCCACTGGGATACGTAGGACGGGAATATCACATTCTGTCAAGCCAAAGTCTAAAACAACCCCTATTGTTCACTCTTGGTTTAACGTTCTACGGCAATATTCCGGCAAATCGGATCTCGGCAGGAACAATATATACAACAAAATTAAAAATTGCATAATGTTAACTAGCCCCCCCCTTTTTTTTATAAGTAAAAGATGTATTAAAAAGGTGCATTTGGGATGCTCCAACCCATGTACAAAAGCAAAATAGTTGGAAAACTATGTAAACTTGATGCAGCCTCTTAAGAGTATAAGCTTAATCAAATGTACATAGCAGCACCCAACAAGATTGAATGCGTTAACATCAGATTTACAACCCAAAAAAATAGGGCCCCCAAATTAGTCCAGATGATGACATTAGAGCTTCCGCAAACACGCTTTAATAGCCCTCTTAGTTAAGAAATCAAAAGAGACAATTTTGTATATGAAATTGGTATATTTATTGTATTGAAAAGTACTAAATATAGATTCTCAATACAAACTTTTATTTTTATGATTTCCTTTACCGATGTTCTCGGGTTACTTATTAGCAACACACTTAAAAATTAGGAGAATGTTATCGAGTGTCCGTTAAGGAACAAAGAAAAGAAAGGTTGTTCCATGATGAATTGATATATTTAATATTTGAAATTGTGAGATATTTAGTTTTTCAATAAAAACTTATTTTTCTTAATTTCTTAAAAAGTGTCTTAAGAATACTCGTTAGCTTTACTATAAAGTTAATTCGTCACCACCCACCAATACCATTTGACTCAAATACTATTCAAAGTAGACTTTGGCTCTTATAAAATAAAGCAAATAATATTTTAGTTATTTGATTAGAGGAGTTGGGTTTCTTTTTTATTTTTGACTAAAATTTAATTTCTTTTTTTTAAACACAGCCTCGTTTGTTATATGAAATATTAATTATTAATATTTATTAGATTGTCATTTCTAAGTTTCATTTTTATTTTCAACTATCCAATAATGTTTTGTAAATAATTTTTAAGTACGTAAAACATGAGTAAACAAATCAAAAACCTTGTTGAATTACAAGACATTGGCTCTTATCATTTGAACTTGAAGCAGGTAAAGACCTAAACCACCTAAACGCGGTACCCCTTTCTTCAATTCTTTATTATTTAAGAGTTCACTTAACATAGGAACATGTTTACAACTGACTTACTCATTTCATAACACAGACAGATATGAAGGTTCTTTGGTTTCTTCAATGCCTCTTCTTCCTGGCGCTGCTTCTCATCCACCCCACCATTGCTCCCAGGTAACTAATTAAGTTGTATTTCACACTTATTTAAATGAGATGTAGACTAGTTAATTTAGTTATTACCCACAACTAAATGTGACTGCTTCTCATCCATTCCCATATATAGCTTTCCGTTTCAGCCTTTCAGTTAATTAACTTTTACTCCTATTAACCATCCATAACTAAGTTGTACTTTACACTTTTATTAAATAATGATTTGATGCTTGTTAGTTTTGTGGCAGTGTGCAACCTCCTCCTTCAGGTCGTGATTTGGATCACCCGAGAAAATCACCGCCTGCAGTAACTGGGGCCCCTGGTTCACACCCGTAATGAATATTGGATTCTTAACCCAGCATGCGGAGCATAGACAATTTCCTTCTATCATTGTATGTATTTCCTACTAAATATTTTCTGCTTAGGATAACCGGAAATAAGCATAGATGTACTCCAAAGTTTATATAAGTATCATTACTCTCGAAAATTACAACATGATCCCTGTTAAAGGTATAGATTCAATTATCTAATACAAGAACTTGTTTTTCTTATCACAGTATTATTTGAAAAGTAAATCAATTTATTTAAAAACTGAGGCAGAATAAAGATGTATTCAATTCATTAAGAAAAAGCACATAAGCTTGATGTCATTTAATTTTCCTTCTAAAATAAACTAGGTTACATCATTGTTAATGCTAATGATGATGATTAAATTTATTACTAAAAAAAAAAGATGGTCTCGGCAGACCTGCCCAACCTGCAGCCAATGACGAGTTAGGTCGGACTAGCAAAATGCTAGCCAGAAATATACTTAACCTGACCCTGCCAACCCATTTGGCCAGCTGTATTTGAATCTCACTTCAAGTGACATAATGCATAAGCAGCTGGGTTGGACCATTTTGGGGGGGAAATGATCCATACCTCATTCAAACTTTAAAGCTACCAATCAAATTAAATGAAAAACCTCGTTATAACTTATAAGTGATCCCTCTGCACCTTGGCAAATCATAGAAACACCCTTCAATGCCATGATCTAAAGCAGAAGAGGTAAATTTTACCCACAAGCAGAAGAGATCACCAATGCTGGATAAACTATAGCTACAAACGGCAAAAGCATACCACAACCGAATAGATATACTATGGTTCTGATGCTGGCTTTGCTCTGAAATTTTCCTTCCATGTCCTCCAAGCCTTTCTCACTTCGTCCAATTGAGCATCTGGAATGCTTGAATGCTTATCCAATTTCTCAACCCATTGCGCCCAAGGAGACTTTGCTGAATCTAGGAACATTGAAACTTGAGGCAACATAACAGATGCGTAGAACTCGTCAACTACTTTAAGAATTTCTTCCGATTCAACCATAGACACCATTTCTGGCCGTGTAAAGCCTCCAGCACTTGATCTCATTTTGAAAGTGTTTCCCCTCAAAATCAAAACTTCCGGCGGTGCAAGGGGGAGGACAATTCTTGAAAACTTGATGAGTGACAGCAAGAGAATGTCTCTGGGGATTAATTTGCGCTTTACTGCCACAGCAGTCCCAACCATTTTGCGTATCTGACAAGTAATTCAGTCAGTGTGTATGATTAATGTCAAATAACTAGTGCATTCAATTAGTAGAAACAAGAAATTAAGGCTTAAAGACATGTTATCTCAATTTTACAGAAAAGCATGCCAAGGCCAAAGGCAGCCCTTTACTGAGTTTATGTAATGAACAAAATAAGGTTTAGGCTTTCAATGTAGAACATATCACCATATGCTAATCATGTCAAGAATGCCGAGTGAAAAACATCTGTGCGAAAGTTATAAAGGACCATTAGTCAGATTGCCAGAACCAAAGTGACAAACCATGTTTGCATTAAGCATGCTATATATATAGGCAGGCAAACTTTAACTGATGGGTGGAGAATTAATAGAGTGGAGAGGAGAGAGAAAAGGAAAACTGAAAAAACTGAATTATGATTTTCATTATGAATAGAGTGTACACAGTACATGGTATATATAGCTGTAGCTTGATACAGCTGTGAGCTTAATCGCTCAGTAACTAACTCTCAACTCGATCACTGACTCAAGAGGTCAGTTGAGTTACAATTAGCCTAAGCTTAGTTAGACTAAGCGTATATACTCTAACATTCCCCCTGCAATCTCAAGATGGTTGAGGAGCAGCAACTACATTGAGATTGGTTCTGATGTCAGTGAATTTGGAGGAAGGAAGTGGCTTAGTGAAAGAGTCAGCCAACTGATCTGATGCCGGCACATGAATGACAGACAGAGCTTTAAATAACACCTTTTCACGCACAAAGTGGATGTCTAGTTCAATATGCTTGGTCCTGCATGCAATACAGGATTATGGGCAATGGAGACAGTACTTAAGTTGTCACACAGAAGCCGGGGAGTGAGAAAAGGGACTCTCAATTCAGTGAGTAAGGTCATAATCCACAAGATCTCAGCTGTGGTATTGGCCATGCTGCGGTATTCTGCCTCAGTACTTAACCTAGCAACCAGTTGTTGCTTGCGGGAGGACCAAGAAATTAGATTAGGACCTAGGTAGATGCATGAACCAGAAGTAGATCTCCTATCATCCGGGTCACTGGCCCAATCAGCATCACAAAGAGTGATAGATGAAGAAGGGTGTAGCTTAGACTGCAGGTTTTAGAAGAAGCCCATAGTTTAGAGAGCCCTTCAGATATCTCAATATCCTCTTTACTGCCTGCCAGTGTGATTCCAAAGGATGTGACATGAACTGGCAGACCTTATTGACACTAAAAACAATTTCTGATCTGGTGAGAGTTGCATACTACAACGCCCCCACAATGGCCCTGTAAAGGGTAGGATCAGCCATAGTATCGGTCCCAAATTTACTCATCTTGCAATTGCTAATCATGGGTGAGGAGATTCCCTTAGATTCAAGCTTTGGACAGAAGGTCCCTGATATACTTGGATTGGGTGAGAAGGAGGCTGCCATTAGGAAGGTGCTTCACCTCAACTCCTAGGAAGTAGTCCAAGTTGCCCAGCTCTTTTAGAGCAAAAGTGGCATTCAGCTTCTTGATTAACTCAGTAATAAGAAGTGGTGAGGACCCAGTAAGGATGATATCATCCACATATACTAACACATACAGACAAGTTGCTCCTTTGTTGTAGACAAAGAGAGATGGGTCACATTTGCTAATCATAAAGCCAAAGTATAGCAAGGTGTTGGTGAGCCTCTCATACCATGCCTTCGGGGCCTGTTTAAGGCCATAGAGGGCTTTGTGAAGCCTGCACACTAGAGATTTGGCCTCGGATTCAAGGCCAGGAGGTTGTGTCATATACACTTCCTCAGTCAACAAGCCATTTAGGAAGGCATTGTTAACATCTATCTGCTGAATAACCCACTTGGAAGTTAAGGCCATGGTGAGATTGATCCGGATAGTGACTGGCTTGATGACAGGTGAGAAAGTTTCATGAAAATCAAAGCCATGCTACTGATGGAACCCTTTGGCAACAAGTCTTGCCTTATATTTGTTAATGGTGCCATCAGGATTCTCTTTAACCCTGAAGACCCATTTACACCCAATTGCTTTTCTGTTGGGAGGGAGAGGTACCAATGACCAAGTTTGATTCCTCAAAAGGGCTGCATGTTCATCTTTCATCGCAGATAGCCATTCGGGGCTGGACAAGGCCTGCTTGACAGAGTGGGGTTCCATATGAGTGAGATAGAGTCTGGGAGGGAGACACCATGTTTTGGACCTAGTGAGCATGGGATGAGAGGGGAGCACAGGAACAAGACTGGATGAACCCGAGTGATCAGACTGAGTGTGTGCAGGTGAGTTAGGTGCAGCAACTTCTAAGATGGGAGAGTGAGAGGCTGCAGAGTTAATAGACTAAGACTGAGACTGAGAGTGACTCAAAGATGGTGACTGAACAAGTGACAGAACAGGTGGGTGATTTGTGGAGGGAGAGTTTGAAGGTGAATTATGCTGGTTGGATGACTCTGAATGAACACTGAAATGAGGAGTCTGGGGAGGAAATTGATTAAGAGGGACGGGATTTAAAGGAGGTGACTGAAAGATAGGAATGGTGGATGAGAAAGTGGTGTTAGGAGACTTAGAGGAGGATTGGGAACTTTGAAGCAAAGCTGGATAAGGAAAGCTGTTTTCATTGAAAAGCACATCTTTGGACACAGAGATGCGACCGAGGAGGATCAAGGCATTTATGGCCTTTATGCTGAGGGGAGATTCCCAAATAAACACACTCACTGTACCTGTACTGCAACCTATGCTTGTTGTAAGGTCTAAGGAAAGGAAAACATACACAACCAAAGGTTCTAAGAATAGAATAGTCAGGGATAGTGTAGTGTAGAGCATGATAAGGAGTGGAAAAGTTTGAAATGGCTGCAGTAGGTAACCTGTTTATTAAATGAACAGCCATGGTGAAGTTGTGGTCCCAATAGGACATAGGTAGGGAGGCATGAGAGAGTAAAGCCAATCCCATCTCAACAATTTGTCTATGCTTTCTTTCGATAGTCCCATTTTGATGGGAAGTGTGTGGGCAAGTGAGTCTATGGACAATGTCCAGCTCAGCAAGGTGATTGGTGAATGTCCTAAATTCAAGACCCCACCCCCCCACCCCCCCACCCCCCACAAAAATCAGATTGGAGAGCCTTAATGTTTGCTGAATGCTGAGTTTTAACCAAGGCATGGAATTGTTTGAAAGCAATGAGGGAATCTGATTTCTTCTTTAGGAAGTAAATCCAAGAATATCTAGTGTGAGCATCAACAAAGGCTATGTAGTAGTAGCCATTTGAGGATGTTATGGGTGCTGGACCCCATAGGTCCGAGTGAATCAACTCAAAAGTCAGTGGCATGTACGGTGGGAGAGGGAGAGGCAAAAAGTCTATGAGACTTGCCCAAACAACAAGCGAGAACAAAGTTCGATATTTATTTTATTTGAACGGGGAACATTACACAATTGCATAACGGTTTTTACAAGAATAGGGTGAGCATGGCCTAACCTATTGTGCCATGTCACATAGGAATTGGAAACAGTATTTGTGTACATATTAGCTGAAAAAGTAGAAACATTGACATTATTTGAGCTGCAGTAAGAACTAGAAGTTAAAGGCAGAAAACTTATGACAGAGGAGGAAGGCTCCTTGAGTATATTGATGTGCTTGAAACAAAACAGCCCATCACTGCCTAGAGAGCCTTCAAGAATGACTTTGTTAGATCCCTGTGATTTGACAAAACAAGTGTAAGGATGGAATTCAAAAAAGACATTGTTGTCCCTAGCAAATTTGGACACTAAGACCAGATTTTTGGTTATGCTAGGAACTAAGAGTAAATTATTTAAAGACAAGATGGTGTGTGGGTGACTAGAAGAAGTGATTTTAGAGTAGCCAATGGAATGAATAGGGAGACCTTGCCCGTTGCCCATGAGAACTTGGTCTTGGCCTCCAAAGATAATGCCATGAGTCATGTTCTAAGGATCTGCAGTGATGTGATGAGATGCTCCCGAGTATAGATACCACATTTGATTGACTGAAAACTCTTGAGTAGGGGAGCTATACTGAGTCTGAGGGAACTGATAGGATTGAGCAGCCATAAACGCTGATGGTTGATCATGGTGAACCGGAGGTGGTCTAGGAGGCAGAGACATAGGGAACTGAGTCTGAGGCCTAGAAGCTCCTTGAGGAGGAAAATTGTAAGCAACTTTGAGCCGTTGAGGGGAGGTGGAGGAGGCCGACTGAAACAAAATCATGCTCGAATGCAGGCCGTGAGTTATAAGCATCGTGGCCATATTTATGGCAAAGCCGACATGTAGGCTGTCACCACCACCAGTGCTTCGGCCTCCGGGGCCACGGCCACGACCACCACGTCCTCTGCTCCGGTTAGAGTAGCCACCACGGCTCGAATTCACCTCAGAACCAGGTTGAGAATGAGTAGAAGTGTTAATCGAATCAGCTTGAGCTAGATTGAGAGAAACCGAAGATGACGAAGAGAGATCTTGCTTGTACCTCTCGAATTGAGCATTTTGAACAATTAACAGTGCTTCAATGTCAACGACTGATACAGGATCTACACGAGCATAGATCATCATGATAAACGAATTGAATTCTTCAGGCAAGCCTTCAAGGATCATGCCGATGTGATCTTGCTCTGAAACAGGATCACCGATCGCTTGCAACGAATCAACTAGGGCTCGAATGCGCATTAGGTATTCGGTAATCGAGCGCGATCCTTTTCTCGTGTTCTTCAACTCCGATCGAAATTGACGAATCTTGGCGCGCAGGTGCAAGTGGAAGAATTTGCGCACCTTGTCCCATATCTGCCACGATTGCTTGCAATTGATGAAGCGCTAAGTACGAAAGGCGAAATCGAGCTTAGGAGCCAAGTAACAAAGATCTCGATCTTGCACCAGACATAGCTGATAAGCTTCGCATTGAATGTCTAGGGCTCGATCTTGCTCATTGTTGTACATCGGTGGAATACTAGGACTTACTACATAGCGATGGAGTTTGTGTGCAATGATTACACTTCCACCTGTTGCTTCCATAAGAGGAAGTTCTTATCATCGAGTTTTACAGAAAGAGGTGGATTGAAGGAGGAGGAGGGAGCAACTCCGGTGGCCGGAATATTGGCTCCGATGGCCGCAGTGTCGAAGGGATTGCCGGTTTCCGCCATCGATTCAGGGTGAGGCCCCAGAAACGGAGCTCATGATACCATAATAGAGTTGAGAGAAGAGAGAAAAGTAAAACTGAAAAAACTGAATTATGATTTTCATTATGAATAGAGTGTACACAGTACATGGTATATATAGCTGTAGCTTGATACAGCTGTGAGCTTAACTGCTCTGTAACTAACTCTCAACTGACTGCTGACTCAGCAGGTCAGTTGAGTTACAATTAGCCTAAGAGTAGTTAGACTAAGCACATATACTCTAACAAGAATGAATGAAAGCCCCTTTGGTTCCCGAACTGCCCACAACTGATATACAAGGAAACGGGAAAAGATACAGTTACCCATCAAACAACCCCCTGCCAAAAGAAAAATGACACACATAAGTTCATGGTTCTCAGAGACTGATAAATCATGAATATTCATTTCCCTTTACATTTCCAAAGAGATGCCCCCCTTGGAGTCCATTCATCTATTATACAACAAGCCCAGTCTGGACTACACCCCATTCCCAGCGGGACCCACCACCGCCAAACTTGGACGAGAAAGAGCTGACGGTTTGATAGAGAACACTAGTTAGTTAGTAGGGAAGTAGGGAGAAAAAAGGCATGTTGCCTATATATAGGGGGAGGGTAGAGAGGGAGAGTGAGGCATTTTGTGAGTTAGTCTTGGGACTAGGGAGAGTTCAGGTTCTCTCGAGGTGTAATTGAACCAGGTCTATCACGGTTCAAATAAAATGGCTGCTGCAGATTTTAATCAGTTTAGCAACAACTTCCTACCAAGAGCGTACTATATTAACATTTATTTTAACGTTACAGAAATTATGTGAAGCAGACCAAGTGGTACATATCTTTCAAATCAAAGAAGCATGTGCCAGTGTATATGCAAGTAAAATTGCACCAAAAGTGTAAAATGCCTGTGATGAAATTTTACCATAAATGTAATGTTTATATATACAAAACCAAACAATGAAGAAAAAAAATATAATGAAGGTAGAAAGTTGGACTTAATTTTGTTTCATTGTTGATGTAAAACTTTTTTACATCATCTAATCTAATCTATCTAAAAGAATTTGAACTCCTAGGTAGTTGTTATCACAGTCAAACTATTCTAATGATGTGGCATTAAATGATTGGATGATAATGTATGAAAGTTTTACCGTAATAAGTAGATCAAAATTACACACTTGAAATATAAATTCAACCAAGACTTACTTGATGCAACATGAAGGACTCTCCCCATACATTAAGCTCAACGTAATCATATCCAAGCGACGTTTCCAACTTTCCACAAGAACAACGGAAAATACTTCTGAAGTGGGAAGCATTTAGTCTATCTGCCTCATCAGGTTCGTATAACCATCTTGCATGGACACCTAAACTAGAGTTTTGATCACTACAACCATTTGATTCACTAGACTCGAAGACTCGTGGCTCTGTTCGTTTTCACTTAAAGTGGTTGGTATACCACTCACAAAATCATAATTATCACTTTGCTCATTCTCTGACTCACAAGCTGATACCAAACTGGGTGATCTTGTTCTATCAGACGCACCGTCATTTCCACGCTGCCATTTATGATATTTTTTCCTGTACTTAGACCGAACAGTATAATTATGGAAAGGATGCTCACCCTACAATATAATATCAAAAGATATAAAAGTAAATAAATGCCTAAGATTAAATATCTTATGCATGCATGGTCCTTTTCACTTGTTCACAACACATAAATAGTCCCCAGTCAGAGTTATGCTTGTCTTATATGCACATAGCAAATAGTCAAAATAGAGTTATAACCAGCAGTAAACAGAAATCTTAAATAAAGGGATTTAGTTCAGCTTGATGATGGTAACAACTACAATATGTCTTCAATATTTAATATATAGATTTTCCAATTTAGGAGTATAATTAGACAACAGGGCAATATGTAACTTTAAGAAATTTAAAAGAAAAAGCCACTGGGAGAGGGAGGGCCAGTGGAGATGGATTTCGATTTGGTAAGATTGCAAGAGGTCAATGTTTGAACCTGTCATCATTTCATCATAAACAAAATAAAAGGAGAAATTAACAAATAATTAGTGTATATTTGACCATTATTCACATAGTATACATCCTGTAACAGAAAACAAGACTAACACAATCATTAGGAAAGAGGAAATAAACAACTTAATTAGCACATAAACTTAAAAGAGCCACAAAGCAAAATCTTTCGATATCTTAATCCAGGAAGTAGCATGCTTACAACTTACAAGATTCTAAGCTACAACAACCTGACATTTTAATTCAAGAATTCGCTTCAGAAAAAGCCACATATTTTTCAATTTAATCAATTAGGAGAGATCTATCTTAACTACTATTTATCCTAACTAATTAAATCTGTTAGGTATGTCAGACAAATGGATAATTCCACAACAATAAAACATAAGACAAATGAAAAATGGTATTACCTCGAAAACGCTAAGTATACTGTTGAATTCTGAAATATGAAAATCAATTTCATCCTCACTAAAATGACTCCGGATTCCTATAATATCAGCAGGGAGGAGGTAAGAATATTTCCGCAGATCGCACTCCCTTCTAGGATCAAATCTCCTAAAACAAGCCAAAACTATAAAGTATGAGATAACAATGAGAAAGCATTTTCAAATTATGAGTCACTTGAAAAATCACAACCACTACTGCAAATGAATGCTCAAGTGCTTTCTTTATGTGCTCCCATGGATGACATTTTTATTCTAAACATTTTCGTACAATGATATTTAGACACAAAAATGGTGTCCAACACCATATAAAAGTACTCCTCCCCACTTATTTATTGTTTTCTTTTCTCTCATCATTTATTTTATCACTCCCAAGACACTCACAAGCTCTACGGTGTCTATACAAGATGTCCAAATTGTGTGCCCAAATATCTTTGCTCTTATATAAAACTTGCATGACATGTGAAACAAATTGAGGTATTTAATTTTCCAACTAATCAGTAAAAGTATTAGTTTTGTGGCAGATATTAGTTACATACATGACACAAAATAAGTAAGACCTCATGGATCCATGTGGTCACGTAGATCTTTGCTGTGTGGTTAATTCAAAATTACTTTTGCTACATTATCAATTTCCTAGTTGTTTGCAAATGTTACTGTAGCATTTCTGATCAAATATCTAACAGTATAGAAACATAGTCAAATGTGGGAAAACTGAAATTAAAAAAACAAAAATCAAAATCAAAATTCGCTTGTTTAATTTATAGGAACATATGCATGCATTGCTACTCCACAATCAAGATATAAGAAAGTCAGTTATAGAATAACCTTAGAAATCGAGCATTGTATATAATAGAACCGAAACTAATTGACTTACTTTGTTGAAGGCAATACACTAAAAACTCTGATAGTATGAGGAAGATAACAGTTAATGCGGTTTGCAAGCACAATGCCATTGTCGTCTCCTTTCCATGCATTCTCCGGGATTTCCATCTTTAAGGATATCATTGTTGCCAGAGAGTGGACCTAGCACATGCATAACATAAAAGTGGAAGAAATCAAGATATATATGAAAAGATTATCAACAACCAATTTTATATAAAATTATAAATAGACAGAGAGGCAATAACAAGAAGGTTACTCCTTTATCAGTTCTGCTACTCCGGCCCCATTTAACTTTGTCCAGGTCCCCAAAATTACTATCACGGATGCCACCAGCCTTGAAGATAGCATTTTCGAGTTCTTTCTCGATAGCTACATCATGTCAAAATTCTAATGCTTTAGCAAGAATCCATTCACACCAACTACATGATTTAAGCGTATGCCAGTAGTCAGAGTTTACATTAAACTCTGTTCATTTGGAAAGAAAACTGAATAATTTCAAATAACAAACACATTAAAATTTCACTACAGGTACTTATCATATCATAAATCATAACACAAAATGAATCTACATATTAGAAAATGCAATTACATAAAAACACATACAAATATGCAACAGTAAAACACAAGATGTGAAAAATAAGAACAAAAAATAAATATTTTGACCCATTGAATAAGCATATCCATTTTAAACACATTTATGAACTAAAAGCTCTCACTATTTATATTCTACCATAATCAACAAGATAGTAAAGAAGAATAACTGAAAGAGGGTCTTACTGGATAATCTATGTTCATCTCGTTGCATTTGCAGACCTGTAAATAACTTCATGAAATTAAATTACTCCAAAAAGTTCAACAACAAATAAATCAAATTTGAAAGAAGAATGTGTAAAAACAAAAAATGGGGTGACCTCTATAATCGGTGCCGACATATCCGACTCTCATTACGACCTTTCTCTTGAGAAAAGGGTCCCACTTCTGGGAAGGAGAAGGAGAAGGGGAATGGGTTTCGGTTTCGGTGGAAGAAGAGAAACAGAAGCACCTGAAGAACAACAGTGTTGGAGGTAGAGCTGGTATATTCGGGTTTCGGGTAGGGTTGGTCCATGGGGATGGGGATAGTGAGAATGGAAGAGAATAAATGCACACCATTGCTACAAAACTCAGTATTCTGCCCGGCTTTCTCTTTCAGACCATAACTTCTAATCACTTCCAGTGACGACGGATCCGGGAGTTGTCATATATATTATTATTATTATTAAAGATAAAATTATAAATATTAAAATCATAAAATTTTAATATATCTCATCAAATAAATTTTATGAATATATCAATCTATCCGGATAGAAAGAGAGAGAAAAAAACGAGATAAAAAACAAAACTCGTGTCATATTATTCCTAGAATAATATTTCATCACATAAAATAAGTGTATGAGAAATAAAAATTATTATAAGTAAAAGAGAAGAAATACATTTACAACAATGTAAATCAAAAGCCTTCTTATATCTACGAATAACTTTTAATTGGATAAGTTTTTTTTTTTTTTACAAAACTAACGGTCCTTTCATAATTTTTTGATGATGTTTATTCATTAGTTTTCGTAGTTACTTCCATTTCATAGTTGTTTTGCTAGGCTTGAATCCTGCTGTATATCGTGTTTCCAAATTGACATCACATTCACTAGATTTCACTTCTTACATACAAATGCGTTGAAGATAAGTAGTTATTAAGGGCCATTCCAAAAAATCGTATGGTCCTGTTAGCAATGATCATTCGGCCTCTCAATCCACAAACAAGATAAAGGACCTTTGTTTCCATTTCTGCATGGCTAACAGTTTCAAAATACTTTCAATGGGGCTACAGGCCACAGGTGTTGGTTTGCTGAAGATAGGGTCCTGGATTCAAAATCATACAGAGCGGCATTATTTTCCAGATTTCTAGAAAAAGAGATTACAATTTAAATGTGGATCATATAAAAAAGCTTAAAAATCATGAATCATTATGCTTTTAGCTAAAGATAAGAATCTTGGCATGCGAATACAACCCTTTCAGAGTGAAAATAATAGCCTGTAGCAAGTCAGAAGCCCCCATCTCAAACCAAATGGGGAAATAAATATTACTCTAGATGCTAGGGGATGAAGCTGATGTTTATGTTGACTAGTGAAATTTTGTCAGTTGTCAGCTGTTGATGCTGGTTTTTGGTTGGAGTCCAAAATCCTTGTGACAAATAATTTAAGATCAGACGAGTGTAGGGACGGACGAGTTATGCGGTAATCTCGTAAGGATGGGTATATTGCGTGTCTGCCTAAACAAGAATGACTTCTTACTTGAAGAGTAAAATTAGAAGAAAGTAAAGAACGTGAAATTTAAAGGAAAGCGATAAACAACGAGAAATTTAAAGGAAAGCATGTAAGTTGCAGGAAAATAATTGAAAGCTTGTAAATGACAAGTAAAGATAAATGATAGTAAATTAAAGGAAGGAAGCAAGTTGTTGAAAAGTATTTAAATGATTGAAGAGTAAAAGGAAGCGTTTAAAGTGCAGGAAATTAAAAGAAAGCAAGTAAAAGACGTGAAAAATAAATGGGGAGGAATAAAGAACTGAATAAAGAACTTAAATGAAGAACATGAAAGAAAAATGCTGAAGGTAAAGAGGAACATGAAAAAGGAAATTTAATGAGCAGTACTGTATTATAAATTGAACTGGAAATGAAAAGGGATGGAGGAAATACTTGAGTCCAATCCTTTAATCTGTTGTGTGATCGAGATATGTAGGATATCGCATCAAGTAAAACCTCCTCCATTACATCGGGATTAACAGTATTTATAAGCATATAAAATAACTGCCTAAAGAAAACTCCCTATCTTAAAAATTGCCACCTGTATGGCAGTTTTGCTATGTTTCAGATTTAAACTATCTGACAAGTAAACTTCTCTAACTTGCTCATTCTTTTGAATTGCTTTTATGCCAACTTGCTTGTTGTCCACGGTTTGGTTGTTTGACAGCTTATCTTGCTGATGCTGTCAACCTTGAAAACTTGGCCATTTCCATACTTTGTCCGTCTGACAATTCTTATTACCAACTTTGTCGACAGTTGGGTTTTTACCTTTTTTCTGTTACTTCTATTTCTCCGTCACCAACGGTGAGTATATTCGTCGGGAATTTTACTGGTGACGAATGTGTTTCTTGACGGCTTTATCTGTCTGACATACCAACTTCTGACGATTTTTTAGTCTGCCAACTCTGCTGAATTCGACTCTTCATGGTGGTTATCTGACAACTCTTCCTTCAATTCTTCTGTCATCCTGTCGGAACCTTTTCTGTCAAGAATCTGAAATTCTTCTATTAACAGATGCCCCCCAAATTTTGCTTTTCGACGGCTTTGCCCGAAAGAATAGCAAAATTTGAATTTTAAAATCACCAACAATCATCTTAATTTCGGGTTCTTATCCGTTAATTAAACCTTGCTTTTAATTTCATCTCTACTTAATAGGGACAATCATGACGCCGCAGGTTCCTTGGAATTCGAACCGAAGGTTTTTAATTTTCCTTTAAATGTCAATCACATCAGTATTGACTTTCTTCTTTTTATCCTTCCTTCTTCACTAGTAAATCTTTTCTAGAGAAAGATCTTTTCTTCTTCCCTCGTTAATCCTTTCTTAAAAGAAATCCTTTCTTCTTCCCCCGTTTAATCTTCCATGGCTACATCTTCCAGGGTGCCAACCTCAGTACCTCATGCTACAGTCGTTCCTACTAGGGTAGTGGTTCAAGACCCACTTTTGGAGGAATCTGAGTTATGGCAAGAATCTAAGGTAATTTACCCTATTCTTGATTCTTTTGTTGCTTTAAATCCTCCTGCTGCATTTTTGGGTCCTTTTGAAGCCAAAAATGAAATTTTTGAGAGTTTACGTAATTCCTTTCCTTCCGCTAGCTCAAATGAAGCTATTTTATCTTCTTTTACTCCTATTCCCATTCATATGTTCAAAAAGAGCAATAGGATTTTCAGAATGCCCCCTGCCACTCGGTTCGATGCCTACATTAGTTGGCTCGACCGAGTTCAAGCTGAAAAACGCAATGTATGGGAAGAAGCTGGAATCTTCGAATTCATTCAACTTTCTCGTCATGTTAAACTGGTAGACTTTTCTTTAATAGGAGCATCAGTTTTCTTTTGGAATAAAACAACAAATAATTTTCATTTTCCTTATGGAATGATGGGTCCGACTTTGTTTGACATGTCGGCTATTACTGGCCTTCGTCCAGATGGCCCCACCATGCATTCTGAGGTAGAAATTGAAAATCAAATTGATGTCTATGTGCCGAAGTGTTCTTTTTCCAAATACATAGCAGATTTTAGAGGAGAAGCTCATGATCCTGTGACGGATACTGAGCACGTAGCCTTTTTGTTTCTTTGGCTATGTGCTTATGTCTTTTGTAGTAAATCTGCTTCTTTGATCACTTCATATGTTCCTTTAGCCAATCTTTTGTCATCTGGTAAAAGAGTAGCATTAGGACAATGTGTCTTAGCCAATCTTTATGATAGCATGAGCATGCTAGTTGACACCGTCAAATCTAAAAAGAAAACCAATATAGGAGGGCCCCTTTGGCTTCTCCAATTATGGTTAAATGCAGTCTTGGAGCGTCAATTTTCATACAAAGCTCCCGCAGATTTGACAGTCGACACTTATGGCTCCTACCTCTGTTATGTGTCTGCCGAGTCTTTGTCAAGGGACGAAACTGCTAACTTCAAGTTTTACTTCAAAATTTTCCATTCACTTTCATCTACCTCTTCAAAGATCAACTTTTCTCCATTTTCCGACCGGAAATATGGTCCAGAATGGTTTACAAAATTAAGTACCACTATCTCTAAATCCAATAAATCCATTTGGACCAAATTTCTTTGTCAGAAAATTCTTTTTGTTGATGGTCCTAATTTCAGAACTCATAGAGTCTACCTTCATTTGCCCAACACCGTTGCTTGTCAACTCCTGGCCGCGCCAAGCTATCCCTGCTCCTTATTCGTCAAATCCTGACGAAAATTTTATTGGTGTTAAAGCCCCAACATATGAGCATATTGTCGACATCAGTGATGCGGACAAGGTTCGTGGGACTTTCTTACAACCCATTTCATTTTCTACCTTCCACGGAGCTACTCAAAGCTTTCTTGACTGGTGGGATGAATACTACTCCAACCACCGTCTAAGTTTAAAGACTTGCTTGAGTTGTATTGAGGATACCGTGGGTAACAACGATGATTCTCCTCTGCAGGAACAGGATCCAGTAACCAAAACTCAAGGTGAACTTCAGAAAGAAATTCAAGCCTTTGAAAAATTTTATAAAATCAAGTGGTATCCTTTTAGACCATTTGATATGGTTCGTCATGTCAATAGTGTTTTAGTTGAAGCCAAAAGGAAGCATGATAATGAGGAATCTGAAAGGCTTGCCATGTATAGGAGTATTCCCAATATGACCAGGGAATACTTTAACAGCTTAAAGGCCCCTTTTCCTAAGTCAGTGCCTATTCCTTGTGCCCCTTTTGGTTTAGCTGATTTACACCCAGGAAAAACGTCGAAAGGAGGTAACTTTTTCTTTTTGGACAGCGTGAGTGCTTACGTTGACCCTTTTGAAAAACCAAATCCAGTTACCTTCGCTCGTCGGTTTCTTCAGCCTGATGACGACTTTGGATTCCATTCAAGAATTCTAAATTGTATTTCAGGTATTCATTTATCAAATAACTTATTTTTCTTTTCTTTCCGGCTGACAATCAACTTATTTACGTTGTTATTGACAGCTATTCCCCTTGATCAACCTCTCCCTGGTAAATCTAAGTTTGGTGTATTATCGGGAGAAGCTCCTGAAGACGATGATGAACCCGTCATCCCTTTGGTGGCAAAAACTGTCAAGAAGAGTTCACGGCCAGCCAAAGCTTCTGTTTCTGATCCTCAGTCAAAAAGATCCAGAAAAAGAAAAGAAAAAATGGCTCCTTCTGACCCCTTCTCCAAGAAATCAAAATCTGTCAAGGGTCTTGCAATTGTGACAGCATCTGATGCCGTCAAAGTCTCCACTGACTCTAAAATTCAGGATGTTATGACTAGCTCTTCCAACACTTCGACCTCCAATTAATCCAAGGTAACAGTTTAATCTAATTTATCAATTTACATCCTTTTGTTCATATGCCTTCCTTTCTTGACAGAAAAGCATACCTGCCGAGATTATCCTGGCTACTGAGAAATCGAGTGCTGATGTTGACTTGATGTCTTCAGATTCTAATCTGGTACTTCCGTCAATCCTGTCATTTTCCTTTATATACATGCATATACCTTATTTATTTTTCATGTCAGGAAAAATCTCCTCAGTTTGATGATTCAATGACCATTCAGGAGATTCTCACAACTGTTGAGCCAGTGAATGTATCTGATCCAGAGTTGCATACTGACAGAACTTCAGGAAGTATTTTTGTCGATACTAGGATTTTGACAGCTAATCTTCAAGTTCTTGACTCTCATCGGGAAGTGCCCCCGAGCCCCCATCATCCAACTTCAGTCACTTCAAATCCAACAGCTGATAAACCAGTAGGAATCCCTGTCATGATTGAAATTCCGGATGAAGATATTGACATGGAGGCTCTGCTGGCTGAAACAACTCCTGTCATTCCTTCTCCACCTGCTATCAGACCTCCTACTATGAAGTCTCCTGATCCTAAACCGGCCTTACACTTTAACACGTGGATCAATATGCTGTCAGAAGTAAGCCGGAAAGAGTCCTCCTTTTCTACCACTTCTTCATCGATTCACAATGATTCCAGTGACTCTCAAGTCACTATCCTCATGCGTGATCTCCAAGCTCTTCTGGCCAATTCTTTTGATGAACTTCTGTCTGATATCAAGATTCAAAAAGAACTATCTCGACTTGTTAAGGAAATCACTCCTCTTCATTCTAATCTTCCTCTGTCGAGCCGTTCGCTTTTTATCTCTATCCAGTCATTCTGGGAACAGCTCTCCAGTAGATTAGAAAGGATGACTTCCGTCATTCCTTCTTACGAAGAGGAAGAAAAAACCAAGGATGATCTCTTAGTTCAGTTTCAAAATCTTGAGTCATCTAAACAAAAAGAACTTGACCTTATTTCCATCGGGACTCACACTAAGGAGAGCTTACTGGAGTATCGGAAGAAACTATTGGCCGAGATTGAATTGACAGACCAAAAGTGTGCCAAGTTTGACAAAGCGTTGGAAAAAAGCAAAGACAGAGTCAAAGCTATTGATGATGAATCTGTCCGTCTTGGCCAAAAAGCTGAAAGTGTAGTCAGCAAACTCCGTGTATTGCAGCCTGACTATGAAGCAGCTACTGCTGACAAAACTAATATTTCCCTTGCATGGGATCAATTATCCTCTATTTAGACCAAAACTGACAATTGTAACTTGTACATGTCAACCTTTAGTCTGATCTTGACAGTCATTAATTAATGATTAGATGTTTTCTTTTCTTGCACGTTTATTTATTATTTAATTTGACTGCATGTTTCCAACCAACTTCGTAACTCATGCCTTATCAAATCATCAAAAATGCCGTGATAAGTTTCGAAACTTTGGTAAACCAAATCGCAATAAATGCCTTTTGCGTTCAACTATAAATAACAAGATCTATAAATCTCCTATTTCATAGTTGAACCTTTTACATAACATGCTTTTCCTTACAACAGGCTTCCATCTAATTTCTTCTTTTACAAGAATCTGACCTTCTTTATATTAAATTTTCAATCCAAGGTGTTTGTCTTAATGGTCATATCCTTCGTGAAGGTCAATAACCAATGTAAAAACGTGTAGTGAAGGTCAGTAACCAATGTAACATCCATAGCTGGCCTTTACTGCATATTCGGGGAAAAGCTGATCTTGATACAGAACGAGTGCATCTCGTTCTAGTTCCATCATCTTCATCCTGGAAGGTTTTGGTGTCATTTTTACTACCATAACAACAACAACCTTTCAAGTGAAATGATGGTGACATCTGCTCGTGCTTATCCCCTTCTTGATGCATTCTCGACAAACAGGCAACTGAAATCTCATCACATGGGGAATGAAGTCTCAACAGATTGAGTTATCCCTCCACATTGAAGGAAAATAAAGTGTTATTGACACACTGCCTTGTATTCTAAGATTAGATTAGCTTTAATTGACAGCTTGATTTCTACCATCAAATGAGAATATTTCATTGTATCGTCAATTTAATGAATATACTTATTTCCTTTATTTGTCAATTTGTACTTCTAACATCGTCGGTTTGTATTCCTTCAAGTACTTGCCATTAATTGACTTGATTGTCAAGCCAGTATTAATATTGACAAGCGCGTAAGCATTTCCAGAAAATACTTTTTCAACTCTAAATGGTCCTTCCCATTTAGGTGACCATTTCCCGTATTCTCGACAACTTTTGTCCATGGGCAATATGACCTTCCAGACTAAATCATCTACCTTGAATGCTTTGAACTTAACTCGACTATCATAAAATCTTGCAATTCTTTCTTTTTGCCGAATCAAATTCTCCAACGCAATCAATCTGTCATCACTTAATTCATTCAATTCGTCTAGCATTGCATCCCAATCTTGGTCGAGTGGCGGAGGTCATTTTGCCTTTGAATGCGAGTGGATTGGAGATTGATTTCAACAGGTAATACAGGATCGTGCCCATAAGTTAGACGATATGGCGAGGTTCCTGTCGACTATCTGGGTGAATTTCTATATGCCCATAATACTTGATCAAGGGTATTGTGCCAATTTTTAGGTTGTCGGCCCACATGCTTTTTAATAAGATCAATAATGATCTTATTTATGGCCTCAACTTGGCCATTTGCTTGTGCATAATATGGTGTAGATGTGAGCATTTTTATATGCCTAGAACTGGCATATTCCACAACTTTCTTTCCGACAAACACTGACCCTTGATCTGTCGTCAGAGTCTGGGGTATGCCAAACCGACAGATAATGTGGTTTTCAATGAAGTCAATTACTTCTTGTTAGGTGACTGTTTTGAGACAGATTGCCTCTACCCATTTGGTAAAATAGTCAACTCCAACTAAAATGAATTGATGTCCTTTTGACGAAGCGGGATGTATCTGGCCAATTAAATCTAGAGCCCATCCTCTAAATGGCCAAGGCTTGACAATAGAATGTAATTCACCAGCCAAAGACGCTTTTGTATATGGCCGTGTTTCTGACATTGTTCACAAGACTTGGCAAATAAAATACAATCTTTAACCATAGTTGGCCAATAATATAAACTTCTTCGTAGGACCCATTTCATTTTATCACCTGCCTGATGGGCTCCACATATACCCTCATGGACTTCTGATAGAGCCAAATAAGCATCTTGCTCACTCAGGCACTTGTGTAGAGTCCAATCAACAGATTTTCTATAACTAGATCCTCCTTGCATCGTGTAATTCAATGCCTTATACTTTGTTTTTCTATCTACTTTCCGACTTGGATTTTCCAAATACTCGATTATTGGCAACCTCCAATCATTAGGGCAGAATTACATCATTAACTAAAATATCTCTTTCTTCTAATGGATACAGCAATTCTCCGATTTCCATTAGTGTCGACAGAGTCTTTTGAGATATTTTATATCCCGAGGCTATCTCGAGCCAACTCATTAGCCTCTTGATTTAAATTTCTGGGAATGTATTGAACAATTACGTCATCAAATTTTTTCATCAACTTGTTAGCTACGATACAATATTTTGACAAATTGTAACTAACACATTTGTATTCTTGTGTGAGTTGTTTGATGACTAATTGAGAATCCCCAAAAATATGCACATTTCGTGCTTTTAATTCTATCAATATTTCCAATCCGACAATCAAAGCTTCATATTCAGCTTCGTTGTTGGAACATGGATATTTAAGTTCAAACATGAACTTTGTAGGAATTCCTTGTGGGGTCACAATTAGGATTCCTATGCCACTACCTCCTTGATGCCTTGATGCGTCAAAATAGAGTTTCCAAGGTAGTAGACTGACAACATTTATTTCTGGCACATCCAGTCCTGGATGGTCTACCAGAAAGTCAGCTATTGCTTGTCCTTTGACAGCTTTAGCTGGCACGTATTGCAAAGAATACTCTGATAAAGCAATGGTCCACTTGCCAATTCGTCCATTAAGGATTGGTTTCGACAACATATACTTTATTACATCAGTCTTGGAAATAACTAATACATGACATGGCATCATATAATATTTGAGTTTTGTACAAGAAAAATATAATGCTAGACATAACTTCTCTATTGCACTATATCTTCCCTCAGCATCGTTTAGGACTCTACTTAGATAATATACAGCCCTTTCAACATTGTCATCGTCATCCTGGGCTAATAAACATCATATAGTGTCCTCTGATGCTGATATGTACAACTTCAACGGTCGACGGGGCACTGCAGGCATCATGACCGGTGGACTGACTAGATATCGTGATCGGTCAAAAGCCTCTTGGTGACAAGGTTCCCAAATGAAGCTTTGTTCTGATTTTAACTTGACCAGTGGTGCAAATACTCTTGTCCTTCCTGACAGATTTGATATGAATCTTCTGAGAAAGTTAACCTTCCCTAAGAAGGATTGTAGCTATTTCTTATTTGTCGGCGCGGAGGCTTCCATGACTGATTTAGCTTTATTCTTGTCTACCTCGATCCCTTTTTTGTGGACCAGGAATCCTAAGAATTTTGCAGCCGACACTCCGAAACTACACTTCTCTGGGTTCGTTTTGAGATTATGCTTTCTCATCCTGTCAAATCCTTGCCTCAGATGCTCCAAATGGTCATCTTTGGTCTTGGACTTAACGACCACATCATCAATATATACTTCTACAAATTTTCCAATAACATCATGGAAAATTGTATTCATTTCTCGTTGATAGGTGGCCCCTGCATTCTTTAAACCGAAAGGCATGACAATCCATTCATATGTCCCAATTGCTCCTGGACATTTGAAGGCAATCTTCGACACATCTTCTTCGGCTATAAAGATTTGATTATACCCTGCATGGCCATCCATACAACTTAAAATTTCATTTCCTGATGCTGAGTCGACAAGCATGTCGGCTATTGGCATCGGATATTCATCTTTGGGGGTAGCCATATTTAAATTCCTGAAATCTATGCATACCCTCATTTTACCATTCTTCTTAATAACGGGGACTACATTAGAGAGCCAATCAACATACCTGGTTGTTCGTATGAACTTGGCTTTAAGCAGTCTTTGTACTTCCTCTTTGATTTTATGTACCACCTCTGGAGCAAACCGTCTGCTTGCTTGTTTAACAGGCTTGCAATCCTCCCTTAGTGGTAGGCGATGTTCAACAAGATCTCTGCTTAAACCAGGCATTTCGTCATAGTCCCATGCAAAGCAATCTTTGTACTCTGCTATTAATCCGACAAGTTTTCGTTTGTAATCCTCCGCGTAAAAGCACTGACAAAAATGGGCCTTTTCTTTTCTTCTGTCCCCAAATTTATTTCTTCCAGAGGATCTTCTACTTCCACATTTTGTTTGACTTCGGCTCCTCTTTCAAAACCCAAAGGGCCGTCGTCAATTATACAATCCGCCAATACACTTTCTTGAGTGTGTGCTTCTTTGTCGGCCAGATAGGCCGACAATCTTCTCAAGTGGGTCTCAAGACTCATTGTCGGATTCTGGCCGAGTCTTGTCGGCCTTGTCTTGTATTGTAACTCCAAACTGGCTAAGAAGGCTTGCTTCCAACGTATCCTTGTTGATAACTCCTTCAATGGCAGTTATTGGCTTCACATTTGGAGAATACACCTGGAGGTCAATGTGTGATTGCTGAGCATAGCAAGCACTGTCGTCTGCCTCCACAATCTCCACTTGATCTTGTTCATTCCATAAAATCACCTTTTGATGTACCGTTGATGGAACTGCCCCTACAGCGTGGATCCAATCCCTGCCAAGCAAAATGTTGTCGCTTGACTTGGCTGGAATTATGACGAACAATGTCATTCTTTCGACAGTGCCAATTTGTATGTTTAATAAAGTGACACCATCTGACGGAGATGTTTTGCCACTGAAATCAGTGACAACCATATCAGTTGGGATTAGATCTGACTGATCCTTTCCTAATTTTTTAAACATCGCCCTAGGCATCAAGTTTACAGCAGCGCCTCCGTCAATTAAGACCCTATTGGTGGGTCTTCCATCGATGATGGCCTTCACATGTAAAGGCCTTAGATGATTTTTCTGTTCGTCGGTAGGTTTCTCCAACTGAGCCACGTTGTCGAATACAGTAACTAAATTCTCTTGAACACACATCCAGTGGTCACTCGGGTCACCTGTATTGTTGACGACATCACTGTCGTCATCAGAGGGATCAAACTCAAAATATCCCTCGTATTCTGCTGGGATGAAAGAAATCAAACCTATCTTAATTCTCATTCCAGGTTCCAGTATAACTTCATTGTCTGGATCTTCATCCAGGAATGCACCTCCGACTGTCCTGCCGTGATTTCTTCTTAAATCACTCTCGTCATCTGACCCTGACCTATCTGACGAAGGCCGGGCAATTCCCGCGCCACAGTTGTCTAATGCTTCCATGATATCGGCCCAATCCTCATTCTGGTCATCCGTGTCCATGGCTCCACTGACGTTTATGTCATCATTCGGATCATTCAATGCTTCAATGACAGCATCAAATGACAACTCCTCTTTCGTTAAATCGCATTCAGGCTTGAACATAGTCAGTTGTTGCTCTTCTATTCTTGCTTCAACTTTCTTCTCGAGCCCTACAACCTTCTCCATTTCTGTCAGCCCGACAGGCCATTTACCTCTTGGTTGTACTGGTGAGGATGCTTGGCCTGAAGTATTCTTTTCTATGAAAACCTGGGATGCAGGTTTACTTTACTTGATCTGATTACTGGGTTTCTTCACATCAGCTTCCATGGGGTGATTCACTATTACACTCTTCATCTTGGTATCTCTTTTATCAACTTTGTTGTCGGTTGTAGCAACTAAGCAACCAGCATCGTGGGAAGGCATCTCTTTTATAATGACGCCTCCCTGTTTGGCAAGTTTCTTTTTCTGAGCTTGTCGGAGTCTCTGTAGCCTCCTCTTTTGGCTCTTGGAAATAGCCAATTGAGTTGAGGGTCCTGAAAGACCAGGCCCTGCCATCTGAGCATTTTTAGCCATTTGACCCTTTCGGTAATGTTCATTCCAAAAGGGTGGCCCCTGTTCATTGACCTTGCTTCTCCGAGCCCATGTCTGTTTTTGCAATTCTGGGTACTGTGTCATGGTTGAATTCCTCACCCATTTATCCACCATTACGTTGGATGGGGGTGTCCTGGTCTTGACAGGATTAAATGCGCCACCGACGAGTTACCTCTTTGTCGATCCTCCGATTGGTTCTTCAAGCCAACCGCCGTGGGTCTTGTCTTTGTCTAAATTTTGATCGGTACATATGTTCTTGTGACACTATTTGTCCTGTCTTACTGCTGATCCTCTGGTTGAATCAAGCCAGCCTCCGGTGTTGTCTTGTCCGGATCTTGACCGGTGCATGTGTTCTTGTGGCTATTTGCCTGTCTATTTACGATCAGATGCAACACTCCTCTCAGACTGTTGGATCCAAAGCATGGCTATTTGAGTGTGAAAACCTACTCGGTTATCTTGTGGACGATGCGATGGTGGTTTATGCCCCTAGCTTTCTTGGCGGCTACTTCATCGTAAAAACGCTTTGCATCTTGGGCAAACTTTAATTATGCCCCCATCTTTCTTTCGTGTCATATAGTCAATAAGTGGCTCTCCTGGCTTCGGATAAACATCAAATGGATCTGACAAATCCATTTGGATATTTTGTCCAGCCGTGATGTTGACCATGCCTACTCCCATAGGGACTTGGCAGTCTGCTTTGTTAGCTTCGGGACCGAAGGGTTCTCAGATCAATCTTCATTTTCGGTCGCTTGTCTGAAAATTTCAACCTTCCGTCTGTCAAACCTTTTTGAATGATATCCCTGAAATGCATACAGTCGTTTGTCACATGACCAAAAGTATTATGATATTTACAATATTTCCGATCTTTAATTTCATGGGCTTTCAAGAGCCTATGATCATCTGACAATTTTAATTGCTTATCTCTAAGTAATATGTCAAATATTTGATCGGCCTTGGTCACGTCAAATGTGTATACTTTCTTATTAATGAAAGGGATTCTTTCTTTGGCCCTTGCAGGCTTCAAAGCTTGACATATATAAGGTGGACCATTTTTTAGTTCGACATAATCTACCTCATACTCTTCAGAATCATTACACTCCTCGTCGGATTCATTACATCCGACAAAATTAATCCTTTCCCTCTTAAGGAATCTCTTTTGCTTAAAAATCTTTTCAGCTTTTAATTGTTCAATCTGTCGAACCTTGTCCCCTAACTGGGCAAGATCTATTAAATGTTGGTTAACCAGTTTCTTTCTGATATAGTAATCCAGACCGCCGGCAGCAATTTTCACTATTTCTGCCTCTGGAATAGGGGTGAAACACCGACTCCTCATTTGACGGAATCAAGCTAGGTAGTCGTCAACAGATTCGTTATTCATTCTCTTAATTCCAAACAAATCTGTCAATCCTATTTTCAAGTCTCCCCTAAAGAATTGGTCATGGAAACCTCTTTCCAATTGATTCCAATAGTGGATTGAATTAGGCCTTAGGGTTGAAAACCAAGAAAAAGCATTCTTAGTTAACGAACTAGGGAAGAACTTCATTTTTAATCCTTCCTCCAAGGCCAAATCTCCTAACTCGATGGTATATCGGGAAATATGCTCGACTGTCGACTCTCCACTTTCTCCTGAGAATTGCGACAACTTGGGTATTTTATATCCTCGAGGCATTTCTGCCTGTTGGACCCACTCAGGAAATGCTGATGCAAAAAATGGTTGGTTAGCATAACCAATGTTAAAACCAAACCTATTTAATGCTTGTTCGACAACTTGGTTGACGTTTTGATTTAAAACATTCTGACGGAACGCTCCAACAGCACCCTGGTTTAATATCAAATCCTCGTCTTCCTCTGGTCACAGAATATGTACATTTCCACGTCTCAAAGGAATCCGACGATGGGGCTGTTGCCGTTCATCATCTTGTTCCAATCCGTCAAGTTGTGGTTCAACCTGTGGCTGATTAATCCTGTTGAGATTTGCATTGAGATTTCTACCAGTATTTTGGTTTTCGCCTGGGGTTACAACACCCAAGTCTTTATTTAACCGACGTATCTCATTTGTTAATGCTAAACATGCATCATTTGTGCTTTCCATCAATGGTGTAATTATTGTACTCATTTGTTGAGTAAATGTATTCACCATGTCATGGTTACTAGAATCAATCTGTTGTCGGACATTGGCTAAGGTAGCCTCCGACAGACCAACAATGCTTTGTGGGAGTTGTCTCAATGGGGAAATATATGGCCTTTCTACCGGTTGTTCTTGTCGAGAATGGGTAATTATCATGGACCCCGTTATTCCATTCGCATGACTGGGAATTTGCCCCCCAGTTGATGGCCCTGCTGTCCCGGATGTATGGGCAGCCATCGTCATTCCATTTGGATATGGTATGTATGCAAATGGAGTATTTGGGTTGACAGTTGTTGACCCATAAGGCATCCCATACAAAGGTTGTGAGAGAGGCTGTGTACTCCCTCTTGGATTTGAACTCACAACACTTCGTGACGACAATCCAGTAGTTGATGTATTTATTTGTTGTAAAACATGGGAAGTTGGTGACGGGAGTGTTCCTTGACCAACTTCGTCAAATCTATTGACCACTTGGGCGTAAGAAACGCCTCTTCTTATTCCTAGACCATTAATACCATTTACCTCTGCATTAGTAGCATTAGTTCCGTTTGCAGGAATGTTGTCAACCGGTGCAATAGCATCCACTGTTGACACAGCGGCGTTAGTGTCTACTACGCCTGCATCACTTGCATTACTCATATTTACAGAGTTCTGGGAAATAGATGTTTGAACCACCTTTCCGCTCCGTAAACGCATACAAATAAAGTTGTATGTCTAATTCCTGACACTATACGAGTTACTCTAAACTCGTCCCACTGGGCGTGCCAATTTGTTGACGCTGGTTTTTGGTTGGTGTCCAAAATCCTTGTCACAAATAATTTAAGATCAGACGAGTGTAGGGACGGACGAGTTATGCGGTAATCTCGTAAGGATGGGTATATTGCGTGTCTGCCTAAACAAGAATGACTTCTTACTTGAAGAGTAAAATTAGAAGAAAGTAAAGAACGTGAAATTTAAAGGAAAGCGATAAACAACGAGAAATTTAAAGGAAAGCATGTAAGTTGCAGGAAAATAATTGAAAGCTTGTAAATGACAAGTAAAGATAAATGATAGTAAATTAAAGGAAGGAAGCAAGTTGTTGAAAAGTATTTAAATGATTGAAGAGTAAAATGAAGCGTTTAAAGTGCAGGAAATTAAAAGAAAGCAAGTAAAAGACGTGAAAAATAAATGGGGAGGAATAAAGAACTGAATAAAGAACTTAAATGAAGAACATGAAAGAAAAATGTTGAAGGTAAAGAGGAACATGAAAAAGGAAATTTAATGAGCAGTACTGTATTATAAATTGAACTGGAAATGAAAAGGGATGGAGGAAATACTTGAGTCCAATCCTTTAATCTGCTGTGTGATCGAGATATGTAGGATATCGCATCAAGTAAAACCTCCTCCATTACATCGGGATTAACAGTATTTATAAGCATATAAAATAACTGCCTAAAGAAAACTCCCTATCTTAAAAATTGCCACCTGTATGGCAGTTTTGCTATGTTTCAGATTTAAACTATCTGACAAGTAAACTTCTCTAACTTGCTCATTCTTTTGAATTGCTTTTATGCCAACTTGCTTGTTGTCCACGGTTTGGTTGTTTGACAGCTTATCTTGCTGATGCTGTCAACCTTGAAAACTTGGCCATTTCCATACTTTGTCCGTCTGACAATTCTTATTACCAACTTTGTCGACAGTTGGGTTTTTACCTTTTTTCTGTTACTTCTATTTCTCCGTCAGTCAGCTGAGTATATTCGTCGGGAATTTTACTGGTGACGAATGTGTTTCTTGACGGCTTTATCTGTCTGACATACCAACTTCTGACGATTTTTTAGTCTGCCAACTCTGCTGAATTCGACTCTTCATGGTGGTTATCTGACAACTCTTCCTTCAATTCTTCTGTCATCCTGTCGGAACCTTTTCTGTCAAGAATCTGAAATTCTTCTATTAACATCAGCCTATGTGAAGAATCCATGGATGTGAGGGATAGAGATCATACTCATAGGAGAGATAGAGAGCTTATGTATACTCATGTGGTAACATATTGATTGATTGAAAAAAGATAATGAAAAATGATACATGAGGCTCTATTTATAGAGCTAGCTAACTAACACAATTAACACCCTAACAAACTATTAACAACTTGTAACAAACTCTAACAGAATTATTTATATTCTTAACAGCCCCCCTCAAGCTGATAAGTGATATCACCACAATCAGCTTGAATAGACCATCATGCACATAAGCCCAAACAGAAAAGACCAACATTTCAAAAAGAAAAAAAATGCTAACCAACTAACAACAAAATAAAAATGCAGCAGCATGGCCCAATCTTCATCCATAGTGGGCCAGGCCAAAGAAATAGGGAGTCCATCCAGGGGAAGCTTCCAGAGCATCCATTCCTTTCCCTTCCCAAGTTGAACCCTCGACACACCGGTAGAGAGAACGACAGTGGAAACCAACAAAGCGGCGATCGCGGCGGATGACTGGTGTTGTGGACGGCGTCGAGATCTCCGCCAGGATCGAAGACGAAGGTTGAAGAGGCGGTCCACCCAACCGTCTTCTCCGGCGACAAGCACAACGATTCCAGATAGAAGCTTCCAGAGCTCGAACCATGGAGAACGAGAATTCCCTAGGTGGCTCACGGCGAAGTCGTAGACGGCTGTGAGGGTTCCGCCGGGATCGAAGGCAGTGATGGCGGAGGACCAAGTGCAGCTTTCGATGGTGAATGAAGTGGTCACGGTGGTTGCTGGAACGAGCTCCTCGAAGTCGACGCTTAAGAGTGGGACCAGATCTGGTGCAAGGAAGACGGAGTCGACTAGGAATTTCAAACCAGAGAGGCTGACGGGGGAGACGGCTTCCAAGAATGGTGGCGCAAGGGCTATGTCGACACCATGAATCGGTGCCTGATTCATCGGAGCTGGATCCACTAGATCGACCTTCTTGAAGAGATTGGTGACGAGCTCCTTCGAATCGTTGTTACTTTCAGAGACGGCGAACTCAGATGCAAGATCCGAGAAACTGCTTCCCTGCGATTTGGTTGCTTTTTCTTCAACAATCACTTCTGGATCCAAGAACAGTTGCGCAGCATCTAACTGAGATGAGTCTCCATTAGCCTTCTGTTTGAAGGTGCTAGAACGTGAATTGACGAGGACGCAGGTGATTTCCCCAATTTTGATGGTGGATCCATCAATTGTTGGCTTGATCAGCTTGATCGAAGTCATCGGAGTCACAGACATTGCATCAAGATCCAAGTCTCCGAAACTGCCGAAATTGAGATTGCAGTGGCTGGCCTCCATTACTGCAGATTCAGTTGATGGTTGTTGCAGTGATGGAACTGCTATGGCCTCCTCGTCTGTGTTGCTGATGAATTCTTCATCACAGTTTGAAGCACAACCTTCAACAGAATCTAAAGCCTCCTCTTCCTCACTATCCGAATCATCACTGGAAGCCTCCTCAGGGTATCTCTCTGATACCATGTGAAGAATCCATGGATGTGAGGGATAGAGATCATACTCATAGGAGAGATAGAGAGCATATGTATACTCATGTGGTAACATATTGATTGATTGAAAAAAGATAATGAAAAATGATACATGAGGCTCTATTTATAGTGCTAGCTAACTAACACAATTAACACCCTAACAAACTATTAACAACTTGTAACAAACTCTAACAGAATTATTTATATTCTTAACAGCCTATGTAGTTGTCATAGTTCCACTTGATGAGTTCTTGAGACCTCATTTCCAGGGGTCAATCAAGCCAATTAAAACACATCTTTTCAGGCCAAATTATTCCAAAACAAAGATATTCAACCAGCAATAGCATGACTGTCCATTGATAGATCCACGAACAAAAAAGTTACAAGACTTTTATGTTTTTCCTGCAAATCAATCACATAATATGTACATGTTGAGCATGACAATCAGAACAAATATAAAAATGGGATCCTTCTTCTTACATTAGCAAGGGAAAGAAACACCAACCTACTGTTTTGGCATGTAGCATATGCATAATTAAGAATGCAAGTGCTAGGCAATGAAAGCTTTAATTAAGGTATGTTAAGTGACCAAATTCAGAAGAAACTAATGAAAGTATAAGTTGAGCAAACCATCACCTTTTATTTCCTTCGATTATGATGGATGAGCACTAGTTTTACTTTGAAGATTTTCTTTCCACAATTTCCAACCCTTCCCGACCTCATCCAATCTGATCCTTTGGTATGCTTGTGTGAGCATCCAATTTCTCAATCCATTCTTCCCAAGGAGATCTTGATGGGTCCAAAAATTTTGAAACTTGAGGTAACATAACTGATGTGTAAAAATCATCAACTCGCCTTATTAATTTCATCCGACTCATCACATCGCATTTCAGGCCTTGTTACATTTCCTGGCCGTGTTCTTATAGAGAAGTTGTTTCCCCTTAATATTAGAACTTCCGATGGTGCAAAGGCGTAAATGATTCGCGAGAACTTTAACAAAGATGAGACTTACAATGTCTTTTGGCGGTAGCTTGCGTTTTTTCGCCACAGCTGTCCCAACCATTTTTCTTATCTCGGTGAGAATATAAAATGCCGTTTAAACAAAGCAACAAAACACATTTAACCAATTCAATTCGTCTCCAAAGAAAGAAGCAAAAAATGACAAGAGATTACCTCATTCAAGATTGACCGATCAAGACGTGTCTAAAACAAAATAGTGGTTTGTATTGGCAAATATGATTATTACTGAAAACAATAGGACATTGTAACAAATGAAAAGGAAGAAAAAGTTTATTGCGATAATATACATAACTTCAAAAGTTGTCCCAATACATTCAAATTGAGTACTAAAACAAAGTGATTGAAGTTTTCGAGTAGGAAAAACATTCAACTTGATTGATGAGTATGATGGTGATTATTGATTAAATTGAAACGGGGGGAGTTTGCGAAAATTTGCATATGATAGACATAATTTATGGAGGCGTTTATAATGCACCTACCAAGGGCGGCCATCCAAAATTACTGCCTATAACCAGTCAGGTGGTTATACCGTGTTTCTCAATAGAATTTTATCATGGTATCATAATTACTTTTCAAGCCCAAAATAATTTATTTAACAAGACCTGACTCGTTGTCGCCTACTCTGAAATTGGGCTAGCCCGCTCATGGCTGGGTGTGTATGTGGGCCTAGGTGTACGTAAATATTATCGGTTGAAATATGTAGAGTTTTGTATATGTGCAGCAGTGTGCAACTATATGTGGCCAAAGAAAAGGATTGGATCAAGTTTCCTGTGTGTTGGTCTGGCGGAGATTGTGTAAATATTACCAATTGAAAATTGTAGGATTGGCTGTACTTACAACTATCTATGTCCCCCCTCCCCCAAAAAAAAAGAATAAAAATTGAGGGGTCCAAGTTATCAAGGTAACCTATACTTCAAGTTACAGGTAATTGTTATCCAATGTTGATCTGCTTTTTTAGAACATCAATGGTGAAATATGCTTGGAGTATGCATACACCCATCCCTAGTGGGCGTATGTTAAATGCCACCAACATTTATGCATAAAAAAGTTTACCACAAAATATGCATACTAGTGTCTATTTAATCTTGGAGTAACATAAAAATGTGAAGAAACCAAACACAACTTTTCTGAGGATAGAAAATTTAAAGAAGAATAATATGGATAAATGATCTACCTGATGTAACATGAAGGACTCTCCCTGTATGGAGAGTTCGACATAATTATATCCAAGTGATTTTTCTAGCTTTCCACAAGAACACCGAAAAACTTTTCTGAAATGAGAAGCACTTAATCTATCTCCTTCAGCAGGTTCATATAACCATTTTGCACGAACAACCAATCTACAGTCTCGATCAGGTAAACCACTTCCATTCTTATTGCTAGTTCCAACGACAGGTTCACCAAAATCACAAGTTTCGAAAGACTTCTGGCTTTGGCACATTATGTTTTCTATAAATGCCTCGTCAATTTTAAAATTTTCTTCCTCATCATTATCCTCACATTCTGACTCGAGGCTGATATGCTACTTTCTATTGACGTGCCACTCTTTGATGGTGTTTTCCTATGAGGTGAGTGTTTCCTGTATCTGGACCTAGCTGTATAATTATGGAAAGGATGTTCCCCCTATGAAAGGCAATTATAGATAGTAACTGACATCTAAGATCACAAATGCTAATATGCTTCAGCTAACCATGTCCATAAAAATCAGAGAAATAACACAAAATATCAGAAAACCTGGACGCAATTTAATAATAAATCTAAAAGTTCTGGCATGCTTCCAGGAAACACAGACATTTAGCATCCAGGACCCAACTAAAAAACCAGGTAAGTAAACTGATAACTGAAAGAGGAAGAACCAGTCAACATCTTAATTACTGTTGAAAGACTTAGGACATAATTTAGATAACAATATTTGTGAAATGCTTGAATGAATCTTCTATTCATTATACTTGATATATATATACACTAAACAATAAATACACTTTACAATTTACAAGAAAATTTAATTCCTAGGAACATAGTTAAGCTCACACCGTCCACACCGTCCGCACCGTCCTCACCGTCCACACCGTCCAACTAATATCAATAGTCCCCCTCAAGCTGGAGCATATAAATCAAATGCTCCAAGCTTGGAGCAAATATTTTGAATTCTTGGTCCTCTTAGAGATTTTGTAAAGACGTCTGCCAGTTGATCATTAGAGCTAACAAATTCGGTGACGACTTCTTTAGAAAGGACTTTCTCTCGGACAAAATGACAATCGATCTCGATATGTTTAGTTCTCTCATGAAATACTGGATTGGAAGCTATATGGAGGGCTGCTTGGTTATCACAACATAGCTTCATTTGTTGAGTATCTCCAAACTTCAATTCCTGAAGAAGTTGTTTAATCCAAATGAGCTAACACGTGGCTATCGCCATGGCTCTATATTCAGCCTCTGCACTAGACTTTGCAACAACATTTTGTTTCTTACTCTTCCACGAGACAAGGTTTCCTCTAATAGACACACAATACCCTGAAGTGGAACGCCTATCAATAGGTGATCCTGCCCAATCTGCATCGCAAAATCCAACTACTTGAGTGTTTCCTTTGTCTTCATAGAGTAGTCCTTGTCCTGGTGTCTTTTTAATGTATCTCAGGATTCGTATTACTGCATCCCAATGTTCATTATGAGGAGACTGCATGAATTGACTCACCACTCCAACAACAAAGGAAATATCTGGCCTTGTAATAGTGAGATAGATGAGCTTCCCAACCAATCTCCGATATCTTTCTGGATCGGAATAAGGCTCCCCCTGGTTGGGTAGCAGTTTTTGATTTGGATCCATAGGACTATCAACTGGTCGACAATCCAACATACCAGTTTCTTTAAGTATATCTAACACATACTTCCTTTGTGAGATGATAATCCCGTCTTCTGACTAAGCAACTTCAATTCCAAAAAAGTATTTTAGCTTTCCCAAATCTTTTGTCTGAAAGTGACTAAATAGGTGTTGCTTTAGCTCAGTAATTTTTTTCTGGTCATTTCCCGTGATAACTATATCATCTACATAGACCACCAAGTAAACACATTTATCTGGAGAGGTATGGCAAGAAAAATCGAATGGTCAGCTTCACTACGTTTCATCCCAAAAGCTTGAACAACTGAGCTGAATTTTCCAAACCAAGCTCGTGGGGATTGTCTGAGTCCATAAAGAGACCGTCGCAGTTTGCAAACCAAGCTAGACTCCCCCTGAGCAACAAATCCAGGTGGTTACTCCATATAAATCTCCTCTTCTAATTCTCCATGCAGGAATGCATTTTTAATATCCAACTGGTACAGTGGCCAATGACGGATGGCGGCTATGGCAAGAAATAGTCGAACAGAAGTAATTTTAGCCACAGGAGAGAAAGTATCTCCATAATCAAGGCCATAAATCTGGGTATAACCTTTGGCTACCAATCGAGCTTTGAGACGATGAATCTGTCCATCGGCCCCAAATTTTATAGCATAAACCCAGCGACAACCAACAGGTTTCTTGCCCGGAGGAAGAGGAACTAACTCCTGGTCGCGCTGTCGCGCACGCGCCAAAAAGCGAGCGGTTTGTAAAAATGTAGTTTAGGGAGCGACAACTCGAGTATCGTCTCACAAGGACTCTTGGGTTGTTGTTAACAGAAAAAGTCAAAATTGGATTTGAAATAAAATAAAGAAAACAAAGCAGAAACAGAGCAATAAATACAAAGCAGTTTAAAGGATTATCAAATAAACTAAAGCGATTAACCTACTGTTCTTGGTTTCCCAACTATCATTGGTTCATGTAAATTCCAAGCCCTAAGCAGATTCGAATCCCTTTTCGGTTGTAGCAACAATTAACAAACGAAATTGCTACTACGAGATATATGTTCCTATTCCCGAATTAAACAAACGGGGTTAAGCCCTCATGAACTAAACGAACATGAACGAACACACGCGAATTAAACAAACGCGATTCAATATAGGAACATAACATCACCAAAATAAATCAACACAACACTATACACTCCTGAATTAAACAAACAGAAATATATAGCATAGTATTGAAAAAGGAAAAGCAAATAAAACAAGAATTACAAAACCTCAAGTGTGGTGGAAATCAATTACAGTAGACTAATCCAAGGAGACTAGTTCTCCATTACAAAGGAAAAACAAAGCATTAAACCTAATTCTACAGCCATCTAAACTAAAAAGAAAAAAACAAAAAGATCCCCATGTTCTGTCCTAAAACAGACTTATATACAGCTTCTGGATTCCGCGAGCTCGCGAGGCGAACACACCTTCGCAAGGCGAATAATACGAACAGTCTTCAGTGTTTGGCGAGCTCGCGAGGCGAGACTCTTCAAATTCCAAACTGTCACAGCCGTGACCTTCAACATGGGTAAAACATGATGGCTTCTGGTCTTCCAGGGGTGGATTACTCGCGAGGCGAGACATTGTTTCGCGGGGCGAGACAGAGAGGATTGCATTTTATGGAACACTCACGCTTCTGGTTCGCGGGGCGAATGCCTTCTCGCGGGGCGAACAATCCCAGAACTGCTTCTTTTTATTACCTGAAAACAAGAAGTAGCATAAGTGCTTTATTTGACTCTAAATCAACTAAATTAACCAAAAAATACTCTAGAGACTCAAAATGCTGCTTAAAGACAATCAAGTCTAATTTGGGCGAAAATGAGATATAATTAGCACAAAACCACGGTCATACTAGTCATAAAACTAGATGAGACAGCGGCTGATCAAAATACCCCAAACTTAAACTTTGCTTGTCCCCAAGCAAACTAAAACTCAAAAACTCAAAAAGACTCAAGACATGGCAAGCTTAAAGGTTCAATCAACTTTGCACAAATTTCAAGCATTTCATCAAAATAATTTTTCCTTCAATGTTCCCCCCTTTCAAACAGAGCAATCCCCACATGCATTCACTCTAAACAATTGAGAATTTCATCATTCAAACAATCATTAATCTAAGCAAGGGATCCAAGTTACACACAAGAGGGAGATCACCAAATTCAATCAATCGCCTTCCTCACAAGGGCATTTAGTGTTTCACTCAATCGCTCAGTTTGTGTCAGGCTAACAACATTTCACTCAATTTCACTTTTCAAGAACACTTCCCATGAGTTTGATTTTCATCTCAAAATGGTTCCCACAGAAAACATGCATGCAACATCAAAAGGTCTTTAAAGGTTGTAATGGGGCCTGGCTAAGGGTAGGATATACAAAGGAATTAGGCTTAAGTCCCTAGGAACTAAGAGAGCATGAAACAATTTTATACATTGAATTTCCACTCAAGTTCCTTTTTTCATTTTTCTTTTTGGCCTTGGGTGACTACAACCTTTTTTCTTTCAATATCCTTTTTGAAATTTTTGTACTTTTTTTTTTCTTTTTTTCTTTTTTTTTTCTTTGCCCTTGGCGACAACCTTTTTATTATTTTTTTTCTTTTCCTCAATCCCAGACAACACATTACACCTTGTAGCCACCCCAAACTTAGTTTCTTGCAACCATTATCTTGCTAAGGATCCATGCTCTCCTAATCCTAAGATCGGGGTAACATGGTTTTTCCAGATTTAGGCTCATAACATAGGTTATAAAGAACAATAGGCTAATCAGGCTCAAAGGGCTAACTAGGGAACATGCATTAGGAACGGTTATTTTCAGGCCAGGTGGTTATTTACAAAGAAAATGCCTAAATCATCTGATGCAATCACATAAACATGCAAACCATGAAGAGATTCAAGCAAATTCGGGAAAGTGCAACTTAAAAGTGATTTCACACAGTTAAAAACATGTTGGAGGCTCAAATCCTCACCTGGACATTTTTGTAAATTGTTTGACCGAGATTTTATCCCTAGTGTGTGCATCCCTTTCACCCCAAACTTATCATAAATCATGTCATCACAACAACATAACTCAAAGTTCAGCTTTCAATTTTCAAATGGGGATCACTTTTCAATTTCGAATCCTAGGGGGAAATCATCAATAGTCAACACATGCCATGCAATCATCTATGCAAATTCAATTAAAATCCAGCAAACTTGCTGACACAAGACTCAACACACATACTCCTGATCTTCTTAAATTATTCAGGAGCTAAAAGAAAACAAAACAAAAACAAAGCAAGGAAAAGAAAATTAAAAAGAGTAAGGTTTAGAGAAAACTCATGGGGGCGGTTCCACCAGGATCCCACTGTCTGTGATACAGCAGCCACGGAATGCCCAAATTGCAGTATGATCCTCCCAGATCCCATGGCATGCAGCATAAAGCCCAAATGATAGACAAGGGACGGAAGCTTGTTCCATGGTCCCATAACTTGCAGCCTTGATATGGAAGTGGGTGCTTGACAATCATGGTGACCTCGCCAAGTGCGGCGGACTTCTCACTCCCTCTTGGGTCAAGGTTGACCTCTTTCTCAATAAAGTCCTCCCAATAAAATCGGGGCTCAACCTCTTGGACTGGCCATGGTGAAAAATCCAGAGGCTTGAACTCCATCACCGGTTGTTCCACAGTGGGAGGTGGCAAACAGGTAGAGAGTGTTACTGGTGCTGCTTCATCTTCTGCATGTTCTTCATTCACTGTGCTAACAAATCCATCACCTGCTAAACCTGCAGAATTCTCAGCACACACCACAAAAAGGTTAGTGTTAGTACAGTCAGTAGATATGGTATAATAAACTGAATCAGTAAAGGCCTGAATGTATGGAAATTCAGCACAAAGTTCATCCACCCCATCACTTTCAACACATGCATATGAATTAATAGAAGCATCTAACTCCAAAGGTTCTTCATTATCCTCAGCTTATTGCCTTGATTGTAAGGATGGACTGCATAAGCTCGAGGCAAATCAGTAATTGACCCTTCTTTCATAAGGGGGCATGCATCAAACAGGTGCTCAGGAGAGCCGCACATGTCACAAAACCTTGCCTGCTGAACCTTATCCATTAACAATTGCTTCACCAAGGAAGTGAGCCTATCAATTTTTTTCTCCAGGGCCTGGTTGGAAGAAGAGCTATGGACCTCATTCACACCAATCATGTCAAAACCACTGCTAAACTCATAACTTCCAGCAAAATTAGGATAATTTATGCATGGTGGTGGTTTACTAAAATCAGGATAATACATGCATGGTGGTGGCCTATCAAAGTTAAGATAATATATGCATGGTTCATAATCCACATTAGGCATAAAATCTTGCATATAATCATCCATGGGTAGCACTAAGATTCACAACCAGACAAAGCAGCCAAAACTAATTCAGCAAAGAGATTTTTTTTATTTAATTTTTTTAAATTTTTTTATTTTCTGTCAATAACAACAAGAGTCTCCGGCAACGGCGCCAAGTTTTGGTCGTGCTGTCGCGCACGCGCCAAAAAGCGAGCGGTTTGTAAAAATGTAGTTTAGGGAGCGACAACTCGAGTATCGTCTCACAAGTACTCTTGGGTTGTTGTTAACAGAAAAAGTCAAAATTGGGGGGTTTTGGATTTGAAATAAAATAAAGAAAACAAAGCAGAAACAGAGCAATAAAAACAAAGCAGTTTAAAGGATTATCAAATAAACTAAAGCGATTAACCTACTGTTCTCGGTTTCCCAACTATCATCGGTTCATGTAAATTCCAAGCCCTAAGTAGATTCTAATCCCTTTCGGTTGTAGCAACAATTAACAAAAGAAATCGCTACTACGAGATATATGTTCCTATTCCCGAATTAAACAAACTGGGTTAAGCCCTCATGAACTAAACGAACATGAACGAACATATGCGAATTAAACAAACGCGATTCAATATAGGAACATAACATCACTGAAATAAATCAACACAACACTATACACTCCTGAATTAAACAAACATAAATATATAGCATAGTATTGAAAAAGGAAAAGCAAATAAAACAGGAATTACAAAACCTCAAGTGTGGTGGAAATCAATTACAGTAGACTAATCCAAGGAGACTAGTTCTCCATTACAAAGGAAAAACAAAGCATTAAACCTAATTCTACAGCCATCTAAACTAAAAAGAAAAAAACAAAAAGATCCCCCTGTTCTGTCCTAAAACAGACTTATATACAGCTTCTGGATTCCGCGAGCTCGCGGGGCGAACACACCTTCGCGAGGCGAATAATGCGAACAGTCTTCAGTGTTTGGCGAGCTCGCGAGGCGAGACTCTTCAAATTCCAAACTGTCACAGCTGTGACCTTCAACATGGGTAAAACGTGATGGCTTTTGGTCTTCCAGGGGTGGATTTACTCGCGAGGCGAGACATTGTTTCGCGGGGGCGAGACAGAGAGGATTGCATTTTCTGGAACAGTCACGCTTCTGGTTGGCGGGGCGAATGCCTTCTCGCGGGGCGAACAATCCCAAAACTACTTCTTTTTATTACCTGAAAACAAGAAGTAGCATAAGTGCTTTATTTGACTCTAAATCAACTAAATTAACCTAAAAATACTCTAGAGACTCAAAATGCTGCTTAAAGACAATCAAGTCTAATTTGGGCGAAAATGAGATATAATTAGCCCAAAACCACGGTCATACTAGTCATAAAACTAGATGAGCCAGCGGCTGATCACTCCCATGTACCATTATGCTCCAAAGCCTGCATTTCATCAATCATGGCTTGTCGCCATCCTGGATGATCAAGTGCTTCACAAAAATTTTTAGGAAGAGTAACAGAAGATAAAGAAGACACAAAAGAATGATAAGAAGGAGAGAGACGATGATAACTTAAGAAGTTATAAATAGGATGGGGATTACGTGTGGACCGAGTACCTTTCCTAAGAGCAATGGGCAAGTCATGATTATCCTCAGGTAGGTCCGTAGTCGGGTTGTCTGCTGAAGTAGGACATGATTCAACTGGTCTTTCAGTACCTTCAAGTTCTGTATTGGGAATTCGTGGACGATGCTGATATAGGATGGGTGATCTGTGAGTCTGTTCAGGTGGAGGATTGACAGGAATATCTACAGAAGAATCGACAGTTGACTCTGATTCCTTCAAAGGTGATGGACCAAGATAGCGAATAGGAAAAACTTCATGAAGAGTATTAGACTCAACGATGGAGGGCGAGAAATATGACTTTTCTTCAAAAAAGGTTACATCTGCAGTGATATAATCACGATTGTGAACTGGAGAGAAACAGCGGTAGCCTTTTTGTAATCTGGAATATCCAAGGAAAACACATTTGATGGCTCTAGCAGCAAGCTTATAAAGACCTGGAGACAAATCATGAACAAAACAAGTGCATCCAAAAATACGTGGCGCAACATGAAATAGTGGTTCTTTAGGAAACAAAATGGAATGTGGAATTTTATTTTCAATAGAGGAAGAAGGCATCCGATTTATCAGAAAACAGGCTATCAAAACAGCATCACCCCAATGTCGGACAGGTGTATTTGCATGAAGTAATAATGTCCGAGCAGTCTCAACAATATGTCTGTTCTTCCTTTCGGCAATGCGATTCTGTTGAGGGGTATGAGGACAAGAGGATTGATGGAGAATGCCCTGTGATGACAAAAAATGAAGAAATAGCAGAAGAAAAATATTCTTTTGCATTATCACTTCTAAAGATCTTAATTGTCTTATCAAATTGAGTTTTTATTTCATTAACAAAAGAAGTGAGAATGGACAAAATTTCAGAACGTTCTTTCATTAAGAACACCCAAGTACATCGAGAAAACTCATCAATGAAGGTAACAAAATATCTATACCCCATAGAAGAGACACGACTAGGGCCCCATATATCAGAATGAATAATTGAAAAAGGAGAATCAACACGACTTTCAAGATGTCTAACAAAAGAAGAACGAACATGTTTTCCTAGCTGGCATGACTCATAGGTGAAAGTCTTTATTTTTTCAAGTCTTGGAACCATTATTTTTAATTTAGCTAAATGTGGGTGTCCCAAGCGTTCATGAAGGAGTTTTGGTGATGTGGCAGCACTGCAAACCCAAGCAGGATTGGGCTTAAGGTAGTAAAGACCATGAGATTCATGTCCTACGCCAATCGTTCGACCCGTACCACGTTCCTGTATGACAAAGGAGTTAGCATCAAATGTTACTGAACAATTATGAGAACGAGTAAGTTGGCTGAGAGATATTAAATTGAAAGGACAACCAGGTATGAACAAAACCGATTTTAAAGACAGAGAAGAAGAGGGTGATACATGACCAATTCCTTTTGCTGCAACTCTAGAACCATCAGCTAGAGTAATGAAATGAGGAATTTCAGGAGGAGAAATGGATGAAAATAAAGAACCATTACCAGCAATGTGATCAGAGGCACCTGAATCTATTATCCATGGACTTTGATCATTACTAGATCTAGAAACACAAGCAGTAGAGTTATGAGCTCCTATAGCAAACGATGTTTGAGATTCCTTGGCAGCCTTTAGCTGGAGGTACTCTTGGTAATCAGCTTCTGAAAATTTTCTCTCTGGTGTTTCAGACTTAGAAATATTCACGGATTTTCCGGGGAATCCATGAAGGGAGTAGCAAGTGTCTTGAGAATGGCCCATTCGTTTGCAATAGGAACACTGAGGGCGACCTCCTCTTCCACCTCGTCCTCCTCTGTTTGCATGACCTCTTCCCCCTCGATTGGAAACCATGGCAGAAGTTTCGAAACTGTCAACTGAATTTCCTTCTGTTCTTGATGAGGGAACCCGAAGGAGTCGAGTAATCAGATTTTCTAATGAAGGAACTTCTTGGCCAGTTAAGACTTGATCGTGAACATGATCAAAATCCGGATGCATTCCTCGTAGAATCAACACTATATACAGGTTATCAAGTTTCTTCTTCATGTCTTCAAGTTTATCAGCTTCCAAGGATAATTTTAACTCCTCAACTGCTGATTGGGCTTTCAAAACATAGGTAACCATGTCATGATCAGTTTGTTTAAGAGTGGCCAATATTTGGGCAGCATCATACAATCGTTGAATGTCATTATCAAAGACACTTTGAGCCTTTTTCCAGAAAGAGTGACAAGTTTTGAAGGCTCTAAAATTTGTGAGGATGGCTGGCTCCACAGATTGCCACAAGAGAGCACAAAGTTGATAGTCAAGTTTCTTCCATTGCTCACAATTTTCTTCTAGAATTTTTTCTGAGGACTTTTCCAGATGTTCATAATATCCTTGACCAAGAAACCAAAGTTCTACAGAGGCTGACCATGCAAAATATTTTTTACCATTCAATTTCTCTAAAGTAATTGTAGGCGTTCCAGAGATGGAGAAGGCAGGACCATCATTTTTCTGTGAGGTAGAAGCCATCTTAACACCTGAGAATGAGAAGAGACCAGCAGCAGCAAGGAGCCTGCAGAAACGAAAAGAAAGACCAGAAGCAGAGAACTGAGAACCAAAGACCAGATGCAGAGAACTGTGAACCAAAGTGGAGGAGACCCACTTGTCAAAGAGTCGGAGAATCGAAGAACCGACCCCCTGGACAGGAAGAGGAGAAGCCGACGATCAGATCTGGGCGAGCGTACGGTGGCTCCGACGTCGGGAAGGTGGCGCGTGGTTTGCACGCGCTGACAGGGAGGAGTGCGTGTGGAGGCTCGTGGGGACGTTTCCGGCGACGAGTTTCCGGTGGACGGCCGATCGGTGGCTGCTGAGTGGTTTTCTGGCGGAGGTGGATACCGGGCTGGCCAGTGACGGGGACTTTGGGACCTTGAGCTTGTTTTTTGGTTATATGGAAAGAGATGTGTTCGTTAAAAAAAAAACTGGGTTCTGCTGACCAGAAGCATAAACCTTAAAGGACAACCAACCTGACTCTTGATACCATGTTGAAAGACTTGGACATGATTTAGATAACAATATTTGCGAAATGATTGAATGAATCTTCTATTCATCATACTTGATATATATATAAACTAAACAGTAAATACACTTTACAATTTACAAGGAAATTTAATTCCTAAGAACATAGTTAAGCTCACAATGTCCGCACCGTCCACACCGTCCAACTAATATCAACAATTATATGTTATGCTTATATGTTGGCTTTTTTGTCCACAAAAATTTGGGTACAAAGACAACAGTTTGATGCAATATATACAATAACCATCAGAAATTAACTAATATCAGAAGAAGAAAAAACTTTTCACAACAAAGTTTGATAACTGATACAATTTTCTGTAATTGTGAACCAAAATAAAAAAGGATTTCACTATGAAATAATAACAGATAAAAAAGGAGACTAGAATACCACACCTCAAATGCATTAAGAATATCATTGAACTCAGATATGTGGTAATCAATTTCATCATTGCTAGGGTGGCTTTGGATACCAATAATTTCAGCAGGGAGGAGGTAGGAATACTTCCGCAAAACGTACTCCTTTCTTGGATCAAAGCTCCTGGGTCCAATAGCCGAAAAACAAAAATAGAAAGCAGAACAAAAGAGTGGCAGAAACTCAAACATCTGTCAATAAGAAAATCCAAAATAAAAGTGAAAATATAAAGAAACATACAGTTTATCTCATTAAAAAAGTTGAAATTTTCCCAACAATCATAACACTTCAGAGATTCTTCTATATTATGAATACTCAAGAATGAACTTGGTTTCAAGCCTTACCTTTGTGAAGGTAAAATGCTAAAAACTTTGATATCACGAGGAAGTAAGAGTTGATACAATCTGCGAGGGCAATGCAATTAGGGTCTCCATTCCAAGGGTTTTCTGGGATTTCCATTTTAAAGGATATCATTGTTGCCAGAGAGTGAACCTATAATATGTGTATACATTTAAAAAAAGATGAAATAATCAACGATATCCTGGCTGCATGCATAGATACCAAAACAATAATAGAAAGAAGGGATGATAATGATGAGTTACTCCTTTGTCAGTTCGGCTACTTACGGCCCATCCAATCTTTTCCGGATCCCCAAAGTTATCGTGACGAATGCCACCACCCTTGAATATGGCAGTTTCAGTTCTTTCTCAATAGCTACATTTTGTAAATTAAAAAAGGCAGATAGAATAATATGTGTGCTCTAAGCACATGCAAGAATAGCTTAAAGTTATGTGCTTCCATTTTCCAGCTTACCACTCACAAATATTGAAAGATTTTAAATTTAAAAACTTGTTGCTAAATTTTCCAATAAACTCTAAAACCGCAGTTTTAATAAATTTACAAAGTAATTTTAGTAAACATTTCTAAAGATATAAATACACGATATCATATTGGCCCTCTGTTTATGAGGGACATCAAATTGATCATTTAATAATAATTAGTCCCATTGGTTTCATCCTTTAATGACTAGGTTGATATTAAGGACCAATTGATGCCATAAAAGTAAAAATAACACTGAAGGAGCAATTTGATGCCACAACACAGCTAAGTCTTTTGCTTGCACACATGTAGCAGCTTGGGAAAGTAGTAGTTAAAGAAAGAGGAGAAAGGGAGCATACTTGAGAGTGAATGTTGATCCCGTTGCATCTGGAGACCTGAAAAGTTTATGAGTAAGGAAAGGAAGGTTATTTATTTGAATTTTGAGAGGATGTGTGAGTGATATGTATGATTATGATAAGAGACAACAAAATTTGATAACCATGGTTAATGCACAATGTGTATACGAAGTGTCGTAACTCATTAACCATGATTTTGAACATCATTGACACGATTGTCGAATATACATGATAATGATGAAAAAGTGTGAGGTCTCTCACCTCGGTGGTTGGTGCCGACGCGCGTGACGCATGACCACCTTTTTCTTGCGAACAGGTTCCCATGACGGCGGAGGAGGAGGTGGAGGAGAGGAGTTGGTTATTAAGGATTCGGTGGAACAATGGAACCTTCTCCACCTGCTTCGGAAACCTGGCCACGGGTTTTGCTCACCAATGCAAACATACATGATTTCCCCGTCTTCACACTTCACGCCCGATTAGGCGATTATCTCAAATGCCCAAGACCACAATATTAATTGTAATGAGGGCCAAAGTTGAATTTGAGCAATGTTAGTTATGCCGAATTAGGTCATGGATCTAACAGTATGTGAAATTTTGAAATCTCTAACTCAAATTTAGAGTCATGGCCGAATTAGGGTTTTTGGAAGATTGAAGTATTTTATTTCAATCTTTGTATTCTAATCTTTGTTTTAGGGTTTTAAGTGATCATGGATCACTAATCCAAGAGCTTAGGATTTTTAGAAATTTTTAGTTAATTAATTCCCACATGGCCGAACCTAGCATATATGAGCATAGGTGTATTTAGTGTTTGATTAATCATTAATTGTTGTGTTTTGATGAAGGGTAATTTGTTGTTTGAGTCGTGTACGTGTTTTACGGAAACCAGATGTTTGACAGAATTTCAATTCCACAAGAGAAAAATCTTCAAGAGGTAAGGGGAGTACCTAAGGGATTTTTCCGATAGCCATGTGTAATTGTTATTTTGTGTCTTAATTATGGTGTGTATGTATTTATTTTGTAGTTAGCATTATTTGCCTATTGATTATCTGTTGTTAATTATTTGATTTAACTGCATTTAATTATTTGTTATATTTGGTGATATGTTTTAAATTTCTAAGTGTCGTATTATTGAAATGAAATAATTGTTGATGTGGATTGTGAGTTTGAAAGCCTGACAGTGGTCAGAGCTCGATTAAATACGCATTTAAAAGCATTTAAAAGCATTTTATGAAATGATGAAGTTAATTTAGGTGGAAATAGTAATATGATATTACTTAATTAATTATGTGGTGAAAATGGGAATTTATGAGAAATAATATTATTTTAATGATTTAACGGCGAAAGAGTTTTTTAAGAGTTGCGGCGAGGACGTAACCGTGAAAATATTTTAACACTGCTAATCTTCGCCCAAGGAATTTCTAAATAATAGAAAATATTATTTTATGAAGAAAAGTTTCAAAAATAACTTTATTACCGTATCAGAAAAATTAATTTATAGTAAGGAGTCACGTTTTTGCCTATTTGCGTTTTGAAAACTGAAAACGGCGGACAATTCGTCAATATTGTTTTTAGTAGTCTTAAAAAGAGATAAATTTTATTATTACTGAGGATTAGTCTTAAATAAGATTTTTGAGTTTAAATTAGTGAGTTTTAAATAAAACGGTGAATTTTCAACGTAAAAGGATTTTTGGTAAACAGTGGATTATTTCAGTCGGATTAAGAAAGGTTTGGTTTTACTTCTATTTTTCGCAGAATAAACATAGTTTAAAGTTGTAAATGAACCTAGCCGCCGAGACGTCGGACCGAGTGTTCCTAAATATATGGCCCGGGGCTAAAGAAAGTGGAATAATGGACTAGAGGTCCTATAATCTGTGTATTGGTTTTGTGCACTAAAATCTATGTGTCTAAGGCCGGTGTACCGGTCTAAATTTCGTGATTTGCACACTTTTGACTTAAGGTCAGTTATGGTTTAATTGAGATATTAAACTTAGTAGTTTAAGATAATGGGTTGTCGCAAAACTTTTTAGTTCCGACATATAAAGAATGAACACAAAGAAAAACAGCGAGAATAAAATGTTTTACATGCATTTTGCATTTTATTGTGGCAAATGTGCCTAAAGGTTTTATGCATGGTACCTTGGTAGGTATCCATATTATGTGATACATTTCACCTTTGGGTGAAATGAAAGGGGGTTTAGGAAAGGTCGGTCTAATTACGACTATTTCGGGAGCTCGGATATTACTCATATTTTATAAGCCAAGTTAATTACGACTATCGTTGGATGTTCTTGTGAAATACTTACGTTGATGGTTGGAGCTCGTATCCTACCGAGTTATGTACTTAAATAGTTGGAACTCGGAACCTTGACAGGCCAAATTATTTGAAACTTGCCATATCTGGCAATGTTTATATTCTGCCTTATTCGGCAATGAGAGCCTGATCAGCTCATCTATTGGTTGGTTGGAGCTCCGGAATTTAGGTCTCAAAGTTAGTTGATGAATATTGAAGTGTCATGGTTTTTAAGCGGTTACGACTGACGGGTATGAAACCCTTTGAGATATATTTAAATATATTGTTGTCTTTAATATTTATGATTAAGTGGTAATTGAGAGTCGTACATGTGGTTGTCGTTTTAAAATCCATATATTGGAACTCACCCTTGCATATACAGGTTCTTCTGCCTTTACTATCGTACCTTGGTACACGAATGCAGATATTGCAGAAGAGTTCCTTAAGTCAGTTGGAGACTTAAGTCTGGATTGCGGAAAAATATGTGTGATCATAGGGATGATCACGAGGTCTTATCAGTGAGTGTCTGATAGAGCGACCAGCTTAGGATTTCTTTGGGGTAGTATGATTTGAGAAAGTTTGTGTAGGTATTTTGAAAACCTTTACATGGTTTAAAATTCTGTTGTGAATAATATGTTTTATTTTTACTATTGAGATAAGTACGTTATGTACTACCCTATTCAAAGGAAATTGTTTTACACCCAGATTTTCTGACTCCAAATAAATCAAATTTTTCCGAAAACGGCCAGCAAAATTATTTTTAATTTATTTCCGCACGTGTTACTAAAGTAATGCCCAAAGGGGGTGTTACATCCCGCAATCGCGATGGTGCGAAGCGTTGCGGTACCACGGCGCTACGCAAAACCATGGTGCGTTGTGGTTTTGTGTAGCTGTCGTTGCGGCTCTGTTAGTGGTGGAATCGCGGCCGAAATTGCGCCTGTTGCAGCCGCAACATTGAAGAATGGGTGAAAACCTACAAATGCCCTCGAGTTATAGCCGTTTTAGGGTTTTTTTGGGATGGCTTTTGGTCATTTCGACCTAAACTTCTTTTGAATAAAGTAGGGTTCCCTCCTCTGTTCTTTCAACCTAAACCAAACAAAAGGACCGTTGTTGTTCTCTTCGACGACAACCCACTATACGAGTGCGACCACCATGCGAGCTGCGACTTCCGTCGGCAACCATCCCTGCGATTGACAGCGAAGCTCCCTACGACTTCTGTTTCCTCTGTACGACTGCGACCTCCTCTGTTCTCTGTTTCTAGATGGCGTCCCAAACAGTACCACCATCCTCTACTGCCGCTTGTGGTTTAGTTAAACCCACTGGGGATAATATTGACCCAGCTTGGGAATGGAATAGCCTCAAAGACATCAATAACAAGAGGGCTGTTACATGTGATTTTTGTGGGAAAACTACTACCGGTGGCATCACTAGAGCGAAAAAACATCAAATGGGTTCGAGGGGTGACATTAATGACAGCAAGAAAACTCCTCCTGATGTAAGGAAGAAGCTGATAGATCTGTTTGATAAGAAAAAGTCTGATGCTTCACATTTGCATGAGATTAACGAATACGATGAAGAGCAAGGAGAGGTTCAAGAAATTTACAATATTCGAGTCAGAAAAGTACTGCTGATGGTGCTGCCCCTTCTGCCAAGAGAGGAAAAACAGTGAAAGGACCCATGGATTTGCATTATGCTAAGAAGCAAACAAGTGTCAATGTTGCTTGTGATAAAGAAGCACGGGATAAGACGGTTCAATTTATTGCTCGGTTCTTTTATAAGTGTGGAATTCCTTTTAATGTGGTGCATGACAAAAGCTTCAAGGTCATGCTTGATGCTGTTAGCAACTATGGTCCAAATCTAAAGGTTCCAAGCTACCATAAGATGAGGGTTCCACTTTTCAAAAAAGAACTAGTGATCACTCAAAAGATGTTGCGGCCACATATGGAAGAGCGAGTTAAAAGTGGTTGTTCTATAATGTGTGAGGCATGGACAGATCGCAAGAATAGGACATTGATCAATTTCGTGGTCAATTGTCCACTTGGGACAATGTTTGTCAAGAGTGTTGATGGTTCCGAGTATGTGAAGAGTGGACAGAAACTTTTGAACTGTTGGACTCTTTTGTGGCGGAGGTGGGAGAAAACAATGTTGTGCAAATTGTCACCAACAATGGTAGCAATTATGTTTCAGCGGGTTAGAGCCTTTTTTTATGCTAAGTTAGCTACCTATTGGACACTTTTCTAATTGGATGAGTTATAATTAGTTATTTAATTATGTCCATTTGATTTGATCTTATAGGTCAATTTTTAGAAGCAAGAAGGCAGAAACTGTTTTGGACACCATGTGCTGCACATTGTATAGATTTGATGTTAGAAGACATTGGTAAAATTCCAGGAATCAAAAAGGCATGTCAAAGAAGGGTCTCTCTTGTAAGCTTCATTTACAATCACGGACTCTTAGGCGTTGTTATTATTAACAGAAAATTAGTTCTGGGGGTTTTGGGTAATTGAAATAAAATAAAGAAAACAAAATAAAAACAGAGTAAGAAAACAAAACAGTTAAAATATTATCAAATAAACTAAAGAACGATTAACCTACTGTTCTCGGTTTCCCACTATCATTGGTTCATGTAAATCCAAGCCCTAAGCAGATTCTAATCCCCTCCCGGTTGTAGCAACAATTAACAAACGAAATCGCTACTACGGATATATGTTCCTATTCCCGAATTAAACAAACGGGGTTAAGCCCTCATGAACTAAACGAACATGAATGAACACACGCGAATTAAACAAACGCGATTATGTATAGGAACATAATATCACCGAAATGAATCAATACAATACTATACAATCCTGAATTAAACAAACAGAATTGTATAATATTGCATTGAAAAGAGAAAACCATAGAAAACAGGAATACAAGAACCTCAAGTGTAAATGGAACCAATCACAGTAGATTAATCTAGGAGACTAGTTCTCCATTACAAAGGAAAAACAAAAGACAAGAATTAAACTACTGAAAGCTACTACTACTGTCTAAGACTAGCCAAAACTGGCTAACTCTGACTTGCCTCCTCGCCCGCCTAAGACTGTCTTATATACACGTTTCTGGAATCAGAGGACTCGCGAGGCGAAGCCTCTCTCCCGACGCGGAAATTGTGAACAGTCTGCGACTTTTGATCTTCTCGGGAGGCGAGCATATCATTCGCGAGGCGAGAATTGGAAGGGTCTTCTTATTACGCCCGTTATGAACATCAGGGGCCAACCGTGATGCTTTCTGACTTCCGGGGCTCGCGAGGCGAACGAATACTCGCGAGGCGAACGCTTCAACTTCAAAACTGCCACAGCCGTGATCCTCAACACGGGTAAACCGTGATCGTTTCTGACTTTCATGATTGGAAGACTCGCGTGGCGAGAGACTATTCGCGGGGCGAATGACCAGAATTATTCCTTTTTATTTACCTGAAAACAGAAAATAACATAAGTGTTTTATTTAACTCTAAATCAACTAAATTAACCTAAAAATACTTTATAGACTCAAAATACTACTTAAGGACAATCAAGTCTAATTTGGGTAAAAAATGATATAAAATAAGCACAAAGCCATGGTCTTTATTAGTTATAAAACCAGTCAACCAGAGGCTCATCAAAATACCCCAAACTTAAACTTTGCTTGTCTCCAAGCAAACTAAAACTTAAAAAGACTCAAGACCTGGCAAAACATGGCAAGCTTAAGGATTCAATCAACTTTACACAGATTTCAAGCAACTTAACAAAATAATTTTCTTCAATGCCCCCCCCCCCCCCTTTCAAACAAAGTAATCCCCACATTCATTCATTCTAAACAGTTGAGAATTTCATCATTCAAACAATCATCAATCTAAGCAGGGGATCCAAGTCACACACAAAAAGGAGATCACCAAATTCAAACAACTGCCTTCCTCACAAGGGAAATTTGGTGTTCACTCAATCGCTCAGTTTGTCAGGCTAACAACATTCACTCAATTTCACTTTTAAGAGCACTTCCCATAAATTTGATTTTCATCTCTAAATAGTTCCCACAGAAAATATGCAAGCAACATCAGAAGGTCTTTTATGGGTTGTAATGGGGCCTGGCTAAGGGTAGGATATACAAAGGTACTGATGTGTACGAATGCACGTGCGATTCCGGTAAGTGGACCGGATTGCCGTCAAGTAATAAAAGATATCGAACCCACAGAGACTGTGTTCCCGAATCGCAATTAATTTCGAAATGAGTGAATCTGGACTTTTTAGAGGGTTTTGAAAAAGGTTTGAATTGAGAGATAAACAAACAGAATCAAATAAATCAGAAAACAAATGTTTTTGGGGTTTTGATCTAAACGGATTCCTAGGGATTTGGGTTACCTTTGAGGCTGTTTATGTTGCTAATCTGATTTATCTTTGTTGATTACCGAAATTGCCTTGAAGGCGAGTTTATCCTCTGATAGCTTAAGCTCCCTCTCGGGTTACAAAAGCGGTGCCCAATTGACCCGACCCCTACTCTCGTGGTAGTCGATCCCAGATTGGACCCTTTGCATTCCGTGACAACTCGTTGCTCCTCGAGGGACAGCTTCTAGCTCTCGTGATTTCAGTCCCAGGTCTGACTTCTATAGGTCCGACACCTAAGTTCACCGCTAGGTTCCTCCATAGAATGTCTCAGTCATGCAAATAACCTAAGTTCACCGCTAGGTTCCTCCTTGGATCATCCACATCTCACAAACCCGTGGCCGCCGAATTTTACGAGTTAAACACCCTAGAAATCCTAAGTTCACCGCTAGGTTCCTCCTTAGAACGTCTACGTCACGCAAATAAGCGGTTGCCGAATTTACGAGTGGTTAACACACTAGAAATCAGATCTAAAACAATAACGAAATCGACAACGATTTTATATCAAATCAACAACATTTATAAAACTCGGGCAGAGCCCCAATCCCTAGAAACAAACTACTACTCCAGTCTTGCCATGGAGATGACAAGCTGGGTTGACAACATAATAGAAAATACAAAAATCAGGGAAGAGAGGAGAAGAGATCCTAAAATGTAGCCAAAAGGTGTCCTAGATGATGTCTCTCTATGATCATTCCTTCTTCTGATCTGATGCCTTGATCCTTATTTATAGAAATTGGGAAGTTAGAGTCCCAAACCAACTCAAAATCTGATCTATTTCGGTTTCTTCAGGTCCAAGTAATGCGCGTCACGGCCGTGATGGCCATCACGGCCAGGCCGTGATGGTCTCTGACTTGTGGTGGTTTTGGGTCACGGCCGTGATGGATATCACGGCTAGGCCGTGACAGACTCTGACTTCAGCCTTTGTTCTTTTTCAGTTTTGCTCGATCATGGCCGTGATGGGCATCACGGCTAGGCCGTGATGGGCATCACGGCTAGGCCGTGATGGGCATCACGGCTAGGCCGTGATGGACTCTGTTTGGCTCATTGTCTGCACTTTTAAAGCCCTATCTTCATCCAAACTTCATCATGGTTGATCTTGAGCATTTTACCCTTGATATCTGCAAAACAACACACGAAAACCGCCTTACCCATTCCAAAGGAAAATTAACCTAAAATCTAATAAAAATATGCCTAAACTACATGAAAATGCATGCAAAATGATGGACAAAGATGAGGTGAAATCACACTCATCAAATCACCCCAAGCTTAAAACTTTGCTTGTCCTCAAGTAATTACTCAGGCCATAAGATATATCAATCAAAGCATGGATAGTGAACCAAGAACCCTAGAAGCTAATCCAAGTGATAGGCATATTCAATAAGCACTTAAGAGACAATCAATTGCAAGTCCAATTAGAAGCTTAGGTTTTTCAATTTCATATCCTCACTGATTTGGGCACTCATCTCACCTCACTCAAGTATTTTAGGGTGTATGACAATTCACTCCATTTCCTCAAGGAAAGTATTTTACCATAGGCTTGACTATTAACCAAATCTCTACTTTATTAATGAAAACACTTAAGAATCAAGAGGTCTTTTCCTTTGGTTGTAATGTGGCCATGGGATTTATTGTTAGGTGGGAAAATCAAGGAAAGGAAATTTCAAGAAGGCTAGACAGATTATCAAACATTACAAAGTATGACACCTTCCAAAATACCTTTTAGGGGCTTTGATTTACTTTTTCCACCTTTCTTTCTTTTCTTTTTTTTTATTTTTTTATTTTCATTTATCACTTTCTTTCGTCATCCCCTTCTCCATTTTTTTTTCCGTTTATTTCATTTTATTTGTTTGGAGAAGGGGAGATTTATAGCTCAAGAGAAATTACTTTCTAACTTTTTTCATCCCATACTTTTTCCAACTACCATTTTGCCCTTTTTGTAATACTTTAAAAGGTGTCATACCAAGCATTATTTATCAAAGTAATTCAAGGTACCAAGAAAAGTATTTTTTTTTCTTTTAGGCTCAAAATTGGGCAACTAAGCCGCATTTAAACATTCAAAGCTCGGGAGGCCGGAAAAATACCTAGTGCCTCAATCATTTCCAAAAATGTTTTCATAAATTTTTAAGTTTCAAAATGGTTTCAAGTCAAGTTCTAGAAAATACAGTCCAAGAGGAATTACAACACTCTATCACAAGAAATGGGGTAGATTTAGTGAATACCCCTTTTGGCTCAAAATCTTACATTTAGTAGTTCAAAAATCAGTGAGGTACACAAACCTAAGGAACCACATGCTAATTATCAACTATCAAATGACTATCTCAAGAAATTTTTTATTTTTAGCCATATCACAAGAATAATGAAAAATTGGGTTCGAAAGTTCACTATCTCAATTCATTTGGCTCCAAGTTCTCACAATCGGATGCATGTTCTAAGTGAGGGGCAATCTAGAGAATGTGATCATACCAATCTATGCCTATGAGAATGCAATATGAATGCAACAATGCAAATGCAAAAATACCTCTACCCCAAGCTTGATTACTTACATTGTCTCCAATGTAAATAATCAAGTCGAAGAGAGGAGAAAAATGGAACAACTTACCGAGTCGGTAGCGGGTATTGGCTCACATTCCAGTCAAAACTTGGGTGGAAATTTTATCACAGCCGTGAGGCTCATCACGGGCAGGCCGTGATCGTTTCTGGTCCTCAGGAGTTGCCCTGTCACGGTCGTGATCTACATCACGGCTAGGCCGTGATGCTCTCTGATCTTGGCATCCTACTCGTCACGCCCGTGATGGTTGTCACGGCTAGGCCGTGATCCTTTCTGTGCTCTAGTATTAGTTCATCACGGCCGTGACCACTGTCACGGCCAGGGCGTGATGGCCTCTGACTTTTTTTTTTTTTTGCTCTTCTTCCCTTTCTCAACCTGAAAACACTAGACAATCCTATTAATGATATTTTTGCTTCTTGATCTTCTCAAATTATTCAAGAGGTTAAATCAAAAACAAAAAGGAAAAAGGGAAAGAAAAACTTGGGTTGCCTCCCAAGAAGCGCTTATTTATGGTCTTAAGCTTGACCATACTTCCTTAAGTTAACCGGGGTCGGCTGGGCGTAGATGTGCCGGAACACTTCTCTTCCACGGAACTCCTTCAAAAAGCTGTTTCTGCTACACGGCCGATAATGCTTCCGCTTTGCTCTTTTCTCTCGGAGCTTCCTAGCCTTCCTTTCTTCCGGCGGAAGTTTTGTTTCCGCATGGACAGCAATTCCAACTTCACCACTGCTGGGTGCATCATCAACCATGCATATCTTCGGGGTTGCTTCCATGCTAAGTTCTTTCTCTCTGCTGAAGATGTTACATCAATTCTGCACACATGGCTCTCAAAAGGAGGGTTGTTATAAGAGTTAGTCAACTGAAAATTTACCCTACCTTCCTCTACATTTAGAGAGAGTTTACCATTCCTTACGTCTATCACTGCCCCAGCGGTTGCCAAAAATGGCCTTCCTAAAATGATGGGGAATTCGGAATTCCCTTTCATGTCCAACACCAGGAAGTCGGTAGGGATGAGAATTTTCCCTACCTTTACAGGGACATTCTCTAGTATGCCTAGAGGAGTCCTAGTTGAGCCATCCGCAAATTGTAAGGAGAATTTGAATGGTCTCAACTATTTACTTTCCAACCTTTCCATGATAGGGAGGGGCATCAAGCTCGCACTAGCCCCTAAGTCACACAAGGCTCGGTCTATTTGCACTTGTTCAATCGAGCAAGAGATGGAGAAACTACCTGGGTCTTTCAGTTTAGTAGGCATTTTAGTCTCTACATCTACTTGCTTTTTCCTGACCAACCTTTGTGGGAAAGGTATCGGGGGTTGGTACGGTGGTGGAGGGACATACTTCGGTTCTGGCTCTTCTTTTTCGCTCATGTCTCCCTCCGGTTCCACCTCCATTTCAGCTACCCCCACCCCAAGCTTATCATCCCTTAAGTGTATGACATTGCAATGCTCATTGGGATTTGCTTCGGGTTGCCCCGGGAATGCACCCTTAGGTCTCGAGTACGTACTGGCTTGTTGGGCAATCTGGGTTTCTAGCATCTTGTTATGAGTTGCTAAGTTTTCTACCTTAGATGCTAGCTCCTTTATTGCTTCACTCACTGCCCTTCCTTGTTGTCTAAACTCCTCATTCTGTTTTGTCTGAGTTTCAACAAAACTTTCAAATAAAATCTCGAGTTTAGATCTTTGTACCTGAGGATACCCCGGTGCTGCTCTCTTATTACCTTGACCCTCTTGGAACTCATGGTTGAGCGTGTTGCTGTAGTTACCGTAGGAGAGGTAAGGGTTGTTCCTTCTTTGGTTGTAGGGATTTGGGGGAGCATAGTTGGGCAGCTTCGGGTTCGTATCGTAGAAGTTGTTACAAGAGTTCACTTGCTCACCCGAAGCGCCGGATCCATGTGGGCATTCCATCATGTCATGTCCCTGCATTCCACAAATCTCACAAACAAGGTTAGTAGCACCTAATGCACTCACATTAGCTCTTTCAAGCCGATCAGAACGTTTATTAAGTGAGTCTATCTTTGACATAATAAGATCTGTGCTATTTACCTCAAACTTACCCCGAAATCTTGTTCGGGTTATTACCTCTTTCGGAACCCCATTGGTGGTAGTTGGTGGCGACATTCTCAATGATGTTGAATGCCTCGGTCGGAGGCCTATTCATAAACGCTCCACCGGCTGCAGAATCAAGTGACACCTTCAAGAGTAGTCCAATCCGTTATAGAAGGTGTGCACTATTAACCACCTCTCGAGTCCGTGATGTGGGCACGACTCAGCAGATCCCTTGTATCGATCCCAAGCTTCCGATAATGATTCTCCGTCTTTCTGGAAGAAGCCGGTGATCTGGGTCCTTATGTAGGCCGTCTTGGATGGAGGGAAGAATTTCTCCAAGAACGCCTGCTCCAGTTGGTCCCAAGTAGTCAAAGTGTTAGCGGGGATTTGCTTAAGCCAGGCCTTCGCCTTTCCAGTGAGAGATGAGGGGAACAATCTCAAGCGCACAACATCGACTGAGGCTCCATTAATCCTGATTGCATCGGTGAACTCCAAGAATGTCTCTATGTGATCGGTTGGGTCCTCCGAAGGCAATCCTCCGAATTGATGTTGCCTAATCTTGTTGATTAACATGGGCGGTATAGTGTAGTTCTCCGCCTCAATCTATGGCCTTGCAATCCCAGTTCGCAAGCCTCTCGCATTTGGGGCTGCGTAGTCCTTCAAAGGTTTTGTATCCGATTGATTCGCCATGAGTGGAACGGGACTCAACCTTTCTCCCTCTCTTTGTAGTCTTCTACGTCTGTGGAAGGTCCTCTCGATCTCTGGATCAATGTCTCTAAGGCTCCCAAGACTTAGGGATCTTTGCATATAACACACAGAGAGATGGATACAATAGAAGGAAAAGAAATTTTTGATTTTTTTTTTAATATTTCAGAAATAAAAATCAAATAAAAAGAAAAGGGTCCAGAAAAATCAATTTAAAAACTAATTGAAATTCGAAAAGGCACAGTCCCCGGCAACGGCGCCAAAAACTTGATGTGTACGAATGCAAGTGCGATTCCGGCAAGTGGACCGGATTGCCGTCAAGTAATAAAAGATATCGAACCCACAGAGACTGTGTTCCCGAATCGCAATTAATTTCGAAATGAGTGAATCTGGACTTTTTAGAGGGTTTTGAAAAAGGTTTGAATTGAGAGATAAACAAACAGAATCAAATAAATCAGAAAACAAATGTTTTTGGGGTTTTGATCTAAACGGATTCCTAGGGATTTGGGTTACCTTTGAGGCTGTTTATGTTGCTAATCTGATTTACCTTTGTTGATTACCGAAATTGCCTTGAAGGCGAGTTTATCCTCTGATAGCTTAAGCTCCCTCTCGGGTTACAAAAGCCGTGCCTAATTGACCCGACCCCTACTCTCGTGGTAGTCGATCCCAGATTGGACCCTTTGCGTTCCGTGACAACTCGTTGCTCCTCGAGGGACGGCTTCTAGCTCTCGTGATTTCAGTCCCAGGTCTGACTTCTATAGGTCCGACACCTAAGTTCACCGCTAGGTTCCTCCATAGAATGTCTCAGTCATGCAAATAACCTAAGTTCACCGCTAGGTTCCTCCTTGGATCATCCACATCTCACAAACCCGTGGCCGCCGAATTTTACGAGTTAAACACCCTAGAAATCCTAAGTTCACCGCTAGGTTCCTCCTTAGAACGTCTACGTCACGCAAATAAGCGGTTGCCGAATTTACGAGTGGTTAACACACTAGAAATCAGATCTAAAACAATAACGAAATCAACAACGATTTTATATCAAATCAACAACATTTACAAAACTCGGGCAGAGTCCCAATCCCTAGAAACAAACTATTACTCCAGTCTTGCCATGGAGATGACAAGCTGGGTTGACAACATAATAGAAAATACAAAAATCAGAGAAGAGAGGAGAAGAGGAGAAGAGATCCTAAAATGTAGCCAAAAGGTGTCCTAGATGATGTCTCTCTATGATCATTCCTTCTTCTGATCTGATGCCTTGATCCTTATTTATAGAAATTGGGAAGTTAGAGTCCCAAACCAACTCAAAATCTGATCTATTTCGGTTTCTTCAGGTCCAAGTAATGCGCGTCACGGCCGTGATGGCCATCACGGCCAGGCCGTGACGGTCTCTGACTTGTGGTGGTTTTGGGTCACGGCCATGATGGATATCACGGCTAGGCCATGACAGACTCTGACTTCAGCCTTTGTTCTTTTTCAGTTTTGCTCGATCATGGTCGTGATGGGCATCACGGCTTGGCCGTGATGGACTCTGTTTGGCTCATTTTCTGCACTTTTAAAGCCCTATCTTCATCCAAACTTCATCATGGTTGATCTTGAGCATTTTACCCTTGATATCTGCAAAACAACACACGAAAACCGCCTTACCCATTCCAAAGGAAAATTAACCTAAAATCTAATAAAAATATGCCTAAACTACATGAAAATGCATGCAAAATGATGGACAAAGATGAGGTGAAATCACACTCATCAGGTACTAGGCTGGAGACCCTAAGAACTAAGAGAGCATGAAACTTTTTACACTTTGAAATTCCACTCAAGTTCCTTTTCTCATTTTTCATTTTCTTTATGCCTTGGCTGACTACAGCCTCTTTTATTTTTATAAAACTTTTTATTATTATTTTTTTTTTTATGCATACAAAACAAACATCATTTTTTTTTCTACAAGCCTTTGGCTCCAACCTTTTTATTGTATTTTTTTCTCAATCCCAACAACATATTACACCTTGCAGCCACCCCAAACTTAGTTTCTTGCACCCATTCTAAGATTACATGCTCTCCTAATCCTAAGATCGGGTTAACATGGTTTTCCAGATTTTTGGGCTTATAACATTAGGTTATCAAGAAGCAATAGGCTAATCAGGCTCAAAGGGGCTAACTAGGGAACATGCATCAGGAATTGGTTATTTTAGGCCAAGTAGCTATTTATAAAGAAAATGCCTAAATCATCTGAAGCAAACATATAATCATGCAAACCAAAAAGAGATTCAAGCAAATTCGGGGAAGTGCAATCAAAAGTGATTCTCACAATTTAAAACATGTTGGAGGCTCAAAACCTCACCTGGACATTTTTTCAATTTGTTTGAAAGAGATTCTATCCCTAGTGTGTGCTTCCTATCACCCCAAACTTATCATAAATCATGTCATCATAACAAAATCCCAAAGTTCAGTTTTCAATCATATGGGGATCATTTTTCAAAAAAATTTCAAATCCTAGGTGGGAAACAGTCAACACTATCATGCAATCAATCTATGCAAAATCAATAAAATCCAATAAACTTGCCAACAAAAGACTCAACACAACTCCTGAGCTTCTCAAATTATTCAGGAGCTTTTATTAAAAACAAAACAGAAATAAACCAAGGAAAAGAAAATTAAAAGAGATAAGGGTTAAGAAACACTCATTGAAGGGCGGGTCCACCAGGATCCCATTGCTTGTAGCATAAGGCCCACGTGATGGACAAAGAGTGGGAGTTCATTCCATGCTTCCCTAACTCGCAGCCTTGATGTAGGGGTGAGCATTTGACAATTATGATGACTTCGCCGAGTGCGGCGGACTTCTCACTCCCCTTCAGGTCACAGATGACCTCTTTATCTACAAAGTCTCCCCAATAGAAGTGGGGCTCAATGATAAGCCTCTGGCTTATCTAGTTTTATAACTAGTAAGACGGTGGTTTACGTGCTAATTAGTCGAGTTCAATCTCGTTTTCGCCCAAATTTGCCTTGTTTTGTTCCTAAGTTGGACTTTGACTCGTTTTGCGTCTTTTGTGTAGTTTTTAGCTTCTTTTGGATAGAATTACGCTTGTGGTTGCTTGTGTTGTTTTCAGGTCCATAAGTGAAGCGCTAAGAATTAAGGAAAGTCAAGAAATAGTGGAGATTGCCATTCTGGAGATTCTCGCCCCGTGAGAGGAAGCTCGCCCCGCGAGAGTTTGAAGACCCGGAAAGACAGAGACCATCACGGGGCGTGAAAGGAAGGTTCGCGTCGCGAGACCTCCTTCGCGTCACGAGTGTGTGAACTCCAGAAAAGCACCAGAGTCAGAGACCATCACGGCCTAGCCGTGATGTATATCACGGCCATGACCTAAAAGCCACACAAGTCAGAGACCATCACGGCCTAGCCGTGATGTGTATCACGGCCGTGACCAAAAATCTACACAAGGCAGAGAACATCACGGCTTGGCCGTGATTCACATCACGGGCCGTGACAAGAGGGCTCGCGTCGCGAGACATCCTTCGCGTCGCGAGAGTTTGAATTCCAGAAGTGCGCCAGAAACAGAAGCCGTCACGGCCTGGCCGTGATGGCCATCACGGCCGTGACGCGTGGCCTCCTTATAAATAGAGCAGATCAGAACAGAAAAAGAGGACTTTTTGGATCATAACTGATTGGAGATCTTTTGTAATCCTTATTCTGGGGCTGCGTCTCCTCTTCTCTTCTCTTAATTCTTAGTCTTAGGATGATTTCCGATTGTACGTGTGTTGTTGTTACGGACATGAGGAACTAATCCTCTTGTCTAAGGGATCGATGAAGCCACCTATGGCGGCATAGTATTCATGTGATGTAACTCTCTCTCTCTCTTAATTCAATTATTGTTTTCCAATTCTGATTTCATTGTGTTGGTTATATGCTTGCGTGATCAACTAGTTAAACGTGTATGAGGCCGAGAGGCGATTCGCGTTTCAGAACTTGAATTGGGAACATCGATCGAGTGTTGCACGAGAGTGAATAGGAGATCGATGCAACTCTTAGGGAACAAGAATTAATAGAATTCGATATTAGGGTTAAGAGACCTAGAAAGTAATTAACTCAAATCATCGAATACGTCCTATTGAGCACGACAGTGGATATAGGAGAATTTAGGGGTCCCGTTGACATTAAAATTGAACCTAGGGAGGAGATCAATATCACTTGGGTACTTTGCATGATTGGGTAGGTGGATTCGAAACCTTAGATGCTTTTAATTCCAGATTTCATCATCATATCTTTGATTGATTTGATTTGTTAATTGAATTGTGATCCTAGTTTCTTTCCAACCACTTTCTCTACTTAACCAACTTATCGGATTTCTCGCGAAATTAGTCGAATTGGTAACCCAATCCTTGTGTTCGACCTCGGTAGACTCTTACCGTGTTTTATTACTTGCGACGACCCGGTACACTTGCCGATGAGTCAACAAGTTTTTGGCGCCGTTGCCGGGGATTGGCACGACCAATTTTCCTAGTTTTTAGGAAATTCGGCTGTTTGGTTAAGCTGACTTTTAGTTTTATTTTCTTTTATTTAATTGCTATTATTTTTCTCTGCTTCTTTGATTCCACTTGGTCTTTGTCTGTTTTTGTATGCGAGGTACCCTCCTACAAGAGGACTTGCTATTTGATTCCGAGATCACCAGGACCGAGCGGCGGTTAAGGAAAGAAGCCAGGGAACGGAAAAGAATTGAAGGAATTAAAATAGAGGGCATGGCTGAAGAAAATCCTCCTCCTCCTCCTCCTCGTTACAAGCCTCTCTTCGAGTACGATCTACCAAACTTGGAGGATTGTGCTTCTTCTATTGTGAGAGGCAACCTGAACACAGACTCCTTCAGAGTGGAAGGATGTGTCACAGCCCAGATCCGCGAGAATCAATTTGATGGCAGTGGCAAACAAGACCCGCATAGACACATCACTCGCTTCCTTGAAGCCTGTGACTTACAGAAGACAAGAGGAGTCTCACAGGATGAGTTTCGCTTGCGGCTTTTCCCTCTTTCTCTTAGGGATGTCGCTCGCGATTGGGTTGACAGTTTGGATAGGAACAGCATCAGAACTTGGGAGCAAATGGCACAGAAGTTCCGAACCAAATACTTTCCTCCTCAGAAGGCGGCACAAGCAAGAATAGCAGTCACATCATTCAGGCAGACGGAGGATGAAACTTACAATGAAGCGTGGGAGAGGTACAATGGTTTATTGAGAAGATGTCCCTCTGCGTTCTTTGACCCGGTTTCCAAAGTGCAGCACTTCTTTAATGGGTTGAGGGGACGCTATCAGATGAACTGTGATGCCGCAGCTGGCGGTTCTTTTGTATATTTATCGGCTGAGGATGGATGGGCACTGTTAGAAAAGATGTCATATAATGATTACAACCGTGGCAGGGAAACCTCGAGTGGAGTCAGTTCTGCGACAATGGAAGCCATTTTAGAGCAAAACAGATTGTTGAAGATGCAGAATGCGGCACTATCGGGGAACAAAAAAGTTAATGTGATACACGAGGGGATGCCTCCGGGTTGTGACAACTGCAATGGGGATCATGACACTCAGATTTGCCCACTGAACTTCTCTCAGGAACATGTGGATTCATGCCACAACTTCTATGACACTTGTGCCCCGAACAATTATCGAGAAAATGACAGAATGACTACAATCAGAATCAGAATAGGGGTTACATGAGGAGAGACCATCCGGGTTTCGCATGGAGTAATGCTAGTGGTGGTCTAGCCGGGCAGCAACCTCAACAGGGTCTGAGGCCACAAATAGGGATTCAGCAGCGCAATACTCAGCAGGGTCCTCCTGGGACTAATCAGGTGCAAATAACAGATAGTGGAAGACAACCGTGGGAGCTGGCTTTTGAGAAAATGAGTACAGCAGTGGAGAAATTGTCAATTAACACGAACACTGCCATTGACAAGTTGGCCACTCATACAGGTTCAGCAATTCAGAATCTTGAGACACAAATAGCACAGCTCGCGAAGCAACTGAATGAGCGTCTGCCGGGCACTCTCCCAGGTGACACTGAGAACAACCCTAAGAGCCAGTGCAATGCCGTGACCACTAGAAGCGGTAGAGTGCTGGAATCTAACAGGGGCGCACCTAGTTCTCCGGAAGTTGAGGTCTCGAACCCACCACATGTTGAGGAAGAACAACCTGAGAAAGAAGAGGAGTTAGCAAGAGGTAAGGCACCGGAGCAAGGAGGGAGGTTAAAGCTTGTAGATGAAGAGTTCCGTAGAAAGAAGTGGGTAGAGCCCAAGGACCTCCCATCCTACATGAAGGTACCATATCCGGAAAGATTGAAGAAGCCTCAACAGGATAAACAGTTCAACAGATTCCTTGATGTCTTTCGCAAGCTTCAAATTAACATCCCATTTGCGGAAGCCCTGGAACAAATGCCATCGTATGCCCGGTTTATGAAGGAGCTTCTCACCAAGAAGCGGAGAATTGTGGATGAGGAGACGGTTGCCTTGACTGAGGAGTGTAGTGCCATTCTTCAGAGAAAACTCCCTCCAAAGTTGAAGGATCCCGGTTCCTTTTCGATACCGTGTACTATTGGGGAGATGAATATAGGGAAGGCATTATGTGATCTAGGGGCAAGCATCAACTTGATTCCCCTCTCCATGATGAAGAAGTTGGGAATTAAGGAAGCCAAGGATACACGGATGTCACTCCAACTGGCCGATCGCTCCATCAAATACCCTTATGGGGTTGTCGAAGACTTGCTAGTGAAGGTGGACAAATTCATATTTCCGACAGATTTTGTGGTGCTTGATATGGATGAAGACGCCGAGATCCCTCTCATATTGGGGAGGCCTTTCTTGGCCACAGGGCGTGCTTTGATTGATGTGCAACAAGGGAAGCTCACCCTCCGCGTGCAAGATGAGAATGTAGTCTTCAATGTCTTTGAAGCAATGAAGCACCCTGTGGAGAGGTCGGAAGTGTACCGGGTGGATTTTGTGGATGGTATTGTCAAGGAAAAGACCACTAGAGGAGCCCATGGTTCTGCACTTGCACAAGTGTTGGTAAAATCCCATGGTGATGATAGTGAGGAAGAAGATCCCTTGGGGGATGAGGACTATTTTGAATGCTTGAAACATATGGAAGCCTTACCGAGTCTCCCAAGGGATGAATGTGCAAAGGAGAAACTCAACAAGGAAGGCAATGAGGAAGATGGAAAGACACCGGAGTTGAAGCAACTCCCAAATCACTTGAGGTATGCATTCTTGGGGGAGGAGGGACAACATCCGGTGATCATTAGCAATGCCTTGAAAAAGGATGAAGAGGAGAAGCTATTGAGAGTTCTTAGGGAACACAAATCCGCCATTGGGTGGAAGATTTCGGACCTAAAAGGTATAAGCCCTTCCCTATGCATGCATAAAATCTTGATGGAGGATGGTTATAAGCCGGTGGTTCACCACAGAGACGGCTAAACCCCATCATGAAAGAAGCTGTGCATAAGGAAGTGATTAAGCTTTTAGATGCCGGAATTATCTACCCAATCTCGGATACCAACTGGGTTAGTCCGATTCATGTGGTCCCAAAGAAGGGTGGAACAACCGTGGTGGTCAATGAAAACAATGAATTGATCCCAACAAGAACCATCACGGGGTGGAGAGTGTGCATCGACTACAGAAGATTAAATGAAGCAACAAGGAAGGATCACTTCCCTCTCCCCTTCATATATCAAATGCTTGAGAGGTTAGCCGGATATGAGTACTACTGTTTCTTGGATGGTTACTCTGGCTATAACCAGATTGTGGTGGATCCTCAAGACCAAGAGAAGACGGCTTTCACTTGTCCGTATGGAGCCTTTGCCTACAGGAGGATGCCTTTTGGATTGTGCAACGCCCCCGCTACTTTCCAAAGGTGCATGCTCTCTATTTTCTCGGACATGGTGGAGAGATGCATTGAGGTGTTCATGGATGACTTCTCGGTCTTTGGGACCTCCTATGACAACTGTTTGAAGAACTTGACCTTGGTGCTTAAAAGGTGCCAAGAGACTAACCTTGTGCTCAACTGGGAGAAATGCCACTTCATGGTCAAGGAAGGTATAGTCTTAGGGCACAAAGTCTCCCAAAGGGGGATTGAGGTTGATAGGGCGAAGATTGAGTTGATTGAGAAGCTGCCCCCGCCAACCAATGTGAAGGGGGTGAGGAGTTTTTTGGGGCATGCCGGGATCTACCGGAGATACATCAAAGACTTCTCCAAAATCGCAAGGCCGCTTTGCGACCTTCTTGTGAAGGATGTATCCTTTGATTTTAATGATTCTTGTTTAAATGCCTTCACTGTTTTGAAAAGATATGCTTGTCACCGCACCCATAATCACTGCACCTAATTGGAATTTGCCATTTGAAATCATGTGTGATGCTAGTGATTATGCGGTGGGGGCTGTTTTGGGGCAGAGGGTGGAAAAATTAGCTCATGTCATTTATTATGCAAGTAAAGTTTTGAATGAGGCACAAGCTAATTATTCCACCACTGAAAAAGAACTACTTGTTGTGGTGTTTGCTTTGGATAAGTTTAGATCCTACATCGTGGGGTCTAAGATTGTGGTTTTCACTGATCATGCGGCCATAAAACACTTGATGACAAAACAAGAGGCCAAACCTAGATTAATTCGGTGGATTCTTCTTTTGCAGGAATTTGATCTCGAGATTAAGGACAGGAAGGGATCCGACAATGGGGTGGCGGACCACTTATCTAGGTTGGTCAATCCCGACACCGAGGAGGAATTGTTAGACATCAAGGAAGAGTTTCTGATGAAAAGCTGTTTGCTCTTATTGAAAATTCCCCTCCTTGGTTCGCGGATATGGCCAACTTCAAGTCTTCAAATGTGGTTCCGCAAGGTTGGACTAATCAACAGAGAAAGAAATTCTTCTCGGATGCAAAATATTATGTGTGGGAGGACCCCTGTCTCTTCAAGCAGTGCTCGGATGGGATCCTCAGGAGGTGCATTCCCCATGACCAAATCGGAAACGTGTTGTGGCATTGTCATAGCTCGGATTACGGTGGGCATTATGGGGGAAAGAAGACTGCAGAAAAGATCCTTCAAAGTGGTTTCTTTTGGCCGACGCTCTTCAAGGATGCCTACACCTTTGTTGAAAACTGTGATCGTTGCCAAAGGGTTGGCAATATTTCTAAGCGGCATGAACTCCCCTTGAATTGCATGCTCGAAGTAGAGCTCTTTGATGTATGGGGGATAGATTTCATGGGACCATTCCCACCCTCTTTCTCTTACCAATACATTTTGGTGGCTGTGGACTACGTGTCGAAGTGGGTGGAGGCAATCCCAACAACCACAGATGATGCGCGGGTAGTCATGGATTTCTTGAGGCGCAATATCTTCTCGAGGTTTGGGGTCCCAAGAGTGTTGATCAGTGATGGGGGATCCCACTTCTGTAACAATCAAATGCATAAGCTTCTCGAGAAGTATGGGGTCAAGCACAGAGTCTCCACTCCCGATCATCCCCAAACAAATGGGCAAGCGGAGGTATCCAACCGTGAGTTGAAGCGCATTCTCGAGAAAACCGTCAACTCCTCACGGAAGGATTGGTCAAGGAAATTGGATGATGCTCTATGGGCTTATAGGACCGCCTTCAAGACTCCAATTGGAAGGTCTCCCTACAATTTGGTGTTCGGAAAGGCATGCCACCTACCGGTGGAGTTGGAGGAGAAATCTTATTGGGCAATTAGGGAGCTCAACTTTGACTTGACAAAGGCCGGAGAGAAGAGGTTGTTGGACTTGAATGAGCTGTCTGAGATCCGCATGCAAGCTTATGAGAACGCAAAAATCTACAAGGAGCGGACGAAGGCATGGCATGACAAGCACATCTTGCCTAGGAGGTTCGAGCCCGGGCAATTGGTGCTTCTGTATAATTCAAGGTTGAGGCTCTTTCCTGGGAAGCTGAAATCAAGATGGTCGGGACCATACAAGATCCTACAAGTCTTCCCCCATGGGGCAGTGGAATTAGAAGGGGCCTCTGGCAACTTCAAGGTGAACGGGCACAGGTTAAAGCATTATCATGGGGAGTCAATCCCAACTGGAAAGCAAGTGTTTCTTCTGGATTAACCCTTAGGGGTGACTTGAGTCAGGCTCGAGACGTTAAACAAGCGCTACTTGGGAGGCAACCCAAGCTAGGTATCTCTCTCTTCTCCTAACTTTAGTTCTGTTTTTGATTTTTGTTTATGTTTTTGTTTGTCACTCTTGAATAATTTGAGAAGATCAAGAGTTGTTGTATGAATGATGTGTCGGCAAGTTTTTTGGATTTTTATCAATTGGAGCATAGATGGATTGCATGAATTATATTGACCATTGATGATTTCCCCCTAGGTTCTAATAATAGAAAAGTTGATCCCCACTGAAAAATTGAAAATTGAACTTTGAGATTTATTATGATTGCTTGATTTATGATAAGTTTGGGGTGAGGGGGTGCACACACTAGGAATCGTATCTCGGTCAAACAGTTTGCAAAATGTCCAGGTGAGGATTTGAGCCTCCAACTCTGTTTTTGAATGTGTGAATCACTGTAAGTTGCACTTTCCCGAATTTGCTTGAATCTCTATATGGTTTGCATGTTTATATGTTGCATCAAATGATTTAGGCAATTTTCTTTGAATTAACTACTTGGCCATAAATTGAACCAACCTTGATGAATGATCCCTAGTTAGCCACATTGAGCCTTGAAGCCTATTGTTCTTGATGACCTTACATTACAAGCCATTAACTCAGAAAAACCATGATTTTCCCCTATCCTAGGATTTAGGAGAGTATGGAATTTTAGCTTTGTAAGTGTTGTTGTGGAACTAAGTTTGGGGTGGCTACAAGTTCATGAATCATAGTTGAGAAAAAGAAAAAAACGAAAGTAAGGGCTGAAGGCTTGAAAGAAAAAAAAAAAGGGTGATAAAAAGCATTGAATATGTGCCAAAAAGGGCAAAGAAAAATAAATATAAAAAGGAAGAGGTGTGTAGCCACCAACTGCAAGGAAGAGAATAATATGAGAGTAAATTCAATTGTTGTGATATTAGTTTCATGCTCTCATTGATCCTAGGGACTTAGCTTCTATCCTTTGATTATCCTACCCTTAGCCAGGCCCCATTACAACCTTTGAAAGACCAATTGATGATGCATGCATGTTTTCATGGGAACTATGTTTGAGATGAAAATCAAATTCATGGGAAGTGCTCTTAGAATGTGAAAGTGAGTGAAAAGTTGATAGCCTAGACAAACTTGAGCGAATGAGTGAAATACTAAATGCCCTTGAGAGGAAGGCAATTGTTTGAAATAGGTGATCTTCCTTTGTGTGTATCTTTGAGCCCCAACTTAGAGTAATGATGGCATTAATGATAACTTCTCAATTGTTTAAAGTAGATGAATGTGGGGATTACATTGATGAAAAAGGGGGGGGGGGGGGGGGGGGGATCAAAGAATAAAAACTGCTTTGTAAGGTCGCATGAAATTTGTGCGAAATCGATTGAATCCCTTAAGCTTGCCAAGTCTTGAGTCGTTTTTGAGTTTTAGCTTGCTTGGGGACAAGCAAGGTTTAAGTTTGGGGTGTTTGATAAGCCTCTGGCTTATCTAGTTTTATAACTAGTAAGACGGTGGTTTACGTGCTAATTAGTCGAGTTCAATCTCGTTTTCGCCCAAATTTGCCTTGTCTTGTTCCTAAGTTGGACTTTGACTCGTTTTGCGTCTTTTGTGTAGTTTTTAGCTTCTTTTGGATAGAATTACGCTTGTGGTTGCTTGTGTTGTTTTCAGGTCCATAAGTGAAGCGCTAAGAATTAAGGAAAGTCAAGAAATAGTGGAGATTGCCATTCTGGAGATTCTCGCCCCGCGAGAGGAAGCTCGCCCCGCGAGAGTTTGAAGACCCGGAAAGACAGAGACCATCACGGGGCGTGAAAGGAAGGTTCGCGTCGCGAGACCTCCTTCGCGTCGCGAGTGTGTGAACTCCAGAAAAGCACCAGAGTCAGAGACCATCACGGCCTCACCGTGATGTATATCACGGCCGTGACCTAAAAGCCACACAAGTCAGAGACCATGACGGGCTTGCCGTGATGTGTATCACTACCGTGACCAAAAATCTACACAAGGCGAGAGAACATCACGGCTGGCCGTGATTCACATCACGGGGCGTGAAATGAGGGCTCGCGTCGCGAGACATCCTTCGCGTCGCGAGTTTGAATTCAAGTGCGCGCGAAATGTGAAGCCGTCATGGCCTGGCCGTGATGGCCATCACGGCCGTGACGCGTGGCCTCCTTATAAATAGAGCAGATCAGAACAGAAAAAGAGGACTTTTTGGATCATAACTGATTGGAGATCTTTTGTAATCCTTATTCTGGGGCTGCGTCTCCTCTTCTCTTCTCTTAATTCTTAGTCTTAGGATGATTTCCGATTGTACGTGTGTTGTTGTTACGGACATGAGGAACTAATCCTCTTGTCTAAGGGATCGATGAAGCCACCTATTGCGGCATAGTATTCATGTGATGTAACTCTCTCTCTCTCTCTTAATTCAATTATTGTTTTCCAATTCTGATTTCATTGTGTTGGTTATATGCTTGCGTGATCAACTAGTTAAACGTGTATGAGGCCGAGAGGCGATACGCATTTCAGAACTTGAATTGGGAACATCGATCGAGTGTTGCACGAGAGTGAATAGGAGATCGATGCAGCTCTTAGGGAACAAGAATTAATAGAATTCGAGATTAGGGTTAAGAGACCTAGAAAGTAATTAACTCAAATCATCGAATACGTCCTATTGAGCACGACAGTGGATATAGGAGAATTTAGGGGTCCCGTTGACATTAAAATTGAACCTAGGGAGGAGATTAATATCACTTGGGTACTTTGCATAATTGGGTAGGTGGATTCGAAACCTCAGATGCTTTTAATTCCAGATTTCATCATCATATCTTTGATTGATTTGATTTGTTAATTGAATTGTGATCCTAGTTTCTTTCCAACCACTTTCTCTACTTAACCAACTTATCGGATTTCTCGCGAAATTAGTCGAATTGGTAACCCAATCCTCGTGTTCGACCTCGGTAGACTCTTACCGTGTTTTATTACTTGCGACGACCCGGTACACTTGCCGGTGAGTCAACACTCAACCTCTTGGACCGGCCATGGTGCAAAATCCAAAGGCTTAAACTCCATCACTGGTGGCTCCTCAGGGAGAGGTGGCAAACAGTTAGCTGGGGTTACTGGTGCTGCTTCAACTTCTGCCTTTTCTTCATTCACTGCACTAACAAATTTATCACCTGCTATACATGCAGAAATTTCAGCACACACCACACAAAAGTTAGAGTTAGTAGAGTCAGTACATATATCACAATAAAATGAATCAGTAAAATTCTGAATGTCTGGAAATTCAGCAATTAATTCATCCACCCCATTACTCTCAACACATGCAATTGATTTACTTGAATCATCTACTTCCAAAGGTTCTTCATCATCCTCAGGCACGGGGAAGCAGATGTCCTCCTGATCCTCCCGAACCTCCTTTCCTATATGAACATGGCCCTCAACCTCATCTGTCTCCTGTTCCCTATGGATGCTTTGCTTAACATACCTTTCAAAATAACATTCTACACACAAAGCAGTGCCAGAACAATAACAATCATCACATGCATTAGAATCAGGGGATTCAACACACAATTCATCATCAACAGAAATATTATCACAATCATCATCAGAAGTGTCTTCAAGAATAACCATCTGTGAATCTTTATGTTCTTCAAGAGGCTGTGGAGTTAGCATTGCAGCCGAGTTGGCGGCTATTTGATCAATTAGAGCGGACAACTTCTGAGATTCAGCTTCTCCCTTCTGGTATTCAGCCTCCATCCTCTGTTGGAATTCAAGATTGCTCGCCTCCATCATCTGTTGAATTTCGAGAAAGTTTGCTTCCATTTGTGCATTCATTTTCTTGAACAGGTCCTCTAGTGAAGGTTCGGAAGGTGCAGCTCTGAAGGCAGGATAGTATCTAAACAGGAAGGCTTCCTTCAAATCAAACCAGCTTGAGATGGAATTCTCATCAAGACAATACAACCAATCCCTTGCAGCACCTTCAAGTGAGAACTGGAAAGCTTCCATCTTGATGTGGTCTTCTGTTATTCCTGCAGGTCTCAGCATTATAGAACAAGCAATCCGGAATTCCCTCAGATGCTCCTGCGGATTCTCACCTGCAAAACCACTAAACCTTGGCAACCAGTGCGATAAACCAAGAAAATCAGGAAAATATATGCATGGTGGTTGCTCATAGTAAGCATTAGGCATGTAATTTCGCATATAATTATCCATGGGGGGTGCTAAAATTCACAACCAGACAATGCAGACAAAACTAATTAGCAAAAAAAAGTTTTTTTTTCTTTTTTCTTTTTTTTTAATTTTTATTTTCTGCTAATAACAACAAACCAGAGTCCCCGGCAACGGCACCAATTTTTGGCCGCGCTGTCGCCACGCGCCAAAAAGAACGAGCGTTTACAAAAATAATGTAGATAGGGAAGCGACAACTCGAGTATCGTCTCTCACGGACTCTTAGGCGTTGTTATTATTAACAGAAAATTAGTTCTGGGGGTTTTGGGTAATTGAAATAAAATAAAGAAAACAAAATAAAAACAGAGTAAGAAAACAAAACAGTTAAAATATTATCAAATAAACTAAAGAACGATTAACCTACTGTTCTCGGTTTCCCACTATCATTGGTTCATGTAAATCCAAGCCCTAAGCAGATTCTAATCCCCTCCCGGTTGTAGCAACAATTAACAAACGAAATCGCTACTACGGATATATGTTCCTATTCCCGAATTAAACAAACGGGGTTAAGCCCTCATGAACTAAACGAACATGAATGAACACACGCGAATTAAACAAACGCGATTAAGTATAGGAACATAATATCACCGAAATGAATCAATACAATACTATACAATCCTGAATTAAACAAACAGAATTGTATAATATTGCATTGAAAAGAGAAAATCATAGAAAACAGGAATACAAGAACCTCAAGTGTAAATGGAACCAATCACAGTAGATTAATCTAGGAGACTAGTTCTCCATTACAAAGGAAAAACAAAAGACAAGAATTAAACTACTGAAAGCTACTACTACTGTCTAAGACTAGCCAAAACTGGCTAACTCTGACTTGCCTCCTCAGTTCTGCCTAAGACTGTCTTATATACACGTTTCTGGAATCAGAGGACTCGCGAGGCGAAGCCTCTCTCGCGACGCGGAAATTGTGAACAGTCTGCGACTTTTGATCTTCTCGCGAGGCGAGCATATCATTCGCGAGGCGAGAATTGGAAGGGTCTTCTTATTACGCCCGTTATGAACATCAGGGGCCAACCGTGATGCTTTCTGACTTCCGGGGCTCGCGAGGCGAACGAATACTCGCGAGGCGAACGCTTCAACTTCAAAACTGCCACAGCCGTGATCCTCAACACGGGTAAACCGTGATCGTTTCTGACTTTCATGATTGGAAGACTCGCGTGGCGAGAGACTATTCGCGGGGCGAATGACCAGAATTATTCCTTTTTATTTACCTGAAAACAGAAAATAACATAAGTGTTTTATTTAACTCTAAATCAACTAAATTAACCTAAAAATACTTTATAGACTCAAAATACTACTTAAGGACAATCAAGTCTAATTTGGGTAAAAAATAATATAAAATAAGCACAAAGCCATGGTCTTTATTAGTTATAAAACCAGTCAACCAGAGGCTCATCAAGCCTACGGGGTGGATTGCCCGTCAGAAGCTCGAACTGAAAGGTAAAAGAGCTTACGGGGTGGATTGCCCGTCAGAAGCTCGAACGGATAGATTAAAAGCTTGTGCGGCCATATAGACAAATGCAATGAATGTAGATTTTACTCACTGATGGAACGACAATGCGAAAACTCAAATAACTAGTTTTCAATTTACAGAAAGAATGATGATGATGAGAACCCTTATTAATTTTGGGCATGATGCAAAAGATTGATGATAGATTATTTCTTCTTTGCTATTTCTTTTGTTATTGGATGCTTGACCCCCTAAAGGCATCGATCACAGTCAGTCTTGAGGATGAACTAAAACAAGGCCCATCTTATTTGGGAGAGATATCTTGCACTTTTATCCCCTGATGATTAGATGTTCTTGATGATAATTATCTCGATGGTTGAGTCTCAGTATTCCTTCCTTTCTTCGATGCCCTTTATAGGGGAAGCATCATGCCCCCCAAGACCTTTTGAGGCTTTTTAAGGAATTCTAACTGCTTAAAAAACATTATTTGCTTCACGTTTCAGTATATACTTATCAGGATGAATGCACACACACAAATGACAAAAGTTAAGAGGAAAGGACCAAGGTAGCGAAATAAAGTAAAGGAAGTCAATGTCATTATACTTGGATTGAAAAAGGTGTACAAAGTATAAGTTGCAAAACGTTGCGGAGTAGAATCACATCTCCTCAAGTGATGTCTCTTTCAATGACTAATTTTAGTATCCCTCATACAATCTTGACTGCTCATTAATTGGCTTCAGAGATGTTGTCTGCCCCAATCTTCATATATCCAACCTACGGACTGCCCCAGTTCATCGACTTGACGACACTTCCATTGTTATATATATATATATATATATATATATATATATATATATATATATATATATATATTCATTTTTTTTGAACCCTAACTTTTGCCTAGACTGCCTTTTCGGGTTTTTAAGCCTAGCGGGTTGCTCTAACTTTTGCCTAGACTGTCTTTTCAGATTTTCAGTCTAGCGAGCCTTTTCTCTTTTCATTTTTCATTTTTCTTTTCTTTTCTTCTTCTTCTTGGGAAGTGTGTTCAAGCATAATACTTTTTTACTGCATCCGAGTTCACAGGGAGCGGGAGGTCTTCCCCATCCATCCTGGTGAGAATTAAAGCTCCTCCAGAGAAGGCCTTTTTCACAACGTAAGGTCCTTCGTAGTTCGGAGTCCATTTCCCTCGATGATCCTTTTGGATTGGTAGAATCTTCTTGAGCACCAGGTCACCCTCCCGAAACTGTCGTGGGCGTACCTTCTTCTCATAAGCTCTCATCAACCTTCTCTGGTATAATTGGTCGTGACACAACGCCCCTAATCTCTTCTCTTCAATGAGGTTCAATTGGTCTAATCGATCCTGGACCCACTCAGCTTCTTCTAATTCTGCTTCTCTCAGTACTCTTAATGAGGGGATCTCTACTTCAATCGGGAGCACTGCCTCCATCCCATAAACTAAAGAATATGGCGTTGCCCCTGTCGAGGTGCGAATAGAGGTACGATAGCCGTGTAAAGCAAAAGGTAACATCTCGTGCCAATCCTTATACGTCACCACCATCTTTTGGACAATCTTCTTGATATTTTTATTTGCGGCCTCAACTACCCCGTTCATCTTTGGGTGGTACGGAGAGGAATTATGATGCTTTATTTTAAAATTTTCGCACATCTCCTTCATCATCTTATTGTTCAAATTGGTCGCATTATCAGTGATAATTTCACTCGGCAACCCATAACGACAAATTAACTCTCTTTTGACAAATCTGATCACGACATTCCTGGTCACATTGGAATATGATGCAGCCTCCACCCACTTGGTGAAATAATCGATGGCAACAAGAATGAAGTGATGTCCATTTAAGGCTTTTGGTTCGATGGGCCCGATCACATCCATTCCCCACATTGAGAACGGCCAGGGTGCCGACATGACATTCAAGGGAGCTGGCGGCGCATGAACCTTATCAGCATATATTTGACACTTATGGCACTTCTTCGCATAATTAAAGCAATCAGCTTCCATTGTCAACCAATATTGGCCAGTCCTCAAGATTTTCTTGGCCATTGCATGACCGCTCGCGTGTGTTCCAAAAGGTCCTTCATGTACCTCCTCAACTATCAGTTTAGCTACTTTTGCGTCAACGCACCTCAACAACACCATGTCATGGTTTCTTTTGTAGAGAATATCTCCATCTAAATAGAAACCCATTGCAAGTCTTCTTAGAGTTCTTTTGTCCTTTTACGAAGCACCCGGAGGGTATTCCCTTCTTTGGATGAAACATTTGATGTCATGGTACCACGGTTTTTTATCAGACTCTTCCTCTATCACTTGACAATATGCAGGATGATCACGACTTTCCATTTTGACGAGTGGTAGGTTCCTTTCGTCACTTGCTTTGAACATTGAGGACAAGGTAGACAGCGCGTCAACTAATTGGTTATCTTCTCGGGGAATATGATGAAATGTGACTTCGTCAAACTGCTGAATCAAACCTTTGATGTAATCATGGTACGGAATTAACTTGGCATCTCGGGTTTCCCATTCCCCTCTTAGCTGATGGATGACTAATGCAGAGTCCCCATATACCTCCAGTCTCCTTGCTTTTGCCTCTATTGCTGCTAAAATCCCTAGTGCACAAGCTTCATATTCGGCTATGTTGTTTGTACAATCGAAGCAGAGCCTCGCAGTGACAGGGAAATAATCATTTTCTGGTGAGATTAAGATTGCCCCGATTCCGTGCCCCAATGCATTAGAAGCTCCGTCAAATAACAAAGTCCACTTTTCTTTTTCTGGTGATTGCTCGCGATCAAACAAAACCATTATATCTTCATCTGGAAAATCACATTGCATCGATCCATAATCTTCTACCGGCTGATTGGCTAGATATTCTGCAAGAGCACTCCCTTTTATTGCTTTTTGGGTGACATAGACAATGCCATATTCTGATAGCAGGACTTGCCAGCGAGCAATTCTTCCAGTCAGAGCAGGCTTATCAAAGATATACTTGATTGGATCCATTTTGGACACCCACCAGGTAGTAAAACACAACATGTAATGCCTCAAACGGCGAGCCGTCCATGCTAAAGCACAGCAAGTGCGTTCTAGCAGTGAGTAGTTGGCTTCACAACTGGTGAACTTCTTGCTTAGATAATAGATGGCATGTTCCTTTCTTCCCGACTCATCGTGCTGCCCTAGTACACAACCCATAGATTGATCTAGTACAGTCAAATACATGATGAGAGGTCTCCCTGGCACTGGGGGAACCAAGACTGGAGGCTCTTGTAGGTATTGTTTGATCTTCTCAAAGGCTTTTTGACAATCTTCATTCCATGTCACAGCTTGATTTTTGCGCAACAGTTTAAAGATTGGTTCGCATGTCGCTGTTAATTGGGAAATGAACCTGGCAATGTAGTTCAATCTTCCTAAAAACCCACGAACTTCTTTCTCTGTTTGAGGTGCTGGCATATCGTTGATTGCTCGAACCTTTTCAGGATCAACTTCTATTCCTCTTTGACTAACAATGAACCCCAGAAGCTTGCCCGATTTCACTCCAAAGGTGCATTTGGCTGGATTTAATCGGAGCTTAAACTTTCTTAACCGCTCAAAAAGTTTCTCGGAGATCATCAACATGGTCATCTTCGGATCTGGACTTGGCGATCATGTCATCTACATAAACTTCTATCTCCTTATGCATCATGTCATGGAATAAAGCCACCATAGCCCGCTGATATGTTGCCCCAGCATTTTTCAAGCCAAAGGGCATAACCTTATAGGAAAAAGTTCCCCACAACGTGACAAATGTAGTCTTCTCCATATCTTCAGGTGCCATTTTGATCTGATTATATCCTGAGAAGCCATCCATGAAAGAGAATAATGCATGTTGAGCAGTGTTATCTATAAGAACATCAATGTGAGGCAAAGGAAAGTCATCCTTTGGGCTAGCTCTGTTCAGATCTCGATAGTCAACACACATTCGAACTTTTTCATCTTTCTTGGGAACAGGAACGATGTTAGCAACCCATTGAGGGTACTTTACAACTTCTAGGAAACCTGCATCCAGTTGTTTCTTGACCTCCTCCTTGATCTTTAAGGACATTTCCACTTTCATCCTTCGTAGCTTCTGCTTTACTGGAGGACACTCCGGCTTTAATGGCAATTTGTGTTCTGCTACACTGGGGTCTAACCCTGGCATGTCTTGGTAGGACCATGCGAAAACATCTTTATAATCTGTCAACAACCTGATCAACCTGTTCCGCTCTTTTTCTTTCAGGGAAAGGCCAATCTTGACTTCTTTTTTATCATCTTTGGTTCCCAAATTGATTAGCTCACTCGGCTCTTCATGGGGGCGAATTTCCCTGGCTTCTTGTTCTACCAATCTCAAAAGTTCAGGGGGAACTTCCCCGTCATCATCAACAACCCCCTCAGCATGATCAACGGAATAGTCAAAATTGTATGATGAGTTACTAACACTGTCGTTTTCAAGAGAGTCACTTTTAGATCTGCATTTTGGTAATTATCAGAGAAAGATGAATGAATAAAGGTTAAAGACGAGAGACTGCATTTATTGGTGAGGGGTGGTGAACAAAAACGAAAGTAAAAAAGGAGAGATAACAAGACAAAGATACTGAATGCATGCATTTATTGATAAGTCATACTGAAACATAAACAAGTAAGCCCATTACAACAATACTCCTAAAGCCTTGGGCAGAGCTAAAGGATAAGCATTACAGAATTACTTTGAAAAGGACCCTATGGTCTTAGGGAATTCAATGATCTCCCAATTGTTGAGCTCTGTATCCGGAGAGCATGGATACACCAGATTGATACCACGATCGGCAGGATAATCATCTTCAATAGCTGCTGCTTGGTCCAGGAATGCAAACCCTACGCTTCGGAAGCTCTGTCGAATGTCACAGATGGGAACCCTTTCAGCCTCGTATTCACGATTTTCCAGTCGAGCCAACCTCTTTCTTTTCTTTTCTTCTATAACTCTCATCTTGTCGGCCCTGGTGGGCTTATATCCCAATCCAAACCTGTCTTTGTTCTCAGTGAGCATGAGAATGTCAGCAACGCCTTGGCTGTTTTTCCCCAAACCGCTCCCAGGTTGGTATCCTCCTTCGAGCATAACCTTGGCCATCATGATGGACGCTTTAGATGACCGAGGTTTCAAGAGTGGAGCACTATCCCCCACATAGGTGGCATTGGCAATTTCAAGTGACTGGAAGGCGGTCTCGAGAGCTTCCTCGGCAGCTTCAATATAAGGGGTGGTTGATGGCTTGCTTACTAACAGATCCTCCTCTCCAGAGACAATTATCAGCTTACGATCAACAATTAACTTCACCTTCTGGTGCAATGTGGAAGGTACAACTCCAGACGAATGGATCCATGGTCGTCCTAGGAGACAACTGTATGTTGGTGTGATGTCCATTACTTGGAAAAGTACTTCAAAGGTGCAGGGGCCAATCTGAATGGGCAATTCAATTTCTCCCATGACTTCCCTTCGGGTGCCGTCGAAAGCTCTTACAATCATTGTGCTTGGCTTCATGTGAGTTCCATCGAAAGGCAACTTCGCCGGTGTTGACTTTGGCATTACATTCAAAGAAGAGCCATTATCAATGAGAACCCTAGCCATGACATGTTCTCGGCACTTCACGTAAATGTGCTAGGCCTTGTTGTGCCCCATAACTTCGGATGTTATTTCATCATCGGTGAAAGTGACATAATTATCAGCAACTATGTTACCTACAATGTTATCGAGCTTAACAACTGTGATGTCATGGGAGACATGCGCTTGATTCAACACCTTCATCAATGATTTCTTACGTGTGGCTCGAGTTCATTAATAGAGACAAAAGAGATATCCGAGCCGAGTCCGATTTAACTGATCCACAACCCTATATTCACTCTGCTTGATGAACTTCAAGAATTCACCTACCTCCTCATCAGATACACCCTTTTTATTCTCACCCCTGTTTGCTTCCTTGTCATCTAGGATTTCTTCCACCTTCTTTTTCCCTTTGTGATCCTTTCCTTCCTTTTCTATTTCCCCTTTTCGCAATACCTCTGGAGTGTAAATGCGACCACTCCTAGTCATTCCGCCAATTCCTGAAATGTTGGTGACCACAGTAGTCCCGTTGGAAGGATTGGGTTGGACCTGCATCTCATACTTCCATGGTACCGCTTTGGTGTCCTTGTAAGGGAAAGGACTTGGAACTCGGATGACGATTGGTGTTGGCCCACTTGGAACCGGCAAAGGTTTCTTCTCGGTATAGTATATCACCACTGGTTTCGGAGTGACTTGCTCAGGAACTGGCCGAGAATTAACCACAACAGTAAAAGGGGTTATCTTAATTGGGGTTGGGGAAGTTGTAGATTCAGCAACCATATTAATGGCACATTCATTTGATCCACAACCAATTAAGATAATCTTCATATCCATTAATCGCTGCACGCGACTTGCGAAACTCTGAACAGTTTTCAATCGAATGCCCCATGTTTCCATCAAAGTCACACCTTACCTTTCCATCAAAAGCCTTTTCTTTCGTGATCGGGATTTGGATCAATCCATATTTGCACATCTCTCTGAAAACAACTCTCATAGGAGTCTTAACATCGGCCACTTTACTCTTTAGAGTATGTTCCAAGAAGCTCTCAATGGCATTGACCCCCGAACTCCCATGATTTGGCATAGGACCCTGTGCCACATTTGGAGCATCCTTCTGAAAGCTCAACCATTTGGCATTAATCAGGTCTTGGACCTTAAACTTCAAAGCTTTACAAATCTCGGTGGAATGTCCTGTGGCCCCATCGTGATATTCACATTGAGCATTTGGGTCATACCACTTTGGATAAGGAGGGTCTAGTGGTCTTGTCGGGATAGGAGTTAGCACGGATTTGCTCACAAGTTGGCGGAATAGTTCGGTGTAGGTCATGGGTATTGGGTCAAAACGCACTGGCTTTCTTTTCGGGTTATATGGTGGTCTTGTTTGGCTGGTGTTTGGGTTTGGATTTAGAGGCTGGACGATTTGAGGTGGCATGGTGGGGTGTGTTTGAGGCTGAGAAGGGTATGATGGTCGGTAGGGAGCCATTTGTTGAGGGTTTGGAAATTGCGAGGTTGCAGCGATGTATGGCTGGTTGGCTTGGTGATATGGAGGTGGTTGGTAATATGGGGCGTATTGGGCATGGAAGGCGGGTGTTTGGTTTGGTCTCCATTGGTTCGGTTTCTTCTGTTCCAAGGTTACTGCATGTGCCTCTCCCTCCTTCTTTTTCACGAATGGGGTTTTCTTTGGGCCGTTCCCTACTGAAGTCTCGACGATCTTGCCATTCCTCATTCCACTTTCAATTCTCTCGCCGATGATGACCATGTCAGAAAAATTTGATGACACACTCCCAATCATCCTATCATAGAAAGGCGACCGGAGTGTATCAATGAACATTGCTACGATTTCTTTCTCGGCTAAGGGAGGCTCCACCTGAGCAGCCAGTTCCCTCCATCGTTGCGCGTATTCTTTGAAAGTCTCTACATCCCTTTTTGACATATTTTGGAGTTGCATCCTATCGGGAGCCATGTCAACATTGTACTTGTACTGCTTCAGGAATGCATCTGCTAGATCTTTGAAGGATCGGATGTGTGCCCGCTCGAGATGCGTATACCAATTTGAAGTTGCCCCATGGTCAAGCTGTCTTGGAAGAAGTGAATCAAGAGTTTATCATCTCGGGCATGTGACGCCATCTTCCTAACATACATGGTCAAATGTTTCTTGGGACAAGTGGTTCCCCGGTATTTGTCAAAATCAGGCACCTTAAATTTCGGCGGAATTACAACATTTGGCACCGACATGAGTTCCGAGGCATCCCGAAGACCATAACTATTTACCCCTTCGATGGCCCGCAATCTTTCCTCTAGTACTTCCAAGTTTTCTTTAGACTGGAATCCCCCCATCGATTCACCGGAGCTTCTCCGTACATATTATGGGGAAATGAATATGGCATGGAGGAGGAACCGAAGTTGGGCATCATTTGAGCCCCCTGGGGTCCATAATGTAGGGTGTATTGTGGGGGCCTTGGATTGACAGTAGGTGTCACTATCGGGGTGTTACCATCTGTAGAGTTGACATTCTGTGCTTGCGGTATTTCGGACAAAGTTGGTGGGGATTTGTGCTTGAGTGATGTGTTCGGAGTTCTCAATACCATCTTGTGGACTGGGGTCGCTTCGGTGGTACAAACCCACGAGGCAAACCGTATGGGGATTGTTCGGGTCAAATGAAAAATGAGTTGGGTTGAGAGGCATCATGGCCCCTGGTTGGTTGAAGCCTTGAATAGGAATCGAGAAAACCTAAGGCGGGATGAGAGGTGTGGCTGGTTGTCCTTCGTTCGAGGCTGGAGGGTTCTCCTCTGTGTTCTTCTCCTTCTGCATTTCTTGTAGGATCTCCATCATTTTAGCCATCTGATCCTTGATTTGACTAACTTCATCCCTGATCACTTGAACTTCTTCTAGTTCATCCGCCATGGCTCTTGCCTGTGATCGAGTGCGATAAGGGTGTCTTGGAGAAATTGTTCAAAAACCACACTGTTTTATTTAATAAAAGAAAGAATAAATGAATAAAATCAAAAGAAAGAGCATAAACCAATTAAACTCCATTTTTGACAGGAAGACCGTCGCAAGGGAGAATTCACTCCTCGATAGACCACATCTGTACTAGCAATGTTATTGTTTGATGATACCCATATTTTTACGCAGAAAACACATCGTTTTTAGGGTAAAAATATAGTTGATGAAGTATCTAAGGGAGAATTCACTCCTCGATAGATATCATCTGGAAAAAGAAAGAGCATTCCACAAAAAATTGATGAAAACTTCTATTTCATTGGATGGATGTTGCAATACAAACATGAGTCTTTGGTCAACTAGAAAAACAATACATCGAGAGTTTTCATATTTCTAACCCATCTTTGGGGACCTCAAAATACTATGCCAAGAGCTTCATCTTCTTTTTCCTGAATCCCTTTGCAAGCTTCCCAAAATGCTTGAAGAACTCAGTCACCTCCGGTGGTATTTGGAGGAAAGGGTTCTTGTAGACCTGAATTGATACTTCTTCAAATCGATCCACCAACTGGGAAGTATGATATTGAATTCTACCAATCATGTCTTCATATTTTCTTCTCCATGCTTCCCTTTCATAGATCACATCCCTTACAACCAATTTCCATCCCTTTACCCATTCTGCGTGACGTTGAGCTTCTCCTCTTTCATTTTCTTGCATTTTGGTCCTGAGCCAATTTTCCCTTTCATTAGCTTCTGTTAATAATTGACGATATCTGGCAGCTTCGTTCCATCCTCGATCAGAGTAAAGTTCGGTCTGGGCCAGGGATTCTTGTAGAGATCCAACTCTCTCCTTTAATATATGTATTGTTTTGACATGAATCCCTACGTCCCACTCAAGCTCTTCTTTCTTCTTTAGAATTCTGACTAGCGTGTTTTCTTGACACTCCACCTTTGCTTGCAACTCTTGGATCACTGCTTCTTTTTCTTTTCTTGCCCTTTTCATGCGACTTGGGGCTTCGTAGGAATCAGCACATTCACTTCTCAAATTCTCGATCTGTAAATTCAGTTTTTGCACCTGGCTTTGGAGCTTGACGATAGTTACTTCTGCAACTTGGTTCTTTTCATCCAAAACCCCCATCTGAGCTTTTAGAATTTCAATTTTTGCCAGCATTTGATCTTCTGTAAGAGGATTGTTTTCAGCACTGGGTGGGGGTTCCGGTTTTGAAGGACACCCCCTTCTTGCCTCTCTCCATGCTTCATATCTTTTTGTTCGAGCTATGATCCGCCTTCCTAACTCATCATGCCCTTTTATGTGAATATTGTTCCACGCTGGCCTTATTGCCATTGTCTGACTCTTGATGCTTTCACATTCTTGATATAGGAAATATGCTCCACCAAGCAGCTCTTTTGGGGGTTCATCTTGGGTCCACCTGAGTTGGCACATTACTAGAGCTGGTGAATATGACACACATCCTCTGGGTCCCATCAATGGGACATTCGGGAAACTTCCACAACTGAATATAACTGAATCTCCATTGTACCATGGGAACATCCATCTAAATGAACGTGAGTCGACCTGATCAAACTCTCGTTTCCATTCATATAGTTTGCGTGACTTTAGCGGCATGCGAATGAATCCTTTCAATGGGTCATCCGCTCTATCAATTTTGTTTCCAGCATACAAGTGAGTCATAATCCAAACATATAACATTGGTGCACAGCACCACAACTTTCCTTGTTGATTCTGATGACAAACTTGTAGTGAGAGAAAAGTTTCAGCTAGGATAGCAGGGACTAAATTCACCCTGTATTCCTCAACTCTGTAGAAGACATCCATGGCTGATCGATCAATCACATCCGGTATAAAGGGAAAAAGCACCAGTCGGTAGATAAGGAGAGCCAACAACCTATTAAAAAGAACCCATCGTTGTTGTTGAGCCAACTCCCTAAGGTAACCTTCCAAGAATCGCCTCTTCAAGCCCGTAGTGTTTCCGTTTTCCACTTTATCCAATTGTTCCGGTTTAAGTTCCAACAGACTTGCTATCTTCCCATCTGCCACATATTGTCCATAATACAAATAGACACATGATTCCTTTCGGATAGGCAATCTCAGCATGTAAGCATACTCCTCTATGGTGGGAGTTACATCTAGGTCAGGCAATTCAAAACATCTCAAAGTTAGGTTCCAATACTGAGCGAATGCACTTAGAGCGGGGGCATCCACCGGAATACATAATAGATCTAGTATCCTCCCGTACTTGTTGTTAAAGTTCGAACGTGCCTTTTCTGACATTTGTTGACTAATTTCCCATAAGCTCTGAACATCATTGAGTGTCACGTCGATCATGATGCTCTTCTTGGAACTGCTTGCATTGCTAGTACTCTTTCCGATGCTAGGTCCTTCCATTCTTTTCTATAAGATTAATACTAAGGTCTTCCTGTCAAGAAACACAAATAAAGAAAAAATTAGAAATGAAACACACAAAAAAAATGCCCTACATGCTTCATGTTGCATGAACCCCAGTAGGGTTGGGAACCCTATGTCGGGTATGCTGTCGATGCACTACCTTCACTATGACACGCCGCTTATTAGAAGTGCAATAATATTCGAACATGTCATTCGGGCTTGGAGCGACGATGTGTCACCCCCTTTTTTCCTTTTTTTTTGAAAACTTCATAATAAATATGTATGTGCATGGCAATTTATGTTTATGATGCCAGAAAAAAATGGAGAGAGAGAAAGAGTATGCTCCCTTTGTCCTAAATTGGGTAAAACTTAGGGTTGGACAAACCTGAGATAATAACTCTAAACAAAGTTGGCTACTAAGTTTGCTCTATCGATGAAAATCGGTAGGGTCTAGACTTCTAAAAGCCATGGTTCCCAGATTGCCCCTATCCCGAAAGATAAGGATCCGATTCATGAATCTAGTCACAAGTAGGGATAAACCCTCTCAATATGACCATCCCATGATATCGGGTACAACCTGAGTGGTGAATCAACAAATGTCAGGGAGGTACGAGACCTCTTCAATGACAATGTCGAGACACCGCCTAATCCTTGAGTTTTGAGCAAGCTCGGGTATAGATCCAGAAGTGTGTGCAAGTTGTGATAGTGATGTGTGTGATGGGAGCACACAAACCTTCACAAAAACCTACTAAAATAAAACTACCCCAAACCTGCACAAGGAACAAACAAATACCAATACAAAAAATTCTCTACCCTAAGGTTGCAAGAATATATAAGAGCAGTTATGAAATCATGAAAAGAAACAGAAAAAAAGGGTAAAACAAATATTTTCAAAGCTGTTAAAAAAAATGCACAACCAACTATGATAGGCCTGACTCTCAAAAGTCCCCAGTGGAGTCGCCAGCTGTCGCGACCGTCCCGTCCGGGAGCCGCGAAAAAGATGGTAAAAAACAGAGGAGTCGCCACTAAAATTTTTATTGGGAAAATCTTAGAAAACCCAATTATTTAAAGATAAACTGGTCTTAAAAAAAGATAGAGATTTGGGTTCGGGAGTCGGTTACGAGTAGGGAAGGTGTTAGCACCCCACATCGCCCGTTTAAAAACGGTACCTCAAGTTAATTGTGCAAAACATTTTAATAATCTTTTAAATATTTATTTTACCCCGAAAATTATTTACAAGAAAGAATTATTTTAAATTTTAACTTTTGACTTTTATTAAATTTTTTATATTTTTAACTTTATGGTTTATAAAAACTAAATGAGGTTGAACATGGCACATGAGTCCACAGAGCAACCTCAAATCTAAGGGATTAAACATGGCACCGTGTCCATAGAGCATCCCTGGAAAGAGAAAAGTTTAATTATTTTGGTTAATTATTTAAACATAAAAAGGGACACAAAAAGGAAAATTTAGTTTTGGCCCGACAAGATGATTTATCTTGCTCCTACGTATTCCCGGGTGCGATGGGAAACTCAAAGCCACGTAGTTCTTTTAAAAAAGATTTGATTGGTTGGTTGATTTTAATTTTGATTTTTGTTTTGATTTTATTTTTTAAAAAAAGATTTTATTTGGGGAGAATTTTTATTAAGTTGTCACAACTCATGTGTCATAAAAGATAAGGATTAACGAGACATTATCTCAGATAACCCTTTTATTTTAACATTAAAATATTTGCATTCTATAAAATAAACATATGCATTCATATAATAGTTATGACCAAATAAAATAAAATTCTTTACTTCACATAAAACAATTTGCATTCTGGTTTATTTTAAATTTGGATCAAATATCTAAAACCTAATAAAAGAAAGAAACCTAATAGCTAACTTATAGTTTATCTTTATTTTTAAGTTTGATTTATTTTTATTTTTGACGAAAAATTACACACATAAAATAAAAAACAAGCATGCACATCATGATAAACCCACACAATACAAGCCCAACTCAAATGACAAAGCAAACCAGAAGCAAATATAAACCCCAGCAGCAACGTTACCCTAACTCAACAACGTGCAGACGGCGCAAAGGAGGGGGCTTGATGCGGTTCTGCTCACGGTGGTGACGATGGTACGGGATCTGCAACCACCGCAGCGGAACAACGGAGACTGGTCCGAGCAGGAAGAGGAGGGTCTCAAGCTCGCTGCTGGCTCCAGATCCAGACTCGAGGCGGTGACGGGATGATGGAACAGGGCAGCGTCGCGGCGGCGAGGACGAGCCAGACCCGAGCTGGCGACGTGGTCTTCTCCTCCCTGCGACGGCGAGCGGCGGTCAGCGGTCGGTGGAGGCTGGGCGGAGCGGCTGGTGCAGGAGAGGAAAGGAGATGAGGTTAGAGCTTCTTACGGTGAGAGGAAGAAGGAGAGTGGTGTGGGTGTGACCTTTTTGTTTTTTTTTTTTTGTTTTGTTGCTGCTGGTTTTGTTGAAGAAAATGAAGAATGAGAGGAAGGGGATGATGTAGGGAGGAGGAAGGAAAAAAGAACGAAAGAAAGAAAGAGGTTTTTCTTGCTATTCCCTCCTTCTTCTCCTCTGTTGTTCTTGTTGTTGTGTTCTTGGTTTTTTTTATTTTTCTGCTTCTAATCCCCCTCTTTCAGATTTTTCTGTGTCCCCTCTCTCAGATTTTTGTGTCCCCTTTTATAGAAGATGAACTCTTCTCAATGTCATTGGGACCTTGCAAGCTTGAGTGTTGCAGAGGTTACCATGCTCAGGTCCCTTTCCATTCCCATTTATGTTTCTTCTTCCTCTGATCTAGGCAGATGCTTTTCCCCAAGTTCTGAAAATTAACAAAAAATGGAGATTGATTACTTGAGCTTTGGGGGAGATTTTGACAGTTGCACTGGCTCTTGAGCAGCCCCCATCTGAGTGTTGCTTCATTCAAGAAGGCTTGGGAGTATGTTGGGTTAAGAGGAAGGCTGAGGGGGAATGACCAAAATTGAAGAAAAAGCAGGGTATTGGTGATAAGAGCCATTGGACGTTGCACACTGACATATAGGACTAAAGAAACCTTCTCCCCCCCCCCCCCCCCCTTTTTTTTTTTTTTCTTTTTATTTGACTTTCAGATGTATTATTTTTTATTTTATTTTTAATTTTGTAAATATTAATTAAAAGGATGAAATATCCGGACAAAATTAGGTGTTCACATTATTATATTCAACTCTTTTTTGGTTTAAATTGTATTCTATCACCAATGTATTTACCGTTACTTCACATAATTGAATATATAGAAAAACGATTTTTTATATTTTTTTCTTCAATATTAACAAAAAAATAAAATTATTAGTCTTTTATTCTAACATTATTTTTATGTTTCAAACACAAATTCTCTTTTAAAATAATTAAAAATATTATTCCTACAAATAATTTATCCGTGGTAGGTACATGTTCAGCCTATACATGGAATCTATAGTTGACAATTTCTATAGACAGAAAACTCTTACTGAAATTTTCTTTTTATAAGGGACATATATTTCATTTCAAAATTTCAACTTTGTTTAGAATTTCATTATTGTATCTTGCAAACCTGTATAAAATGCATTGTGTCATTCACACATCTATTTATTTATTTATTTTCGAATTTAACATAATCATATATTGTCTTTCCAAATAAAATGAAATTATACCCTCGCGTATATTTCACCCGTGCATCGCACGGGTCCATCATCTAGTACACACACACACACACACACACACTAGATCTTGTACCCGTGCGATGCACGGACATTTTATACATGTTAATACTAATTTATTTAGATAATTATTCTTGAATATAGAAAATAACATTTTATAATTTGTGCAATTTTTTAAAAGAAAAAGTGTGGAATGGTGCTTTATGTTTTGAACTTCTAATCATGTTTTTATATAGGCAAACATGGCTAGAGAGTAGACATCCTTATCTTATAAGTGAAATTTAACCAAAAAACTCTATGGTACAACACACTTTGAGAAGAAAAATAGTCACTCCAAACATAATTGATATGGATACAGTTATACACCTATTAGGGAAAAAATTAGTCAAGAGTAATTTTTGAATTGACTTTTGTCTCTATCTAAATTCCTAAATGACATAAAAAGTATATGAAGCTCCATCTAAATATAGATCTTAATAAGTATGAGCAAATTTTAACACAAAGGAATATGTTCATAGGATAATAGTTAAAAGTTATCTAGATTATTTTATTCATGCACTATAACTTGACCACAATCAAAAGCACTATCAGCACATGGAAATGAAACGTGATTTGTGTTTATGAATTCTTAGTACATCAAGTGTAAAGCCAATCTATATATCATGCAATTAGAATATCCAAATCTACATTATCTTTTCTGTCATTAATGACCTTTTAAAGGGAGAATTAACATACGTCATTATTGGATACCTCTCCTTAACACTCCCATACATTTCATGTGTCTGCATTTGTGTATGGAATTGAGCATTAGAATGACTCCCACATTTCAATCAAATGTTCCCACGAGGAAGTGTTCACATGTTTATCACCTAATATAATAATGCATTCATTATATCTTAATATTTTGTTAAAGAAGAAACCCAAAATTATAAGAGCGTTCTAAAATATAAAGTATCATAGTATTATGAAAAAGATCAACATGAGTTTTCCAAAATCCCCCAAAGTTAATTAAAGTTATCAAAAACATCAAATTATCCAAACATTTCTAAATGTGCAGAAAATAGATAACTAAATAGTTGTGCCTTTGTAGAAGCATGAACTTTCGGGTGACTCACATTTACAGAGAAGGAAATAGCTGTACAGATGGTTTATCGAATTATGGTGTAGCTAGTCATTGTTTTAACTGGTGGGACAATGTCCCTGACTTTATTAGGGATGAGTTTTTTCGAAATAGAATTGCCTTGCCTAACTTTAGGTTTAGTTGACTTTTTTTTCATGGGTTTTGGTTTTTTTGTCCCCCCATGCTTTTCTTTGTATTCTTTTTTATCATCAATAATATGTTGGCTTGCGGCAGGTGATTGTTAGAAGTTGGGGTGCCAACCTAGTTAAGATGCCTATTTCTATAGTGATGCCTTAGCATGCCATAACCTTTAATAAAAAATAAAAAAAACAATGAGAGGTAGGTTATTCCTTTAACGTTGGATAAAAACATGATTTACATGTCAAATATATTTATAAATATGTACTCATCTTTAATGCAAAAGTAAGATACCTATAAAAAAACATTATTGGTAAGAGACATTGAATCTGAATCAAAATCAAGTGACACTTTTGCTTTCTATGTGTTTTACAGGAAAATGGAGAGAAACCAAAATCATGTTGTCCAACAATGATTTGCTACAGAATCTTAAGCAAATCTAATGTCAGCCATTCATTGTTGTTACTACTCAAGTCCCTCTTCTACCCATTCCATTTTTCCTTATCTATAATAACATTGGGATGACTAACAGTACATTAGAAGCCAAAATACTAGGATGGAAAAAAAACAATAACCGTAACTTTTACATGATTGAGGATAATATTCCATCCTATCAAAATTTATGATTAACATGTCAACTGTGTTTATATAATTATGTAAAAGAGAGGTCTACATCATAGGTTTAAAAGAAATGAGGCAATCCACTAATATAAAGCATCAAATTACCCTCTTGCCCATTGAATCAATTTAATGAAATTTACGCACTGCCCATTACAGTAGGGGCTTTGTCAAATGTTCTACATACATTTGTGCAAACTCCTTTGTTAGAGCAGTTCATTACAAACACCCCTTCCATCATTCGGTCATCCCCTTCGGTGATGAAATTTATTATTTTTAGACATATAAAAGGGCCATAAAATTTCATCAAAAACATTTTTTTGAAGACATATATGGTTTATTTTAAAGCACAAAAACATCAAGCAACACCTACCTTTATATAAAACATCAAAAATATCATAGGTTATAGTTGAAACACTTACCTTGGCTGGGTCAAACTCAGTCACAAACCAACTGTTCAGTTCACTGAATCACGAAGCAGTAGGACTACCCATCTATATAAATCAAACTATTTAACTCAATAAGAATTTGTTTATCTAATAAATATGATTTTATGTTTTGTTTAAAAAAAAAGGAAAAAAAACCATGATAGTGCCTCCATCATACCTGTAATTCTCAAAAAGACCAGAAACTCTCTCTCACTCTTGGAAATCTTGGAGGTGAGGTTGGCATCCCATCTAGACAATGTGCTCCTCACAATAAAAATTCACAGGAAAATGGAAGTCTACATTCTCACAGGGTTCTAGGGTAAAATGCACCAATTCTTGCCAAAAAGTTATAGAAAGGGGCAAAGCTAATAAGAGCCTAAGAGGGATTCCAAACGGTGGGTGATTGCAAGAAATGAAGCCTAGAAAACGGTGCACTGGAACAGTGCATAAATGATAAAAAGGGGTTCCAAATGGGTGAAGGAATATAAAAACCATTTAGCATTAACACTAAAATGTGCAAATTTTTCTAAAATAAAAAATAAAAAGTTTATTAGATTCTTGTAACACCCCCTTGGACATTACTTTGTGAACAGATGCGGAAATAAATTAAAAAGAAATTTGCTGGTTGCTTTCGGAAATTGATTTACTTTAAGTCAGAAAATCTGGGTGTAAAAATTTTTCTTCTTACCACTTCGGAAGAATGTGATGCACACGACAAAACAGTACCTTTACACTATACTCGACAACACACATATACCAATTTTATTTATAAACAAACCTTCCACAACGTACAAGTTTTTCTTAAAAGTCTTTTCTTATAAACTATGTGAAAACTATCAAGACCCACATACTAAACTTTTTAAAACATACATCCTCAAACACAAACCGAAGCTGGTCATTCTACAAGACATTCACTGAAAAGACCCCATGGTCATCCCTATGATCACACATCTTTTCCCGCTATCCGGACTTTAGTCTCCAAGTGACTTAAGGAACTCTTTTGCAACATTTGCACTCATGTACCAGGGTAAAACAGTAAAGCCAGAAGAACAAGTATATGCAAGGGTGAGAACCAAAATATTGATTTTAAAATGATAACTACATGCGCGACACACAAAACGACACACAACATATATAGTTATAATAACATCAATGTTTAAAAAAAAACAAATAGTTTATCAAAGGGTTTCATACCCGACAGTCATCCTCATTTTTATAACAATGCATAACACTTCAATGTTCACCATCTAAACCTTTGAAATTAATCTCCGGAGATTCCCTCACCAAAATAAATGAGCTGATCAAGCTCTATTTGCCAAATAAGGCATACCGGATCAAGCTCTATTTTTGTTTGAATTATAAACATAGAGCTGATTACAATATCATAGAAATTGGTTTCATGATCATAGGATTTTTCTATGATTTTCTAGAGATTTTTGAAGTTCTAGACCTAGAAATTGAAAACATGATGATCATAGCTTCAATCATTAAAATGAATGAAGAACTTGATATTGATTGAGTGAGATGAGTATGGTATACCTCTTAGAAGTTGAAAAATGGTAAGAGATCAAGTAGTTTCTTCACAAATTTTGGTTATGGAACTTAGAGAATTTTGAGAGAAAAAAGTGAGGAATAAGATGATGTTTGATAAAAATGAATGAAATGACCAATGTGAAGGGGTTGGGCCGTGGGTTTTCAAGGACAAAGGTGTCCAAATTGATTTTCATTTGATGACAAAGGTGTAATTTCACTTAGGGACAATTTTGACATTTAAAACCAACTTAAGGGCATAATGGTCATTACACCTCTAATGTCATCATGACAAACATGTGGTGAGGATTGGTTGGAAGTGTGACTGATTTGTGACCATAAAAACAAGAGGAAGTAGACAATTTGAACTTGTCTTGCCTTAACCATGGTTAATATTTAACTAGGATAGGTTAGGTTAGGGGTATTTTGGTCTTTTCACACTTAAACTCATCATTACTTTCATTAATTGCTAGGTGAAAACGCATACCGAGTTCCGTCTGAATTTTCAACCCAAAATGTAACCGTAATTCTCTACGATAAAGTAGAATATAAATATGACTTTGGTTTATCCAAAATCATTTTCAAAGTCTCAGATAAAAATATAAACATTTATTTATATTTATACTGATCTTAGAAAGTAGAAAAATCGAGGTGTTACAATTCTAGCACAAAAAGATATCATTAAATTTGCAATAAATGAAAAAAACTCATTAACCCAAGTGATTTTATAAAAGTGCCCCAGCCACCACCTTCCTTTAAAAAAATTCATTAACCTAAGTGATTTTACAAAAGTGCCCCAACCACCACCTTCATTTTAATAATATATATATATATATATATATATATATATATATATATATATATATATATATATATATATACAGTCAAAGACACTAGTGCAAATTATGCTTTTAACATCGGAGATTCCACATCGGTTTCACAAAAACCGATGTATAAAACTAGGCGGTGCCATTTTTGAAATTAAAAGCAAAGGATTCCACATCGGTTGTATTTTAACCGATGTCTAAAATTAAAACAAAAATATTTAAATTTTAAAATTTTTATCTTTCCACATCGGTTATTTTAGAACCGATGTCTAATATATATATTAACCACTTCGGTTGTATCATAACCGATGTATAAAATTAAAAAAAATTAAAATTTAGAATTTTTACTTTCCACATCGGTTCCTATTGAACCGATGTCTAATATATATTAACCACATAGGTTTAAATATAACCGATGTCATAAATTAAAAAAAAATGAAATTTTAAATTAAATCGTAAGTTTCTATATCGGTTACTAGAGAACCGATGTGAAATATTACAAACCACATCAGTTTTTGGACAACCGATGTGTAATATTTGACAAAATCCTACTTTTTGTTTCTATTTTCATTCCCTCCATCTGTCATGTGCCCTTTACCTTTGTTTTTGCTCTGTTCTTCCATTCCTTTGTTTTTCACTTCCTCACTCGTTTTTTGCTTGTCACTTCGTCCCCATCTCTCTCACTGCTCTGTGCTCGCCGTCCCTCACTGCGTCGCCGCCGCCTCCCATCTCTGTCTCTCCCTGCTGCTCGTCGGTCTCCACTGCTTCTGCATCTGGTGAGAGTTGTGAACACCCATTTTTATCTGTCTTTTATTGTAACATTACACTTCAAGGAGGCTAATAATATTAAAATAAAAAATGAAGAAAGTAGGGAACTCATAGCTAACTTGCTGTTGGACGGGGAAGCCCCGTCCATCACATTTGCACTTGTTGTTGGACGGGGAAGCCCGTCCATCACATTTGAACTTGCTGTTGGACGGGGAAGTCCCGTCCATCACATTTGCACTTGCTGTGGACGGGGAAGTCCCGTCCATCACATTTGTACTTGCTTTTGGACGGGGAAGTCCCGTCCATCACATTTGCACTTGCTTTTGGACGGGGAAGTCTCGTCCATCACATTTGCACTTGCTGTGGACGGGGAAGTCCCATCCATCATATTTGTACTTGCTGTTGAACGGGGAAGTCCCGTCCATCACATTTGTACTTGCTGTTGGACGGGGAAGTCACGTTCATCACATTTGTACTTGCTGTGGACGGTGAAGTCCCGTGCATCACATTTGTACTTGCCGTTGGACGGGGAAGTCCTGTCCATCACATATGTACTTGTTGTGGACGGGGAAGTCCCGTCCATCACATTTTTACTTGCTGTTGGACGGGGAAGTCTCGTCCCTCACTGCTTCGCCGCCGCCTCCCATCTCTGTCTCTCCCTGTTGCTCGCCGGTCTCCGCTGCTTCTGCTTCTGGTGAGAGTTGTGAACACCCATTTTTGTCCGTCTTTTATTGTAACATTACACTTCAAGGAGACGAATAATAAAAAAAAGAAAAAATGAAGAAAGTAGGGAACTGATAGCTAACTTGTTGTTGGACGGGGAAGCCCCGTCCATCACATTTGCACTTGCTGTTGGACGGGGAAGTCCCGTCCATCCATCACATTTGCACTTGCTGTGGACGGGGAAGTCTCGTCCATCACATTTGTACTTGCTATTGGACAGGGAAGTCCCGTCCATCACATTTGCACTTGCCGTGGACGGGGAAGCCCCGTCCATCACATGGGACTTGTTGTTGGACGGGGAAGTCTCATCCATCACATTTGTATTTGCCAATGGACGGGATGGACGGGGAAGTCCCGTCCGTCACATTTGTACTTGCTGTTGGACGGGGAAGTCCCATCCATCACATTTGTACTTGCTGTTGGACGGGGAAGTCACGTTCATCACATTTGCACTTACTGTGGACGGGGAAGTAACATCCATCACATTTGTACTTGTCGTTGGACGGGGAAGTCCCGTCCATCACATTTGTACTTGCCGTTGGACGGGGAAGTCCCGTCCATCACATATGTACTTGTTGTTGGACAGGGAAGTCCCGTCCATCACATTTGCACTTGCTGTGGACGGGGAAGTCCCGTCCATCACATTTGTACTTGCTGTTGGACGGGGAAATCCCGTCCACCACATTTGCACTTGATGTGGACGGGGAAGTCCCGTCCATCACATTTGTACTTGCTGTTGGACGGGGAAGTCCCGTCCATCACATTTGCACTTGCCGAGGACGGGGAAGCCCCGTCCATCACATGGGACTTGTTGTTGGACGGGGAAGTCTCGTCCATCACATTTGTATTTGCCAATGGACGGGATGGTCCCGTCCAGTTATTATGCTTGCCGGTGGACGGGGTGGTCCCATCCATTGCTTTGCACTTGCTATTGGGCCCATCCAGTCCACTTCACTTGCCCATGGACGAGGTGGTCCCGTCCCATCATTACATTCTTTGGTGGGCCGGGGTGGTCCCGTCCATTGCTTTGCACTTGTTGTTGGGCTCGTCCAGTCCACTGCACTTGCCCATGGACGGGGTGGTCCCGTCCGGTCATTACACTTGCTAGTGGATGAGGTGGTCCCGTCCATTGCTTTGCACTTGCTGTTGGGCCCGTCCAGTCCACCGCACTTGCCCATGGACGGGGTGGTCCTGTCCAGTCATTACACTTGCTGGAGGACGGGGTGGTCCCGTCCAGTCCCGTCCCTCTTATTTCTGTTGGACAAGGGGGTTCCGTCCACTTCAATTATGTTAATTTCTGTTGGACGAGGAGGTTCCGTCCACTGCAATTATCTTTTCTTATTGGACGAGGACGTCCGTCCAGTGTATATCTACTTTTGCATATCTAAGTTTCTGTTGGGACGAAGGGATTCCGTCCACTGCAATTTTCTTTTTAGGCTGAAGGCTAAAGAATAAGGAAAGAAGAAGGATAAGATAAGGGAGAAAGGACGAGGAGAACAAGGAGAAGAAGACAATCAACAAAAAGGAAAGGAAGCTGAGTTACGCCTCCTACCCACTTTACATACAAGGCAAGACCTCTTTTCCTCCTCTACCCATTGGTCCTCCTTCTTCCTTAGCTCCTCCCTTGTTTTAACCTGGTAACCCTACTCCTAACCCTAAAAAGCCATCATGCACATCAGACAAAAAAACCCCATCTCCTTTCTCTTTTCAAGCGTGCAACCCTCACATCAAATCACCACCTTTCTGCTACTCATGCCACCCCGTCTGGGCACACGCTATTTCTGCTCAAAACCCCCCACCTCCTTTCTCTTTTCAAGCGTGCAACCCTCACATCAAATCACCACCTTTCTGCTACTCATGCCACCCCGTCTGGGCACACGCTATTTCTGCTCAAAACCCCCCATCTCCTTTCTCTTTTCAAGCGTGCAACCCGCACATCAAATCACCACCTTTCTCCTACTCATACAACCCCATCTGGACACACGCTATCTCTGCTCAGAACCCCCTTTTTTGCACCTCCTCTACCCATTGGTCTTCTCTTTTTTCTTCCATCTCCTCCCTCGTCTTAACCTAGCAGCCTCACTCCTAACCCTAAAAAGCCTTCATACCCATCAGACAAAAACCCCCATCTCCTTCCTTTTTCAAAGGTGCAACCCTCACATCAAATCCCCTCCTTTCCGCTGTTCAGAACGGCCCAAGCCTTGGGTATTCGTGCAAGCCGACCTTGAAGTCAACGGAGAAGAAGCAAGAAGCCCTCTCCTCCGTCTATAAAAGGAGAGGAAAAAGATAGGGTCTGGGGGAGGACATTTTTTTGGAGGGGAGAACACTGTTCTTGAGAGAAAATGAAAGATCATAGAGGAGATAGAGAGGAAAGATACAAAGAAAAGAGAAAATAAAGAGAGATTTTTGTTGTGAGAAAGAGAGATCAGAAATCGGAGCTTCCTTTTCTCTTCCCTATTATTATAAGTGGTTAAGAAGGAAGAGCTGAATGAGCCAGGGAGATTGAATGTAAAGACTTCGATCTTACAATCTTACCACTGGGAGTAAACAAAGTCATTCTTATTCTACTCTCGTTTGGTAATGTTTGTTCTTTTCGTTGATATTATTAATAAATTTCTCTTGACACCCTTACTTCTCTGTGCTTCTGTTATCTGAATAAGTTGGTAAAAAGCTTCATTTCTACGTTTCTGTCCCATTTTCAAGAGATAAAAATTATTTATTTTACATAAAAAAATAGAGGATGATCACTTGATTAATACAACTTCTTCTTTTTTTTGGGTTGCCCTATGACAAGTGTCATGTTCAACCCTTCAGATTTAGTGGTTGCTCTGTGGACTTACGTGCCATGTTCAACCTCATGTAGTTTTAATAAAGAGACTTACAACGGGTGAAACAAATATTTCAAAGTTACTAATAATTTACACAACTAATTTTTGGGTAACCATTTATGGATGTTCTAGAGTGCCATGGGGTTAAGTCTCCGTGCCTTCCTTAGACATAATCGACTCCCGAACCCGAAGCTTCGTCTTGAAGGGTTTTCCAACTTTCCTGAAATTAAATAAAGTTGGTGGCGACTCCATGTTTTCTCTCTAAGAGGAAAAACTAGCCTTTTTTTTAGGTCGCAACATGAGTGCATGCTTATTTACTTGTTTTGTTGTTGTTACTATGAGATTTTGAGAACTTGGATTCGATTATTACTACTTGATAGTGTTTTGTCCCTTTTTACTTTGAGGTCTTGTGGTTTGGATCTGAGCAGTTCTAGTATTTTGAGGCCTCTATGTTTTGTTGATTTAATGAAATGTTTGACATTATTACTGGTAATATTTCTTGCTTTCTGTTTTGGTTTTAATTTTATTTTACTGGTAATGTTTTGGTTGCTTGTTATTCAGATGCTACGATACTTTGTTGTAGCAAGATATTAGTCTCTGCGTGTTGATCTCTTAAGCACTAGAGACTTCGAGTGTTCAAAGAGATTATTTTATAATTTGGTAGCTCTTAACAGTTTCTGGTCTATTGTAGAAGTTGGTCATTTACATTTCGCTTGCCTTTTTAGAAGATGTGTTTCAACTGCAATATGCACCAAAAATACATGGCAGGAAGGGAAACTTTGTGTTTTCTTAAGGAGAATAAAGGATATATATAGTTTTTGATTGAATATATATGATGGCATGATGGATTTAGTTTTTTTCTTCATGTTTGCTTCTTGCCTGAATAGCCATAGCTCTTCACTACTCATTTTCTTATATGATCTTTTGGTCTTAAATAAGCTAACACTGTATTTTTCATGCTTTGATTTTAGACTCTACGTGAGGGGCACAATCCTTGGATACAAAAGGTAAGAGCTTCTTGCCCATAGTAGTTTTACCAATTTTGTATTTTATATCATCTTGTGTATGGATGTTGGGAAATTGAGAGTTGAGATTCATGGAGAGAAGCATTTAAGATTATACTTTCACGGGTTTTGTCAAGTCATTTGGTTTATGATGAGGCAATGTTATTTTTTCAGATCCAAATCAAACTGTAACTATGGCTTGGGTTTGACAACTTGGAGTCCACTTGCATGTGGTGTGCTGACAGGAAAATACAAGAAAGGAGTTATACCAGCAGATAGCCGCTTTGCATTGGAAAATTACAAAGTAAGGTTTGATTTCCATCGTTTTGGCTGAAAAGTTTTCATTGGAGTTTTAATGTATTTGCTTGAAAATTTATTTGATCCGAGCATATGCCCACAATAATTAGTAAAGCCTTAGTTTCCCGTTTGAGATGCAATACTAATGAGCACACGTGTACGTGCTTAATGTACCGCTCATTGTATTAGATCTTGAATTGTCCAAAGTTGGACAGTTTGGGAAAAAACTTTTTCTTCATTCAGTTAAAATAGTTATTCATTGATTCTAATGTTATATACTTGATGAAAGTTCGGATTGATACATTTCCTTTAGTTCTCCGGGTGCATACTTTATCGTGGTGGATGTCATCGGAGACCGAAGGGAAATGCTGCTAAAATTTAGTCGAGTATGAGCATGAGAGTTAAGGACTAACTGTTAACCGAATGTTGGAAAAGTTTCTTCTCGAATGGTATAGGGCCATACCCTGTCATAAGAAGTGGTTGATGAATATGTTGGACTAAGTACGAAGTTATTGGTTTTAGTCATGGATATCGCGGTTGGATGAATGCTAGACGGAGATGAGTATGAGAATGGAGTGGAAGATTTTCTACAGTTTGCAAAAACAAATGCTCCTGATAGTGGTAGCGGGAGGTTTTATTGTCCTTGTGTTAACTGTTTGAATGAGAGACAACTAAAAGCTGAGGAGATACGTGATCATCTTATTTGTGAGGGGATTCGCAAGAGTTATACAACATGGATATGTCATGGTGAATCGTTAGACAGGCCGAGGGCGTCGGATAGAGAGGAATTTGATGACATGGATATGGACGATGGACTAGAGGACATGATCCGTGATGTTGGGCAGGAGTCTTTTCGGCGCGCACATGTGTATGATACTTTGTGCAGTGATGCGGAAGTGGCTTTGTATCCGGGGTGCACTAATTTCACACGGTTGTTAGCGGTGTTAAGATTGTTCAATGTGAAGGCGAGAAATGGGTGGAGCGATAAAAGCTTTACCGAATTGCTTGAGTTGTTGAAAGACATGCTTCGAAAAAGTAACACATTGCCATCTCAAAACTATGAGGCAAAGAAGATATTGTGTCCGATGGGTATGGAGTATAAGAAAATACACGCTTGCCCCAATGATTGCATATTATACAGGAAAGAGTTTGAAGAGATGTATGAGTGCCCCAGGTGTGGGGTATCACGCTACAAAGTGAAGGATGGTGATTCTAGTTGTGATGTGGTCATCAAAGGTCCTCCTGCGAAGGTGTTATGGTATCTTCCCGTGATTCTGCGGTTCAAGCGATTGTTTACTAATGTAAATGACGCAAAGAACATTAGATGGCATGCAGATGAGAGGAAGTGTGATGGACAGCTTCGTGATAAGCCTCTGGCTTATCTAGTTTTATAACTAGATAGACTGTGGTTTATGTGCTAATTATTCGAGTTCAATCTCGTTTTCGCCCAAATTTGGCCTTGTTTTGTTCCTAAGTTAGACTTTGACTCGTTTTAGGCATTGTTTGTAGTTTTTAGTTTATTTTGAATAGAATTACGCCTTTTGTTTCTTTTTATGTTTCAGGTTAGAAGTGAAGCTCCTAGAGTCAAGGAAAATGAAGAAAACGGTGGAAATTGCCATTCTGGAGATACTCGCCCCGCGATTGGATGCTCGCCTCGCGAGCCTGAAGATCAGCTAAGCAGCAACAGTCATCCTTTCTGTCTCGCCTCGCGAGAGGCTGCTCGCCTCGTGAATCATGAAGACCCTGGAGGACAGAGACCATCACGGCCTAGCCGTGAAAAAGGTCACGGCTGTGAAAGACTAGGATTTGAAGCCTCGCCACGCGAAACATACTATCACCTCGCGAGAGTCCAATTTGAAAGCGCGCCAATTTTAATATTCGCCTCGCGAGAGCATGCTCACCTCGCGAGCGCGCGCAGATCCTGAATCCTATATATTGCTGTTTTAGGGCAGAATTTGAAAACTTTTGGTTACCACTGTTTTGTAGCGTTTAGGGACGAATCCTTGTGTTTCTGGAGCTGCGTCTCCTCTTTTCTTTTTCTTATTTTACTATGGTGGTTATGTCTGATTGCTTGTCTGTCTTTACGAGCATGAGGAACTAATCCCCTTGTCTGAGGGATCAATGAAACCACCCATGGCGGTGTAGAATTCGATGTGATGTATGTTTTTCTCCCTTCTTTCAATTAATGTTTTCCAATTCTGATTTGATTGCGTTGATCATATGCATGCGTGATTGAATAGTTAAACGTGATGAGGCTTAGGAGGCAATTGGCGTTTTAGAACTTGAATTGGGATCATCGATCGAATATTGCACGAGAGTGAGTAGGAGATCGGTGTAACCTTATAGGAACCAGGTTTAATAGAGTTTGATGATTAGGGTTATGAGACCTAGTAAGTAATTAATCCAATCGTTGAATACGTCCTATTGAGCACGACAGTGGATATAGGAGAATTTGGGGGTCCTGGTTGACATTGTAATTGAACTTAGGAAAGAATCATCATCACTTGGGTACTATGCATGATTGGGTAGGTGGATTTGAGACCTTAGATATTTTAATTTCCAGATTTTAATACCTTAGTTCTGTTAGATTTGTTAATTTAATTTGCAATCCTATTCTCCCTCTCAACCATCTGCTATTACTTGACCAACTTATCGAATTTCTCGCGAATTAGTTGAATTGGTAGCCCAATCCTTGTGTTCGACCTCGGTAAATTCTTACCGTGTTATTTTATTACTTGCGACGACCCGGTACACTTGCCGGTGACTCAAAGAAGTTTTTGGCGCTTATTCTTGGGATTGGCACAACCAATTTTCCTAATTTTAGGGAATTTGATTATTTGGTTAAGTTGTTTTTTATTTTTATTTTTATTTTTTATTTTTTACTATTTTTACTTATTCATTTTTATTTCTCTCTACTTCTTTGATTCCACTTGGTCTTGCCTTGTTTTTGTATGCGAGGTACCCTCTCACAACAGGACTTCCTATTTGATTCGGAGATCACCAAGACCGAGAAGCGCTTAAGGAAAGAAGCCAGAGAGAGGAAGAGGTTTGAAGCAAATGATCTTGAGGAGATGGCCCTCAGCTTTCTTTGACCCGGTCTCCAAAGTTCAACATTTCTTTAACGGGTTAAGGGGGCGCTACCAGATGGATTGTGATGCCGCAGCTGGCGGTTCATTTTCCTACTTATCAGCTGAGAATGGATGGGCATTATTGGAGAAGATGTCGTACAATGATTACAACCGTGGTAGGGAAACCCCAAGTGGATTCAGTTCTGCAGCAATAGAAGCCATTCTGGAGCAAAATGAACTGTTGAAGATGCAAATGACGGCTTTGTCTGTGAACAAGAAGGTTAGTGTGATGCACGAGGGAATGCCTCCGGGTTGTGAAAATTGTAACGGAGATCGTGACACTCAGAGCTGTCCATTCTACTTCTCTCAAGAACATGTGGACTCATGCCACAATTTCTATGACAGTGTGCCCCAGAACAACTATCAGAGGAACAGTCAGAATCAGAGTAGGGGTTATATAAGGAGAGACCATCCGGGTTTCGCTTGGAGTAATGCTAGTGGTGGTCTAGCCGAGCAACAACAACCTCAACATAATTGGCAACAACAACCTCCATAGGGTCAGAGGCCTAACTATGGGATCCATCAGCATAATACTCAGCAGGCTCTTCCGGGGCCTAATCAATTGCAAATAACAGATGGTGGAAGGCAACCTTGGGAGTTGGGTTTTGAGAAGACGAATGCGGCAATTGAGAAGTTGGCAATCTATACAGGCACAGCATTAGAGAAGATGAATGCGGCAGTTGACAAGTTGGCAGCGTATACAGGGTCAGCAATTCAGAATCTAGAGATGCAGATGGCTCAGCTCGCAAAGCAACTAAATGAGCGTCTCCCAAACACTTTACCAGGTGATACCTAGAACAACCCTAAGAACCAATGCAATGCCATAACAACTAGAAGCAGTAGGGTGTTGGGATCTAACAGGGGTGCAACTAGTTCTCAGGAAATTGAAGACAAGGCCCCGGAACAACCACATGTTGAGGAAGAGCAACCTGAGAAAGAGGAGTTGACAAGTGACAAGGCACCGGAGCAAGTGGGGGAGGTTTGCAAACGGCTAGTACAATACCCACATGAAGCATTGCTTGAGCAGAATATGGTTGGGGGGATGGATCAAAACGCAGACGATGTGGTAGTGTATTTCACCATGCTTGCCAAGCAATCTGATTTTGCTGCATTAAATAAATATGTTGGCTTGCATGCATGTGTGTACACTGATAAGTTAGTCCCTCCCACTTGTATGGCACACTTCCTCGAGAAAACACCATTTGACCCGAGAGGAAGTGAGTTCATAATTGCAGAGGTCAATGGAGTTTTCACTCACGTGTTAGGTGGAATTGTGAAAAGAGTCGTATTGCTTCTGCAATTGCCACTTCACAAACCATGGGATCCGGGTGGAGGATCTCACATGATGAGCATCTCTTGGCCCTTATGCCACAGGCTGTGGGATCTAGGTGGATGCTTCTCAATAAGTCAAGCTAGTGACGTTAAAGAAGCGCTTATTGGGAGGCAACCCAAGCTAGGATTTCTTCCAGGAGAGACCTTTGGCCCAGCAGAGGGGTGACCGAGAGACCAATTAGATGAGGATGCAACCATAGAAGAGCTTTGCGTGGAAGCGGCCACTACAACTTGATCAGGGAGCACCCTCTCCTTTCCCCACTCTTATTTTATATCTGTGTTCTTTCATTGAGGACAATGTATGCTTTAAGTGTGGGGGAGGGAACCAATTGCCTTGTTCTTTGTTTTTGTTTGTCGCTCTTGAATAATTTGAGAAGATCAAGAGTATGTGTATGAATGTTGTGTCGGCAAGCTTGTTGGATTTTAATTAAATTTAGCATAGATTGATTGCATGAATTATTTTGACCATCGATGATTTCCCCCTAGGTTCTGAAAATAGAAAATTGATCCCCATGTGAAAAATTGAAAATTGAACTTTGAGAAACTTTATTGTGATTGCTTGATTTATGATAAGTTTGGGGTGAGGGGTGCACACACTAGGAACTGTATCTCGGTCAAACAATTTGCAAAAAATATCCAGGTGAGTAATTTGAGCCTCCAACTTTGTTTTTGATTGTGTGAATCACTTTTAAGTTTCACTTTCCCGAATTTGCTTGAATCTCTTCATGGTTTGCATGTCTATGTGTTGCATCAAATGATTTAGGAAATTTTCTTTGAATAACTACTTGGCCTAAAAAGAACCATCCCTAATGCATGTTTCCTAGTTAGCCACATTGAGCCTAATTAACCTATTGTTTCTTGATGACCCTATATTATAAGCCAAAAATCTGAAAAATCATGTTAACCCAATCTTAGGATTAGGAGAGCATGGAAGCTTAGCAAGAGAAGGGTTGTAAGAAACTAAGTTTGGGGTGGCTACAAGGTGATATGTCATTTTGGGTTGAGAAAAAGAAAAATAAAGGTTGAAACCCAAGGAAAAAAGAAAAAGAAAAAAAAAATTGCCAAAAGAAAAGGGGCAAAACAAAAAGATTAGTAAGGAAAAGGCTGTAGTCACCCGAGGCAAAAAGAAAAATGGAAAAAGGAATTTGAGTGGAATATGTGTCAAATGCTCATGCTCTCTTAGTTCCTAGGGACTTAAGCCTAGTATCCTTGAATATCCTACCCTTAGCCAGGCCCCATTTCAACCTTTAAAAGACCTTCTGATGTTGCATACATGTTTTCGTGGGAACTATTTTTGAGATGAACATCAAATTCATGGGAAGTGCTCTTGAAATGTGAATTTGAGTGAAAAGTTGATAGCCTAGACACAATTGAGCGAATGAGTGAAATACTAAATGCCCTTGTGAGGAAGGCAATTGTTTGAAATTGGTGATCTCCCTTTTGTTGTAACTTTGATCCTCAACTTAGATTAATACTTGCATGAATGATAAGTTCTCAACTGTTTAAAGTAAATTAATGTGGGGATTACATTGATGCAAGGGGGGATTCATTGAAGGAAAAACTGCTTTGTTAAGATTACGTGAAATTTGTGCGAAATTGATTGATCCTTTAAGCTTGCCAAGTCTTGAGTCTTTTTTGAGTTTTAGCTTGCTTGGGGACAAGCAAGGTTTAAGTTTGGGGTGTTTTGATAAGCCTCTGGCTTATCTAGTTTTATAACTAGATAGACTGTGGTTTATGTGCTAATTATTCGAGTTCAATCTCATTTTCGCCCAAATTTGGCCTTGTTTTGTTCCTAAGTTAGACTTTGACTCGTTTTAGACATTTTTTGTAGTTTTTAGTTTATTTTGAATAGAATTACGCTTTTTGTTTCTTTTTATGTTTCAGGTTAGAAGTGAAGCTCCTAGAGTCAAGGAAAATGAAGAAAACAGTGGAAATTGCCATTCTGGAGATACTCGCCCCGCGAGTGGTTGCTCGCCTCGCGAGCCTGAAGATCATCTAAGAAGCAACAGTCATCCTTTTTGTCTCGCCTCACGAGAGGTTGCTCGCCTCGCGAATCATGAAGACCCTGGAGGACAGAGACCATCACGGCCTGGCCGTGATGAAGGTCACGGCTGTGAAAGACTAGGATTTGAAGCCTCGCCACGCGAAACATACTATCGCCTCGCGAGAGTCCAATTTGAAAGCGCGTCAATTTTAATATTCGCCTCGCGAGCACGCGCAGATCCTGAATCCTATATATTGCTGTTTTAGGGCAGAATTTGAAAGCTTTTGGTTACCACTGTTTTGTAGCGTTTAGGGACGAATCCTTGTGTTTCTGGAGCTGCGTCTCCTCTTTTCTTTTTCTTATTTTACTATGGTGGTTATGTCCGATTGCTTGTCTGTCTTTACGAGCATGAGGAACTAATCCCCTCGTCTGAGGGATCAATGAAACCACCCATGGCGGTGTAGAATTCGATGTGATGTATGTTTTTATCCCTTATTTCAATTAATGTTTTCCAATTCTGATTTGATTTCATTTATCATATGCATACGTGATTGACTAGTTAAACGTGATGAGGCTTAGGAGGCAATTCGCGTTTTAGAACTTGAATTGGGATCATCGATCGAATATTGCACGAGAGTGAGTAGGAGATCGGTGGAACCTTATAGGAACCAGGTTTAATAGAGTTTGATGATTAGGGTTATGAGACCTAGTAAGTAATTAATCCAATCGTTGAATACGTCCTATTGAGCACCACAGTGGATATAGGAGAATTTGGGGGTCCTGGTTGACATTGTAATTGAACTTATGAAAGAATCATCATCACTTGGGTACTATGCATGATTGGATAGGTGGATTTGAGACCTTAGATATTTTAATTTCTAGATTTTAATTCCTTAGTTCTATTAGATTTGTTAATTTAATTTGCGATCCTATTCTCCCCCTCAACCATCTGCTGTTACTTGACCAACTTATCGAATTTCTCACGAATTAGTTGAATTGGTAGCCCAATCCTTGTGTTTGACCTCGGTAAATTCTTACCGTGTTTATTTTATTACTTGCGACGACCCGGTACACTTGCCGGTGACTCGGTACTTCACCATCCGGTCGATTCTTTGCAATGGATGAGAATTGATAGTTTGTTTCTGGATTTCGGCAATGAGCCCAGAAACCTCAGGCTTGGACTTGCTACCGATGGAATGAATCCATATGGAAACTTAAGTAGTATTCATAGTTCATGGCATGTTCTCCTGTTAATTTAGAACCTGTCTCCTTGGTTGTGCATGAAGCACAAATACATTATGTTAAGTATGATGATTTCGGGTCCCTAACAGCCAGGAAATGATATTGATGTTTATCTAAGTCCCTTGATTGAAGACTTGAGAATGTTGTGGGATGAAGGCGTTGATGTGATCGACGGGTATTGCAGTGAGACATTCAGATTGCGTGCCATGTTATTTTGCACCATCAATGACTTTCCAGCGTGCGGGAACCTGTGTGGGTATAGTGTTAAGGGGCATAAAGCATGTCCAATATGTGAAGAAGGCACATGTTACCATCAACTGCAACATGGAAGGAAGACAGTTTACCTTGGGCATCGGAGATTTCTCCGACGTAATCATCCTTATCGTAGATTGAGAAAAGCTTTCAATGGACTTCCGAAGAATGAAATTGCTCCGGTGGCCTTGACTGGAGAGCAAGTTTATGAAAGGGTGAACAACACTAATGTTATCTATGGGAAGACCCAGAAGAAGGCTACCGAGAAGAAAATATGGAATAAGAGGTCGATCTTCTTTGATCTTCCATACTGGTGCAAGCTTGATGTAAGACATTGTATTGATGTGATGTATGTGGAGAAAAATGTGTGTGACAGTTTAATCGAAACGCTTCTCAACATTCAAGGCAAGACAAAGGATGGTGTGAATGCTCGTCTGGATCTAATTGCGATGGGTATACGAGAGCAGTTAGCTCCACATAAAGTGGGGGATAAGAAGACTTATTTTCCCCCAGCATGTCATACTTTATCAAAAAAAAGAAAAGAGTTTCTGTGAATGTCTACAGGGAGTCAAAGTGCCACAGGGTTACTCTTCAAATATCAAAAGACTTTTCTCAATGAAAGATCTCAAATTAGTTGGCTTAAAGTCTCATGATTGTCATGTCTCGATGCAACAACTACTACCGGGGGCCATTCGTGACATCTTGACTAAAAAAGTCAGACATGCCATTACTAGGTTATGCTTATTCTTCAATGCTATATGTAGCAAGGTCATTGACACTAAAAAGTTGGATGACTTGGAAAATGAGGCAGCCATTATCTTGTGTCAATTGGAGATGGATTTTCCACCTTCATTTGTTGACATCATGGTTCATTTGATTGTTCATCTAGTGAGGGATATTAGATTGTGCGGCTCCATTTATTTAAGGTGGATGTACTCGGTTGAGCGATACATGAAGATCTTGAAAGGATATATGAAGAATCCACACCGTCCTGAAGCATCTATTGTTGAAAGGTATGTTGCAGAAGAAGCTATTGAGTTTTGTACATACTACATGTCAGAAGCGGAACCTGTAGGGCTTCCGAAGTCTCGTCACGAAGGAAGATATGATGGTAAGGGTACACGAGGTATCACTGTTAAGAGCATGGATCGGGAGGAAGTGCTTCAAGCACATTTGTATATATTGAATAACACTGATGAGGTTGAACCATACTTATGTGAGCACAAAAGCATCATCAATGAAACTTACCCTAGAATGAATGAAAAATGGTGTTTGAACAAGCATAACAAGACTTTCTTGAACTGGTTTAAATAAAAAATTGCAAAGGATGGTATTGCTACCGATACATTAAAATGGCTAGTACATGGGCCTAACTTTGATGTCATATGCTGGAGTGGGTACGATATCAATAAGTTTTCCTTCTATACAAAGTCCCAGGATGACAAAAGTACTATGCAAAACAGTAGGGTTATGGTTGTCGCTGAGTCCATGCATTTCTCTAGTTCGAAAGATAAAAACCCTGTTATGGCATCCGTTTCATACTTTGGAATCATTGAAGAGATATGGGAGGTTGATTACATGAAGTTTAGAGTACCTGTTTTTAAATGTCAGTGGGTCGACAGTAACAATGGTGTGCAAACCGATGAGTTAGGATTCAAATTGGTGGACCTTAATAAGGTAGGTAATAGAGAAGAGCCTTTCATCATGGGATCCCAAGCAAAACAAGTGTTTTATATCCATGATCCTTCTAACAAAAGGTGGTCAGTGGTTCTCCAGGGAAAAAACATGTATAATGGTAGTGAGGGAAATCAAGATTTAACTCTTGATATTTATGATACCCCTTCTTTCTCAACACGGGTGCCTAATTTCAATGAGGAAAATGAAGTGGATGATGTACATGCTACTCGTAATGATCACCAAGAAGGGTTATGGGAGAACTTTACTAATTGACCACAATGTAAGTTTAGTTTGAGTTATGTTTAAAGTCACATTATATGTTTATGTTGATATTTATAAGTTATGTTTACGTACGTTGATCGATATTTATAAGTTATGTTTGATATTTATACTGACATACTAACAAGCTTTTTTTTGTTTAAACAGGTATACATGGCTGATCCTGAGGATATCCCTCATTCATGCAGCGGGTCAGAGACCCCGTCTACGGGTAGAAAGGGTAGACGTGCCACACGAATAAGGAATTTGACTGCCAACCGTGGTTCAAATAAAAGGATAAGAATCGACTTTGATAATAACCTCAATCTTATTGGGTCAATGGCGGAGCAGTTTAACAGGTTTGTGGCGACCCTTGCTAGAAGCAAACCTAGTAAACTTATTGATAATTGGAAAGATGTACCGACGGACGTGAAGGATCGGATATGGGAGAGTATTATGGTATCTATACTTTTACGTCATGTGTTTGTCTGTATCTACTTTATTTTAATCTTATTAATATCATACAGTATTTCGTTGATTCTTTTGGTGTTAATGTAGCTCACCTTTGACATACCGGATACGAAGGATATGAAGAAGCGTTTGATAAAGTATGCTGGTGAGCGTTGGAGGGCTTTTAAGGTCAACCTGGGAAGATACTATGTATTCAATCCAACATGTGAAAAGAACCCACTTGAGGTGTACCCGTTTCTTGACCAGGCAACGTGGGATCGCTTTGTTCAGAGCCGACATGATCCCAGCTTTCAGGTTAACTTATTTGATTTGTCTATTTGTTTATGTAATTTCATTAATTTTATTTACTTATGTAATTTAATTGTCTTCTATTTATAACAGGATAAGAGGAAAAAAGGGCAGGAAAACCAAAGCAAGAATGTCTACCCCCATGTACTATCTCGTGGGGGATATAAAAAACTTGGTCAGATAATGGTGGAAGAGGAAAAGAAAGCATTTCAGGAAGCAGCATCTCAGGCGGATCCTAATGCTGAAAATCATCCAGAAGTTGTTGATCCACCTCCACCCCCACGCCATCGTAAATGGAAGAGGGCCCGACAAAGAAAAACGGGACAATATACATCTGAAGAGGCCCGCCAAGTAGCTGAGAAGATTGTAAGTATAATTTGAATTTTAATTGTCATTTTAACATTGTTACCAAATTGTAATGTGACCTGATATTTTATATGTTATAAGATGCCTTGGTCGAGTAGATAACCCAAGGAACCTTTGTTCCTAGAGAACATGATGATATCTTAGCTGCTGCCATCGGTAAACCAGACCACCCGAGCCGTGTCATTGGTGTTGGATGGGGCATCGGCATTCGCCAATACCATGGTTCATCTTCACACCAATGCCACAGGGATGTTGATGCAAATAGAGCACGACTAAAATAGGAGATTGCAGCTGAGCTTGGACAGGAGATGGCCGAGCAGTTTGCCCAGCAGCTGGCAATATTGACTTCTATGTCCCAGCAGATGACATGTGTCCAACCCTCTGTCCATGTGAGCACTAAGGGCTCATGTGATCCTCCTCATCGGCCTGAAAATGATGATGGTGGTGATGGCGATGATGATGATGACGATCCTGATAGGTGTGAGCTGTATGTTGATGATCATCATGATTGCCGCTTAGTGGCATTGGGGAGGGCACATAATAACTTCGGTAATACCATACACTTCATTTATTACCGGATGATCAGGTGAGGGTCGTTGTTGAGATTATTCGAGATGCTGATGCTCGAGTCCCTGTGCCTACTGAGGAGGTTCAAACAGTGGGTCAGGCCCCCGGTAACTTCATCCCTTGGCCAAGAAAACTGGTCAGCTTTCTTGTTGCATCTGAGGTATTCAGTTAGTTGTGTTTTTCTATATTCATAGTTGAAATTATTTATTATTGTTTAAAGATAATGCTTTATTTTTATTTGTTTTAGGATGTTGGGAATGATATTCTGCCTAAAACGTCGGATCCAGGAAGACCAGAGATGTCTGCTCCTGCCAAGGTATCCAGTTGACCATTTAATTAATTATGAATGAAATAACTTATCTGTGATTACTAATATATATCTTTGTTGTTTAGGGGATCGGCAAAGGGGCACCTGGTGATGTTTTTAAACTTCTGGCTATACAGGTTGTGACCATGGAGAATGACGCAGCTTTGGTAAGGTTGGAACATGATGCCAGTCCAGGTGACGAACTATATATCCCAAAGAAGGAACTTATGGAGATTGTACTTGATAAAGAAATGGCTAGTTCTGCACACCTATCGTTATGGTCCACGTAAGTACATTTTATTTATAAGTTAAGTAATTAAATTTTAAATACTATGATAATTAACATATTTTTCAATATATTAGGTATCTGCATCGTATGTAAGTTGATCAGGGTAACCTCACCCTTTATAGGTTCATTGACCCCATGTTCATTCAGGGTGATGTTCTCCTAGCATCAGAAGACCCGGTCACCACCATACGTGATATACTTGCCCGAGACGATCATCAATTCTACCTTGTGCCTTATCTCAATAAGTAAGTACCAGTTATTTAATTATAGCTATATATGACTTAGTCACTAATTGTTCCGCAAATACAGCAAGCATTGGCAACTGTTGATCTTGTACCCTAGGATGAATGTCGTGGTCTTCTTCTGCTCAATGGGAAATAAGTCGGTGAATGAACTGAAGATGATCATGGAAACGTAAGCATTAAAATACTTTATAATTAGTAATGCAGTTGTTTTAATTATCTGAAATCTATTAGATATACTTTAATTAATGTTTATTTTGTCATGATAGTTCTATTAATGCAAACCACATGTTGCATGGTGAAAGGCGTCGGGCTATTAGATGGATTATTCCTAACGTAAGATATTTATTAGTTCAAACGCTTCAAATGTTGTGGGTATAATTATTGATTTCTATTTAATTCCTCATATTCTAATTGGGTTTCATTTTTACGTAGTCTCGTATACAACGTGGATCATGGGAATGTGGATACTATGTGATGAAGTGGATGGTCGAAATTATCTCCTCCAGGATCACTGAAAGATGGCACGAGGTAAATGTTAATTGGTAACAATTAAAAGTAACAATTATAGATTCGTTATATGTTTTATGTTAGTTTATTACTTAAAAGATATAATCTTTTGTCCAATTAAACTTGCAGATATTCAACAATCCGACTCCATTATCTGATGCCGACATCAATAACATAAGGAGGCGTTGGGCAACTTTCTTTCTTGAAGTGTACCAACCATAGTTTGTATGTAGTTAGTTTAAAAACTTATCATGTATTAGCTATAGTGTACTTTTGACTGATATATATTTTGATATGAAATCGATAATATATCATGTAGCTTTTTGGTTTCTAATTATCTTTATTGTCTGAATGTAATTGAACATATGTATTGTTCGTAAAAAATTCATTATATATTAATTTAGTGTGTTTTTGTTGTACAAAAGTGATTGTGTTGAGAATATTTAGAATATGTTATACTGGTATTGATCTGGATTACTGAAACAGGGGAAAAGAATGATAGAAATGTAAAAAGAGTTTTTTTAAAAAAAATGAGACTTTTCACATCGGCTATACAAAAACCGATATGGAAAGTTCACTTTTCACATGGGTTATTAAAAAACCGATGTGGAATCGGTTTTGGTAAAAACCGATGTGGAAAGTTCTCTTTTCACATCGGCTATATTTAAAACCGATGTGGAAAGTGATATTTCCACATCATTTTTGTGATAACCTATGTGAAAAATGAACTTTCCACATCGATTATGTAGAAAACCGATGTTAAAATTATACTTTAGACATCGGTTTTAAAACCGATGTGAAAAGTATCAATAAACAACAACGGTCGTTTCAACATCAGTTTGAAAACCGATGTGAAAAGCCTAAAATAACCGATGTGGAATCCATTTTCTGCACTAGTGTTGACCCAAAAAAAACTGGCTGCTAAAAGACTCAAGTGCCATGTAGGATGAAGCTTATCCCCACACATGGACAAATATGAAGCTTCTTTGGTTTCTTCAATGTCCCTCCAGTGCTCAAAGGTAACTAAGTTGTATTTCACATTATTAACTTTCTATTTCAGGTAATTAACTTTTATTAACCATTCATAACTAAGTTGTATTTCAGAGGTGCTTTCAAAGATCACCCGATAAAGTCCCCCACCAAACCAAGAACGGGTCCCCTGGTTCACACCCATAATGAATATTGGACACCTAACCCTGCAGCATGCGGAGCTTAGAGACAGTTTCCTTCTTCTATTGTATGGATTTGCTTCTAAATATTTTCTGCTTGGTATCATCGGAAAAAAGCATTGACTTACTCCAATGTTTTCAACTGTGTAATACCTTGATCAATCCTTTGGTGCAATACTAATAACTCTAGTTACTGTTGTTTCCAAATATTAGAATTTTTTCGAGTTAGCAACCGAATTAAAATTATTTCTTTACATGAATTTTCGTTCCAGGTGATGATTAATTTAACATTAAATAAACCAAATTATCTAGAATATACTTATTTTGGTGCAAAAAGATTTATACTTCTGGAGAGGGGTAGCCTTAGTAACCAAGCAAAAGTTAATTAGTCCTACATCTAATTAAAGAGAGGGAAAAAATATATCATAAGACCAAGAAAACAGATGAGTTTTGTTTCTTTCACTTCAAAAATAAGGGGAAAATACTATTTGTACAAACACAGATTGGTTGAGTGTGTCATTAGAATATTTTGAAGCCCATTTTTTTTTTTTAAGAAACAAAAGAATATATATATATATATATATGTATATATATATATATATATAAGAGAGCACAATGGTTACTCAGCCCATATACAAATGACACAAATTATAGAAACTAAGGATGAAAAGATAGCTAAATGTTCAACCAAGAGAACCCCCGAGGCAGTACAACAAGGTTGATATAAATAATTATACATCATTCCTACTCAAAGAAAATCCACCATATGTAACACCAAAAAGTATCCACAAACCATATATAGCTAAAATGCCTAATGAAACAGCTGATACGGGACACGAGCACCAGAGGAGCAACACATTAAGTACGTAGCACTTTCAGACCAAGCACGAACTCCCTGGAAAAAATGACTATGTTTTTGTAAAAGAATCGAAGCCCAGTGAAGAACCAAATGATCAAATAACACATTGGCATCACCAAAACCGAACGAACATCAACAGATCCAATACCACACATGCAGCACCAGGCACAGAGCACCACAACCCAGATTAGTTGCATGATAGAACACAAACAATTTAGTGCAAAGTTAGAGCATGTTTGCTTTGTTTCCGGTCCTATTTACATTTCATGTTTTTAAAAATAATTATAAAACTGTCACATTATTTTCATTTTGTTTCCTACTTTCAAAGATTTGTGCAGAAACAATAAAAAAAAAAAAAAGTTGTTTCAGTGTTTCCTGTATATATAAATTTTTGGAAACAGGAAACCAAGTGAAAACAAGATGACATTTTTGTATTAAACACTATGATGTTTATTTTATATTGATTTTGATATTTATGACTTGGTCATTGTTTATATGTATATTTTTATCTTATATATTCAAGTTTGTTTAATCAAAGGTAGCAAATTTATGTTTTTCTTGTAGTGAATGTTGCAAAAATTAGAGATGAGTTCTTTGTCGTTGTTAAATCCATCGTAAAACACCTTTTTTGGTTGTTAAATTCGTCGCTAAAATCCTATATTTGTTGTTAAATTTGTAGTTAATTATGACGAATAATTTAATTTTTGTTGCAGGTAGCGACGACATACTCTCATCGCAATCAGTGGCAAATGTATTTTTGTCGTAAACAGCGATGAATCCCAATTCGTCGTAAACAGCGATGAATCCCAATTTGTCGTAAATAGTGACGACTGTCCATTCGTCAAAAACAACGACGACTGCCCATTCTTCATAAACAGTGACGGGTCCCAATTCGTCATAAACAGCAACGGAATTACAAATTTTAAGTTGTCTTTTAAACATTATTTGCGACGAATTTTTTTTGTTAGCGATGACTTCTTTTTGTCGCTGACAGTGACAAAATTCAAATTTCGTCATTAAATTTAGCGACACCACTTTTTTCGATGGATTTTTTCTCGTCGCTAGTTTCATCATTAATTAATTTAGCCACGGATTTTTCCTCTTTAGCGACGAAATATGCCCGTCATTGATTTTAATATTTTTAGTAGTGTATAAATTTTTTAAAACAGGAAACAAAGTGAAAACAAGATGGTAGTTTTGTAATTATTTCTAAAAGCAGTAAATAAAAATAGGAAATAGGAAATAAAGCAAACATGCCCTTATATTTCCATACATCATTTCAGGAACAAAGTTTTCTACCATTTATTATTTTCCTTAAATTTTAGGAGTGCTGCTTGGAGTTTGAAAAGTCTTACATACGAAATTCGTGGACCATTAAAAATCAAGATAAGAACTTCATGTGGACCCATAATAATTAGATAAACAATAAGCATTTACATACTCCAATGTTTTCAGCTATCGAATACTTTGATCAATCTTTTGGTGCAATTATAATAACTCCAGTTAATGCTGTTTGTAAAATATTGGAACTCTTTGATATATATATATATATATATGTATTGGCCGAAGAGTGAAACCCGGCCACCGAGCTCGAATACTCGGCCCAGTCCGGAAGTTAAAGATAATAAGTTAAAAGATCACTTAATTAAGGGATAGGATATTGATATTAAATCCTGATATTATCTGAAATAACCTTATCTGGTTAAAAGAGATAATATCCCTTAAATTAAGGAATCACATCTCAAAAGAGATTTAAGAGATAAATCAGATCTCTAAAAGATATTTAAGAGATAAATCAGGTCTCTAAGAGATATGGGAATCCTATTATAAAAGGATGAGTACCCATGATAGAAACTCACTTTTCACTGAATCCCGGTAACTTTCCCTTAAGCGTATTAGAGTAACTAGCTCGACCAAGAGACTATCAGACAGTCCTTGCTCGCTGGTATCCATCGGATACAAGATTAGGGGATCGAGATCACCGTACCACCAAGGGTTGAACTTAGAACTACGTCTGGCTTTGATTCCCACTAGGATACGTAGGACCGGAATATCACATTCTGTCAAGCCAAAGTCTAAAACAACCCCCATTGTTCACTATTGGTTTAACGTTCCACGGCGAGATTCCGGCAAATCGGATCTCGGCAGGAACATTTGGCGCCCACCGTGGGGCAAGGTAAAACTTTGCCCTGACCACTCAATCAAAGACCATCAGCCACCATGCTACCATGGACACCGTCCAAGCCCCCCAGTCTTCTCCTTGTCTGCACTTCCACCACCTCATCTTCAACAGAAAAACCACCCTCCCATCCATGGAGGGCAAACTCCATCTTCTACTACGACGAACCCGCTCAGAACGAGTTCCAGCGCGAGAAGTCCTAGGTTAACAACGCTCACTACTTCAAGCGCGTCAAGATCTCCGCACTCGACCTCCTCAAGATGGTTGTTCACGCGCGCTCCGGCGGCACCATCGAGGTCATGGGCCTCATGCAAGGTAAGACCGACAAAGACTCCATCATTGTAATGGACGCCTTTGCCCTTCCCGTCGAAGGTACCGAAACCCGCGTCAATGCCCAAGCTGATGCCTATGAATACATGGTTGATTATTCACAGACCAATAAACAGGCAGGGAGGTTGGAAAATGTTGTGGGATGGTATCATTCTCATCCTGGTTACGGATGATGGCTTTCTGGTATAGACGTGTCTACTCAAATGCTGAACCAAGCAGCTTGGAAGCCTTTTTGGCTGTTGTGATTGACACAACCAGGATCAGTTCGTGGAAAAATTGAGATTGGGGCATTTAGGACCTACCCTGACGGTTATAAGCCTCCGGATGAGCCTATTTCTGAGTACCAAACCATACCTCTCAATAAGATCGAAGACTTCGGTGTCCACTGTAAACAGTATTATGCCTTGGGTATCACTTACTTTAAGTCTTCCCTTGACTCACCACTCCTGGATTTGCTTTGGAACAAATATTGGGTGAATACACTTTCGTCTTCTCCTCTGTTGGGTAATGGAGACTACGTTGCTGGTCAAACCTCAGATTTACTCGAAAAGCTAGAACAAGCAGAGAATCAGTTGGCACACTCACGCTTTGAGCCATTAATAGCACCCGTTCCTAGGAAGAAAGAAGAAGAATCTCCACTTGCTAAGATTACTCGAGATAGTACAAAAATAACTGGGGAGCAAGTGCATGGTCTGATGTCACAAGTTTTTGTGATAAAGAGCTCGGCCAGCACAGCTCGGCTTCGAAGCTCGGCCGGCACAGCCCGGCCTCGAAGAGCTGAAGAAGACGTCTCAGAGAGCTCGGCAAGCCCAGCTCGGTCTATGAGAGCTCGGTCATATGGGCTTGAGGGAATGCCTAAATCAGAGGCCGCGAAATGCTCAGGTGATATTGCTCTTTGAATCTATCTTAAACCTAATATGATTTGATATGTTTTGCTCCACGCCTTTAATGTTGTGTTATGTAGCATCCACTAGTGCAATAAGTGCTTTTTACGTCAGTTAAAATTGATTTTTTACGTCAGAATACTGACTGACGTAAATACAGCTGACATTAAAAGTTAAAATTTTAACGTCAGTTGAGAACTGACGTTAAATATAAAACTATTAACGTCGGTTCTTTAACACAACTGACGTTAATTTTGTCAAAATTAACGTCAGTTGTTTAAACAACTGGCGTTAAACACAATACTATTAACGTCAGTTCTTTAAGACAACGGACGTTAATTTTGTTAAAACTAACGTCAGTTGTTATAACGAAACTGACGTTAAAGGTTTTAATTTTAACGTCAGTTGTTTTACACAACTGACGTTAATAGTGTACTGTATATTTTATAAAATACTATTAACGTCAGTTGTTTGATACAACCGACGTTAATTGATTTTTTTTTTAAATTCAATTTTAAAATATCACTCCCCTCAGCTATCCCTGCATTCAGTAAATATCCCAGTAACACATAATATCACACACATTACAGAATTGCAAAAGAAAAATGGAACAATGATCCATATGTATGCCTGTTCAGAAACAATATATATTTATTAACATAGGTTATAACTCAAAATAAATACAGAAATATAAATAAAATAAATGTATACTAAGTTTAAACTACCTATATCAATATCCCTTCGTGATGATCATCACGAGTGGCATGTACATCGTCCACCTGTGTCTCCTCGATTATAGTAGGCAAGTTTGTTGAAAAAGAAGGAGTCTCAGGAATATCAAGATTTGAATCTTGATTTTCATCACTACCATTATACATGCTTTTTCCTTGGAGAACCACGGACAACCTTTTGTTAGAAGGATCAATGATGTAGAACACTTGTTTTGCTTGGGAAGCCATTATGAAAGGCTCATTTATATGACCTAACTTGTTGAGGTCTACCAATGTGAACCCCAATTCGTCGGTTTGTACACCACCGTTACTATCAACCCACTTACATTTAAAAACCGGCACCGTAAGCTTAGTGTAATCGAGCACCCAAATATCTTCAATATATCCAAAGTAAGGTGTCGGTGCTTTAACGGGTTTTGTGTCCTTTGCACTAGAGAAGTGCATTGCTTCGGCCATGATCATAACCCCACTATTTTGCATGGTACTCTTGTTATCTTGTTCCTTTGTATAAAAGGAAAAGTTATTTATGTCGTATCCGCTCCAACATATGACGTTGAAGCTAGGCCCACGTGCTAGCCATCTTACGTCATCAAAAGCAGTACTACCATCCTTAAGCATTTCTTCCTTGAACCATGGTAAAAAAGTCTTGTTATGCTTGTTCAACAACCACCCTTCGCTTATTCGAGGGTTTTCTTGATTGACTTTTCTTTTATGTTCAAATAAGAAAGGCGAACACATTCGATGTTGTTCAATACATACAAATGTGCTTGAAGCACTTCCTCCCGATCCTTGCTATTAATTCTTAAGCCATGTGTACCCTTACCTTGACATCTGATCTCATCATGCCGAGGCTTAGGAACCCCTATAGGATCCGTGTTATGAAGGTAGTCCGAAGAAAACTCAATAGCTTCTTCTGCAACATACCTTTGAACAATAGATGCTTCCGGACGATGAGGATTCTTCATGTACCCTTTCAAGATCTTCATGTAGCGTTCAACTGGGTACATCCATCTCAGAAAAACCGGCCCACATAATCTAATCTCCCTCACCAAATGAACAATTAAGTGAACCATTATGTCGAAAAAGGAAGGAGGAAAATACATCTCCAATTGGCACAAGATTGTAGCAGCCTCAACTTCCAAGTCATCCAACATATGGGGGTCAACGACTTTGCTACATATAGAATTGAAGAATGAGCACAACCGAGTAATGGCATGTCTCACATTTTTTGGAGCAATACCACGAATAGCAACGGGCAGAAGTTGTTGCATCAAGATGTGACAATCATGAGACTTTAAGCCAACCAATTTAAGATCACTAGAGACAAGCCTCTTCATATTTGAAGAGTAACCATGTGGAACTTTGATGCCCTGAAGACACCCGCAGAAACTTTGTCTCTCTTTTTTTGACAAAGTATGACATGCTGGCGGCAAATAAGTCCGCTTACCATCCTCAACAACTGGAGCTAACTGCTCTCGTATACCCATAGCAACGAGGTCGAGACGGGCATTGACACCATCTTTTGTCTTGCCCTGAATGTTGAGAAGCGTCCCGATCACACTATCACACACATTTTTCTCCACATGCATCACATCAATGCAGTGTTTGACATCAAGCTTGCGCCAGTATGGAAGATCAAAGAATATCGACCTCTTCTTCCATATGTTTTTCTCAGCAGCTTTACCTTTCTTTTTGGACTTGCTGAATATAACATCGATGCCCTTTACCCTCTGATAAACCTGCTCTCCAATTAAGGCCGCTGGCGCTTCTTCTATCTCTTGGCATCCATTAAAAGTTTTTTTCATCTTACAATATGGGTGATCACGTCTAAGAAATATCCGATGCCCAAGGTAAACCATCTTCTTTCCATGATGCAACTGAGTGTAGCATGTGCCTTCTTCACATATAGGGCATGCTTTATGCCCCTTGACACTGTACCCGGACAAGTTACCATATGCTGGAAAGTCGTTGATGGTGCAAAATAACATGGCACGAAGCTTGAAAGTCTCATGAGAATACCCATCAACTACATCAACACCTTCCACCCACAGCGTTTTCAAGTCTTCAATCAAGGGACCTAGATAAACATCTAAGTCATTTCCCGGTTGCTTTGGGCCCGAAATCATCATAGACAACATCATGTATTTGCGCTTCATGCACAACCAAGGGGGCATGTTATAAATTACCAACAGAACAGGTCATGAACTATGAATACTACTCATGTTACCATAAGGATTCGTTCCATCCGTAGAAAGTCCAAGCCTTAGGTTTCTTGGCTCATCGGCGAAATCTGGAAACATAGTATCGATATTCTTCCATTGCATAGAATCAGCAGGATGACGAACATTTCCATCACGTTTCCTCTCATCATTATGCCATCTAAGATTCTTCGCATCTTTCGCATTGGCAAACAATCGCTTGAACCTTGGAATTATTGGAAGATACCACAACACCTTCGCAGGAGGACCCTTTTTTCTCACATCATCAAGATCATCATCATCATCACCACCCTTCACTTTGTATCGTGATAACCCACATTTGGGGCAATCGTGATTGTCTTCATGAAGACCGGTGTACAATATGCAATCATTGGGGAATGCGTGTATCTTCTTATACTCCATACCCATAGGACACAATACCTTCTTGGCCTCATAGTTACGGTCAGGCAATGTGTTGTCCTCTGGAAGCAAGTCTTTCAACACTTCAAGCAATTCCGTGAAGCTTTTATCGGTCCAACCATTTCTCGCCTTCACACAAACCAATTTTAGCACCGCCGACAACCGTGTATGAGTAGTACACCCTGGATATAAAGGCTTATCCGCATCACTATACAACCTATCGTACACATGAGCTCGATGAAAAGATTCTTGTCCAATATCACGGATCATGTCCTCTACTTGATCATCCTCCATATCTACGTCAACATCCTCACTTTGGGAGACACTTGTCATACTACTCAACAACACATCACCATGCCATATCCATCTTGTATAACTCAAGCAAATCCCTTCACAAATCAAATGAGTACGTATATCCTTCACCGTACATTTCCCCGTATTCAAACACTTGACACAAGGACAACGGAACATTCCATTACTATTAGGAACATTCCTTTGAGCAAATTCTATAAATTCTCCCACCCCCTTCAAATACTCAGCACTAGTGCGCTTACAAACCATCCAACTACGATCCATAACTAGATAGGTCCTGTAGATATACAAAACATATATCCAATATAAGGACAACACGGGAGATTGAAAACTATAGTTTTTGAAGATTGCCAAGCACTGGTCACGGCCTGGCAGTGATGTCCATCACGACGGTAACGTGCCAACTGAACCAGACCATCACAGCGTAATCGATCACGGCCTAGCCGTGATGAGCATCACGGCCGTGACAGATCAACCAGCAGAGCAACATGCACTCAAAACCAAAAATAGAGACATTTCAAACAACTCAAACTCACGGTTTCAAGTTTTAACTACTGAGACTACAGTTTCAACATACACTCAAAACCAAAAATAAAAAAATGTGCCCTAAAGACTCACCAGAAATAGGTGCTCGCGTGGTGGTGGGGAGGGGAACTCGAGTGGTGGCCAACGTTCGATGTGGTTACTGAGAGCAGAGGGACAAGGAGAGTTAGTGCGCGGGAAGGGGAAAGAGACATGTCAAGTTATTGCAAAGAATGAATGGAAAGACAGAGTTAGGGTTAAGAGTGTACCTCACGGTGGTGACGAAGAAGCCCTCGCGGTGGTTGCGGTGGAGATGAGCACGCGATTAGGGCAGAGTAAGAGTGAGAGTGAGAGTGAGAGTGAGGGTTGAGCGTGATGAAAAGAGAAAAGAGACGTACAGAGCGAAGTGCAGAAGGCGCGCAGGTGTAAACCAAAATAAAACAACATTTGACGTCAGTTGTTTGTAAAAACTGACGTTAAAGGTCATATATTTAACGTCAGTTGTCTTAAGAAACTGACGTTAAAAGTGTATACGTTTATCCAAAAACATTAATTCCTTTGACTATTTATTTAATTGAAGTAAAAATCAAACTTTTAACGTCAGTTGTATTAAACAACCGACGTTAAAAATAAATATTTTTTATTTTAAAAGCACTTTTAACGTCAGTTGTTGAAGACAACTGACGTTAAAAGTGTATAAGTTTCTGCAAAAAAAATCATTCATTTGACTATTGTGCTAACCCATGCACCTTGTAACTTAATCCTCTTAATGAGCATTAAGTTTATAGATAAGTTTTCAAGAAAATCAGAGAGACTCTATTCTCTATATAAAGTGTCATTCTTCTGTCTCAGTCTATAAATACACCCTCTTCTTTTCCTCTATATTTCGTGCATTTTCTATTCCTTCACAATATGGTTCTATCACATTTGAGACTTTTGTTATTTCTTCCTATACCTAGACTTAAAGGTCTCTGTCTTAATGGTCAAAAAACTTCTGAGGTTGAGTAAATCACATAATATGACTCCCTCACTTTATTCCATCTCCTCCCCAAGTGACTGTGGATAAAGCACAAATGGAGCATCAGAGACTTCAAATGAGGGAGGGGATCGATGCATCCATTGGAGTTTCTGAGGACAGAACTGAGAAGAAATTGATTTTGAAGCAGAAACTTTTTAATATTTTAGTGCTATGTTGCAGAAATTTTTTATCTTTTAATCATGTAATTGTAACTTATGAATCGCTTCAATGAGATACGATTTGATTATACATATAACACTTTTATGTTAAGTGTTTATTTATTTTAATTTTCATAAGAATATGTTTACTAATTCAAGCTAATTAATGAAGATTAAAAATAAACTTGTTTAATATTTACACAAGTTTATTTTTAATCTTCATTAAAAATAAACTTGTTTAATATTTACACAAGTTCTTTACACAACTGACGCAAATAGTGATTTAATATTTACAAACTGCCACCACCTCATTTTTAACGTCAACTTAATTTATGACTGTCAAGTTCCCGTATATTACATTATTTCCAATATTCATTCTGCACGTTTATAATATATAAGATTATTTACGTCAGCTATTTATTATACTGAAGTAAAAATCACACTTTTAACGTCAGTTGTATAAAAAATTGACGTTAAAAATAAATAATTTTTATATTAAAAACACTTTTAACGTCAGTTGTATTAAACAACTGACGTTAAAGGTGTATAAGTGTCTGCAAGAACATTCATTCCTTTGACTACTGTGCTACTTACCCATGCACCTTGTAACTTAATCCTCTTAATGAGCATTAAGTTTATAGATAAGTTTTCAAGAAAATCAGAATAGCTTAGTAACTTCATCCCCTGCTCCTATAAATAGCTTCCTTCCATCCTTTTAATTTTCTGCTTCACAATATGGCTCTGCCAGGGAGATTAACTTCATCACTCTTTCTTCCTATTCCTAGACTCAAAGATCTTTGTCTTAATGGTCAAACAACTTCTGAGGTTGTGTAAATCACATAACATGGGTGATAAGATTGTGTAAATCACATAATGTGAGTTGCTCACCTTATCATCTTTCCGGAGAATCGGCAGCTACAGCTCCAGAACCTCAGCTTTGGAAGCAAATGACTGTTCTAAGACCATTGCTGAAATAGATCGGGTGCACCCTTGCTCAGCTGCTCTGGAAAACTCAGTCGCTCGACTCTCCTCTCTTGCTCACCCGTGAAGGGAACGAATCCTCAACAAATGTTTAGGATTTTAAACCCTTTCAGTGTAACTTTTTATAGGATTTTAAACCCTTTCAATCTTCTGTATCAGTCTGTATTACACTTCATGAAACTTTGAGGAAGGCAATGCGGAAGGGTACGTATACTAGATAAAAAAATTATTAAAATAACCTTTAACGTCTGTTGATGAAAGAACATAAGTTAAAAGTGAAGTGACTCACTTTTAACGTAAGTTCAATGAAGAACTGACGATAAAATGTTCACTTTTAACGTCAGTTGTTTATTGAACTGACGTTAAAAGTGAGTCACTTCACTTTTAACGTCGGTCCTTATAACAACTGACGTTAAAATTGCATTAATGAAGTCTGATATTTACAAAACTGCCACCGCCCCCTTTTTAACATCTAGCTTTTGGTTAACTGACGTAAATCTTTCCCGTCTAATGTATATTTTTCACTAGTGATCATATCATTTTTATATATTTGAGCAAACTGATGCTCGGCTGATATCACTCCCAGAGTCACAAAATTAGCGACTACAAAGTGGTTGAGCTCCGGCTCCCTTGAAAACTCACATTCAGCCCCGGCTCCCAAAAGGTCGAGCCAAAACTCCCTCTCAAAATTCCACCAAAGAGGAAAACGAGTCAAAGCTCCTCAAATTAAAACTATGGAGGCCGAGTTAGACTCCCTCTATAAAAATCATAGAGATAGAGCTCTCCCTTGGAAAAATAAAATTCCATCAGCTCTAGCACTCAAGACACCATACTAACTCACCTAAAGAGGCTGACCGAGCTACGACCAATCAGGGTCGAAGTGCCGAGCCTATAAAGGTGCATAAATCCTAAAGGGACTGAGCCTATAAAGGTGAATAAATCCTAAATAGGCTGACCGAGCTACGACCAATCAAGGTCGAAGTGCCGAGCCTATAAAGGTGCATAAATCCTAAAGAGGCTGACCGAGCTACGACCAATCAGGGTCGGAGTGCCGAGCCTATAAAGGTGCATAAATCCTAAAGAGGTTGACCGAGCTACGACCAATCAAGGTCGAAGTGTCGATCCTATAATGGTATATAGTGCCTAAAAAGGTGACCAAGCTAAAATCGATCGAGCTGCCGTCGAGACGTCGGACCTAAAGAGGCAAGAGCTTAAAGATGTGACCGAGCTAAAATCAACCGAGTTGCCGTCGAGACGCCGGACCTAAAGAGGCAAGTGCCTAAAGAGGCTGACCGAGCTGAAGTCGACCGAGTTGAGGTCGAAATGCCGAGCCCATAAAGGTAAAAAACAACTTACTACCTAAAAAGACTGGCCAAGTTGAAGTCGACCGAGTTGAGGTCGAAATGCCAAGCCTACAACGGTAATAACACCTTAACTCCTGAAAATGTATTTCAAGGCCTAAGAAGGTAGGTAAAAACCTACAGGTGTTTCAAATTCTGACTATTTCGACTAAATCGCGTAACACGCTGAAACTAAACAAGTACTAACTTAGAAAAATAGTTGCAAAAAGTAAGGTGCATGTCTGTCCATCAATAACCATGGGCCAAGCCCAGAGTACATAAGATTTCAAAATCAAAAGGGCATCACCCAAAAACAACGTGTTTCCTAACCTACTAACACAAATTCATGAGTCAAGGTCATCCTCATTATTTGGAGGGTAGGTAGCAGACTGGCCAAGTAGGCCCACTTCACCTTCACCTTCGGGTCCCTCCTCGGCCGCTTTCCCATCGCCCTCTGCCCCCTGAGATACGGCCTCCTCATCAGCTCAGACAATGGAACTAGGATTCCATCTCGGTTAAAATCCTTGTCCACGTCAGCACAGGAGAAGTCAGCGTTCGGATTGAAATGCCGAAACTGCTTCACGGCTCACGAAAAGCCATTAACATGCTCCCTCATGATAGAAGCCTCGGCTTCAGCCAGATCAGAATGGAGCCTCAGATTCTCCTCCTTCTCGGATTCCATCAACTTCCGCAACTCAAGACCGGCTTCCTTCTCGGCTTGAAGCCCTTCCATGACCTTCGGAAGGTTGAGCCGGTCGGTTCTTTCCATTTCCAGCTCGGCCATAAGGGTGGTGTTGCCTTTTTTCAGCTCTACCTTTCGGGATTTCAATTGCCCAATTAGCCGAGCTTGCTCTTCACACTTTGTCATGGCTTTTTCAAGCTCATCCCCAGTACGCAAAGTTCGGGCAGCTTCCGCCTTCATACTTTTCAAAGCTCATGACTCGAAAAACGGGTAATGAAGGAGACTTAGAAGAGCATAAGCGACCGCAGATTTCCTGCTCGCATCATGGCCCAATTCGAGTAAAAGCCGAGCATATGCTGGCTTAATAACTTGGGAACCCACTAAAGGGCCAGATTTAAAATTGTCTAGCTAAGAACAAAGGGCAGAAGCCCAGAAAGCCGAGGTCGAGCATTGCTCCCTCGCACCAAAAAGCCGAGGTCGAGCTATGATCCCTCGCACTACGCACCGAAAAAAGTCGAGGTCGAGCAATGTTTCCTTCCTCGCAATAAAAATCCTAGGCCAAGCACAACATCTTCGCACCAAGATAGAGTCCACAGCAGATCATGCATGTGAGAGACCCAGGATTTGAAGGAAATCCTGGTAGTGTTCAACCAAATAAGCCGGAATCCCAAGTACGACTGGGCTCCACACAAAAATCCGAGCAGTGCTCGGCCAAGCAAGACGATAACCCAATAAAGGCTTGGTTCTACAAAAAACAGATTTCCGAGCAATGCTCCCGCGAATCATAGTCCAAAGTCCTCGGAACCAAAAAGTGTGTTAAGACATGCGGGTTGACACTTAAGCTCTTTCTCTTATTTCAAGCTCGGAGCTTGGGGGTTAGTAGGAATAAAGGAAGGATATTCTCGGAAATTACAGAGAAAGGATATCCCTTAGCCTACAGCTCGAAGAACTTGTATGAAAACTATTTTCTCATACAAGTTGGAGAAGATATTAGGAAATTTTATTCTGAGACACACCTTCAAGATTGGGAAAAATAATGATATTCGAGGTCAAGTTTCAAAGTTAGTGGGTATTTCAAAATCCACCAAATGAAAGGATTATGAGCTACTCGAAGAAAATGTTAAGAGCTCTCAAGAATTTCAAAGACCGAGTTACATTCGGGAAAAGGTGAGTCAAGTTCAAACTCTCAAGATAAGCATCTTGAAAGCATCAAAAATTAAAGGATGAAATACAAGCACTGAGGTAAATTCCTAATGACCGAGTTTGAACTTGACTCTTCAAGAGATTGGTTCGAGCCTGAATCACTGATAAGTCGAATCTCAGCTACCAGCTTCTAAACTTGTCTTAACAAAGGTAAGATTGAAGTATCTTCAGTTCAGAACATATTACTGCCCAAGAGGTATCAGCCGAAGTAAGAGGATCTATGCAAATCCAGTACTTTATCAACACTAAGGACAAGCTCAGCTTCTTTCATAAAGCTCTTTCGCTTATTCTGAGCTCAAAGCTCGGGGAGCTTATATACTGATCGAGATGTTAAACTCGGCTACCGAGCCTACCAAACTAAAATATTGAACGAGAAGTAAAGCTAGATCACCAAACCCAAACAATCAAAGGGAAATGATTACTAGACTCGCCCGCCGAGCCAGCTGAACTTAAGAATTGGCCGAAATGTGAAGCTCGGCAACTTGAAACTAGAAGCTCAGGCTCCCTACTCGGTTGAGCTCCGGCTCCCGACCACTCGGTTGAGCCCCGGCTCCCGGTCACTCGATTGAGCTCCGGCTCTCGACTTATCGTTTGAGCACGCAACTACAGCGCAAGCCTCGGAAATGAGACCGTAAAGGCCACGCCCCGCACAGGGTAACGTTTCCTTTCCATCTCGGGAACCGACAAAGTATGGCCTTAACATAAAATGAGTAATCATCCCCACCTCGGCTAACCTCGGCTCCTTCGAGAAAAAGCTTTTACGCTTTATTAGCTCAAAGCTTGGGGGGCTTGTGTATGAGCCGAGATACAGAGTCCGGCACCCAGAAAGCATCAAGATCGGTCACCCAAGCTGCTCACCGAGTTGGAGGATGTATATATATGCATAGAGTATGAAGCTCGGCCAATCACCTCGCCTGGCCTAAAGACAGAAAGATGAAACCGAGTTCCTGAGCTCGGCTAACATCATGAAAGATTTTACGCCTAATCAGCTCAAAGCTTGGGGGGCTTGTGTACTGGCCGAAGAGTGAAACCCGGCCACCGAGCTCGAATACCCGGCCCAATCCGGAAGTTAAAGATAATAAGTTAAAGATCACTTAATTAAGGGATAGGATATTGATATTAAATCCTGATATTATCTGAAATAACCTTATCTGGTTAAAAGAGATAATATCCCTTAAATTAAGGAATCACATCTCAAAAGAGATTTAAGAGATAAATCAGATCTCTAAAAGATATTTAAGAGATAAATCAGATCTCTAAAGGATATTTAAGAGATAAATCAGGTCTCTAAGAGATATGTGAATCCTATTGTAAAAGGAGGAGTGCCCATGATAGAAACTCACTTTTCACTGAATCCTGGTAACTCTCCCTTAAGCGTATTAGAGGAACTAGCTCGACCAAGAGACTATCAGACAGTCCTTGCTCGCTGGTATCCATCGGATACAAGATTAGGGGATCGAGATCACCGTACCACCAAGAGTTGAACTTAGAACTACGTCTGGCTTTGATTCCCATTGGGATACGTAGGACCGGAATATCACATTCTGTCAAGCCAAAGTCTAAAACAACCCCCATTGTTCACTCTTGGTTTAACGTTCTACGGCGATATTCCGGCAAATCGGATCTCGACGGGAACAATATATACAACAAAATTAAAAATTGCATAATGTTTTTTATAAGTAAAAGATGTATTAAAAAGGAGCATTTGGGATGCTCCAACCCATGTACAAAAGCAAAATAGTTGGAAAACTATGTAAACTTGATGCAGCCTCTTGAGAGTATAAGATTAATCAAATGTACATAGCAGCACCCAACAAGATTGAATGCGTTAACATCATATTTACAACCCAAAAAAATAGGGCCCCCAAATTAGTCCAGATGATGACATTAGAGCTTCCGCAAACACGCTTTAATAGCCCTCTTAGTTAAGAAATCAAAAGAGACAATTTTGTATATGAAATTGGTATATTTATTGTATTGAAAAGTACTAAATATAGATTCTCAATACAAACTTTTATTTTTATGATTTCCTTTACCGATGTTCTCGGGTCACTTATTAGCAACACACTTAAAAATTGGGAGAATGTTATCGAGTGTCCGTTAAGGAACAAAGAAAAGAAAGGATGTTCCATGATGAATTGATATATTTAATATTTGAAATTGTGAGATATTTAGTTTTTCAATAAAACTTATTTTTCTTAATTTCTTAAAAAGTGTCTTAAGAATACTCGTTAGCTTTACTCTAAAGTTAATTCGTCTCCACCCACCAATACCATTTGACTCAAATACTATTCAAAGTAGACTTTGACTCTTATAAAATAAAGCAAATAATATTTTAGTTGTTTGATTAGAGGAGTTGGGTTTCTTTTTTATTTTTGACTAAAATTTAATTTCTTTTTTTTTTTAAACACAGCCTCGTTTGTTATATGAAATATTAATTATTAATATTTATTAGATTGTCATTTCTAAGTTTCATTTTTATTTTCAACTATCCAATAATGTTTTGTAAATAATTTTTAAGTACATAAAACATGAGTAAACAAATCAAAAACCATGTTGAATTACAAGACATTGGCTCTTATCATTTGAACTTGAAGTAGCTAAAGGCTTAAACCACACCTAAACGCGGTACCCCTTTCTTCAATTCTTTATTATTTAAGAGTTCACATAACATAGGAACATGTTTACAACTGACTTTCTCATTTCATAACACAGACAGATATGAAGGTTCTTTGGTTTCTTCAATGCCTCTTCTTCCTGGCGCTGCTTCTCATCCACCCCACCGTTGCTCCCAGGTAACTAATTAAGTTGTATTTCACACTTATTTAAATGAGATGTAGACTTGTTAATTTAGTTATTACCCACAACTAAATGTGACTGCTTCTCATCCATTCCCATATATAGCTTTCTGTTTCAGTCTTTCAGTTAATTAACTTTCACTCCTATTAACCATCCATAACTAAGTTGTACTTCACACTTTTATTAAATAATGATTTGATGCTTGTTAATTTAGAGGCCCATCAATGCAACCTCCACCTTCAAGTGCAGGCCGTGCTTTGGATCACCCGAGAAAGTCACCGCCAGTAGTAACTGGGGCCCCTGGTTCACACCCGTAATGAATATTGGATACTTAACCCAGCATGCAGAGCATAGACAGTTTCCTTCTATTATTGATTGTATTTCCTACTAAATATTTTCTGCTTAGGATCACCAGAAATAAGCATAGATGTACTCCAAAGTTTATATAAGTATCATTACTCTCGAAAATTACACCATGATCCCTGTTAAAGGTATAGATTCAATGATCTAATACAATAACTTGTTTTTCTTATCACAGTATTATTTGAAAAGTAAATCAATTTATTTAAAAACTGAGGCAGAATAAAGATGTATTCAATTCATTAAGAAAAAGCACATAAGCTTGATGTCATTTAATTTTCCTTCTAAAATAAACTAGGTTACATCATTATTAATGCTAATGATGATGATTAAATTTATTACTAAAAAAAAAGATGGTCTCGGCAGACCTGCCCAACCTGCAGCCAATGACGAGTTAAGTCGGACTAGCAAAATGCTAGCCAGAAATATACTTAACCTGACCCTACCAACCCATTTGGCCAGCTCTATTTGAATCTCACTTCAAGTGACATAATGCATAAGCAGCTGGGTTGGACCATTTTGGGGGGGAAATGATCCATACCTCATTCAAACTTTAAAGCTACCAATCAAATTAAATGAAAAACCTCGTTATAACTTATAAGTGATCCCTCTGCACCTTGGCAAATGATAGAAACACCCTTCAATGCCATGATCTAAAGCAGAAGAGGTAAATTTTACCCACAAGCAGAAGAGATCACCAATGCTGGATAAACTATAGCTACAAATGGCAAAAGCATGCCACAACCGAATAGATATACTATGGTTCTGATGCTGGCTTTGCTCTGAAATTTTCCTTCCATGTCCTCCAAGCCTTTCTCACTTCGTCCAATTGAGCATCTGGAATGCTTGAATGCTTATCCAATTTCTCAACCCATTGCGCCCAAGGAGACTTTGCTGAATCTAGGAACATTGAAACTTGAGGCAACATAACAGATGCGTAGAACTCGTCAACTACTTTAAGAATTTCTTCCGATTCAACCATAGACACCACTTCTGGCCGTGTAAAGCCTCCAGCACTTGATCTCATTTTGAAAGTGTTTCCCCTCAAAATCAAAACTTCCGGCGGTGCAAGGGGGAGGACAATTCTTGAAAACTTGATGAGTGACAGCAAGAGAATGTCTCTGGGGATTAATTTGCGCTTTACTGCCACAGCAGTCCCAACCATTTTGCGTATCTGACAAGTAATTCAGTCAGTGTGTATGATTAATGTCAAATAACTAGTGCATTCAATTAGTAGAAACAAGAAATTAAGGCTTAAAGACATGTTATCTCAATTTTACAGAAAAGCATGCCAAGGCCAAAGGTAGCCCTTTACTGAGTTTATGTAATGAACAAAATAAGGTTTAGGCTTTCAATGTAGAACATATCACCATATGCTAATCATGTCAAGAATACCGAGTGAAAAACATCTGTGCAAAAGTTATAAAGGACCATTAGTCAGATTGCCAGAACCAAAGTGACAAACCATGTTTGCATTAAGCATGCTATATATATAGGCAGGCAAACTTTAACTGATGGGTGGAGAATTAATAGAGTTGAGAGGAGAGAGAAAAGGAAAACTGAAAAAACTGAATTATGATTTTCATTATGAATAGAGTGTACACAGTACATGGTATATAGAGCTGTAGCTTGATACAGCTGTGAGCTTAACTGCTCTGTAACTAACTCTCAACTGACTGTTGACTCAGCAGGTCAGTTGAGTTACAATTAGCCTAAGCTTAGTTAGACTAAGCGTATATACTCTAACATTCCCCCTGCAATCTCAAGATGGTTGAGGAGCAGCAACTACATTGAGATTGGTTCTGATGTCAGTGAATTTGGAGGAAGGAAGTGGCTTGGTGAAAGGGTCAGCCAACTGATCTGATGCCGGCACATGAATGACAGACAGAGCTTTAAATAACACCTTTTCACGCACAAAGTGGATGTCTAGTTCAATATGCTTGGCCCTGGCATGCAATACAGGATTATGGGCAATGGAGACAGTACTTAAGTTGTCACACAGAAGCCGGGGAGTGAGAAAATGGACTCTCAATTCAGTGAGTAAGGACATAATCCACAAGATCTCAGCTGTGGTATTGGTCATGCTTTGCGATGTCTCGCCTCAAGATTTAACCTAGCAACCAGTTGTTGCTTGCGGGAGGACCAAGAAATTAGATTAGGACCTAGGTAGATGCATGAACCAGAAGTAGATCTCCTATCATCCGGGTCACTGGCCCAATCAAAGATCACGATGAGGTCGTGATAGAGAAGGGTGTAGCTTGGACTGCAGGTTTTAGAAGAAGCCTATAGTTTAGAGAGCCCTTCAGATATCTCAATATCCTCTTTACTGCCTGCCAGTGTGATTCCAAAGGATGTGACATGAACTGGCAGACCTTATTGACACTAAAAACAATTTCTGGTCTGGTGAGAGTTGCATACTACAACGCCCCCACAATGGCCCTGTAAAGGGTAGGATCAGCCATAGTATCAGTCCCAAATTTACTCATCTTGCAATTGCTAATCATGGGTGAGGAGATTCCCTTAGATTCAAGCTTTGGACAGAAGGTCCCTGATATACTTGGATTGGGTGAGAAGGAGGCTGCCATTAGGAAGGTGCTTCACCTCAACTCCTAGGAAGTAGTCCAAGTTGCCCAGCTCTTTTAGAGCAAAAGTGGCATTCAGCTTCTTGATTAACACAGTAATAAGAAGTGGTGAGGACCCATTAAGGATGATATCATCCACATATACTAACACATACAGACAAGTTGCTCCTTTGTTGTAGACAAAGAGAGATGGGTCACATTTGCTAATCATAAAGCCAAAGTGCAGCAAGGTGTTGGTGAGCCTCTCATACCATGCCTTTGGGGCCTGTTTAAGGCCATAGAGGGCTTTGTGAAGCCTGCACACTAGAGATTTGGCCTCGGATTCAAGGCCAGGAGGTTGTGTCATATACACTTCCTCAGTCAACAAGCCATTTAGGAAGGCATTGTTAACATCTATCTGCTGAATAACCCACTTGGAAGTTAAGGCCATGGTGAGATTGATCCGGATAGTGACTGGCTTGATGACAGGTGAGAAAGTTTCATGAAAATCAAAGCCATGTTGCTGATGGAACCCTTTGGCAACAAGTCTTGCCTTATATTTGTTAATGGTGCCATCAGGATTCTCTTTAACCCTGAAGACCCACTTACACCCAATTGCTTTTCTGTTGGGAGGGAGAGGTACCAATGACCAAGTTTGATTCCTCAAAAAGGTTGCATGTTCATCTTTCATGGCAGATAGCCATTCGGGGCTGGACAAGGCCTGCTTGACAGAGTGGGGTTCCATATGAGTGAGATAGAGTCTGGGAGGGAGACACCATGTTTTGGACCTAGTGAGCATGGGATGAGAGGGGAGCACAGGAACAAGACTGGATGAACCCGAGTGATCAGACTGAGAGTGTGCAGGTGAGTTAGGTGCAGCATCTTCTAAGATGGGAGAGTGAGAGGCTGCGAGGTTAATAGACTAAGACCGAGGCCGAGAGTGACCCAAAGATGGTGTAGAGCGGTGGACAAGCAGTGGGTGATTTGTGGAGGGAGAGTTTGAAGGTGAATTATCTTTGGTGGATGACTCTGAATGAACACTGAAATGAGGAGTCTGGGGAGGAAATTGATTAAGAGGGACAGGATTTAAAGGAGGTGACTGAAAGATAGGAATGGTGGATGAGAAAGTGGTGTTAGGAGACTTAGAGGAGGATTGGGAACTTTGAAACAAAGCTGGATAAGGAAAGCGGTTTTCATTGAAAAGCACATCTTTGGACACATAGATGCGACCAGAGGGATCAAGGCATTTATGGCCTTTATGCTGAGGGGAGATTCCCAAATAAACACACTCACTGGACCTGTACTGCAACCTATGCTTGTTGTAAGGTCTAAGGAAAGGAAAACATACACAACCAAAGGTTCTAAGAATAGAATAGTCAGGGATAGTGTTGTGTAGAGCATGATAAGGAGAGGAAAAGTTTGAAATGGCTGCAGTAGGTAACCTGTTTATTAAATGAACAGCCATGGTGAAGATGTGGTCCCGGTAGGACATAGGTAGGGAGGCATGAGAGAGTAAAGCCAATCCCATCTCAACAATTTGTCTATGCTTTCTTTCGATAGTCCCATTTTGATGGGAAGTGTGTGGGCAAGTGAGTCTATGGACAATGTCCAGCTCAGCAAGGTGATTGGTGAATGTCCTAAATTCAGCACCCCCCACAAATCAGATTGGAGAGCCTTAATGTTTGCTGAATGTTGAGTTTTAACCAAGGCATGGAATTGTTTGAAAGCAATGAGGGAATCTGATTTCTTCTTTAGGAAGTAAATCCAAGAATATCTAGTGTGAGCATCAACAAAGGCTATGTAGTAGGAGTAGCCATTTGAGGATGTTATGGGTGCTGGACCCCATAGGTCTGAGTGAATCAACTCAAAAGCTGTGGCATGTACAGTGGGAGAGGGAGGGGCAAAAAGTCTGAGACTTGCCCAAACAACAAGCAGAACAAAGTTCAGTATTTATTTTATTTGAACGGGGAACATCACACAATTGCATAACAGTTTTTACAACAGTAGGGTGAGCATGGCCTAACCTATTGTGCCATGTCACATAGGAATTGGAAACAGTGTTTGTGTACATATTAGCTGAAAAAGTAGAAACATTGACATTATTTGAGCTGCAGTAAGAACTAGAAGTTAAAGGCGGGAAAACTTATGATGAGAGGAGGAAGGCTCCTTGAGTATATTGATGTGCTTGAAACAAAACAGCCCATCACTTTGAGAGAGCCTTCAAGAATGACTTTGTTAGATCCCTGTGATTTGACAAAACAAGTGTAAGGATGGAATTCAAAAAAGACATTGTTGTCCCTAGCAAATTTGGACACTAAGACCAGATTTTTGGTTATGCTAGGAACTAAGAGTAAATTATTTAAAGACAAGGTGGTGTGTGGGTGACTAGAAGAAGTGATTTTAGAGTAGCCAATGGAGTGAATAGGGAGACCTTGCCCGTTGCCCATGAGAACTTGGTCTTGGCCTCCAAAGATAATGCCATGAGTCATGTTCTGAGGATCTGCAGTGATGTGATGAGATGCTCCCGAGTATAGATACCACATTTGATTGACTGAAAACTCTTGAGTAGGGGAGCTATACTGAGTCTGAGGGCACTGATAGGATTGAGCAGCCATAAACGCTGATGGTTGATCATGGTGAACCGGAGGTGGTCTAGGAGGCAGAGACATAGGGAACTGAGTCTGAGGCCTAGAAGCTCCTTGAGGAGGAAAATTGTAAGCAACCTGAGCTGTTGAGGGAGGTGGAGGAGGCTGACTAGAAACAAAATCATGCTCGAATCTATGCCGGCAGTTATAAGCATCGTGGCCATATTTATGGCAAAGCTGACATGTAGGCCTGTCACCACCACCATTGCTTCGGCCTCCGGGGCCACGGCCACGACCACCACGTCCTTTGCTCCGGTTAGAGTAGCCACCACGGCTCGAATTCACCTCAGAACCAGGTTGAGAATGAGTAGAAGTGTTAATCGAATCAGCTTGAGCTAGATTGAGAGAAACCGAAGATGACGAAGAGAGATCTTGCTTGTACCTTTCGAATTGAGCATTTTGAACAATTAACAGTGCTTCAATGTCATCGACTGATACAGGATCTACACGAGCATAGATCATCATGATAAACGAATTGAATTCTTTAGGCAAACCTTCAAGGATTGTGTCGATGTGATCTTGCTCTGAAACAGGATCACCGATCGCTTGCAACGAATCAACTAGGGCTCGAATGCGCATTAGGTATTCGGTAATCGAGCGCGATCCTTTTCTCGTGTTCTTCAACTCCGATCGAAATTGACGAATCTTGGCGCGCAGGTGCAAGTGGAAGAATTTGTGCACCTTGTCCCATATCTGCCACGATTGCTTGCAATTGATGAAGCGCGGAAGTACAAAAGGCGAAATCGAGCTTAGGAGCCAAGTAAACAGCATCTGATCTTGCACCAGACATAGCTGATAAGCTTCGGATTGAATGTCTAGGGCTCGATCTTGCTCATTGTTGTACATCGGTGGAATACTAGGGCTTACTACATAGCGATGGAGATTGTGTGCAATGATTACACTTCCACCTGTTGCTTCCATAAGAGGAAGTTCTTATCATCGAGTTTTACAGAAAGAGGTGGATTGAAGGAGGAGGAGGAGGGAACAACTCCGGTGGACGGAATATTGACTCCGGTGGCCGCAGTGTCGAAGGGATTGCCGGTTTCCGCCATCGATTCAGGGTGAGGCCCCAGAAACGGAGCTCATGATACCATAATAGAGTTGAGAGAAGAGAGAAAAGTAAAACTGAAAAAACTGAATTATGATTTTCATTATGAATAGAGTGTACACAGTACATGGTATATATAGTCAGAGCTTGATACAAATGTGAGCTTAACTGCTCTGTAACTAACTCTCAACTGACTGCTGACTCAGCAGGTCAGTTGAGTTACAATTAGCCTAAGCTTAGTTAGACTAAGCGCATATACTCTAACAAGAATGAATGAAAGCCCCTTTGGTTCCCGAACTGCACACAACTGATATACAAGGAAACGGGAAAAGATACAGTTACCCATCAAACAACCCCCTGCCAAAAGAAAAATGACACACATAAGTTCATGGTTCTCAGAGACTGATAAATCATGAATATTCATTTCCCTTTACATTTCCAAAGAGATGCCCCCCTTGGAGTCCATTCATCTATTAAACAACAAGCCCAGTCTGGACTACACCCCATTCCCCTGGAAGGACCCACCAGCTGCCAAACCTCGACGAGAAAGAGCTGACGGTTTGATAGAGAACATTAGTTAGTTAGTAGGGAAGTAGGGAGAAAAAAGGCATGTTGCCTATATATAGGGGGAGGGTTGAGGGAGAGTGAGGCATTTTGTGAGTTAGTCTTGGGACTAGGGAGAGATCAGGTTCTCTCGAGGAGTAATTGAACCAGGTCTATCACGGTTCAAATAAAATGGCTGCTGCAGATTTTAATCAGTTTAGCAACAACTTCCTACCAAGAGCGTACTATATTAACATTTATTTTAACGTTACAGAAATTATGTGAAGCAGACCAAGTGGTACATATCTTTCAAATCAAAGAAGCATGTGCCAGTGTATATGCAAGTAAAATTGCACCAAAAGTGTAAAATGCCTGTGATGAAATTTTGCCATAAATGTAATGTTTAGATATACAAAACCAAACAATGAAGAAAAAAATATAATGAAGGTAGAAAGTTGGACTTAATTTTGTTTCATTGTTGATGTAAAACTTTTTTACATCATCTAATCTAATCTATCTAAAAGAATTTGAACTCCCAGGTAGTTGTTATCACAGTCAAACTATTCTAATGATGTGGCATTAAATGATTGGATGATAATGTATGAAAGTTTTACAGTAATAAGTAGATCAAAATTACACACTTGAAATATAAATTCAACCAAGACTTACTTGAAGCAACATGAAGGACTCTCCCCATACATTAAGCTCAACGTAATCATATCCAAGTGACGTTTCCAACTTTCCACAAGAACAACGGAAAATACTTCTGAAGTGGGAAGCATTTAGTCTATCTGCCTCATCAGGTTCGTATAACCATCTTGCATGGACACCTAAACTAGAGTTTTGATCACTACAACCATTCGATTCACTAGACTCTGAAGACTCGTAGCTCTGTTCGTTTTCACTTAAAGTGGTTGGTATACCACTCACAAAATCATAATTATCACTTTGCTCATTCTCTGACTCACAAGCTGATACCAAACTGGGTGATCTTGTTCTATCAGACGCGCCGCCATTTCCACGCCGCCATTTATGATATTTTTTCCTGTACTTAGACCGAACAGTATAATTATGGAAAGGATGCTCACCCTACAATATAATATCAAAAGATATAAAAGTAAATAAATGCCTAAGATTAAATATCTAATGCATGCATGGTCCTTTTCACTTGTTCACAACACATAAATAGTCCCCAGTCAGAGTTATGTTTGTCTTATATGCACATAGCAAATAGTCAAAATAGAGTTATAACCAGCAGTAAACAGAAATCTTAAATAAAGGGATTTAGTTCAGCTTGATGATGGTAACAACTACAATATGTCTTCAATATTTAATATATATATTTTCCAATTTAGGAGTATAAATAGACAACAGGGCAATATGTAACTTTAAGAAATTTAAAAGAAAAAGCCACTGGGAGAGGGAGGGCCAGTGGAGATGGATTTCGATTTGGTAAGATTGCAAGAGGTCAATGTTTGAACCTGTCATCATTTCATCATAAACGAAATAAAAGGAGAAATTAACAAATAATTAGTGTATATTTGACCATTGTTCACATAGTATACATCCTGTAACAGAAAACAAGACTAACACAATCATTAGGAAAGAGGAAATAAACAACTTAATTAGCACATAAACTTAAAAGAGCCACAAAGCAAAATCTTTCGATATCTTAATCCAGGAAGTAGCATGCTTACAACTTACAAGATTCTAAGCTACAACAACCTGACATTTTAATTCAAGAATTCGCTTCAGAAAAAGCCACATATTTTTCAATTTAATCAATTAGGAGAGATCTATCTTAACTAATATTTATCCTAACTAATTAAATCCGTTAGGTATGTCAGACAAAGGGATAATTCCACAACAATAAAACATAATACAAATGAAAAATGGTATTACCTCGAAAACGCTAAGTATACTGTTGAATTATGAAATATGAAAATCAATTTCATCCTCACTAAAATGACTCCGGATTCCTATAATATCAGCAGGGAGGAGGTAAGAATATTTCCGCAGATCGCACTCCCTTCTAGGATCAAATCTCCTAAAACAAGCCAAAACTATAAAGTAAGAGATAACAATGAGAGAGCATCAATTAAAAATTAAGGAACACTTTCAAATTATGAGTCACTTGAAAAATCACAACCACTAGTGCAAATGAATGCGCAAGTGCTTTCTTTATGTGCTCCCATGGATGACATTTTTATTCTAAACATTTTCATACAATGATATTTAGACACAAAAATGGTGTCCAACACCATATAAAAGTACTCCTCCCCACTTATTTATTGTTTTCTTTTCTCTCATCATTTATTTTATCACTCCAAGACACTCATAAGCTCTACGGTGTCTATACAAGGTGTCCAAATTGTGCGCCCAAATATCTTTACTCTTATATAAAACTTGCATGACGTGAAACAAATTGAGGTATTTAATTTTCCAACTAGCAGATATTAGTTACATACATGACACAAAATAAGTAAGACCTCATGGATCCATGTAGTCACGTAGATCTTTGCTGTGTGGTTAATTCAAAATTACTTTTGCTACATTATCAATTTCCTAGTTGTTTGCAAATGTTACTGTAGCATTTCTGATCAAATATCTAACAGTATAGAAACATAGTCAAATGTGGGAAAACTGAAATTAAAAAAACAAAAATCAAAATCAAAATTCGCTTGTTTAATTTATAGGAACATATGCATGCATTGCTACTCCACAATCAAGATATAAGAAAGTCAGTTATAGAATAACCTTAGAAATCGAGCATTGTATATAATAGAACCGAAACTAATTGACTTACTTTGTTGAAGGCAATACACTAAAAACTCTGATAGTATGAGGAAGATAACAGTTAATGCGGTTTGCAAGCACAATGCCACTGTCGTCTCCTTTCCATGCATTCTCAGGGATTTCCATCTTTAAGGATATCATTGTTGCCAGAGAGTGGACCTAGCACATGCATAACATAAAAGTGGAAGAAATCAAGATATATACGAAAAGATTATCAACAACCAATTTTATATAAAATTATAAATAGACAGAAAGGCAATAACAAGAAGGTTACTCCTTTATCAGTTCTGCTACTCCGGCCCCATTTAACTTTGTCCAGGTCCCCAAAATTACTATCACGGATGCCACCAGCCTTGAAGATAGCGATTTCGAGTTCTTTCTCGATAGCTACATCACGTCAAAATTCTAATGCTTTAGCAAGAATCCATTCACACCGACTACATGATTTAAGCGTATGCCAGTAGTCAGAGTTTACATTAAACTCTGTTCATTTGGAAAGAAAACTGAATAATTTAAAATAACAAACACAATAAAATTTCACTACAGGTACTTATCATATCATGAATCATAACACAAAATGAATCTAAATATTAGAAAATGCAATTACATAAAAACACATACAAATATGCAACAGTAAAACACAAGATGTGAAAAATAAGAACAAAAAATCAATATTTTGACCCATTGAATAAGCATATCCATTTTAAACACATTTATGAACAAAAAGTTCTCACTATTTATATTCTACCATAATCAACAAGATAGTAAAGAAGAATAACTGAAAGAGGGTCTTACTGGATAATCTATGTTCATCTCGTTGCATTTGCAGACCTGTAAATAACTTCATGAAATTAAATTACTCCAAAAAGTTCAACAACAAAGAAATCAAATTTGAAAGAAGAATGTGTAAAAACAAAAAATGGGGTGACCTCTATAATCGGTGCCGACATATCCGACTCTCATTACGACCTTTCTCTTGAGAAAAGGGTCCCACTTCTGGCAAGGAGAAGGAGAAGGGGAATGGGTTTCGGTTTCGGTGGAAGAAGAGAAACAGAAGCACCTGAAGAACAACAGTGTTGGAGGTAGAGCTGGTATATTCGGGTTTCGGGTAGGGTTGGTCCATGGGGATGGGGATAGTGAGAATGGAAGAGAATAAATGCACACCATTGCTACAAAACTCAGTATTCTGCCCGGCTTTCTCTTTCAGACCATAACTTCTAATCACTTCCAGTGACGACGGATCCGGTACTTGATCAACTAGGAGTAATCAAATTAAAAATATATATTATTATTATTATTAAAGATAAAATTATAAATATTAAAATTATAAAATTTTAATATATCTAATCAAATAAACTATATAGCTTATCATATTTTAAAATCATTGAATGAAGACAAAAACTTGTTTACGGATGAGGATGGAATAAAGTTCAAATTTTCAGCTCAAAGCAAATAAAAATTTCTCTGTTTTCAGTATATACATCAAAGTCTCAACAAATAATACAGAAAAATACAAAGAGTGCTACCAGTTCTATTTACAGGCCATATCAGGTACATCAACAAAACAAAACAAAAATTAAAAAAGGAATTTTTTTTTTAACTAAAATCATATAGGTTCGTTCTTTGAAAATGAAAGAAATGAGAGATGAGAGAGTTGTTGAAGTTTTCATAAGAAAGAAAGGGAGAGGCCGAAGAGCAATGACATAGGTACAATTATATAAAAATAGGCGGCAAACTTAAACAATACAAGGTATTAGTGGTTTTTATCATCGTTAATGGATATATCTGCACACCTTAACTTGTATGTGGATCTGCCACTTTTAGGATGTGTTTGGATTTGTGCTTAGTCCAACATCAATGCAAATCCAACGTCAACAACAGTTTGAACTGATGTTGAAAAAGCACGTTTGCCATTGAATTTGCATTAATGTGGAACCCAACTCCAAACCAAACACACACTTATCATCCATTTCTATTTTCTAGCAAAATATTGGCCATGGTGTAATTAATAGTTTTTGTAAAACATAAAGTATACATTAATATTATTTATTTTGAAATACACTAGTTAAAACATGTAGGTTTTAATTTCTTTTTTATAAATTTTGCAACTTAATTATGTATAATATTTAAATACATACACTTTTTTTTTAATATTGGGTTGACCTAATTATAACATAGTCATTAATCAAATCAAGTTTTTTTGAAACTAATCAAATCAAGTTGAAGTCCCAATATTTGCCATTCTTAAAACATCCGGTCAAATTCTTAAAATATCCGGTCGAATATGAAGAAGTTAAACTCATCCCATAAACACCTCTATTGTATCCCCTACTAGGATATTTCCCATTTGATTTAAATGTTTTTGAGTTAAAAAAACCAACAGATCAAAATAATGTCATTGAATTATTGATATGTTTATACTGAATTGGATTAGTTAGGTTATGAAAACTGAACTTGCTATGGATGGATTAGTTTAATCTAATCGATTTTTATAAGTCTAGAATTTTGTAAATATATCAATCTAACCAGTTAGAAAGAGAGAAAAAAAGGAGATAAAAAAAAATCGTCATATTATTCCTAGAATAATATGTCATCGCATAAAATAAGTGTATAAGAACTAAAAAGTATTATAAGTAAAAGAGAAGAAATACATTTACAACAATGTAAACCAAAGGCCTTCTTATATCTATGAATAATTTTTAATTGGATAAGTTTTTTTTTTTTACAAAACTACGGTCCTTTCATAATTTTTTGATGATGTTTATTCATTAGTTTTCGTGGTTACTTCCATTTCATAGTTGTTTTGCTAGGCTTGAATCCTGTTGTACATCGTGTTTCCAAGTTGACATCACATTCACTAGATTTCACTTCTAACATACAAATGCGTTGAAGATAAGTAGTTATCAAGGGCCATTCCAAAAAATCGTATGGTCCTGTTAGCAATGATCATTCGGCCTCTCAATCCACAAACAAGATAAAGGACCTTTGTTTCCTTTTCTGCATGGCTAACAGTTTCAAAAAACTTTCAATGGGGCTACAGGCCACAGGTGTTGGTTTGCTGAAGATAGGGTCCTGGATTCAAAATCATACAAAGCGGCATTATTTTCCAGATTTCTAGAAAAAGAGATTAAAATTAAAATGTGTATCATATAAAAAAGCTTAAAAATCATGAATCACTATACTTTTAGCTAAAGATAAGAATCTTGGCATGAGAATACAGCCCTTTCAGAGTGAAAATAATAGCCTGTAGCAAGTCAGAAGCCCCCATCTCAAACCAAATGGGGAAATAAATATTACTCTAGATGCTAGCGGATGAAGCTGATGTTTATGTTGACTAGTGAAATTTTGTCAGTTGTCAGCCTATGTAGTTGTCATAGTTCCACTTGATGAGTTCTTGAGACCTCATTTCCAGGGGTCAATCAAGCCAATTAAAACACATCTTTTCAGGCCAAATTATTCCAAAACAAAGATATTCAGCCAGCAATAGCATGACTGTCCATTGATAGATCCACGAACAAAAAAGTTACAAGACTTCTATGTTTTTCCTGCAAATCAATCACATAATATGTACATGTTGAGCATGACAATCAGAACAAATATAAAAATGGGATCCTTCTTCTTACATTAGCAAGGGAAAGAAACACCAACCTACTATTTTGGCATGTAGCATGTGCACAATTAAGAATGCAAGTGCTAGGCAATGAAAGCTTTAATTAAGGTATGTTAAGTGACCAAATTCAGAAGAAACTAATGAAAGTATAAGTTGAGCAAACCATCACCTTTTATTTCCTTCAGTTATGATGGATGAGCACTAGTTTTACTTTGAAGATTTTCTTTCCACAATTTCCAACCCTTCCTGACCTCATCCAACTGATCCTTTGGTATGCTTGTGTGAGCATCCAATTTCTCAATCCATTCTTCCCAAGGAGATCTTGATGGGTCCAAAAGTTTTGAAACCTGAGGTAACATAACTGATGTGTAAAAATCATTAACTGCCTTATTAATTTCATCTGACTCGACTATTGTCAGCATTTCAGGCCTTGTTACATTTCCTGGCCGTGTTCTTATAGAGAAGCTGTTTCCCCTTAATATTAGAACTTCTGATGGTGCAAGGGGCAGAGTGATTCGCGAGAACTTTAACAGTGACAGCATTACAATGTCTTTTGGCAGTAGCTTGCGTTTTACTGCCACAGCTGTCCCAACCATTTTTCTTATTCGGTGAGAATATAAAATGCCGTTCAAACAAAGCAGCAAAACACATTTAACCAATTCAATTCGTCTCCAGCAAAGAAGCAAAAAACTGACAGTAGATTACCTCATTCGAAGGTTGACCGATCAAGACGTGTCTAAAACAAAATAGTGGTTTGTATTGGCAAATATGATTATTACTGAAAACTATAGGACATTGTAACAAATGAAAAGGAAGAAAAAGTTTATTGCGATAATATACATAACTTCAAAAGTTGTCCCAATACATTCAAATTGAGTACTAAAACAAAGTGATTGAAGTTATCGAGTAGGAAAAACATTCAACTTGATTGATGAGTATGATGGTGATTATTGATTAAATTGAAACGGGGGACTTTGCGAAAATTTGCATACGATAGACATAATTTATGGAGGCATTTATAATGCACCTACCAAGGGCGGCCATCCAAAATTACTGCCTATAACCAGTCAAGTGGTTATTACCGTGTTTCTCAATAGAATTTTATCATGGTATCATAATTACTTTTCAAGCCCAAAATAATTTATTTAACAAGACCTGACCCGTTGTCGCCTACTCTGAAATTGGGCTAGCCCGCTCATGGCTGGGTGTGTATGTGGGCCTAGGTGTACGTAAATATTATCGGTTGAAATATGTAGAGTTTTGTATATGTGCAGCAGTGTGCAACTATATGTGGCCAAAGAAAAGGATTGGATCAAGTTTCCTGTGTGTTGGTCTGGCGGAGATTGTGTAAATATTACCAATTGAAAATTGTAGGATTGGCTGTACTTACAACTATCTAGGTCCCCCCTCCCCAAAAAAAAAAGAATAAAAATTGAGGGGTCCAAGTTATCAAGGTAACCTATACTTCAAGTTACAGGTAATTGTTATCCAACGTTGATCTGCTTTTTTAGAACATCAATGGTGAAATATGCTTGGAGTATGCATACACCCATCCCTAGTGGGTGTATGTTAAATGCCACCAACATTTATGCATAAAAAAGTTTACCACAAAATATGCATACTAGTGTCTATTTAATCTTGGAGTAACATAAAAATGTGAAGAAACCAAACACAACTTTTCTGAGGATAGAAAATTTAAAGAAATGATCTACCTGATGTAACATGAAGGACTCTCCCTGTATGGAGAGCTCGACATAATTATATCCAAGTGATTTTTCCAACTTTCCACAAGAACACCGAAAAACTTTTCTGAAATGAGAAGCACTTAATCTATCTCCTTCAGCAGGTTCATATAACCATTTTGCACGAACAACCAATCTACAGTCTCGATCAGGCAAACCACTTCCATTCTTATTGCTAGTTCCGACGACAGGTTCACCAAAATCACAAGTTTCGAAAGACTTCTGGCTTTGGCACATTATGTTTTCTGTAAATGCATCATCAATTTTAAAATTTTCTTTCTCATCATTATCCTCACATTCTAACTCGGAGGCTGATATGCTACTTTCTATTATGGAAAGGATGTTCCCCCTATGAAAGGCAATTATAGATAGTAACTGACATCTAAGATCACAAATGCTAATATGCTTCAGCTAACCATGTCCATAAAAATCAGAGAAATAACACAAAATATCAGAAAACCTGGACGCAATTTAATAATAAATCTAAAAGTTCTGGCATGCTTCCAGGAAACACAGACATTTAGCATCCAGGGCCCAACTAAAAAACCAGGTAAGTAAACTGATAACTGAAAGAGGAAGAACCAGTCAACATCTTAATTACATGTTATGCTTATATGTTGACTTTTTTGTCCACAAAATTTTGGGTACAAAGACAACAGTTTGATGCAATATATACAAGAACCATCAGAAATTAACTAATATCAGAAGAAGAAGAAGAAGAAAAAACTTTTCACGACAAAGTTTGATAACTGATACAAATTTCAGTAATTGTGAACCAAAATAAAAAAGGATTTCACTATGAAATAATAACGGATAAAAAAGGAGACTAGAATACCACACCTCAAATGCATTAAGAATATCATTGAACTCAGATATGTGGTAATCAATTTCATCATTGCTAGAGTGGCTTTGGATACCAATAATTTCAGCAGGGAGGAGGTAGGAATACTTCCGCAAAATGCACTCCTTTCTTGGATCAAAGCTCCTGGGTCCAACAGCCGAAAAACAAAAATAGAAAGCAGAACAAAAGAGTGGCAGAAACTCAAACATCTGTCAATAAGAAAATCCAAAATAAAAGTGAAAATATAAAGAAACATACAGTTTATCTCATTAAAAAAGTTGAAATTTTCCCAACAATCATAACACTTCAGAGATTCTTCTATATTATGAATACTCAAGAATGAACTTGGTTTCAAGCCTTACCTTTGTGAAGGCAAAATGCTAAAAACTTTGATATCACGAGGAAGATAAGAGTTGATACAATCTGCGAGGGCAATGCCATTAGGGTCTCCATTCCAAGGGTTTTCTGGGATTTCCATTTTAAAGGATATCATTGTTGCCAGAGAGTGAACCTATAATATGTGTATACATTTAAAAAAAGATGAAATAATCAACGATATCCTGGCTGCATGCATAGATACCAAAACAATAATAGAAAGAAGGGATGATGATGATGATGAGTTACTCCTTTGTCAGTTCGGCTACTTCTGGCCCATCCAATCTTTTCCAGATCCCCAAAGTTACTGTGACGAATGCCACCAGCCTTGAATATGGCAGTTTCCAGTTCTTTCTCAATAGCTACATTTTGTAAATTAAAAAAGGCAGATAGAATAATATGAGTGCTCTAAGCACATGCAAGAATAGCTTAAAGTTATGTGCTTCCATTTTCCAGCTTACCACTCACAAATATTGAAAGATTTTAAATTTAAAAACTTGTTGCTAAATTTTCCAATAAACTCTAAAACCGCAGTTTTAATAAATTTACAAAGTAATTTTAGTAAACATTTCTAAAGATATAAATACACGATATCATATTGGCCCTCTGTTTATGAGGGACATCAAATTGATCATTTAATAATAATTAGTCCCATTGGTTTCATCCTTTAATGACTAGGTTGATATTAAGGACCAATTGATGCCATAAAAGTAAAAAATAACACTGAAGGAGCAATTTGATGCCACAACACAGGTAAGTCTTTTGCTTGCACACATGTAGCAGCTTGGGAAAGTAGTAGTTAAAGAAAGAGGAGAAAGGGAGCATACTTGAGAGTGAATGTTGATCCCGTTGCATCTGGAGACCTGAAAAGTTGATGAGTAAGGAAAGGAAGGTTATTTATTTGAATTTTGAGAGGATGTGTGAGTGATATGTATGATTATGATAAGAGACAACAAAATTTGATAACCATGGTTAATGCACAAGGTGTAACAAGCGTCGCAACTCATTAACCATGATTTTGAACGCGATTGTCGAATATACATGATAATGAGGAAAAAGCGTCAGGTCTCTCACCTCGGTAGTTGGTGCCGACGTAGCCGACCCGCATGACCACCTTTTTCTTGCGAACGGGCTCCCATGACGGCGGAGGAGGAGGTGGAGGAGAGGAGTTGGTTATTAAGGGTTCGGTGGAACAATGGAACCTTCTCCACCTGCTTCGGAAACCTGGCCACGGGGTTTTGCTCACCAATGCAAACATACATGATGTTCCCATCTTCACACTTCACGCCCGATTAGGCGATTATCTCAAATTCCCGCGACCACAATATTAATTGTAACGAGGGCCGAAGTTGAATTTGAGCAAGGTTAGTTTTGCCGAAATTTTCCTCCCACGAGTCGAAGAAAGCAACTCGGGTTAATTCTCGGTGTTTGTTAAAAAAAAAAAAAAATCCCCAGGCAATGTTTAATTTAGAATAAAAGTTAATCGTGCTTAGTACAGGTTTTAAAAATTTTATTATCAAATCTAAAAGATTATTGATAATAAAATTAATGAATAAAAATTTAGAAAAATTTAATTCTCATGTATAAAGATGAGAATACTCTATACACAATAATATGATTTTTATGAATATAATTTGATTAATAATAAAAATTCCAGTTTCCAAATACTTCCTTGAAATCAAGGTTGTGACGGGAGAATGGAAGGAGCCGAAAGTAGAGTACTTAATAATGAAGAAGAGAGTAACGATAGTAACACGTGAAAGTAAAAAGGTAAAAGCATACAAAGTTTAGCCAAGGGAATGAATAAAAATTACAAACCCTCCTATATGAAAATAAGAGGAGGGTTTGAGTGGCATGAAATTTTTTTTTTTAATAGTGACATGAAGTTGTTTGAATTATTATTTTCAACTAGTCTACTTCGTTCACGAAGGAATTCCCAACTTAAATAATAAGTTAATGTCTTTTCGCTATTTCATTTTATTATTAATCATTACACTCCATCCATCCAAATGTAACCTAAGGAAAATTCTTGATGGGTTCCATGATTAAACCAATCTAATGAGTGTCGGGAATCGTTTCTAACCAATGATAAAAAAAAGAGAGAGAAATAATTGTTTTACGTATTTTATTATTTTACAATGAAAATAAAAATGAATTAATATTTCCAATTGAAAAAAAATATATAAATGTAAAAAAATATGTGGGGCTCATTTGGTGAATTTTTAAGAGTTACATTGTTGGAGTATAGAGTTTTTTTTGGTGGATGAGTATAGAGTTGTTTAAAGTGGTATAAAGTAAAGCAGTATTAAAGTGACATAATAAGACCAATAAAAGTGGAGTTAAGCAACTATATGATGAGTTACACCATTGGAGATCTTCGGAGAGTTTGAAATGAGTAGTTGAAATTTTATCGGTAATCTCTCACAAAAGCAAAAAACACTTTGGTACACTCACTTAGGTCTCATTTGCTTGTTTTTAGTTTATTATCTTCTTTTCATGTTTTCATTAATAATTGAAAACTTTCGTCAATAGGCGTTAGCTTATCTGGTCAAGCCTTTCGCTTATACTAGGTGTGACTTGGGATTGATTCCTGGATCTCCTATGTTGGTTGTCAATATGTAAATTCCACTATAAATCATCGCTGAGGTTGGTGATATTCACTGACCTTACAAGGGTGTGTCTTCCCCAATCCAAACTTTGTAACACCCCGATTTTATTTCACCGTAATATCGATAATAAATATATAACTATATATATTTATCCAAGACTTAGAAAATTGTTTTGGACGAAATCTTCATTATTTTCTGTCATGTTTTATATCTTAGGGTTACGATGAAGTTTTGTGTTGAAAATTCAGACGGAACCCGATCTGCGTTTTCACTGACAGTAAAAGTTTACTGCTCAGAAGACCTAATTTTGAGTCGTGAACGAGATGAAAAATGTTTTTATCGTATTTACTACGATCTTGGAAGTTTTGAAAATTTTGGTAAAAAAATTAAAATATCATATTTGTTGCGGGCGTATACGTCGAGATATCTCTAGGAAAAAGCTTGCGCGGATGAAAACCCAAGTCGGCAACGTAGCAGAGATGATGGATTTGACCGATTTGACGAGCATTTATGACGAGTTTATCTGAGTCATAATGACCATAATGGCACATTTATGATAAAGTGAAATTTTGCTATGAAATGACCATTTTGCCCTTGTCTTTTTATGACAATTGCAAGCAAATGCCATTAGAAAAGTTGACCAAAACCTTACCCAAAACTCACGGCCCACTCCTGCCTTCTTCATTAAGTGTGTTGTCTTTTTCATTAAGGCACTTTTTCTTTCATTTCCATGTTTGTCTTCTTGAAAACCTAAGCTTCTTCGAAGTGTTCATAATTCGTCAGATTTTGCCTAGCAATTCTGACCAGTTTCTATTTTGAATTTCGAAAAACTTTCAACATTAAAGTTGTTCATATTTCTCTCTTCTTTCCAACAACATAAAGATCATACAAAACGGATAAGTATGTTGAGAGATCTACCCAAAATAATAAAATTGTTCTAAACCCTAACTATATTCATCTTCTTCCTTAAGTTTCTCAAGAACACCATGAGAAATTTGTGAAGAACATCATCCAAATCTTGCTTTCCTTGAATCATCAAGAGGTATAAACTTCTTCTCTTGTCATTTAAATCATTTCTCTTCACAGCTTTTGTAGATTCATGACTTAGATAAACATGTTATTCATTTACTTCAAAGTTCATGGAGCTAGATTCAAAAATTCATAACTAATTCTAGAAAAATCCTTTTGACATGAAACCAATTGCTATGATCTTATAATCATCTCTATTTTCATCATATATAAACATAAGATCATGAGAAATTTCTTTCCTTGATTTCTGGACTGGGCCGAATCTAGGTCAATATCATGTTCTTAGGTTTTGTTTCAATTTCATGTCTTGATTCATGATTATATCTTGATAGTTCTTGTATTCAAGTATATAGAAGATCAAAAATCAAACTTTAACCTATTTATCTCATCAAAACCGAAACCCTAGGTATGAGCACTTAATGATTTTGTGATTCAAAAGTTGTTTGTGACACTTGAATCTAACTCTAGGTTTTGTATGTTGATTAAATCCAAGAGTTTAGAAATTTTAGAGATTTCTAACCCCAAACTCAGCCCTTGGCCGAAACCCTAGTTCTTTGAACTAGATGAGTTTTAGTTTATGTTCTTGGTTCATAATCTTGGTTTAAGTGCTTAATCATGTTTAAGTTACTTATGGATCATAAATCCCTAAGTTAACAAAATTTTAACTTTCCTAACCTAGAAAAGTTGTTGAGGCCGAACCTTAACCTCCATGAGTCAAGTATGTTTTTGTTTGATTTGATTTATTTTGGTTGCAATTTGTTATGAAGGAATCGATCGGGTTGGTTTGACCTAAAGCCGACGGAGGAAGTCGGATCAAATCGGGAGATTATTTGAAACCGTTAGTTCGAATCTTCAAGAGGCAAGGGGAGCTTACCTGCGGGATTTTTCTCAATAACTATTTGTTTGTAGTGTGGTTTATATGATTTATATGTGGTTGTGGTTATTTGTTTTTGTTGTTTACGTTGTGTTGTTTATCTGTGTATCGGTGTTTGATCTACTTTTAATTTATTTAATTATCTGCAGTTGTATATTATATTGATATGATGCATGATCTGCCTAGGGATATAATCTTGATAATTGTTGTTGAATGTTATTTGTGAGTGTTGTTTGAGAAGCCTGACAGTGGTCAGTGCACAACCGATTAATCAGATAAAAGCTTTAATAAGCTGTGTAAATTGTATTCAATGTTTTATGGGAAATATTATTTTGGAAAAATAATGAGTTTTGTTAAATATTATTATTTTAATGATTTGTTAGTGTAAAAGTAATTTATGAGTCACAATGAGAGCGAAACCGTGAAAATATTTTTGCACTGCTAATTTTTACGTAAGAAATTCTGGAATATTACAAAATATTCTTTTATGAAATTAATTGGTGAAAATAAGTTAATCATGATTTTAGAAAATTAATTAAGTGGAAGAAGTTAAGTTTTGGCTTAAAAAGCCTTAAAAATAATATTTGACGGCAAATTTGGAAAAGTTTAGACGGCAAGTATTTTCGAAACAACAGTGCATATTTTGAGGAAATTAAACCTCAAGTGACTCATTGGTTTGTGAAAAACTAAGTTGTTATTATTTAAGGATTTTATAATGAATTTCTACCTTAAAAAAGAATTTCTGAAAATCAAAAGTTGATTTAACCGTGTTGAAAGTACAGTTGGACTTAGTTACCGAGACGTTGGGGTACTAATGTCTGTGTTGGGATGGACCCAGTCATTTGGACTTTGAGAGCCTATACCGTATACATGAGGTATACCGTGTTGAAACATTGAAGATGTTTTCTATTACCACGAACCTCTGACTGGTGCATCGGTCGAGAGGTGTCGTGATTGAGCACTCGGACTGTGAGGTCCTGTGTTGTAATAAAAGTTTTAAGGGTGTTTTAAAACTATGTGGGTTGTAAGTCATTTTGAGCTTCGACAAAGAAAGGTTGAACACAAAGAAAAGAATGAAACAAAAGTGTTTTGCATGCATTAGCAGACGTGCCTGTATTCTGGCTGCGGGCCTGTATTCATGCTTAGTTCCTGGATTCTGGCTGTGGGCCTGTGTTCTGGCTGTGGGCCTGTATTCTGGCTGTGGGCCTGTATTCATGGATAGTTCTGGCTGCGTGCCTGTGTTCTGGCTGTGGGCCTGTATTCATGCATAGTTCTGGCTGCGTGCCTGTATTCTGGCTGTGGGTCTGTATTCATGCATAGTTCCTATATTCAGTTGCGGGCTCCGTATTACATTTGTGGGCCGTGTTGCAGTTGCATGCCCGTATTGCGCCGTGAGCTTGTATTCATGCATAGTTTTCCAATGTTGATGTTTGGGGTGTGAAACCCACTGATAAACTGTATGCTATAATTGAAATGTTTATGTATATGTGTATGTGTCTTCTTTTGTGCGAGCATTTAGTTATCGTGTTAAATCCATATATTGGCGTCTCACCCTTACAACACATATCAGAGACGTACAAGGGGTAGGATTTCTACAAGAAGGAGAAGGCTGTCTAGCTCAAGGCATCTTTGTCTTGCTCCAGGTTAGGCGGTAGTGTCATGTTGAATTCGACCAACCTTAGGTCCTATTTGGATATATGGTATTTAGGAGAATAAATCTGATAATGATCTAGGAGTGAAGACATATGAGGCAGTATAGTTGTATGACTTATATACATTATGTATTTAAGTGTGATTTGATTATGTTGTTGTGGTTGTGAGGTTAAAAGAAAGAAAGAAAAAAAATTATCACCATATTTTGAAAAGATGAACGTTGAGAAAACATTATTTTCCGAAAGTAACCAGCAAATTAAATTTTATTTCCGCAAACGGGTAACCATGTGATGACCTGGGTTAGGGTGTCACAGACTTCATGTTACCCCAAAAAAAAATCAGAAACTTTCATCATGTTTTCATTCAATTTCTCATTTTCAAAATTTTTGTATAAACGATGAAAACATAAAATGGAAATAAAGCAAATGGATTTGTTTGCTTTGTTTTACCTTATTTTCATTCTGTTTCCTGTTTTCAAAATTTTGTATAAAAAATACAAAACAGAACGAAAACAATGTGACATATTTATATTTATTTTTTAAAACGGAAAACAGAAAGCAAAGCAAACATGTGTTTGTTTACTTTATTTTTATTTTCTTGTTTTAAGAAATAGTAATAAATCGATCACGTTATTTTTATTTTATATTTCATATTTTTAAAGGTATATACAGGAAACATTAAAAATAATTGTTATTATTTTTTTTATATTTGTAAATAATAAAAAATGAAAACAATGTAATATTTTTTAATTATTTTTAAAACACATGATGTAAAAACAAGAAATTGAAAATAAAGCTAACAAAGTCTTCTGAAAATCAATAATTCGTGTAACTAGTAATTTTTCAATTGATTATAGCTAGCATATTAAAAAGGAATATACCTTTCGGGAAGAAAACCTCCAAGTTGTCTATAATCTATATTCATTTTTAGGGTTGGATCAAGGTGTACCACCCATATTTTGTATCACTCATTATATTATTTATATGTGATAAATTTTGGACCAATCAAATTGTCACGTGAGTTTGGTCAAAATTTTAAACTTTCTGGTTGTGTTATACTGTAGTTAAATTATATGAATACAGTATATTGTAATATAGTATATGTACTCTTTATATTCGCAAATTTAACCCATATTAAAATAATGTTTTTTATTAAAAAACTGATTATATTGTAAAATAATATTTTAATATGAATTAAAATAATGTTCGTTGTTAATAATATTTGGCAATATAATCAATTTTTTTAATAAAAAAACATTATTTTAATACGAGTTAAATTTGTAAATACAAAAAACACATATATTATACCACAATATACTATATTCATATAGTTTGACTACAGTATAATACAACTAAAAAGTTTGAAATTTTGATCAACCTATGTGATAATTTGATTGGTCCAAAATTTACCACATAAATAATATAATGACTAATATAAAATATAGATGATGCACCATATCCCAACCCTCATTTTTATACCAACACATTGTAGTGTAAATAATGAGGAATGCTCACAATTTTTCAATATTCCTTTTGCACCCACCTATGCCTTCGTAATAACGAGGAATACCCGCAACGTTATCATCTCTGCCGTCTATCCTCTTTCCCCTCTCTTCAATTCATTTTCGTTAAACCCTATAACAAATAACTCCACACTCTGCACACTGCACACTGCACCAACGACGTCGTCCCAGAAGGAACCATGAACCCCTCCACCCTCACCCCTTCATCTTCCCACACCCACCGTTCCCTTCTACTACCCTCTCCCTTCCTCAATCCCACCCTCTCCCAACGACGCCGTTTCAGGGTTTCCTTCCCTCGCTGTTCCTCGTCGCCGTCTTCCTCCTCCGATGACGACCGCACTCCCTCTTCGCACTCGCCGCGAGCCCCGAAGGAGCTCAAGGGAATCGAGCTGCTCGTCGACAAGCTCTCGCCACCGGCGAGGATTGCCACCTCAGCTGTCGTCGTCGCCGGCGCCGTTGCCGCCGGATACAGCCTGGGTTCCCGGTTTGGAGGCAGCCGAAACGCCGCTCTCGGTGGTGCCGTGGCTCTTGGCGTGGCCGGCGGCGCTGCTGCTTATGCTTTAAACGCGGCTGCTCCGCAAGTTGCTGCTGTGAATTTGCATAATTACGTCGCCGGGTTCGACGACCCTGCTAAGTTGAAGAAGGAAGATATTGAAGCTATTGCCAACAAGTTTGTTTCGATTGTCATTATAACTTGTTGTTGGAAGGTTTTGTTGATGCTAGAAATGATTGATTTTGTATTTGTTTGATTTTTCAGGTATGGTGTGAACAAGCAAGATGAGGCGTTTAAAGCTGAGATTTGTGATATATATTCAGAGTGAGTGACAGATTAGTTTCTTTATCGAGTTGTTAGCATGTGTGATTATGTGTTATGATTCTTCTGCATGGAAATTGAATGATGAATTTGTGTTTTAACTTGTGTTGTTCAGGTTTGTGTCTTCTGTGCTTCCTCCTGGTGGGGAGGAACTTAGAGGTGATGAGTTTGAGAAGATCATCAATTTCAAAAATTCTTTGGGAATTGATGACCCTGATGCCGCTGCTATGCATATGGAGGTATTTTTGTATTAATTGAGCATGTTCCTGTGGAAATTGAATGAATTTATTGTCATGAGTGAAATAACTCAAAGAAGTTATGTGTCTTACTGGTTTGGTGCTTGTTGACATCCAGATTGGTAGGAAAGTTTACAGGCAAAGGCTGGAAGTTGGGGATCGTGATGGTGATATTGAGCAACGCCGGGTAAGTTGGTTTACTATTATGTTAACTGATAGATGGCAATACCTTTCGGTCTTTAAATGAATACTTGGAGCTTGACCATTGTTAGTGAGTCACCAGTGCAGGCATTTCAAAAGTTGATATATGTGTCAAATCTTGTATTTGGAGAGGCGTCATCTTTCCTTCTTCCTTGGAAGCGTGTTTTCAAGGTCACTGATTCCCAGGTATTTATTACTTATTTAGTTATTAGTTATTCATCACTTGGTATGCCTGTCGGCTGTCCTGTCCCTGTTTTATGAGTTGTATTTGTAATAAGCAATTAGGCTAGGAGACTAGGAGCATAGTTGTATGACTGCCTACAGGTATTTGCCTTCAAAGGAAGAACTAATTTGCTGTAAGAATTGCACTTTGCCATGTTTGTCAGCAGTGGCATACCGAATGGATATGGTCTCATTTCTTATAATTTCCTCATTGTTATTTTCTTTAGTTGCTTAGTATTTTCTTTGTTTTTCATTTGACTAGTTGGAAATAATCTTTTTACCAGGTTGAAGTAGCTATACGTGACAATGCCCAGCGGTTGTATGCTTCCAAGCTGAAATCAGTTGGCAGAGGTAATTGTGTATTGTGCCTAGAGCCCCAAGCCTTTATTTAGGCTTGACTTGTTATTAATGAGAAGATGGTTTGGAACACTTCTAATTGGCATCAGCGCAATACATAATAGTGCCAAGAAATGATTGTAATTATACTCTTTTTTTTTGTTAATTGTGCATGCACTTGTCTTATAAAATAAAGCCTTAAAAGTTCTGGTTGTATTCATCTGGCATGCTGAAGTTCATCTGAAATCCTCTTAAATTACTGTCGTCCAAGCTAATAGCAAATTCATCATATAGCAAATTTTAGAAATTGTGAACTGGGTTTGCTTCCGTAAGTGCTAACCAATAAAATCTTTGCAGATATTGATGCAGGACAACTTGTTACACTTAGAGAAGCACAATGTTTATATCGCCTTTCTGACGAGGTGCATATTCTTCACTTCTTTAATAAAATTCAACTTTTTCTCTGGGGCTAAACCCCTATCCTTTACCCTCAAAGAGTTCCTCGGGGTAGAGTAATCTATTCATTAATTAAAATGAAAATTTCCTTTGAAGCTTGCTGAGAACTTGTTTAAAGAGCATGCAAGGAAATTGGTTGAGGAAAATATTTCAGTGGCGGTTGGTATACTGAAGTCTCGCACAAGAGCTGTGTAAGATTCCTAGTTCTCAAAAAAGTATCATGTTCTAAAGTGCCCAATGTAATAATGTTGATGGCTTTCCTGATTTCAAATATGCTATTCTCTGAGGGATTTGATCATTGCGTGTTTTCTTTAATGATTGAGTCTGCCTAGCATGTTAATGTCCTGAAATATGCTTCCATGTTAGTTTTTGTATTGTGGACATGCTTTTTATCGGCATTTGTTTCCTAAGTTTTACTGTTTATTTTTTGAATTTTTGCAAATGTAGATTTGGGGGAATGTTCTGGTACCCATTTTTCTAGGGTATGGTACTCAGCTGAGTTGTCAAGCATTTCATTGGCTGTTGGTTATTTTTAAACATTTATTATGAAATCAATATTTAATGAATGCTTGACAACTCACCTTGGGTACCATACCCATCTAGGTACCATAGAAATCCCCTTAGATTTGGCACCTTCTAATCGACTTAACTTTTTCAGTGCTGGAGTTAGTCGAGCAGTTGAAGAACTTGATAAGATATTGGCATTTAATAATTTACTCATGTCATTCAAGAAATACCCAGATGTAGATCACTTTGCCCGTGGTGTTGGTCCAATTTCTTTAGTGGGTAAGCTTCTTGACTATCTGTTTATTTAATTATTTTTGTTTTAAATCTAAATTCTTGTAGTTGACTTCAACTCACCTTTGGCATAGGTGGTGAGTATGACAGTGACAGAAAGATGGAGGACTTGAAACTCCTTTACAGAGCATATGTTTCAGATGCTTTGTCTGGTGGACGCATGGAGGATAACAAGGTAAATGGCATGACAGTCGAATATAAACCACTTAACATGTCTTTTAAGTCTTTTTCTCAATAAACTAAGAAATTTTGAAGTTGAGTTTGGGTGAGTGTTTTCTTGGGCTATGATTTGGTTGAATAATTTATTTTCTAAAAAAAAATTTATAGGAGTATGCAGAGGCTTTTTATATTTGGACGAGATGAATGGAATTATAATTGGTTATATCACCCTCTATGCTTTCTTATAATCTTCCAATTTGGCTTCTCATGAGCCTCCAATCCATGTCTACCATAGAAGGGACGGAGAATTAGGGGAAAGGTAAATAAGGATTCTGTTAGGGAGGAGGCAGAGGGATCTGGCAGATTGGACACATGGCAGATGAGGATTGGTAATGAAGGTGCTGGAATCATGCAAGAAAGTGTTATGATGGACAGAGAGGGATGCAAAAGGGGCACTGGATCATCTGGGTAGTGTGGGGTGCCTGAGGCCATTTCTGGGCATGGATAGCTCCTTGCTTCTCTGATGTTTCTGCCTTCCTCTATTTTCCCATATTAACACCAGAATCTATCAGTTTGGTGTCAGAATCCCGAATCCCGGGGACCCTCTGGAGTCTGGATGGTATTAACATGGATTGGAGGCCCATCAATTCCATTATTTTCCTTTATCAATGCCCAGACCTATTGTTTCCAACACTTCCCTCGGATGCAACTATGGATTCAAGTATTAATATAGCCAAGTTGTGCTGTTTAGCCTATTGGTCATTCTTTCTAGTCTATTATGTTTTATCTTTTTGTTTGACTTCCCAACCCTGATGGAACAGGTTGTTTAGTATATGCTGCCAAATCCTTGCAGCCCTTAATCTCATTATAAATATTTCAAGTTAAAGCCGTATTTATTTTCACTGCATGGTAGTTGTTTACCGCGCTTCAAGCCTACTGGATTTTCACTTGAGGTGGCATTTAAGTGTTATAAAACATTTGTTGGATCATTGCTTTTAGTTCTGGTAGTTGTTGAATGCTAAGATGTACAAGCATAAGATTTCCCCACATTCGATCTCTTATTTTACTTTCCTGAATCCATATGAAGTTGTTATTGACGTAAACTATGAAACTTGACCTGTATAAACAATCATTTTTTAATATAATTTCTTTTTAAAAAATACATTTTTAATTCATTTCAGCTTGCTGCACTAAATCAGTTAAGAAATATTTTTGGGTTGGGTAAACGCGAAGCAGAAGCCATTTCACTTGATGTTACATCCAAGGTATACCGTAAACGACTTGGACAGGCTGTTTCTGATGGTGAGTTAGAAATGGCAGACAGCAAAGCAAGATTCCTTCAAAATCTATGTGATGAATTGCATTTTGATCCACAGAAGGCCAGCGAACTTCATGAAGGTAAAACTTGTTCTCTGACATCTCTTTTTATGTTTACAGTTGGAATTTTACCATATTTATAGTCTAAACTAACATTTTATTTTCGTGATTCTAATCTCAAGGTTGTCAACTTGTAAAAATAATTTCCGGTTATTAATATGTTCTTAGTTGTTGTGTTGGTTAACTTTTTTGCATGATGTGATTGTTTCTCTTTCTTTATGTTGTATTTACTTCATTAAAACACAATCTAACAATATTTTGTTATTTTAAGAAATATATCGGCAAAAGCTTCAACAATGTGTAGCTGGTGATGGGGAGCTCAGTGAGGAGGATGTTGCTGCTTTGTTGAGGCTGCGTGTAATGCTATGTATACCTCAACAGACTGTTGAAGCAGCCCACTCAGATATCTGTGGCAGTTTGTTTGAAAAGGTAATAGTGATTCTTCTTTACTGTCTAATTTGTTGATAATGCATAGGAGTCAAATTACATGTTTCCTTCAATTCAAGAGTACAGTCCATGCATGCATTGCAACAAACTGATAGTGTCTTAATCTCGTTTATGGTGCATCCACTGTGGTTGTTGACATGCAAGTAGAGTGGTTTGTTGTTTGTTGGAGGCAGAAAGGGGTTTTCTTTAGGGCATTGTTGTTTCTGACCATCAGTTTCTTGTTTAAGGATGTGTTTTGGATGGAGGTTCTTCCTTCACTTTGCCTAACTCTTTCTACTTTTCTACTTTCTATTTGAATATTGGTAGAACGAGAAGTACCATTTCAATGTGGTGATGATGCTCTCATTTACTATTAGCATGGAGATGGAGACACTGAATCTATCTCCAGCATATTCTTTCTTATACTTAGGATACTAATGCTGTTATAGTCATGATAGAATTTGTTAAGAATTTCTAGAAATGTTTGTCACTTGGAATTGCTAGTCTGAAATTCTTTAAATTTATTTAGATTTTGTCTTTTCACTTTTGTAGACCTGTATCTGCTTACTGTTAAATCTGTGTTGGTTTTGACTATTTTACATTTGAGCTGCATAAGAAGTCTAGAACACTTAATTTGTAGTTAGTTGATGATATTGATATGTGAAGAAATGGGGTTATTCTTTTTATTTTGCCATGTCATGGTTTCAATCTCTCCCAGGCATATTGAAAAATTCATCTAGTTATTTCTAATACATGCCGATTCTTTAATAGATTGTCAAGGATGCAATTGCATCAGGGGTTGATGGATATGATGCCGATGTCAAGAAATCAGTAAGAAAAGCAGCACATGGCTTGCGACTTACCAGGGAGACTGCTATGTCTATTGCAAGCAAGGCGGTGAGTATCCATCTACCAGGAAATTTGATGCTCATATAGGAGGATTTGAATAGGCTTAACTTTTGCTATGCTTGTTTTGATGGCATAACAGGTAAGGAAGATATTTATTAATTACATAAAACGGGCAAGAGCAGCTGGAAATCGTACAGAGTCCGCAAAAGAACTGAAGAAGATGATAGCTTTCAACACCTTGGTTGTGACTGAGTTGGTGGAGGACATTAAAGGGGAGTCTGCTGATGTTTCAATTGAAGAACCTTTGAAGGAGGACATCACACAGACTGAAGATGAAGAATGGGATTCACTTCAGACACTCAAGAAAATAAGACCCAACAAAGAACTTGTAGCAAAATCAGGAAAGCCTGGTCAGACGGAAATTACTCTTAAAGATGATCTTCCGGAAAGGGATAGGACTGACCTTTACAAGACATACTTGCTTTTCTGTCTGACTGGTGAAGTGACAAGGGTTCCATTTGGTGCCCAGATCACTACAAAGAAGGATGATTCAGAATATGTTCTTCTAAATCAGCTTGGTGGGATCCTGGGATTGAGTGGTAAAGAAATAGTGGAAGTACATAGGAGCCTAGCTGAGCAAGCTTTTAGGCAACAAGCTGAGGTGATTTTAGCTGATGGACAGTTGACAAAGGCCAGGGTGGAGCAGCTTAATAACCTGCAGAAGCAAGTAGGCTTACCTCAAGAGTACGCTCAGAAAATAATCAAGAGTATAACTACTACAAAAATGGCAGCTGCCATTGAAACTGCCGTAAATCAAGGGAGGCTTAGCATTAAGCAGATAAGGGAACTTAAGGAAGCCAATGTTGATTTAGACAATATGATATCCCAGAGCTCGAGAGAAATCCTCTTCAAAAAGACAGTTGACAATATTTTCTCATCGGGTACTGGAGAGTTTGATGAGGGGGAAGTATATGAAAACATCCCATCAGATCTCAACATTAATAAAGAGAAAGCAAGAAGTGTTGTTCGTGAGCTTGCAAAAAGTAGATTATCTAACTCACTCATTCAGGCCGTGGCACTACTAAGACAGAGGAATCGTGAGGGAGTAGTAAGTAATTTTTTAAAGCTTGATGTTCACTTATTTTGATAGATTTCTAGATTTGTTTGTTTGTAGATAGCCAGGCGTGATTGCTTCTCACCTTTTGTACAGGTTTCTTCTCTCAATGATTTGCTGGCTTGTGACAAAGCAGTACCTTCAGAGCAACTTTCATGGGAAGTGCCAGAGGAGCTTGCTGATCTATACACTATATACTTGAAGAGTGATCCAACCCCTGAGAAATTGTCTCGTTTGCAGTATCTGTTGGGCATCAATGATTCCACAGCAGCTGCTCTTAGGGAGAGGGGTGATAGATTAACTAATATTACTGCAGAAGAAGAGGAGTTTGTATTCTAGTGTTGCAATAAAATGTTTGGCATTAGTCGTATTGGAGAGCCCACGAGCCTGTTATGCCAATTTTTATTTACCATTTTGTTTATCGGTGAAAGAGAAAGAATATCATGCTTTATGATTCTTGGAATAGAGATGAGTGCACTTTTTGACGTTGATATCTCTGATAGCCATTGTATTGTGCCAGTTGAATTGATCAGTTGCTGTTTTGTATGAATGAAAGTGTTCTGTTGCTCTAACAAGTTTCTTCACATCTTCACCAATATCTATGTTTTTTTGGACAATGAATACTTGCACAAAAGTATAAATTTTTACATGTGAGTCCCAATTTTTTCATTCCTTGCCTATTCACTCTGTACAGTCATTTTCATACCGTCTTGCTCCTGGCTTTAAAGGAGTTAGGATTCTGCTATGTTCATCTGTCACGAATTTTTTACTTTCGAAGTATCAGAGATTTTCATACCATTTTGCTCCTGGCTTGAAAGGGGTTAGGATGTAATTGGCGACTGTTTCAACTCTTCTTAAGTATCAGAAATTGTACCCAAAAATTTGTCGCATCTCGCTTTTCTTTCATTTAATATCTTTTGCCAATCACCATAAATGAGTAAAATGACCCAAGTTACTTTTTAGTTTTTGTAAGAATCATTTCCTTCGAAAATAATAATCTTATGTATATATATTTGCAAAGCAAGCTGTGCTGTACATAAGAGGATACAAGTGTGTGGAAGATTATTTATCTCGTGAAAATCCCAACTAAGTTATTATTTTTTTCATTTCATACATATCAAGAATGGAAATCCCGATAATATGATTAAGCAACCCAACTATTTACACTATATTGAGTCTTGTTGATATCAACAATAGCATATTACTATAGAATAATAGAAAGAATTAAGAAAGCAACAATTTTATCCCAGTGGCACGGGCATTATTTATGACATATTTTGCTACAAATGGAAAAGAGAACGAGGAACAATTTAGTCAAATTTATGGTGTAAGGAAAACAGCGTACACCAACCCAATAATAATCACCTCATCGGTTGGGGTTGACACAAGTTTTGGTAATTGATAGCTGCCTGTCACTGAAAATGCCAAAGTGACAAAAAATGCTACACCTTGTTGGGTTGAATATTAATTGTAGAAGAAAACCATTATTTGTTTTCAAAACCAGGGGACCTTACAAATCATTCAGGTTAATACTTCTTTTTCAAATAAATATTTGAGACATGCTAGAAATATATTCTTTTTAATACTTTTTTTCAATATACTCTTAACTATTGAGTGAATTTCATATGAGACCTACTAAATAGAATGAATCTCACCTAAAAATTCATAGAATATGATAAAGAGATTACGATGTTGGCGTACTCGAATTAGTAAAGTAGCTTGCATCGGTTGTTATTTCCTATTCACCCGCTTCCTTGCAAATTATAACGAAATTCCGTTGCCAAATGTAGGTAGCATAAATTTCCGCACAGGGGGAGGTGTCAATCAAACTCTTCCAAAATAAATGTCTCTAGATTCAATGGATGAGCATGATTGTATCCATAATGTTAATTTTTTTTTCATTCTCACGATATCCTCCACACGTAACTGCGGAGACTAATCCCTTGAGTCGGCTAGGATTACAAGGACAGCAAAGTTCTCCCTCTGATTAAGGTAGAATAGATCTGTGACATCTCATCCAAGCGCTCTTGAATATCCATATTGTTAATTTGATATAATGCATAAAAATTTCAACCAATTATATGATCTAAAGGTAAACACCTTCACTTATTCATTTTAAAGATAAATATTCCCACTTCATCCAAAGAGACACAATAGATGGTGGTCCCCATCTTTCACACGTTCAGTTGCTAGTGATGGAAAAAGCTGTTTTATAACTTAAAAGTTGTTTTATACATAATCTATCATATTTGATATTTTGCTTAAATTTATAAAAAAGCTTTTTTTAGGGAAAAAAATTGTTTTATGTCATCTAGTTTTTTCTATCTTAAGATTGGTGTGATTTGATTATTTTTATTCTAAAAACTCTCTTCCATGTTTATCCCTTCTAAACTAACTTCTAAAAAATAATTATTAAATTATACAAATAACTTCATATCATTTTTCATAATTTATTATATAAAAGTGATATTTTTGCATCACCCAAACAAAATAGATTACCTTAAAATCGTTTTTCAACAAACAGACCCAAACAAAAATAGTTTCTGATTATAATCGATTATCACAATAATCGATTATATAAAAATTGATTATCAACATAATTTTTTTTTTAGCTTTCCCAAACACACTCTAATGCCGCGCTAACTTCTTTTACTACAAGTGCTAATTAGTTAAGGTTATCTCCTGATCTTGTTTTCGAATTTTGACTTAATTGCGGTACAATTTTCACCTGCTAAATTATAAGGCTTTGTTGATTGTAGAAAATAGAAACACTAGGAAGAATGTTCTAATGTTTGGCGGGTTTGCAGAACTTGGTTTCCAGGTTTCACTAATAATTTTGTTGACTAGTTAGATTCCTGTGATATCATGTTCACATTACACTCTAAACAAACTTATAAAATGAAAGCACCACGGGCCACGGCCCTTCAATTAATTAGCAAACAAATACCGTGCATTGTACAGCAGAGATAAGTCGAATATATTTTAGAAAAAAATAAGTTTAGAACAAAAATCTTCCTGGAGTATTAGAAAACTGTACATGTTTGGTCACGTTTATTTTTAAAAAATAATTATTCTTTAAAACTCTTTTGAATTTTTTTTAATTATAACTTAATTATTGTGAACACAAAATATATTATTCATAATGCAACGTGATTTTAATGGCCCGGATTATGTTATTTATCACGAGAACACTTGCAAGACCAGAATCCAGTCAAATAAATTATTTTCTTTTTACCAATTTGTTTTAGGAGAGATTAGTGATTGTCAAAAATCATTTAGTGGCACCAACATGTGGTTGATTTTGATAATGGGTTCAAGCCTCTTAAGCAAATGATTAGAAGTTCGATCTCCGACTCTTGTTGTGTATGGAGAAAATCTGGTTGAGAGAGATCAGTCCTTCAAATTTCAATGACATACAGTACCTCAATGGATTAATCTCTGCAGCTGTGCGAAATATAATGGGGAATCAAAAAAATTCATTTAGCGGTGGTCTTTATAATTGGACTATTTTATTTGAAAAACCACTAATTTATCTCTTTGGTGTATGTCAATTTGCTTATAGACAAGTTTCCTTTGTGTAAAATATGTGGGTTATACGTATAAGAAATAAGAAAATGTTACACAAACAACAATAAGATAGACGAAAGGGATAATTAAGGTGTAAAATATTTGGATTGAATTGGTGTATAAAAAACAAATTATTAATATTATGAGTTTAATTTTTATATATATACTGTTGTGTAAATGATTTTTATAGTGATATTCAATAATATATTAACAAATCAGTGTTATTATTATTTTTTCTCTTGATTATTAAAATAAAAGCATACAATATTAATGTAAAGTTTTTTATAGTTACAATGTATACTACTTAAATCCTAATGTTATTACTATTCTGTGAAATATTCTGAATAACGGATTTTACATTAAAATATCAGAGTCGCTTGACTTAAATCAGGGTTGTATAGATTGTCGATCTTCAAAACCTACTACCTAAATTATGATTCCTAAAACTAAAAGAATAGACAGCCCAAAATAGTCAACACTATATATATATTAAACTAAAAAATGGCTAGCGATTCATAGCATTTCAGCAATAATTTGTATGACTAAGATTACTCTAATATAACTATATCCGCATTTGAGACAATATAAGGCAAGTCAAAATTCATATTGCAGGTCCAATCTAAAGTTAAAATTGATGGCTTAATTTCCTTATTTCTTAGGTAATTTGATATATCAATAAATATATCTCATCTAACATGACACTGAATCACATATAATAATGAAAGTAAATGACCTGATAGAACCTATAACCTAATCCACCATTTGGCCATAACTAAATGTTCAATCGAAAGATAGTGGAGAAAGAATATTTGACTATAACCCAAATTTGGTAGCATAACTATTATTTAATCTTGAAAATTAGGCTATCTTCTAAGCGTGCTGGACCGAACTAGTTTTTGGAGATTGGATTGGAGTTCTAAAGTACTGTATGTCAATTGTCAAAGCACGGAATAGAAAAATAAAAAAAATAAAAATAAATAGTTTTTTTACGGAAAATTGTTTCCTATATTTCATGTTTTAGGAACGATTTTTTTTTATCATTGGCAATATTAGTGTTCCTATAGTACAAAATGTTGCAGTAATTATATGTCAATCATCAAAGCATGAGGAATCAGTTCACCAAACGACAAAAAAAAGGATGAGGAATCAAATGTTAATAAGAATCATAGGGCTAACATCTTCGGTCGTCTAAACAATTTTGTGAAGGATCCAAGCTTCAATGTGATTTCAGTCATTAATTGTTTATTTTAAAAAAATTTAATCAATTAATCAATTACTGAATTTTATGAAGGACCAAAATTCAACTTAAATTTTGGAGGATAGAATTCCCCTCGTAAATGGTTAGGTGTACTATCATAGGAGCAGTGAGTTGTTTTAGAGCCTAATAGAGGAGTTTGTTTTCGGATAGAAAGAAAAAGGAAAGTTGTGATTTGAAATAGATTACGCACACAAACATTTTTATTGATTAGTGACGCATCGAAAGGTGTCTTAACTCTTAAGCCATTTGTTTTAGATTTTATTGGAAGCCTCAAGCACATGTCCGTTTCCTCTTGATTTAGGACTTTAATTCCCTCTTTGTATTTTTGAGACTTTGTTTCTTTCTTTATTATTTGTAATGAAATTTATTTTATTTTTTTTTACAAATTGTTAGCTGTATTATTTTCTTTCTGACAAATGTTTTACTCAGTTTATCTTTTTTCTAATTGAAAAAGGGTATAAATGAATTCATAGTGGGTTTCTCATTAGATATATAATTTATAGAGGGGTCTAAGGTGCATCACTCATCTAATTGCTATAAGACAATTTGACTTTTCAACTTAGTTTGTAGTGGAACATGTATATGTATTTGAGTAGTATTTATTAAAAGTGTCTATGGGTCGGTTTGGGTTGGGTTCAGCGGGCTTTGGAATCCAATCCAGTCAAAGGTGATTTAATTGGATTGGGTTTGCAAAAAAAATCATGAAACCAACCCAAACCAGACCAATTATGGGTTTGGTTGGGTGGGTCTAAGGATGTAAAATTTACCCGTACCCATGGATACTCACGGATAATATCCACAATGGATAGAAAATGGGTATCTTAATGGGTATTTGCGGATTAAATAAACATGTTTTTTCTCTACCCGCTTATTAATGGAGCAGGGACGGGTAGTATACTATCCATACCCGCGAAAACCCGCTAAGGTAAAATTAATAAAATATCCCTTTACATGTATAAACCAAATACCCTAATTTTTTTAAATACCCTTATTTTATTTTTGAAATTTGGCATCTACAGCACCCAAACCCTATCATTCCCAAGTCATTTTCCCCTTTCATCACCCTTTCAGAAGATGTATGATTATACTATTTACATATATATCATATTATTTAATATATTTATTATAATACTTTTCAAACACATAAGAATTTCTCATAGCAAAGAAAGAACTCAAATTAAATCTAATTGACAGAATTAGTCTGAATTTTATGTGTGAGTAAAAAAAATTGTGAGGTGTTCGAATATCCATGGATATCCATTGATACCCGCAGATATTGATAAATTTGTTTAAAACGTGCAAGATATTCACCCACACGGATATGGGGCGGAGACAGACACGTACAAAATCCATCCAATAGGGGGGTGGTGGGGGGCGCTACTACCCGTATCCAGCCCGCCCCATTTACATCCCTAGGTGGGTCGTCGGGTTTGGTAAGAAACACATTTATTTTCATCATTGGGTCGTGTTGGTTCGGGTATGCGGGTTTGTCAGGGCAAAAACATCAAAAAAGTACCGAAAGTCACAAATAAACTTGTTTAAAACTTTAAATTACATCAACAAGTTATGATAATATGACCAAGATAAAAAATAAACTAGATTTTTTAATTTTCTATGTTTTGACCGGGTTGGGTTGGGTTGAGTGGGTTTGCAATTCTCAAACCCACCACTCAACCCAATCACCCAAACCAACCTACAAAAATAAGGGTCGGGTCGGGTTGATCGGGTTCACAGGTTCGTCTGCCCAGATCCATTGACACCTCTAGTATTTACCATTAAAATAGCAAATACTGATTTATACTGCTTTGTTTTTTGTTTTTTTGTTTTGTTTGTTGGGTTAAATTTTTTTCCCTGGAGACAATCTCATTTGGGTGGTTCTACGGTGGGTGCAACGGAGACCGGAACAAGGCAGCTCGCAATAAAGATTATGCCTTTTTGTTTGGATTGATCTCAACATAGCCTTAGCGATAGATTGTATGGAGATGAACCATGAGTCACAGCACATTCTGGACATTCGTATTCTTGTATTTTGGAAGTTGGTATGATAATACTTCTGTAAATACAAATCATGTTTGACTGGTGGAAAATTGAGTTGAATAGTCAAATCTATCCAATTGACAGAATTATTGGCCCACCAAGTGCCACTTGACTCAACCTAGCAGTTTAAGGTTATGACTTATGAGATAATTGTTAGTAATTAACATGAAATCAGAGTTGTTACAATGTAGTAGTTAAAAATCCAAGTGCTTCTTATTAATTTAGATAAAAGTTAAATTTTGCACAAAAGAAAATGAATGTGGACATTATAGACGATTGCGTGGTTTTGGGATGGTTGGTAATTAACACTATCCAAGCTATGATGAGTACAATAGTATCTTTCCTTTTTGGTTCTCTTAACTGACTATGATTGACTAAAGTTGGTCCAAATTGGGGAGCGCGCATGCATATGCCTCACTATAAATAAAGCTTGAGGTAGTGTTTACTTGACTTACTCATCACTTCTCTCGTGTCGTGTTTAACTTAGACAATAATGGCTTTTACTCACTCACGTTGTCACGTGTTCTGCAGCTTCTCCATTTTGTTATGCAGCATGTTTGCCTTAGTCTCTTCTCAGTTAACTTCAGATTGCTATGAAACAACATGTCCCAGAGCCCTCTCTATCATCAGATCTGCAGTCTTCGGTGCAGTTGTCAAAGAGCATCGCATGGGCGCGTCCTTGCTCCGTCTTCATTTCCATGATTGCTTTGTTAATGCACGTTTTTCTTCCTTCATCTAATTAATTTCTCACTTTCACTCTCATGCATAAATAAATTTGATCATATTTCGAAAATTTGGCTTGACAATGCATTTATTCTCCTTTTTAAAATGTAATTTCATTGAAACTCTTAGGAAGGAATTTTTTTAGGCAAACTTGATAAAATTTACACAAAACTATCAATTTCTTTTAAGGATTCTAAGGAGAGATTAGGTAATTAAAGGGATAAACGGCTGGTGGATTGGAGATAGACTCCATTACACTTGGACCACATGAGGGTCTTTTTGGTTTATTTCCAGTTTTTTGTTTTTATGTTTCCATAGATTTGTATATGAAACGGTGAAAACAAAAAAAATTATTTTCAGTATTTCCTATACAAATATTTGAAAACATGAAACATAATGAAACAACTTGATAGTTTTATAATTATTTCTATTATAACTATGTCTCAAAATAGGAAATGAAAACAGGAAATTAGAAATAAACTAAAAAGGCCTAAGTATCTAGATGTTCTCTTATTTTTTTTTTCTTCATATTTTACGTAGCTTTACGAGTTTCTAGGTTCTTTAATATATTTTTTTAATTTGTTTCTACTTGTTTATTTTTGTGGCATCTTAAAATATCTCTTGAATTCTCTAGAAATGTACAATACCTTCTAACATTTTTTGTATTCTTTTTTTTTTTGGTACATATTTTCGTATTCTTTTATAGTAAATATGCATGTCCTCATGCATGCTTTGAGTTTTTCGGATCCAGCCTGACATGCATAAAAAATCCTCGATAACTATGAGTGCAATTGTTTGGCGCAGTAGTATTAATATTGATTGAATTCAATTAATTTAGCACATATATAGAAAAGTAGCTAGATGGCCGGGCATGGTTGTGATTAGAGCACAAAAATGAATCTCTAATTTAAACTTTTATAATAGTTGTATACATAGCTTATACCAGTTACCATGTTTATCATTATCATGCGATGAAAATTGAAATATTAACCAAGATTTTTACACCTTCATACGTTTCTCTAGATTATTTTGGTTATCCAAGAGGCTGCTATATAGCACCCATGAAAATGAGCTTATAAGTACATTTAGATGAGCTAATTAAGAATATTTTTTACAAGCATTAAGGTAAAAATTGAATCTTCATTATTAATGTATTTTACGTATAAAACTTGTAGGGATGTGATGCGTCTGTTCTATTAGATGACACTTCGAGCTTTACCGGAGAGAAGTCAGCAGGTGCAAACGTGAATTCTCTGAGAGGTTTTGATGTAATTGATGGCATTAAAACTCAAGTGGAGACTGCTTGTCCTGCAGTTGTTTCTTGTGCAGATATTCTAGCTATTGCTGCCCGTGATGCCGTTGTTGCAGTAAGTTTAATATTTAATACCATAATCAATATCAACACATAAAATCCAATACTAAATAGATCATGATGATATATGTACATTTGTTAAATTAAAAAGTTCCACTAAAATCATGTATTTTCACAATTTACATTTTGTAATTATCTTGTAATTAACTAACAACCTCTAATATGTATCTATTGTAATATGTGGAGACTAGAAACAACTTTAGATATAAGCTTATTGAGAACTGTTGTCAACAGAGTCATCATATATATACATTGACATTTTGGTGCTGAAAATTCATATTTAATTTTAATTGTAGATCTCATAAATTCAAAGCTTTAACTGACTGGTATTTTTTTGGTCTTCATTATCTCAGTTGGGAGGTCCATCATGGAATGTTGGGTTAGGCAGAAGAGATTCAACCACGGCAAGTAAAGATGCTGCAACTAAGGATATCCCATCTCCTCTAATGGATCTTAATGACCTCATATCTGCTTTTTCAAATAAGGGGTTTAACACCAAGGAGATGGTAGCCCTCTCAGGTAAATTAAAATAGTTATGCTATTCACACATCAGTGAACCATCACATTCCCAATTATTGCATACTATACATTATTAGTTATTTGTAATCTGACCATTGGTAAATGTGGTGTGTAAAATGTAGTGTGTACCAAAAACCCAACAATATCCAATATACTCAAATCAAATTACTTTTGTGTTGCTTATAGTTGTGGTTCTGCTGGTTATAGACTGGTTTGTAAAGTGTTTTGATGTATTGGGTTGTTGTAGCTATTGTACTCTTATTAATACAACACAATGTATTTGGTCATAAAAAAAATGTCTTTTACTAGTCTGTGGTTAATTAATAACCCTCAAAGAGATTGAATTTAGATTCTCTAAATTTGGATTTCATTAAAACTCCTGCGTTCAGCGGCAAATTTTAAGGGTATTTTTGTCTTTATCACATTTAATAAATCTGATTCCAAACCCTCTATTGATGGAATTTTATCTAAATTTAGGAATGCTCGGATCCATGAATCTGGATCCCACAAGATTATGTCAACATTAATTAAGATAAGTGAATCTAGTGTTTTAATGTAATTTTTCTCCTTTTTTTTTATATGTATAGGAGCTCATACAACGGGGCAAGCCAGATGTCAGTTGTTCAGAGGCCGGATTTATAATGAAACCAGCATTGAGACAAATTTTGCAACATCAGTGAAGTCAAACTGTCCAAGCACTGGTGGTGATAGCAACCTTTCCCCACTTGATGTCACCACCAATGTGATATTTGACAATGCTTATTTCAAGAACCTAGTAAACAACAAAGGACTTCTACATTCAGATCAACAACTCTTCAGTGGTGCTTCTACTGACTCACAGGTCACTGCCTATAGCAACAACCCTTCAACTTTCTATGCAGATTTTGCTAGTGCCATGGTCAAAATGGGAAACCTAAGTCCTTTAACAGGGAAAAGTGGCCAGGTTCGCACTAACTGCCGCAAAGTTAACTAAAAATTAGAAAATAAGATGAGCAAAACATGCTCACATAATTCAGTCACACACTACTCTTTTATTTATGTATCATGGTATGTCTAGTGATGAAGATCTAAGAATCTGAAGTATATGGCCTTTGTGGTTAGCAAGAAGCTCTGTTGTGTTAAGTTATTACAAATAACACTAGTATATTTGTATCAGTTGAAATTTTTTGCTTGATAATGATGACAAAAGACTTTAACAAACCACAGAATTTACCTTAACGCGAGTCACAACTTTATATAATAAAGAAACACTAACTTTGGCAAGACAATTAACCAAACATTATGTTTTTCCACAGTACCATTACATTTTCCCTACAAGAAGGTAGATGCTTTTCTTTTGGTTCATTTTCTGCTGTACAAACAGAGGAAAACTCTCTTTTCAAATCCTCCTAGACTCTTTAGTGAAGAAATAATTTGAGTACCACATGCTCCTGCAACCACTAGAAGGGAATTGACTACCTAAATCAACCATCAAATTTGAGATAATAATTTTTTTTCTCCCTAAATTTATCAAAACAGGGGTGTCATCAAGCAAATTAACCTGTTCCATCATAATATAACATTGTCAAGGTGACTTGATTGTTCTCGATGACAAGTGTATGATTTGAACCATTAGGATACGGCGACCAGGTTATCAAATATGAATTTTATATGAACCAACTAAACCAGCTTCTGAAAATATAACAAAAATATTTGTGAAGAGTTCAAATTGCAGGCGAATTATAGATAAATAAATAATGATGGTTCACACGTTTTGTAAAGTTCATTGCTTGAGGATAGTTTATGATTAGTTGGTTCTATAGTCATGCATAGACACTACATGCAGAAATCAGTGTCTCCTCCATTAACTAGAGAGAGTGAAAGACACACGCTTCCATGTTAACTACAGCAGTTTGGAAATGAAGCTATTATAGTAATGTGAGAGATTTCAAAAAAAAAACAAACTGAAAAATGGTTAAAAGCATATAACAGCACACAACTATCATAATACGATTAAATGGCCCAGCGGTCGTGACCTTACATATTTGTTGAGGTGGTGCGAGTTATTGTTACTTAAGTAACGAATTTGGCAGTTACTGAATCCTTTGAAGAGTTGTTTTGCTTCACCAAGTGACATGAGTTGGTCTATAAATAGGACCATCTGCATGCAGTAATGGAGACGAAAATCTCAGAATTTCCCAATCCATCTTCACTCCAAATCACCTTCTTTTCTCCCTTGTGTGCAGAGAGAGTTAAGAAGACTATTGTTCCGTAAACTGCCATTGACGATACGCTTGGTTTAGGGTGTGCAAACTTTGCCAAGGTTCTCCATTGTATCCTGAAGGGGATTCGCCAGTTACACCTGTTGCATCCAATCTACGATGAGAGAATGGTGGGGGCGAATCGAACCTAAAGCCTAGTGTCCTCACACGCCTTGGAGATTGCGCATTACCATTATTTTCTTCTTCTTTGTTGCAGATCCATACCTCATTTTCTAACAAGTACTACTCATTTAACCATCAGAAATTAGCAAAAAGAAAAGACAGTCGGAGGAGTTTGCTTCAGAATTTCCAACATGCATCTTTATTTTCAAAGATTTTGCTAACAGGTACCTTCGGACCACTTAAGAAATAAAAAACTGAAAATAATTAATGAAGAAAATAAGTAATACCATGTTAATTTTCTAAAAGGGTGCCAAATAAATGAAACAAAAGGGAAATGGATCCTAGAGAAAAAACACAGTTTTTTTTATATAAGGACACACCATATATGATTGTAGAATCCTTTAGTTCTATTTCAAAAAATTTGTATCTTCATTTTTCTTTCCAACAGAACCATGATATGTTCTGTAAAGAAACGTAGAAGATGATAGTTTGGTAGAATAATACTTGTGTATAGCAAAAGGATTACATCAGGGACTTAAATACAAAAGGTTTTGTAACTGAAAAATAAATGAATTTAAATATACAACTAATCACAAAAGATCGGGATAACAAATCACACAACATCAGGATGAGAGTTAATAGGCAATGGCGCAAATCATGGACAACATCAAGGAGCATATCATGGACAGCTAGCAGATTGCATAACAGCTGCAAATCATGGATAGCATCAAGGAGCATATCATGGGAGGCGCATATCATGGGATATCAATTGTAATAATAGTTAGGATGCTGTAACATTCCCCCTCAAGATGGGCTGTGTAAGTTAGATAACCCCATCTTTCTCTTTAGCCACGGGAATTGATCTTTGCCTAAGGACTTGGTGAACAAGTCAGTAATTTGATGTGCAGAACTAACTTTCATAGTGTTTATAAGACCGGAAGGAATCTTTTCACGAACAACATGACAATCGATCTCTATGTGTTTAGTACGTTCCGGATTTGAGGCAATATGAAGAGCAGACTGATTGTCACAAAACAGTGGTATTGGTGTAGAATGAGAGAGACCAATGTCATTTAAAAGATATGAGAGCCAAGTAATTTCACAAGTTGCATTGGCCATAGCTCTATATTTGGCTTCAGCAGATGAACAGGATACTACACTTTGTTTCTTTGTTTTCCATGAGACTATACTAGGACCCAGAAAAATACAATAACCAGAAGTAGAGCGTCGAGTGGTAGGACAACTAGCCCAATCTGAATCACAGTAGCCTTGGAGGAATAAATCTGAATTAGAGGGAAAGAAAAGGCCTTGGCCGGGAGTGGCTTTTAAATAGAGAAGAAGACGAATAGCAGTATTCATATGCGGTTGACGAGGTGCATGCATGAATTGGCTTAAAATGTTGACGGAGTAAGCAATATCAGGACGTGTAACTGTGAGATAAATTAGACAACCCACAAGACGACGATATGGTGCAGGATCAGTTAAAACGGTACCTTCAGAAGGAGATAATTTCAGATTTTGTTCCATGGGAAAGTCTACTAGTTTGGTAGCAGTAAGACCACTATCAGATACAATGTCAAGTGCATACTGTCGTTGAGATAAAAAAAAAGACCACGCTTTGATTTTGCAACTTCAATCCCCAAAATGTACTTTAAGTGTCCCAAGTCTTTAATTTTGAAATGTTTGTGTAAAAGTTCCTTAACCATTCTTATAAGAACCAAATCTGAACCTATGAGAACAATGTCATCGACATAAAGTAGAAGAAAAACATAACCAGATTCACGATGTAGGCAAAAAAGAGATGGGTCAGCTGTACTATGTGTGAAACCAAATTCAATAAGAACTTCAGAAAATTTTGAATACCAGTTTCATGATGCCTGTTTAAGACCATATAATGATTTTTGTAACTTACAAACAAGAGGCTCCCCCTGACGTTTGAAACCTGGGGGCAACTGCATATAGACATGTTCGTGTAAATCACCATGTAAAAAAGCATTGTTGACATCGAGTTGATGAAGAGGCCAATTTTTAGCAACGACAATAGAGAGGAGAACTCGAACAGTGACTAGTTTGGCAACAGGAGCAAACGTATCAAAATAATCAATCCATTCTATTTGAGTATACCCTTTAGCAACTAATCGAGCTTTATACCTTTCAATACTTCCATCAGAATTGCGTTTAATTTTGAATACCCAACGACAACCAATCGGTTGGTAGTGGAACTAAAGACCATGTTCTATTTTCACACAAGGCATCAATCTCAGATTGCATAGCATTGCGCCATTCCGGAAATTTCTTAGTCTCGGAGTATGATGTTGGCTCAGAATCAAAAGAAATTGAAGAAAGAAAGGATCGATGAGAAAGGGAAAAATTATGAGAGGGTAAGGAATTGCAAATAGGATAAAGAGTACCAAGAACATAAGAGGAAGAAGACGCCTGAGATGAGGTGAGGGAGCATATGTAGTCGTCGAGATAACGGGGTCGATCACTTGGACGGGTTGGACGAGGATGCACTAACGAGGAAGGAGTTTGGGTATGTGACGATGGCGTAGCATGTTCTGGAGGTTGGGTCTGAATAGGATTGGAAGGCTGGGGCAACGCCGTATCACAATCAAGGTGTTGGACTTGGTTTTGAATTGTAGAATCGTGGGTAATGGGTGTGAAAGATAAGTCAAGTGGTGAAGAGATGGGATTTGTAATGTTATTAGGTGGTGATAAGTTTGTATCTAGGGGGTGGGTGTTGTAATGTAGTTTGGTGGGTCTGGCGGTGGGTTCTCCTGGAAAGGATAAATAATAGGTGAAGAAAAATCTTATTTAGGTGGCAGTGGCAAAACTAAGGGAGACATTCTAGCATTAAGAATTTTGTATGGAAAAATATGTTCATGAAAAATAGCATCTCTTGTTACATAAATTTTTTTTGAAGATAAATCAAGTATTATGTAACCTTTTTGACCATGGGAATATCATAGAAAAACTCTCGGAGAAGCACGGTTATCAAATTTGTGATTGATGTGTGTGTTGCGGCCATATACCAAACAACCAAAAACCCGAAGATGAGAAAGATTTGGGTTTTTATTAAACAATATTTCATGAGGTGTATTGCCTTTGAGAACTGTAGCGGGTAGACAATTAATTAGATAAGCAGCTGTTAATACAAATCACCCTAAAAATCTAAAGGCAAGTTTGATTGAAAATGCAAAGCACGTGCAACGTTTAATAAATGTCGGTGTTTACGCCCCACGACACCATTTTGTTGTGGAGTATAAGCACAACTTGATTGTTGTAACACTCCCAAGTTTTTTAAAAAAGAGTTAGTTTGAGAATTAAAAAATTCATGTGCATTATCGGATTGTATTTTTTAAATATGCGTTTGAAATTGTTTCTCAACCATTTAAAAAAAAATGAGGAACGATGATATTAACTTCACTTTTGTGTTGCAAGAGAAAAACCCATGTACTTCTAGAAAAATCATCAACCACAGTAAGAAAAAATTTTGCACCAGAGGAATGAGTTTTATTGTAGGGTCCCCAAACATCAAAATGTACTAATTCAAAACATTTAACCGTGGAAATGCTACTTAATGAAAATTTTAGACGAGTCTGTTTTACCAACGGACAAACAGTACAAGTACATTTATTTGAAAACTTAATGCTAGAATCAATATTATTGAATTGTGAAGATAAAGATGGTGCCGGATGTCCTAAACGCCAGTGCCATAAATCAAAATGAGAGTCAAATGAAGCAGCGGAGATAAAGGTGGTAGGAGAGTTGTCCATGAGATAGAGACTCCCATGTTGCTCACCCATCACAAAAGTCCTCTTCGTCCTCTGGTCCTGTAAAAAACATGAAGTAGGGGTAAAAGTGACCCAAGAGTTAGTGTCTCGGGAAAGTTTGCTAATGGACGAAAGGTTAAATTGAAATGATGGAACATGCAAGACATGTGTTATTTATAGGCCATATTTTAAATAAATGGAACCAATATGATGAACTAGAACCAGTTTGTTGTTAGATAATTTAACAGAAGATGAGACTTTGGTATATGAATGAAAAAGTGAAAGATCGGATACCATATGATCAGTGGCACCGGAATCTAAAATCCAGAGGGAAGAACAAGGTTTAAAAGAGACAAAACAACGAAAAGAGTTGTAGCACCCTTCTCGAGCGTTACATCGTACGTGACATTTTAAGACCGAAAAGTAGGTTGATTAAAATTGGCTATAAAAGAATGGGGTAATTTTTTTCTTTTTCGCAAGTCGCAAATATAAATACTTTGATTCAAGTGAACGGACAATAAAATATTCTATTACCCTTTTTAGGGTTATAAGTTCGAAAATCATTTACACAAGACCCAACCTGACTCATACACAAAATCATTGAAATACAAAGATCCAGTATAAAGATATGGAGACGCAGTTCCTAAAATATAAGATACTTGGAGTCGCAGATCCATAAACAGTAGTTACATTAATTCCCAGACATACCCAGCTGGCCAAACTAAAATAGAAAATACAATCCTCTCTAGTACATTGTGAGAAGGATAAACCCAACTGACGAGATCTAGTGTAAACTCTATTTGAGTCCACTGCCGACGTCGTCACAAAAGTCTCTACTAGAGTCACTACAAAAGCGACTCTCAGACTAAACCATTTCCCTTTCTAAGGAAAACTATAACTTACTAACTAATTACTATTATGCATATCTCAAGAAAAGAAAGGTTAGGCATAACTGAAACCCTAATGCCATCTCCTTGAACCCTCTGAAGTCTGTAAGACGTCCAATAGAAGTTCCCCCATAACGTTCGCATGCTCGAACCTTGATCTCTATGGTGAATCAGTCAAGCGCCATCTTGACGTCTCAATCTTCTCAACAGAATACAGAAAGCACATAGCCAGCCGACATAGGCAAAATAAAATAAGGAGGTAAGATTCCATTTATCTTACACATAAGGCAAACATGCAGTGGTACGACTCACAGGTACATAATACAACAATACTATATTCCTTTTATCTCCCATTTTAATTCTGCAACTCAAAACTCCAAGAATATAATATACCAAACTCGACGGTAAGCTTATCAAGTATACCGAACACGGTTTGTCCATCGAAGGACAGGAATAGAGAGAAACTGATTGAAACCGTATAGTCTCATTCCTACACAGCCTCAAGGAATATCTGATTCTAACATCGGAGTTAATTTGATATTTTGGAAAGGAATGGTTAGTATAGGTTTCACATCTGCCCACCTTAGTCAATGGTGCTATCGTGTTACGCACACAGTCTAATCGTGGCTATTGTTTTACGCTCACGAGACTTTAATAATAATGTACGTACTATCATAATCACATGTGTTCTTAAACTCTCTGTAACACATCAGGCTCTTTATGAAACCTCTACAACTGAAACTCAGCTCCCTGGGCACAACGACCTCACCGAACATAGTGTTAACTATGTATCTAGGCAAAATTGCCGGAATACGTCCAATTGGTCTATCCATCGGATAACCTCATGATTCCACTAGAATCCACTTGCTGTCAATCGCTGACGAACGATATTATCGGGTACAAATCATCGGCCCTTCACTGATCCACAGTTCTCAAACAGACTTGTCATGTTTGTGTAAAGATATTTTAAGGTACTTGCTTACAAGTCCTAACACATTGTGAAATTGGATCGACAGTCCAATCATTTATTTCTTTACACTTTTCTAATTGAGCCTTTCTCTGGGCTTTCAAGAAATCAAATAACTCTTAGTCCATTAAATCTTATGGAGGTATGGATATTGAATTATCCACACTTTACGACAAATGGTCTTGCTTCACCATAAGTCATAAATTATTAAGTTCATATTTTCACTAAGTCATCCTCGACTTATGTTTTCCATTTACTTGAAATACTAGTCTTCAAGACTAAAATTATCTTTTGTCTTAAAACCCAAAACCTTTGGTTAAAACCAAATAATTTTGAAATCATATTACATTAAAGTACATAAGTACCAAATTCCTCAAAACAGTTTCTTGAAAAACATCGAAACTCTTAAAATATTGTTTTACCGCTTTTTACTGTATTTCAACTTAAATTCCATATTTTCACAAATATAATTATTTTTATCAAATCCTTTATTTTCCTAAGTTTCCATACTTACATTAAAGTATTAAAATACTGATTTCAAACTTTACATCATTGTTTTCTCAAAAATCCTTAAAAATATTTGACGACGGTTTCACTGCTTTTTACTGGTTTTAGGCTCAAAAGCCATACTTTTGAAAATATGGTTCTTAACCTCAAATATATTACTCACCTAGGTTATAATACTCATTTTGAGATGTTCAAAACACTGATTTTACAATTTCCTTTCCATATATACAAAATTCCTAAAACTTGATCGAACGTCGTTAAGTTTGTAAATCGCGTAAATCTTTTCTCAACGATTTTACACTCTAATAGTCCAAAACTCATTTTGGAGTATTAGAACAGTTTAATAGGTATGAAAAACATTCCCTAACTATCCAATAACATTTATTTTCGAAAATTGCATTTTAGTCCCTAAAGTTTCATTAATTACAAAAAGGTCCTTATTCACTTAAAACCTTATAACTTCAAATTACACCAAACCAACTTCTATAGAAATAATTTTCAGTTACCCTCAATGTTTTCAGAAATTCCTTTTCTGTCCCCAAATATTTTGCAATAATTGCAAAAAGGTCCTTGTTTACTAAAAAACTTATATCTTTTTATGTATTAATCCAATTAACACCAAACCAATTTCTAAGGTCTTATTTTATCATTCACTTCAACTGTATGACATATTTTCATATTTATAGTTCAGTCCTGCAATTTTCCAGAAATTGTATAAAAGTCCCTAATGACTCAAAAATTCATATCTTTTAACATACATCCCCAAATCAATCCTAACCAATTTCTATACTCTTATATACTCATTCACTCCTTATAAAAATTATTCAACCAAATTAAATCCCCATGGAACTCCCTCAACAAGTTATGGCAAACAACCAAACAACAATCATGGTTCCAACTTAAGGTTATTGGAACCAAAACAACCATATGACATATCATACCACAACCAAACATCAAATCAAATTATCCAAGAGGATCACACAACCATAAACAATAATACTTAATCCTAACATTCAGGATTTGAAAAAAAACATATAATTATTTTAAACCACATACATATCTACATTAAGGTAGGATAGTAGTAATCTCCCCTCTTACCTCTTGTAGATCCCTTAAAACAAGCAAGAATGACGTTGTTCTCCTAGGGATGGCCACGGTTTTTCTTCCTAAATCCTAGAGATCAACACACAAAGTTCAAAAGGATTATATAACTAAGCTTAGACATAACCAAAGATAGAAATTAAGGCTTAGATCACTTAACTTAAGCCAAAAGGATGATGATCAAGATATTGATGTTCTTGACAAATAAATACCCATTTTTGTAGAAGGGTCAAAATGGATTTTTGGATGTGATAACTAAGGCTTAGAATGATGAGAGGATCATGGATATGGTATTATCAAATCAAACAAGCACTTGGTTGGTGAGTTTCATGCTTAGGCCGAATTTGTGTATGAAGAACAAGGAAAGGATTTTGCTTCAAAACAGAAATTTGTGTGAGATGGATTAGGTTTAGAATGATAAGAGGATTAAGGATATCATATTGATTTTTCAAACAAATGTTTGGATCAAGTGGAAGTGATGGTAGCCGAAACTTGAACATTGAAAATAAAGAAGAATACTTTGTGTCATGAACTTGGATGATAACTTAGGAGTGAAATGAATTGAAAGGAAATGAAATGAAATGAATGAAGATCAGAGGAGAAGAGTGACTGGTCGAAATTGAGAGGAAGAGGTAGAAAGAATAGAAATAAAGACTTAAGTGTTTTTGATTCTTGAAACTTAGTAACTAGATAAGTTGTCAACTTAATGTTCTAAGTGAAATGAAATGAAATAAGTGGAAGAAAGTGTGTGAAAGTGGGCTGCCGTGTACCACAAGAAGAGAGGAGGAGGAGAAGTAAATATGAAATTGCCTTGTTAACCTTAAATGAACCATAGTTGAAGTTAACTATGCATAGGTTAGGTTAGAAGTAAGCAAAATATCTAGATATTTTTGGCTTAGCATTTATGAGCATTGATGAGGGAGGTGAGTCACTACTATGACTCACCATGGTGACTCATCCCCTATGAGTCGTCATGGATGACTCGCCGTTCTATCTCTCGGTGTATCTCTGTGCATCCGTGTTCGATTACGTTATTTACTGATAAGCCTCTGGCTCATCTAGTTTTATGACTAGTATGACCGTGGTTTTGTGCCAATTATATCTCATTTTCACCCAAATTAGGCTTGATTGTCCTCAAGCAAGGTTTTGAGTCCCTTAAGTAGATTTAGGGTTATTTAGCCAGTTTTCGAGTCAAATAAAGCACTTATGGCTTTTTCATGTTTTCAGGTTGACTTAGAGTCCAAGGAATGAGGGAAACAATGGAAATTGCAATCCTGGAAGCACTCGCCCCGCGAGAGGTTACTCGCCTCGCGATATTGAAGACCAGCATGTGCCAGAAAAGTCATGTTCTCTGCCTCGCCCCGCGAACTATAGCTCGCCTCGCGAGCCTGAAGTCAGCAAGCATCACGGTCATCCCTTGACACCCATCACGGGCGTGAAGAGAAACCCCTGGAAGATAGAGACCATCATGGCCTGGCCGTGATGAAGGTCACGGCCATGACAGATAAGCACCCGAAGACAGAGACCATCACGGCCTGGCCGTGATAGGCATCACGGCTATGACAACCCAGGTTTTGAAGACTCGCCTCGCGAGAATTCCACTCGCCTCGTGAGAATACAAATTCAAGCTGGCGCCATTTTAATATTCGCCTCGCGAGAGGCCACTCGCCTCGCGAGAATGCGCAGTTTCTGAAAGTTATAAATAGATGTTTAGGGCATAACAGAAGGATCTTTTTGCTAATCCTTGTTTTCGAATTTCTCTGGTTGTTTTGCGTTTTTGATGGAGAACTAATCTCCCTAGGTTGATCTGCTGTAATCGGCTTCCGCCAACACTTGAGGTCTTGTAATTCCTGATTTAATTCTCTTCTCTCTTTCAATGCTATTCGTTATTCTCTGTTTGCTTAATTCAGTTTGTATCGAATTAGTGTTGATTTATTTCCGATGATTTTATATTCCTAAACTTAATCGCGTTTGCTTAATTCGCGTGCGTTCAATTCGTGTTTGCTTAATTCACGAAGGGCTTCATCTGTTTGCTTAATTCGGAATTAGGAATATATGTCCCGTAGCGTCGGTTTCGCTTGTTAATCGATGCTACAATCGAAAAGGGATTAGACTCCGCTTAGGGCATGGAATTACATGAACCGATGATAGTGGGAAACGAAACAGCAGATTGATCGTCTTAGTCTTATTTGATAATAACGTAATTTGCTCTGTTTTTATGCTCTGTTTTCATTCTGTTTTCCAATCAATTTCAAACCAAACACCCCCCCCCCCCCCAAGAAAACTGATTTCCTTCGATAATAGCACTACAAGAGTCCTTGTGATACGATACCCGAGTTGTCGCACACTAAACTACATTTTTACTAACCGCTCATCTTTTGACGCGTGCGCGACAGCGCGTCATTTACCCGATTAGGGTTTTTGAGAGGAAAATGATGAAATAAAAGTAAAATGGAATGAGTTTGGTTTAGTGGAGGGGCTGCACGAAATTGAGTAGTTTTAGAGGGTATTTTGGTCAGAATTCACTTAGAGACACTTTTGGAGTTTCACTGAAAGAGTAGGGGCATTTTGGTCTTTTTACTAGAATAAATATCATGATATTTTGGTGTAATCATCACTACAAAAAAAAAACTGTTTAGCGACCGGCATATTCGGTCAAAAACATTCTAATTCGGTCGCTATTTAATGTAGCGACCGATTAATGGTGGTGGCTGATAACCTGGTCGCTAAGCTTTTAGAGACCGAAATGATAATTCGGTCCCGAACTGGCGACCATAATTTCGGTCGCTAAATAACAAAAAACGGTCGCTATACGGTTGGTCGCATTGTTTTGGGTAACCATTTTTAGCGACCGATAATCGGTTGCTAGTTCGGTCGCCAATGTTGGTTACTGTTAACCTATATTAGCGACGGATTTTATGTCGCTGATAAGCCTCTGGCTTATCTAGTTTTATAACTAGTAAGACTATGGTTTATGTGCTAATTATTCGAGTTCAATCTCGTTTTCGCCCAAATTTGGATTTAATTGTCCTCAAGCAACATTTTGAATCTTTTGAGTAGTTTTAGGATATTTTAGCTAATTTTGAGTCAAATAAAGCATTTCTTGCTATTTCCTAGTTTCAGGTTAAAGGGGAAGCACTTCGAGTCAAGGGAATGAAGAAAACGGTGGAAATTGCCATTCTGGAGATACTCGCCCCGCGAGAGGCTGCTCGCATCGCGAGCCTGAAGACCAGCTGAGCAACAACAGTAATCCTTTTTGTCTCGCCTCGCGAATCATGAAGACCTGGAGGACAGAGACCATCACGGCCTAGCCGTGATGAAGGTCACGGCTATGACAGACTGGAATTTGAAGTCTCGCCTCGCGAAACAACCTCTCGCCTCGCGAGAGTCCAATTTGAAAGCGCGCCATATTTAATATTCGCCTCGCGAGCGCGCGCAGAATCTGAACTCTATATATTGCTGTTTTAGATCAGATTGAGGAGCTTTTGGTTCTCCGCTGTTTTTGTAGAGTTTTGGACGAATCCTTGTTTCTCTGGAGCTGCGTCTCCCTCTTTTATTTTATTATTGTACAATGGTGATTATGTCCGATTGTTTGTGCGTCATTACGAGCATGAGGAACTAATCCCCTCGTCTAAGGGATCAATGAAACCACCCATGGCGGTGTAGAATTCGATGTGATGTATGTTTCTCTCTCTTTTCTTAATTAATGTTTTCCAATTCTGAATTGATTGTGTTGATCATATGCTTGCGTGATTGACTAGTTAAACGTGTTAAGGCTTAGGAGGCAATTCGCGTTTTAGAACTTGAATTGGGATCATCGGTCGACTATTGCACGAGAGTGAATAGAAGATCGGTGCAACCTTATAGGAACCATATTTAATAGAGTTTGATGATTGGGTTATGAGACCTAGTATGTAATTAATTGAATCGTCGAATACGTCCTATTGAGCACGATAGTGGATTTAGGAGAATTTGGGGGTCCTGGTTGACATTGTAATTGAACTTAGGGAGGAATTCATCATCACTTGGGTACTATGCATGATTGGGTAGGTGAATTTGTGACCTTAGACATTTTAATTTCAGATTTTTAGTTAATTATTCTTATTTGATTAGTTGATTTGAATTTGCGATCCTATTTTCTCTCTCCCTCAACCACTTTCCTTGCTTGACCAAACGTATCGGATTTCCTGTTAATTGGTAGAATTGGTAGCCCAATCCCTGAGTTCGACCTTGGTAATCGCTTACTGAGTTTTATTACTTACGACGACCCGGTACACTTGCCGGTGACTCAACAGTTGCTAGACCACAATCTGTTAATGTTAACTAAAGTTCAGCAACCGAATTATTGGTTTCTAATTCGGTCGCTAAACTGGTTTTTATTAATTTTTTAAAAAATTTAATTTTTAAAATAATAAATTTTTTCTATTTTTCTTTAAAGTTTAGCAAAATTACTAATAAAACACACCAAATTACTAATGAAATATACAATCATAAGAAATAATGAATATATATATAAAAAATAATCCAAAGTGTCGTACAAGAATCGTTTAAAGTCAAAAAAATGAAAAAAAAAAATCAGTCATGATGAGGGGGAGGTGGAGGAATCTAATCATCCTCAGCGTCCGTACCACCGACATCTGCTATCTGATCGTCCTCTGCAGTAGCAGCATTAGTAGCTGACAGCGGAACTGGAGGAGCGGCGGCGAGCGGGTACAACCTGCTCGAGCATCACCACCGAGCAAGCGGAGTCTGGATCCTCATCTGCTCCAACACCAGCCGCAGTGTCTGGCCCTGCTCGATGCTCGTTTGCATCAGCTGCTAGTGTGCCTGAGTCAACTATGCAATCTGGTTCACCATATGTTGCTCTCTCTTGCTCTTCTCCCGAAGCTCCACGTTCAGCTGCGTGATGGTGTCCTGCATTTGGTTGAACTGCTCATGAGGGACGGTATCGGTGTAGGAAGGAGCAGGCGTGCCGGATGATGAAGCGATAAACTCGCCTCCCAGGTGTTCGAGGTCATACACGTGCCCCTTTTTGTTCCTGCCCCCGCCAACCTCCAAATAAATGGCATTATCGTCGACGGAAATAGGAGAGCTGGGCCCATCACTAGTCAAGGCCTCATCTTGTGACTGTGAGGCACGTGATATGGCATCGTCCTTCTTCTCGTTGAAGCCCACCTACAAAGTATAGTTGAAGAGATTTAGTTAAAATTATAATCAATATTAAAAAATCATTTATAATAAATTACAAGTAAACACTAAATTATTTTTTTGCTTACAGCATAGTTACGGGCCTTGTCGTTGACCCATGTCCCCGACTTCAACTTCTTCGTCCTCTCCACCAACTCCATAGCAGTGGGGGCCCACTGTTTCTGTGCTTTCTGCACAGAAAAATATAATCTTAAATTCATAAGAATAATTAAAAATGAAAACTCATTAAATAGTATAATAAGTCAAAAGTTTAATGTATTACCAGCTCGTCGTAGTGGGCGGTGGCTGAATTGGACCCGTCGGTCCAAGCACATGCGCCACCATCAGAATCTCGATTACGCGGAGCTGTGGCCTGGATCTCCTGGAACTTCTCGGTAGCCCAGTACTGGTCCAGCTGCCTCCTGATCTCAGGATCCACCCACTTCCCCTTATTCTTACCCTTCCTTAGCTTGTTCGTCAGATTCTTCATGACCAATGAGCCTTTATGCTCAAATATGTCCCTGACGAGACCCTCTAAAGCTACGTCCCACCTATACTCTTTCTGAAACTTACAGTTGTTAGGAAATTCGTGTGTGTGTGTGTGTGTATATATATATAATGTAAATTTAATTTAAATAACTTAATAAATTGTTACCTTAAACTCTTGAAACAACTGATCCCTATGGCCCCCTGGGATGGCCTTCCATGTAGGCCCTAGACCATCAAACTTGCGTCGCAGGATCTTTCTTTATCGAATCAGAAAGGCCCTTCGCGGGTAGAAAGCTGCAGCAAAATTAGAGCATTAATAAATGTTATAAATAAATAAATAAAACAAGTAAATAGAAATTAACGATACTTTATATATATTAATAAATTAAATTAGCTTACTTGTTATCCCCCCTGGGGATAAGAAGAATCCTCCTGTTGGATGGACCACGACTCTCCTGTCCCGATGATGATGATGGTCCTGTCAAAGGTGTGGATGATGAGGGTACAGCCCGTGTCCCGGCCACATGAGGCTAGGTAGGGGGTGCAACTCCATCACCCTGAGGTGTCCCGTCCACAGAGGTGTTGGTAGGCTGTGTAAAAAATGAAAAGATGATTACACAACAGTATAAATAATACAAAAATAAATTACCTAAGTAGAATGACATTTACACAATGAATTATGATATAAATAAATTATCTAAGTAGTATCTCCGTCACTAAATTCACCCTCACTCTCATCAGTCTCACTTGATCGGAATGTGCCTTCGCTAGATGCGTCCAACTCGGATTGATCCATTAACTCTCTTTCAACTTCTTCCCCATTTCCGGAAATGTCCGCCAGAGAATTAACAATAATGTCCGGAGTAATTTACAACGGTACGTGGGGTCTTGAAAACTCATCATCTTGGTACGGAGCATCTTTTTCAGGCTGGTTGATTACATTATCAGTAATTATATTGCGAGCCTTTATCTTAATAACACCCAACCAGCCTTGATGTCCTTCGGGATATGGCGAGTAATAAACCTGATCTGCCTATTGTGAAAAAATGAATGGGTCGTACGCCTTATTATACCTTCGAGAAAGCCTAACTTGAATAATACCATATTTTTTTATCAATTTTTGTCCCTACGTCAAGAGTAGGATCAAACCAATCACACTTGAAGATAACTAACTTCATCACGGGGAAACCGGTATAATCGAGTTCAAGGATGTCAGTTAGAACCCCATAGAAATCATCCTCTACATTGCCATCAGTGGTTCGCACACAAACACCATAGTTACACGACTGCATTCCTTCATTCCATGTTTTTGTATTAAATTTATATCCATTTACAATATAAGTATTCCATGATGTAACCCATCTGTTAGGCCCCCGTGCCAAATTTGTCAACAATGGATTTTGAACATTGTTTTCTGGATCTAGTACCTAAAAAATCAAATATTATATTATTCTTATACATGCTATATATATAAGGAGATAAAATGTATTGCAACAAATGAAGATGCTTAACCTACATATTTAATGAACCACGTAGCAAAGTGAGAAGTAATTTCTCGATCAACCTGATCGTTTGAAATGTCAGGTTGGAGATCCCTTAGAAAATTGTCGTACATCCTACATATGGGAGATTAACAATGAGGGACGATTAATAATCATAAATGTCAATTGAACTTATAAAAGACATTGTAGAAACTTACTCTAAATATGGCGCCACCTCTTCACAATTTTGAAGGATATACAGATGAGCAGCATTAATGTCACGCTGCTCCAAGAAATGTCCTTTTGATTTGCCACTAAATCTGCCCGGATAGTTGAATATTGATATAGGAGGACAAGTTGAACTTCTTTTGCCCGAATCAACATTTCTAGGCATCCTTGTCCTTATCGTGTTAACTTCGTCCGGATAGTAATAAGAGGCAAAAGTGGAAGCCTCCTCTACTAAGTATGCTTCACAAATGGAACCCTCCACTCGTGCCTTGTTCTTGACTTTGTGTTTAAGGGAGTGCAGGAACCTATTAAAGACGGATACATACAAATAATTACTAGTTTTAGGGAAAGCTAAACTACGATTTCTTGTTCGTGAATTTCATATGTATTAAGTAAAATAGTTGATGTTGTTTACTGATGTCGTGCGAACGCACGTGCGATCCGGAAAGTGTACCGGATTGTCGCCAAGTAATAAAAGATATCGATCCCACAGAGACCGTGATCTCAAATCGCAACTAATTGTTAAATGATAAAACTGGACTGTATAAAAAAGATTTGGATTTTGAAAAGGTTTTAAATTGAAACAAGAGATAACTTAAAATCAGAATGAAGTAAAACAGAAAGTAAATCAATTTATGGTTTTTCAGATCTAAATGGATTCCTAGGAATTTGGGTTACCAACAAGATCGTTTATGTTACTAAAATGATTAACCCTTGTTAATTATCGAAATTGCCTTGAAGGCGAATTTATCCTCAAATAGTTTAAGCTCTCTCTCGGGTTACAAAAACCGTGCCCAATTGAACCAACCCTTACTCTCGTGGTAGTCGAATTCAGATTGGACCCTTTACGTTTTGTGACAATTCGTTAATCTTCGAAGGACGGCTTCTAACTCTCGTGATTTCAGTCCTAAGTCTGATTCTATAGATCCGACACCTAAGTTCACCGCTAGGTTCCTCCTTAGAATGTCTACGACATGTAAATAAGTGCGCACCATATTTACAAGTAATTAAAACACTAGAAATCAGATCTAAAGCAAAATCACAATTAACAAAGATATAACATCAATTCAATGCCATAAACAAACCTTGGCTAGAAATTAAACTACTATTCAAGCCTTCTCATGGTGACGACAAGCTTGATTACAAATAACATGAAAACAGAAATAATAGAAGAAGAGGAACAAGAAGAGGAGAGATCCTAAATTATAGCCTAAGAGTAGCAGCGAAAGGGTCTTCTAAAGCCTCTGACTTGATCCCATATTTATATATTTGGGAAGTTTGAATCCCAATCAAACACAAATCAGATCCAAATCAGTTGCTTCTGATCCAAGTAATGCGCATCACGGTCGTGATGGCCATCACGGCCTGGCCGTGACAGATTCTGTCCTGAGGGGGTCTGGCTCCATATGCATGTCACGGTCGTGATGGGCATCACGGCCTGACCGTGACAGCTTCTGACTTTTTTCATTCTTTTTCAGCTTCACTTGATCACGGCTGTGATGGGCATCACGGCCTGGCCATGATCAGCTCTGTTTTCCCCATTTTCTTGCCTTCCAAGCTCCCATCTTCGTGCCAGCTCCAACGCGACTGATCCTGAGCATTTTAATCTACTTTTCCTGCACACAAGCACCACAAAACCACCTTACTCGTTCCAAGGCAAAATTAACTAATAATCAAATAAAATAAGCCTAAACTATATGAAAATGCATGCAAAATGTCATGGAAATATGAGGTGAAATCACACTCATCATTTACCTCTCAAATGGATACATCCAGCAGTATTGGACTGAGCCACCAACTCTTGCTTCGTAAGGTAGATGAACTGGCAGGTGTTCCATAGAATCAAAGAAACTCGACGGGAAGATTTGCTCCAGCTTACCTAACAAAACGGGCATCTTGACTTCCATATCCTTTAATCGATTCACATTTAGTGTTGTCGATGTAAGCTCCCTGAAAAAGTGGCTAAGCTCAACAAGTGGGTTCCAAATTTGCTTCGGTAATGCGTCGAACACAATTGGAAGCAACCGTTGCATGAACACGTTGCAATCATGACTCTTCATTCCATGTAAATTTTCTTCCTTAATGTCAACACATCTACCCATCTGGTAACTTTAGTTCTTTAACCCACTTACAGACGGCCACTTTCTATGTTTTGCTTAGTGTATAACTTGCCTTCGATTTGATAAGTCTGCCACGACCACCGTCCTGCAACTCAAGCTCCTTTCGATTACAAATTTCAGCCAGATCCAATCATGCTTTATTTGTATCCTTTGTCCTCCCCTTGATGTCCATCACAGTGTCAAGCACATTCAAAAACACATTCCTCTCAGTATGCATGACATCAATGTTGTGACGGAGTAGCTGCATCCTCCAATACGGCAACCTCCAAAATATACTTTGTTTTGTCCAATTATGGTTGACGCCATAATCAGGAATATGTTCTCCCTGGGTTTCATGGACGAGCGGTAAGTACTGTACTCTCCGCCATACATTAGGACCAGACAAACGTGGTGGAGGCGGTGTTGTCTCTGCACAATGCTTCTTGAATACATTCTTCTTCCGCCTATAAGGATGATCTTCTGGAAGGAATTGATGATGACAATCAAAATATGAGATATTTCGACTGTTTTTAAGCGCGAATACCTTTGATCGCTCCATACATATTAGGCAACCAAGCTTCCCCGCGGTCATCCAACCCGACATCATCCCATAGGCGGGAAAGTCGTTGATAGTCCACATCAAAGTTGCTTTCATCATGAAATTCTTCCTTAAAGATACGTCATATTTCAACACACCATCATTCCACAGCATCATCAACTCATCTATCAGTGGCTGCAATTACACATCAATCTTACCTTTTGGATTAGACGGACCCGGAATTATGACTGTTAGGAACATAAACTCCCGCTTCATGCACATCCCCGGGGGAAGATTGTACGGAGTCAGGATAATACACCAACAAGAGTATGCTTTTCCAGACTGCCCGAAAGGATTAAATCCATCAGTAGATAACCCCAATCAGACGTTCCGAGGGTCCTGCGAAAATGCCATATGAACCCTATCAAAATGCTTCCAAGCTTCTCCATCAGATGGATGACGCAAGACATCTTGCTCCCTCCCAGGCTCACTATGCCACCTTATGTGAGCTGCAGTGGCCATTGAAGAGTACAATCTTGTAAGTCTTGGCAAGAGCGGAAAGTACCACATCTTTTTTAGCGACCTCTTCTTCTCAATGCCCATCCTAGTGGTTGTCTTATACCGATCCGCACCACAAAATCGACAACATGTTATGCTCTCCGCTGAATCATCCTTATAATACAACATACATCCATTTGAGCAACAATCAATTTTCAAACACCCCAGACCCAAATTTTCCACAGACTTCTTAGCATGATAAAAACTAGTAGGCATCCGATTGTCTTCTAGCAATGCCTTCGACATTGACCTGGTGAGGCGATTAAAACAGCCTTCTTGCATATTGTATAGTCAGATTTGATACTCAACCATTCCATGCACATCGATAACTCTGTGTACTCCCGACATCCTTCCCACAATGGAGATCGTGCAACACTCAGTATATCATAGAATCTTTGAGCTTCGGGATTCGGATTCTCCTCTATGTATTGGGAACCCATTCCACCATCTTCTCCCCCATCTTCTTCTAGTACAACACCAACCGATGGTCCAGCATGATCCATTATCATCTGCTCGTATGGATTCAATTTTTCCCTCTGGTCACCAATTCCATAGTACGAACCTTCAAACACAATCGAGTTTAAATCAGGCAACGTCTCACCATGGTTACTCCACCAATAGTAATCAGGCATGAAGCCCTTCTCATAAAGATCGGCTACAACTCCATCCACCCTTTTGAAAGATTGACACGTGCATCTTTTGCAAGGACACCTCAAATGATCACCACCCGGCCTGATAAATCTCTCCTGGCTAACAACAAACTCTATAAACTCACCCACTCCAACTCTATACTCTTCCCTATGACGTTCATTCCGATCCAACCTATGATACATCGATTTCCGATTCTCCGGAATATCCATTGCTAGCAATTAAATAAACTGACCAACCCTACAATAACACTTATATATTACAGTGCATTCCAATAAATCCATCAATCTCGTTCTTATGACAAGGTATGAACCTATCCCATTCGAGAAGAAACCTTTACCACACTCGGCTAATAATAGTTATTCCCTTATTCAAATACCTTATACTTAACAAAATTTTGGCAGCATTTCTCATCGGTCTCTAAGTACACGACTCGAGCACGGTGAGAATCACCGCGATCAAGTATGAACCAAGAGAACAAAAGGAAATGCATCAGACCGAGATTTCAACAAGTATATAAGGCATTTGAACATTGAAATGACAATTGTACGAGTGTGAAAAAGGTTTTTTCCCAAACTGTCCCACTTGAACAATTCAAGATTCAATACAATGAGCATGCGTACCCTGAGAAGGTACGCATGCTCATTAATATTGAATCTCAAATAGGAAACTAAGGCTTTCGTAACTTAATAATTAACTCTAGCAGAAAATAAAACCATTGACTTATAATGATTGCAACATACTTCAAAAAATATATATTAAAGCATAAATCGATACAAACTTAGATAAAATATAGTAGCAAACATCCTATTGAACTCCGCTCTCCACTAACAAGTAACACATAATTGTCAAACACTTGCATAACTTCTAAATTAGCAACACACAACAAGCATCCCGCCTTTTTTACAGGATCACATCCTATTGAGCTCTGCTCTCCACTAAGGCTATTCTAACTCATTAATCATAACAAAAGATACAAATTTGACTCTATATACAGAGCACAATTTTAGAGACAAAAACGTTAATAAGGACATAAAAATGGCAATCAAGGCATAGAATTGACACATCCATCCTATTGAGCTCTGCTCTCCACTAACAAACAACATATAAAGTTTGCAACCACATGCATCAATTTTAATCTACCAGCACACAACCAGCATCCTATTGAGCTCAGCTCTCCACTAACAAACAACATATTCAATTGTAACCACATGCATCATTTCTAATCTACCCACACACAACCAGAATCCTATTGAGCTCAGCTCTTCACTAACAATCAACAAATCAATTCAAAGTCTTCAAGAACCACTAGCAACAAAGAAAAAGATAGAGTGTTTGACCTACCTCAACTCCAAGTAAATAGTGAAAACGGGTGACGACTAGAGCAGTTCTCAATAGACAAAGAAAACTGTAAGAAAAAATAATAACATCAACAAAGGCTCTTGTGATAAAAGTATAAACTTGGAAATCATTAACCTACTTGCACACTTGCCACTCATGAAAGTATAAACAAAACATTTTCATTACATATCAGTACCATAGCTTGTTTAATCTGGGCATTGTTTTAGTGGCAAAGCAATAAAAAAAAGGTATGTTATGTATTTCAACAACTTATATAAGTGTGCCCAAAGTGTGCCCAAAGTGCAGGTGGCGTGAATGGAAGGGAAGAGAGTATGGGGAACTGATAGTGCAGGAACCCTAAACAGAGAGGTAAAATAAAATAAGTAATAAAAAAGAAAAGTGGTAAAATGGAGCAATGCACATGAGACAAACCAGCGTAGCATGTTCACCAAGATGACTTGCGAAATCAAAAATCCTCTTAGGCAATAACCATAGCATAAATATCATAAAAGGTCAATCAAATTAAAACAATGATCATTCAGTTAAGTTATTTTCATTTTTAACATCACAAAAATATTATTTACCTTTAGCTACACCAAAAGAGGGATTTAAAAAGTAGAAACAAAACCAGATTAGAACCAATTGGATATATGGGAAAAGGTGGCAGAAGTATAATGATCCTATAAACACTAAAATACCAGAACTCAAGTAGTCATAAAGCAAGCAATTTTAAAGTACAATTAAAAACCAATCAGCACCTGAACCACCTAGCAAAAATATATACTTTACAAATCATGGTAATTCAAGCTTTTCATCAAACACCTTGTTATCATTACCCTCAACACCTATCATATTGTTTAAACAAGACAATAATCCCCAAAAACTTTACCCATTTGATCAATACCAAACAGTTTAGCAAGTAACAGAGAATAGAAAATCTAATTTTCAATGCTTAACAGCTTCAATCTTCAACAGGCAACATCACATAAATCAAAGGTTCAACCAGTATAATAATACTTGAAAATTGAGTATTTTTTAGTCAATAGTGAATACAGTTATGTTGCATAAAATAAAAAGAATGAAAATAAAAAAATGCACACTAGCTACATTCACAGTAGCATCACCATCTCTTTAGTTTCAGTGAAGTACATTTTCAAGCAGCTATATTCACAGTACCGAGTTTCAGTCAAAATGAAATAAAAAATACATTCAAAGAGGGTTTACAGTAGCAGTAAAATACCCCCAATATAGTCTAGAAAAGCTATGAAGTGGCATACAATCAATAAATCAATCAATAATTATGTTTCACACTATCAATGGACCAAGTCTTTTCATTAATGGTCTGCTTGTTTACTTGAGACATAATAGTGTGATTGTTGATTACTTGAGACATAATCATTAATCATTCTCTAAACCCTAACCTGAGACAAAACTGATCAGAGGAGACTGTGGGGGTGGTGGCCGCGTGAACAAAGCCCCTTGAGATGGTGGTGGTGGTCGGAGGAGGAGGTGGCAGCACCTGAGAGAGATATAGAGATAGAAACTTAGACAGAGAGAGAGAGAGAACCGATCAAGAGAGAGCGCGCGAGACAGAGAGAGATGGAGGAAAGAAGAAGAGAGCTTACCTATGGAAGAGGAGGATGGTGGCAGTGGTGGTGGTCGGAGGAGAGTATGAAAGAGAACCTGAGAAATGGAGAGAGAGTGAGAGACAGAATGAGACAGAGAGAGGGCGATGGAGAGATACGGAGAAGATGAGAGCTTACCGGAGGAGAGGGGACGACGGTGGTGGCTCGAGGCGTCCTGTGGTGGCCGGAGCTCGCGAGACGATGAGAGAAACGGTGAGAGAGAATGAGAGATTCGGGCGAGTGAGGAAGAAAGGGGGCTGCACTGGTTTTAGGGATTTTATTTTTAGTAACCGAATTATTCGGTCGCTAAATCGGTTGCTAAATGGGTTAATTTAAAATTTGAATTCATAAATTTAGCGACCGATTTAAAATTCGGTCGCTAACACGCTCTATTTTAATTTTTTACGCGCCGTTTAGCGACCGATTTAATATCGGTCGCAAAGATAAATAAAATTTAACCGTTGCATTTAACTCGGTCGCCATTTCGGTCGCTAAAAAGTCAGCAATTTTTGACTTTTACTTTCCTTTATTTTGCGACCGAAATAGAGACCAACAACTCTGCTACGCTCTATTTTGGTCGCTATGTCGGTGGCAGTATCAACTCTAATCAGTGTTTGATTTAGATCCTACAATCGGTTGCCATTTCGGTCGCAAACAGCAACCAACAAATTCGGTCACTATTTTCGGTCGCTAAATAACCTTTTTTTTGTAGTGCATTATGCTATGAAAATTTGTGTGGTGAAGGTGCTCCTAGGGTGATGGCCATGAGTTGCTAGGGAGAATAAGGTAAAATGTTGTCATGGCACACTTTAAATTACAATGCAAGCTTAAGAGTATTTTGGATTTTTCACATTTAAGTCATCATTACATGCATTTAATGCGAGGTGACTAACCCCTATGACTCACTCCCTTGAGTCATCACAAATGACTCATTGTTCTCTTCCACCCGGCATCGGGTTTTGTCTCTACACCTCCGTTCTCGATTCGGTCGATCCCCAATCGTCGAGTATTCGCCTGACTAACGTATAATAACTTATTTATTTTGAAAATTTTCAAAATAACCACTATGGTTGGAAATAAAATAAAAATCTAAACTGTTTCGTTCTCAGGTCAAAATTAGGTTTTCTGATCAGTAAAATCTTACTGTCAGTTAAAACGCAGACCGGGTTTCGTCTGAATTTTAAACCTAAGTTTTTACCGTAACCTTACACCGTAAGGTAAAGTACAATTATGATTTTATTTTATTAAAAATCATTTTCTAGATCTAATATAAAAATTACAAACAATTACAATTCTACCGATAATTGAAAAACAGTAAAAACAATAAAACGGTGAAAATAGTAAAAACAGGGTGTTACAGAGTTACCTGCAAAATTTGCTAGAGGTTGGTCATTACCAGGTTTAATGAGAGAGAGTAATTGCAGTATTTGAGTCTGAGACAAATTAACCAGAGGCTGAGAATCTGTAGATGAAGCAACAACAGCAGCAGTTGGATGAGCCTAGAAGGTCTTGAGCCCCGACTATCACAAGAGGAAGAACCACAACGGGATTTGTTGGTTCCAAGATTGTGTTTCCGCCATGAAGGATAACCAATTTTGGTATAGCAGCGACTGTCAGAATGACCATCAACATTGCAAATGGAACAATGATAAGAAGGTTTGGTGTTGCCATCTCGAAAAGGAGTGGAATGTTGAGCAGCTATGGATGGTCAAAGAAATGAAGGACCGAATTTAGGCTAATACCATGTAAAGAAATGTAGAAGATGATAGTTTGGTAGAATAATACTTGTGTATAGCAAAAGGATTACATCAGAGACTTAAATACAAAAGGTTTTGTAATTGAAAAATAAATGAATTTAAATATACAACAAATCACAAAAGATCGGGATAACAAATCACACAACATCACGATGAGAGTTAATAGGCAGTGGCGCAAATCATGGAAAGCTAGCAGATTGCATAACAACCGCAAATCATAGACAGCATCAATGAGCATATCATGAGAGGCACATATCATGGGATATCAATTGTAACAATAGTTAGGATACTGTAACATTTTTTTTTGATAAAAGCCAAATTATGGCAATTCATTCATAATAGTGTCAGCAATACAACTAGGAGCAATATAAAAACAACAGGAGCTAGCATACAACAAAGACGCCCTAGCCAAAGAGTGAGCTACTTTGTTTGCTTGCCTCCTAATAAACTTTGTTGAAAAGTTTGTAAAGTAAGAAGTAAGACCCTTGCAACAATTGACGATGATATCAAACTCAGTAATATTTTCCTTTGATGAAGATAACTCATCCACCACCCATTTACTATCAACTTCAAAGTGAACGTTGGTGAAACCCAGCTCAATGCACCATTTAATGGCAAACAAGAGACCCATTGCTTCCCCCACCTTCACTTCCAACTTTGATTCTACCCACATTGTTTTAGCTTGAACAAACTTGCCCTCATGATCACGGATGCACATGCCAAACCCGGATAAATTTATGGCCTCAAAGAAAGCTGCGTCAACATTGTATTTCAAAGACCCAAAAGGAAGAGGTGACCATCTAGCTCAGGTAATGTCAGGACCAACAGCCACCTAAGGGAGTTTCCTTTTCCTAGTTAAAATCCAACTGGACAACATCTCTATTGAACAGCTGATGACTTGAGTTCCAGTCATATCCTCATTGTTCCACAATTTTTGGTTCCTGGCCTTCCATATGCACCACAATATCATCACAAAATCCACCCTTTTATTTGAGTCAATAACACCACTGACCAAGAAATATAACTCAAAGAAAGAGTTCACCTGGTTAAGAAAAGGATCAATGATGTGCCAATACCCAGCTTGAATCAAAATATCTCTACTCTTGTCACACTACAGTAATGCATGACACTGAGATTCAAGACCAGTTTCACATCTCACACACGAATTTTTACAAGCCACGCCACGCCTATGCAGGTTTATTCTAGGATACTGTAACATGTTCTTTCAAAATAAGAGAGAATCCAAACCTGAAACAAAAGTTGGTTTCATTTCGAAAGTATTACTTCCCCCAGCTTAAAATGTGTCATTCAAGATAATATATAAGGATTAAGGGAGTTATTAAATAGGCTTGATTTTAACAAATTCTAATTATTGGGGGCACTTGGAAAATTATTTAAAGTTGGACTAAATTTAAATTTGAATAGTTGAAGTATGGATACATATCCTTAGTTATGGATATATTGAATGCAAAGAATGAATCCTGATTCGAATTAATTTGGCACATTTAAAATAACGTATGACTGACTGTCGATTACTAGTGATTCCAGCTTCGAGCAGGTGAGTTACAACCTACAATCCAAACCAAGGACGGGTTTTTGGAGTTAACTCACCCTCACGGGATCGTGATCCTTTATCCCGGCCATTATACATGTGGCCCGGCATAAGGGGTATGATGAAAGATATAAGATGCAAGTATCCTTCAAAAAAAACAATACATATATGCATACAACATATAATATGTAGCACAAGCGAGCGATTTAATTAGTCCGACATTTAAAGGGATTAAAAAATAATAATAATAACAATAACGACGATACCAATAACAAAGATAACGACAAATCTCACATTTAACAGACTCCTTGACACTTCATTGTTCAGTATTTGAACCTTAGACTTCTTATGGCTCACAAATAGACATTTTTTTGATAAAGTGAATATAAAAATTGGCACGACTTTGTATTATACAATTTCTCAATCTTTACCCTTCTTCCAGACTTGTAAGTTGTAATATGCAGTTTAATTTAGTTGACTTTTCTGCAATTGCATCTGATCTCTCCCTTATTCCCTGTAAGAGGCTTCATGTTACCCATCTTGATCATAGAAGCCCCAAAGTCTCTAGCAAAAGCATAAGCGTTTTTGCTGTATAGTTGCACCAATCTATGACTTTCACTACCATCACCCTTGAAGAGCTCTTGATCAGATTGAAGGAGGCCCTTTTTGTACAACAAATGAGTATAGTATGTGGTGTCAAATCTTGCAGGAGTTGTTGCATCCAGTGGTGCTAAATTGTTGTCACGGCCAGTTCTAGGGCATACAGTGTTACGCAAAGTGGCTGCGAAGTTTTGGTCTATGTTGGTGCTATTGAAGATCCTGTCCTTGAAGGAACTGCACTTGGCAAATCCAATGGTGTGGCCACCAGAGAGGACTACCAGGTCTTTAAGGTTCAACCCATGAGACTTGAAACTAGAAAGAAGCTGTGAGAAGCTGAAAAATGGGGGAGGAAGATTGGAATTTGCAGCATCCATATATGCATTTCTTGCATCTCTTCTGCCTAGTAACACTCGGTACCAATATTGTGGTCCTCCCAACTGTTAACAGAAGCACAATTTGTTAGTTTTCAGTGTGCAGCAATGTTATTTTTACAACTAACTAGTCTTTTTTGCAGCATTTTAAATTTAGGTCCACAACCACATTTTGAGTTAGGTTGCTATTGTGACTGTATTGTTCCGTAATAATGAAAACGCAATGTGATCCCAACTACATCCGCGACCGCAATATAAAACCAGGAATCTTTTTACATTTTTATACTATTAATTCACCTCCATTTTATTTAAAAGAAAAAGGTAAAATAAAAAATAAAAAATAAAAATTCCCTTCTTTTTTTTTTCTTTTCTCTCTCCTTTTTTTCTATAAAAAGAAGACGTGAAGAGGTTTAACAGTTTTATTGGGCGTATCAGATGACATGCAACCAGAATTGTGAGAAAGAAAGATTTGGATAAAACTCACTATGGCTACAGAATCACGAGCTGCTATAGCTAAGATATCTGCACATGATACCACAGGGCGTTTGCAAGCATTGTCAACCGCTGCCTTAAGCTCATCAACCACCTCAAACCCTCTGATTGAATTATTATTTGGCAATGCAGTCTTCTCTCCCACCAAAAAAGGGGTGTCATCTAGCAGAATTGATCCATCACAGCCCTGTAGTTTGACATAGAAATTTCAATGCATCATATCTATGTATGTTGTGTTAAATTATTTTTCAAAAATGTTGGGTTCTTATATGGACTTTGGGATAACCATATAACAGTAGTAAGAGAAGCAGCATATAGAAAAAAAAGGAGGCTAAGATATAATTATATGATAACAAATTCTGACATGAATAATGGTATATGACTCAATTCTAATTAAGTAACTATACTGATGACAATATAGAATATATATATAAATATATGTAACTCACATTAACAAAGCAGTCATGGAAGTGCAAACGCAGTAAGGATGCTCCCACACGTTGCTCACGAATAATGGCTTGCTTAACAACTGAGTTTATGATTGGCAATGCCTGAGGGCAAACTTTGTTATAATAATCAGGAGTCAGCTTGGCATGGATAGGGATCCAAAATGTTGCCAAAGTGACCATAACTAGGACAAGGAAATATTGGACTTGAGAAGCCATTTTATGCATGCTTGTACGTGGCTTAATTTCAGCTAAGATATTGCTTTGTTTGTGAGTAACGTCTAGCTACAGGGAGGATTTATATATAGAGGAAACTTATAGCATGTTAGTTTACTTGTTTGAGTTATCAACATTTATAATATTTTAGTTCATATATATATATATATATATATATATATATATATATATATATATAGTGCACCAAATTGATTTGTTCTAAATACCATTGACCCAAATCCCGTAAGAATTGCAAAAATGTTACTGCGCCACCAACTCTTAGATATAGTCTAACACTCTAACTGTCGTATGGGTGTATGATACAGAGATACACCAGTTGTTCTAGCTAGTCACTCATATACAGCTAAACAGAAGAAAGAAAAAATTAAGTAATCAAATTTGTAAGCTGCTTTTCACCCTCGAGTAGCCGGTTAATGGAAGTGCAGGAATGCATTATTCTTGTTGGTAAAACAACAAAGTGAAATGTTTAACAATCTAACTCTTTTTGTTGCCTTTGTACACTCTCAGAGTCTCAGTACGTCTCTTATTCTATGCTATGATTATTTCTATATACCAAATTTTACATCGATATATATGATCCATTAATTGATCTCTCCTCAAATATACCAAGATTAATTACAACAGTACTGCTGACTTATAACTTTTATCTCGTGAATCTTTCACATATAAAAAAAAGTTACAACTTTGTAACTCTTTCATGCATGTAATTGAATTTTCTTACAAGTAAAAGATGTTATTAAAGATGAGGATGTATAACAGATATCCCAACCCATATATCATGTAGTTGATTGAATTGATAAATAGTCGAAGAAAATACAGGTAAATATGATTTTGTTTTAATTAATTAGAGGGAAGAGGTTTGGAGAGTACATTATACTACAAAGGCTTAATTGCATTTTTAATCCCTCAACTTTTTCAATTGTGTAATTTTGGTTCCTCAAAAAATTTAATTGCACATTACATCCCTTAACATTTTCAATTGTGCGACTTTTGTCCCTAAAAAATTTGGTTGCACATTTAATCCTCTAATTTGTCGAATTGTGTAAAATTAGTCCTTCCGTCCATGACTAGTCAATGTGTAATTAAATTTTTGATGGATCAAAATCGCACAATTTTAAAAGGGTTACATTTATAAAATATAAATTAAATTTGGAATAATACTTTTGTATAACTTATTTTCTAGTGTTACATTTGCTAACGTTATGTCTGATCACAAAAAGAAAAATAATGGAGACCCACGGGTAGTTAGCATAGCTACATCAGTAGAGTTATACAATATATGTTGAGGTGATTGTATAAATTCCACTCCGTATACAATTAACGCCACTTGCTAAGAGTAAAGGTAGCTAGGACACGGCACCTGAAGTTATAACTTATAATGTTTAGTTTTGCTAATTGAATCAATCATTTTCTTGCCAATAGATAGTGAAACATGGGTTAAGAAACCTACATATATTTCAACCAAATAAAATTACTCACACTGTCACACAGTCAAACTTGCATAGGCACACTACGTGCACACATTATACTTATAAGGGAGGGGGATCCATAATGCCGATCTTTAATTTATACTCCTACATGTGAAAGGTGAAAACATGCTTTGATTTCAGGACCTTAAGCAACCACCTGCAGAGGTCTTTAACTACCTCCTATAAAGAATTAATCATTGTTAAGGATAAAATTAATCTTATAATTAAGACATAATATCGGCATCTAATGAATTTATAACTTTCTAAGAGCTATATGTAACGCCTTATAAAGACTTGAAAAATCCAAGGTAAATAAATTGCTCAAAACCTCTTTTGGAATACGCCTATGTGGGTGTACAATAGTCATTAAGAACTTGATTAAAATATGAGTAATGCGATGGCATGAAAAGCAGCCTTGATAGTAATACATTAGATTGATCTGATCTATTACCCAACATGCTGTTAATCAACTCCACACAGCATCTATATATATTTTTTATGATCAGTTGACAAACTATGAAAGTCACAGCTAATCTTCCAAGTTTTTTATTTAGATTTTCATGTATATATCTTTATTTGATTTTATCTCCAAAAAAAAATCTTACTTTTATTTTTTTAATAAGTATTATTCGTTTTGGATCGAGTTAACCGATTTAGAAATTAGAAAATCCAATATATGAACCAAAGGACTTTATGATTTCTAGCTTTTAAGTCCAATCCAAACTAATGTCCGAGCCAATCCACACTCCAAGAAATTGTGATTATTTCCGACTCCTAGATCTAGTCAAAGTTAACAACTTAGCAGCCTCGTTGATGAAATTGATATGAATGTATATACAACTGTAAGGTAACTGTGAATTCGTACGGATCACTTTTGTTTTCACACATGTTCAAAACGATCTATTTGTAAACAATCTATTATACTATAAGAAAACATGGATTTACCGACGGACTTTTTTCCAACGGAAATTTTATCATTACCGACGGAAAACTCCGTCGGAAATCTGGAATCGCAAAAAACACAGACTTTTCCGACGGAAATGCCATCGGAAACGTTAGCAACAGGCATTCCGTCGGTACATCCATCGATAAATTGGAGGGAAAATGTGGCGGGAAAGATTACCGACGGAATATTCCGTCGATAAATTATAGACGGAATTTTCCTCCGAACGGCGTCTCGAAAAAGGGTTTACCGACGGAATATTCCATCGAAAATGCGTCTCGATATTTGGGCAAGAAAGAGGGTACCGACGGAATATACCGTTGGAAATGCGTCTTGATATTCCAACCAGCCCTCCACTACTTCTACCGTGCCACCACCGCAGCCGCATGATGCTGGTGTGACTCCCGCGCCACAGCATGATGGTCAGCCGACGCTGATGAACTACAGGATGACGATGACTGTTATTATGATGATGATTATTAGGATAGTTTTATATTTATTTGTGTTTTCTAGACAGACAGATATTTTATGTATGGAATATTTATGTTATCTTAAATTTAATTGCCTTTTTAATTATTTGTAATTTCTATTTTTGATCTAATATAATAATATAATAATATAATAAATTAAATATAATAAAATAACAAATGTAATCTTTTAAATAAAAAAGAATTACTAATTTATATTTAAAATAAATATTTAAATAAAAAAATAATTATTAATTTTAAAAAAATTAAATAATGACGGAATTTTCCACGTTTCCGACGGAAAAATCTGTCGGTAACATTTTCGATGGATTTTTCCTTCGGTAACATTACCGACGGATTCAATCCGTCAGTCGGAAACCGTTTCCTAGGAGCCGGATACCGATGGATTTTGGTCCGTCGGAAACGTACATTATCGACGGATTGTTTGCTTTTCCGACAGGTTTTGGCCGTCGGTACGTAATCCCCCATTTTTTTGTAGTGTTATATACTAATAAGTTTGTCTATATTAAATTCGTGTATACTAACAATTTTTATTAAGAAAACAAAGACCGCATCAATAATATAACAATTTTTCCGTTCGTAAGAAATTATATGTGCTTTATGAGTATATCAAGTTCACACAACCCTATTTCTTAAAAGACACCTTGATTCTTATAAGAAGGTTCTCTAGTAAGGGAATATGTAAGGACAAATTAACATTTTCTATTTTGTCTAATGATTAACACTATTGAAATGTTTGCAATTGAGAACAAGGTTGCATTTGTACAAGTCATGTACAATGTGATTTTGCTATTTTTTTTTAACAGATCCATCAGCTCACTGCATACAACTACTGCCTATAAATGCTGCAAAAATAGGAATGAAAGGGAGGTCTTGATAACCACAAATTAGCTAATTCCTCACTCAAACAAAATTCTCATTAGGGTTTCATTTGGCTCGTGCCCAGAATTGATCGAAGGTACCTGACCATCACGAAAACAACTTCCTAAATCCTTAGCAACATTTCAATACAAAAAATACAGAATTCTCGAGACTCAGAGTCATATCAGTAGTCATAACTAAAACATACACACCAAATCACAAACACCTTACATGCACGCATATACGGTTCTTGTGGTGGTGGTGTTCGTTTTTTTCTCCAGAATGGCGTTGTTAAAATTAAGAGTGCTTTAAAATCGTGCTGTTGTTATATAGTTTTGCAAACAAATCCCTGAGATGTGACGTGTCAAAAAAATTTTGATGTGGCATCTTTCTAGTTGGATCATGGAGGGATATACAATATCCCAACTAGGGGTGGGAATAGGTTAGGCTGAGCAAGACCCTGACAAGCCTGGGCCTGACCTACGTTACAATCTCGAGGTTTGAACCTGACCTATGGCCTGATATAAGCCAATTTTTAAGGCTTGAGTCTGACCTACCTTAAAGCCTGATCTGACATGAAAAACTACTTAAAATCCTACTTATCAACAAGACCTTTAAATATATCTCCACCTATAAATATGTCATATGCTTTCACTTGTAAATATGCTCGTAGGCCTTTAATGATAAAGAAGTTGGTAGACCTATACTAATAAATGTAACCAGACGTTCAAAAATAAATAGGCAAGTAGACCACTACATGGACAATAGACCTTTACTTTCAAATATTATAATGTAAATAATATATTGTAGTATTATAATATATTATATTATATATGTGTGTGTATGTTAAATAGGCTGGCCTGATAGGCCTAATACCTTTTTTTAAAAGCCTTAGGCCAAGCCTCTTTAGCTATATAGCGTTTTCAAAAAGCATTTACCTGACATTTTTGCTAAATAGGCTAGGCCGAGCTAAGCCTTAAATAGGTCCTCGTAGGCCCCCGACGAGCGGCCTAGCCTATTCCCACCCCTAGTCCCGGAATAGGCCAGACCAAGCCAGACTTTGCTTAAATAGGCCTAACCTGTTTAAAAAATTAAAAGCTTAAGCATGACCTGTTACATGTTAAAGACTTTATTTTAAGTCCGACCTGATCTTTTTAAAAACCTGACCTGACCTGACCTATTAGCCTTTTTAAAAATCTATTTCGTATTAAGGCCTTCAGATCGGCCTTTGGCCCTATCTCTAAATAGGCTAATAGGCCATTAAATAGGTCAAGGTCTCTCTGACCTATTTAAAATTGGCTTGTTTAATAAAATTGGCCTACTAAAAAAAATAAAATACTTAAAATTGATCAAAAGAGAAGTGAATTACATACAAATACACTATGTTAATAGGGAAATTAAAATGCTGCTATAAGCTCCCAAAACAACATACATAGGGTAATGTACTTAAAATCATCCATTCTATAATGAATTCAAATGCTGCTGAGCTGTAGCATGTAAGCTCCCAAAACAAATGTAACCACAATATCTGCCAATGTCCAAACTTCTATAAGCTCCCTATGTTAACAGAATTCAGCAACGAGAAAAAATGCATCAATTCAATGTTACAACTTATAGAAATCAGCTTCAAAAAATAAAAAAAAACTTATAGAAATCAGCAAGCAACAAAAACGCATTATCAATTCCACTATGGTTTTGATTGATTAGAAACAAAATCAGCAAGCAAGACAAATGCATCAAATCTTCAAGGTGATCTCCTAGTGCCCTTCATCCACCTTCAAAAGAAGAAAATAATTTGTCATTAGACTGAAATATACTCTAAAATAACAATGTTAACAAATACAAGAAAGAAAATATTACAAAATATAAAATTTAACCTTTATACAACAGATGAGACACAACAACCAGAAAAAGCAGTAAACATATTGAACTGAAAAACCAGTATGTCATACTAACAGAACGAATAGAAACAAAGAAACCATTTTTCTCAAATAAAAAAAAAATGAAGAAAGCAGATAATGGCATCAGTATAGGACTTTACCTGAGCAGTGAAACAGGTTGTTGAATGCGGAGCTTTCTTCTCAGACCACGAGCGACGGAGCACGGCGAGCGTCGAGGCGGAGCACGGCTAACGTCGAGGTGGAGCACGGCGAGCGACGAGCGAACCAGCAGCGCACGGACCACGACGAGCAGAAAGCGGACGAAGGAACCAAGGCAAACGGCGGAGAAACCAGCCGACGAGCGGCGGAGCTCACTGATCACAGGAGCGGCGGCTGCAATGGAGAAAAGGAAAGTGGGGATTTAGGGCTGGAACGCGTTCATTAGTATCAGAAAGAGTTATTAGGGCTTCTAAGATGAGAAATCGGAGACAGGGAGTCAAAAATTTAAAAATTCATTTTATTTTATTTTAATATTAATAATGTATAAATAAATATTCTTAATACACTACTTTTTTTTTTTAATACAAAATTATATAGGTTTAATTGTACTTTTGGTCCCCTAATTTATTGTCTAAGTGATTTTGGTCCTCCAGGTTTTTTTCATTCTATTTTAGTCCACATTTTAAAAATGTGTAATTTTAGTCCATCTTCATGTTATATCCAATAGTTAACGGTGTATCTAACGTGACTTGTGATATTATAACTTATGTTTTCTAACAAGTGGTGTCATGTGTGAATGCGGATTTAGAATGTTAATTATTGGATGTTAACTTAATAAATGGACCAAAATTACACATTTTTAAAATGTATTGACTAAAATCAAGGTGAAAAAGCTCGGGACAAAAATTACCCTAACACTAAAATAGGAGGATCAAAAGTACAATTAAACCTATTATGTAATATATATATATATATATATATATATATGTATATATATATGTATATGCAGTCTGAGATGTTAGAAATGCTTTTTAATAGACCTGAGTCTGATCTTTTTAAATAAAAAAGCTTTTTATAAAACCTAAACTTCTTTTTTATTAAATAGATAAAAAAAGGTTAGATCAGACTTGGTCAGGCCAGAAACTCGTGTAGTCTTCCCACCCCTAATCCCAACGAAGCTTACGTACCACTACAGGTAAACCAGCAACGCACTCAACCAATGCAGTGACAGTGAGGTGTCGTTGGAAAACATGTTCGTCAAGGGAATGGTGATGTCACAAAGGCAGGTGAAGAAATTGTGCATGTACCTGGATATTATTTATAAAATAATATTATTTTATTGTATGAGTCTTTCTCTCTCCTACTGTACCTCTCCAGTTACCGGAGAGATCCTGCCCAATGTACCTATGCGCTCATTCTCTCAGCACAGCACATGCTGCACAGCAACTTAGGCTTAAATCGTTTTTGGGCTAGCAGATTATATAAGAGAGCTCAATAGAAATTGTGATATTGGGCGTAGTCCAAGAAAATTATGCTCACGATACTCAAATCATCATCCAATAGCCCAATAGTCCTATTCTAAATATCGGCTTGTGGATAAATCATTGGAATTTGAGAATGACTAGTACTCTATTTTTATATTTTCCTTTTTATTTCCTCTTTATTTTGTACTTTGATTAATTTTTTGAACACAATTTATTTGCTTATTTTATGGCCTAGACAAAGTTAGATGATAACTATCATATCATATGCCAAATGTCTAGGGGTGGGCAGCTTTGCCCGACCCGACCGGGACCCGATTTACCTGCCAAACCCAGCTGTTGAACGGGCGGGTCGTCACGGGTTTGCGGGTCATCGGGTCTGTGTTTCGGTTTCAAATGGGTGTGGTCGGGCGGGTGCGGGTTGGAAAATCGAACCCATGGGTACCGTGCATCCGACCGACCATGTTAATTTCAAATAATTATGTATATATTTTTAATTCTGATTCTCCTTTATTCTGATTGGCTACATATAAATTTCCTTGGATCTCATTGGTCCTCATTTAATCCTATCCTTATCCTTATCTTTAATAATAAATTATCAAAATCTCTCATAATAATTTTTCAAAATCTCTCATCCTCTCTCAATCTCATTCATTCCTTCAACGGTTCAAGTTTCAACACTTCCCTCTCAAGTTCTCCACTCTCCAGACTCAGTCTCACTTCTCAATCTCTCATCTCATTCCAGTCGAAGCAAACACATAGCACCGCCGCCGCCATCCCTCTGATTCCTCTCTCACCACCACGACTCCTGGTCTGCCATCGCACCACCGCCCCTCTACTTCCTCTCTCACCACCTAGCTCTCTCTCTCTTCCCTTCCCTGTAGTCCCGTACTGCGCCGCTCCATGCCTCCATCTCTGACTCTCTGTCTCTCCATCTCTTGTTCGAGCAGAACGTTGGGCTTATGGTTTCTATGAGCAAATCGTTGTTGGTTTCGAAGACCAAATGAGCAGATCGATGTCCCTCTGAGTCGAACTGCCTCTGCATCTTCCACTCCGCCGAGACGCACCATTCCACCTCCGCTACTGAGCCGCTCTGCCATCTCTTCGTCTTCATCCTCCGCCTCGAGACGCATCAAGCTCTTCCAAGCCAGTCATCCCTGTTGCTGTATGGTTTGCTCTAGATCTGCGAACGAGGAAGCATGCAACAAAGAAGCAGAGTTGCTTGGTGTTGAAAGTTTTGATGCTTTTTTTTTGTTGAAAGTTTGAAACTTTCTGGGTTTATGTTGTTGTTTGCGATTTTTGATTTGAAAGTTTGGTCAGATCTATTCTCTTCTTTCTATGATTTTGTGTTCTTCTTTCTAGTTTGTGTTAATGTTTTTGGTTTCTGCGTTTATCTTCTTCTTCTGTGTAATTTGTTTTTGTTTGATCCTCAACCGAGGCAATCCGACCCGCAAACCCATCAACCCGCCTAATCCGAACCCGCTCAAACCGAAGCTTCAATCGGACGGGAATGGGTTACGTATTCTGATGTCCAAAACCGATCAAACCCGAAATGGGTCACCCGAAGCCGACCATACCCGACCGATGCCCACCCCTAAATGTCCATGTAATTTAGATTGAGAAAGTTGTAATACATTATATTTTGTTTTCTCTTTATGTTTTTCTGGTTCTCTGGTGTTTCTCATTCACATAATCAAATGAAAAGTTGATACACAAATGTAACATTGGACAGAGGTGTTTTTTTTTATATATAAGTAAAAATATATTAATAAGAGTACCAGGAGTACTCAAAACCATCTATAAGGTGAGACACCTACACAAGATGAGAACAAAGTAAGTGTTCAACCTAGAGAAACTAGTTATCTTGTAGGGTGAAAAACTAACGTGTATTACTATTTGCATCTTGCATTTTGCTATTTACACCTTCCAAAAATGTTCTTTCTCTGCACAAACACTCCTCCCCCACTTTCTTCTCTGCACCGCAACCCACACAACACCCATCCACACCTGCCTTCTTCCTCTTACACTTCAATTCTGAACCAAAATTTGACCCTTCTTTTTTTGCTTTGCTTTGCTCTGAACCTCGATTAAGAAACAAAAGACACTCTCAAAAGAATCCGAAAAATCAATTCCTTAAATCATCCGGAAAGCATAGGTGAGAAAGAATCCGGAGAACAAGGATTGGGAAACACAGAACTACAAGGTGAAGATCCTGTTACCATAAAAATGGATTATATTCGAAACTCTGAGATGGAAAACACAAATAGCTTCAAGCTGCTGTTGCTCCTCTTCCTTAAAACTTACCTTCTCCGTCGAGTTCTCTATTATCTTCTCTGCAAGCTCCGTTGATGTGTTTGTTCTTTGAAACTGAAAAAATTAGGTTATTGTAAATTTGTAGTTGTTGAAAAACTATCATGAGACACAGCGGAGAGAAGACAGTGATGGTGAGAGGACGCGGCGGCTCCTACACGTGGTGCGGCTGTCTCCGGCATGCAACTCAGATCTGATATGGATTAAGGCCTAATTATTCAAGGAGAAAGACAAAACGCAAAGAGGGTATTTTTGGAGAGAGAAAAAATTGGCAAAACCAAGCTGCAAGGTGTGAATAACAAATTGCAAGGTGTGAATAGCAGAGCCCAAAACTAACTCTCACCTAAACACCCAAAAGAACCAAAAGAATCATGTTGCAATATCTACAAGCCCATGAAAAGCTACTAACCCAACAAATCCAAAGCCCACATAAAAAACATCCAAGAAAAAGTCTACCAGAGGTGTTAAAACGGAATGGAATAGAACGAGTTTGTTCTATGTTTGACATATTTTATAAATAAGTAAGAATAAGATATAAAGATTATAAAGTGAGATATTTTAGTTTCACTAAAAAGATAGGACCAAGAGAATATAACATAAACCTGTGTTTCATTTTATTAGGTTGGCACGCCGAATGCTAAGAGGTCACCGAGAAAACGGATTTAATGGAATTGACGAACAGCACTAGTGATGAACATTGGACCAAAGGCAACTTTACCGATTCAATTGGGCAAAATGTGGCACATGTCCTTTACACCGTATTTACAAGCATGTGCAATGTGCAATTGGCAGCAGTGTCACATTAGAAAACTATGGCATACTAGTTAATTATTGTTTAAGAGAGGAATATGTTGAATCTGCGGTTGGTATAAATTATAAATTTGTGTCTTTGCTGTCCTTGACGACAAACATAAACGGGAACTTGGAATCATTTGTTAGTAATTAATTATTGATCTGATTCAGTCCAAGCGAAGTGATTATATAAAGTATATTTAAAATTGCAAACTACTGTTACTCCATTCAGTGTATCATATTACATCTAGTCAGTTGTTTCGGCATCCTTATTTATGTATCATAGTCATTACTTAATCAGTAATTGCACCCCAAATGACAAAAATAATAGGTTGGCACATACAAAGGTAATTAGTTGAAAACAAGCAATTGTGGTTTTAATATTATTTGAACGTAGCTAGCATTCTTGATCTTAACAATCTCAAATAAATGAAAAACTAATACACAGTTAAAGTTGACATGACTTGTCATAAAATGACAAGAGTTTCTTAATCTTTATTCCCTGTATTCAATTATTGTGGTCCAGACTTGTAATATGCAATTCTAATTGAACCTTCTGCAATTGCATCTGATCTCTCCTTTTCTCCCAGTAAGAGGCTTCATGTTACCCATCTTGATCATGGAAGCTTTAAAGTCTCTAGCAAAAGCTAAAGGGCTTCTGCTATATAGCTGCACCAACCTGTCACTTGCACTGCCTTTACCCTTGAACAGCTCTTGATCAGAATGGAGAAGACCCTTTTTCTGCAGCAAATCCTTAAAGTATGTGGTGTCAACTCTTGCAGGAGTGGCATCTAATGGTTCTAAAATGTTGTCGTTACCCTTTCTAGGGCATTTGTTTCTCAAAGATGCTGCCAAATTTGGGTTTATGTTATTTGTTTCATTGTAAATCCTGTTCCTGAAGGTGCTGCACCTAGCAAATCCAATGGTGTGACCACCAGAGAGGGCTACAAGGTCTTTCAGGTTCAGTCCATGAGAGTTGAAGCTAGAAATAAGCTGTGATAAGTTGAAAGATGGAGAAGGAAGATTGGAATTTGCAGCAGCCCTGCTTGCAGTTCTTGCATCTCTTCTGCCAAGCAACACTTGGTACCAAAGGTGTGGACCTCCCAACTGTTACATAAAATATAGTTAATTCAATTACATAATAATTACATCTCTTAAGCTATATCGCATACGATGAGGATCTGGTGTCTTTTTTTTTTTGTGTACCACGTCATATTCCACCAATAATAATATCTTATCATATATTTTAATATTTTAACATTACATAAAATATAACTTACTTACAGGACCAAGTTATTATTGATAGGGACAAGATACGGTACACCAAAATAAGACAGCCTATCTTTGTATAATCCTCCTTGTTTAACACTTACTATGGCTACAGAATCTCTGGCTGCTGTGGCTAAGATATCTGCACATGACACAACAGGACGTTTGCAAGCTTTGTCAACCGCTGCTTTGATTTCATCAACCACTGAAAATCCTCTGGCTGAATTAATATTTGGGAGGGCAGTCTTCTCGCCAGTGAAGTTATTGGTGTCATCTAGCAAAACTGATCCATCACAGCCCTGTCGTTTCAATGATTGATTCTTAGCTTAATGTTATTTGGAATATGTTTTGGTTATATGAAGGGACGTTTTTCTTAGTAAATTATATTTGGATTATATTTGGAAAATTGAAATCTAATTTGTTGAAGTTGTAGTTAAAATAAATTATAATACTATATTGTTTTGTTATAAACAATAATCGAAGCAGCCATGCAGGAACTTGGTGTGCAGCATTTTCCAGGGACGATTTAAGAGGTTAATTTTGTGGTGCACCACTGCACCATGGGTGGTACATCAGTCACATGACAGCTCCTTGACCAATCATTTAGTCATGTGGATTTTTTTTTACTTTTAATTACATATAAGTTTAAAAAGTCAAACTTGACACATGACAATTCTATTGATGGACATAATATCATGTGGGTGGTGCACTACTGCTCCACTCCGGAGATTAGTGTACCATAGATGCTTTCGATTTAAGATGAGTATAATTCGTTTCTTCACGTGATATCTGTCAATGTGTTTTGTTTTGTTTTCAATAAATTAACCAAGAGCTTTGTCAAAAAAAAAAATTTAAATTAACCAAGAGTACAATTATTGCTAGCCCCACTGATATAATAATTGTAGATGATAAGATAGAAAGTGGTTATGAACAATCATGCAAAATTAATATATATATATATATATATATATATATATATATATATATAGGGATGTAAACGGGACGGGCGGGTACGGATACTAGTTACTCGCTACCTGTCCCGTTGGATAAAAAATCTATCCATACTTGCCATGTACCCGCACGGATACCCGCTTAACGGGTTTTTAACGGATTCGCGGGTTTTCACGGGTATCCGCGGATATCCATGGATAGTTATGAAAAACAAACAAATCTTTTTTTAATTAAAAAAAATTACACAAAACTTAAACAAACCACCACATTAATATCTTCCGAAATTTGAACAAAATAGCACCTACAAATTAATACATCACACTTAAAATATCCATGAAACAACACAATAGATGAAAATTATCTATGAAATGATATAAGGACTTTGAGAGTACATATATATATTAAAGGGTATTATAGTAATTAAGTAACGGGTGCGGGTATCCGCGGGTACAGATAGTGTGATACCTGTCCCCGCCCTGTTTATAGACGGGTATTGGAATTACTCGTTTATTTTATCCGCGGGTACCCGTTTAACTACCCGCCCCGTACCCGTTACGGATTTTATCCGCGTGTACGGATAAAATTGTCATCCCTATATATATCATATAACGATTTGGTAGGTTCAATTGGTCTTAATTAATGTATGCATGCAGCAAATGACCTGAAAATATATTGACGCTGACAATAAGAGGGTTCAATGAAGGGATTAGAGAGTCAAAACGTTACACCTCCTACGTTATTTTGGCTGGCAGAGATGTTTATACATAAATGGACCATTAGCTAATCAGATTTCACATTCCGAGAAGTAAATATAGGAAACAAGACTACAATATGATATGAATTGAGTCTAATGGATGATATTAAGTTAAAACATTCTTAAAGTAAGAAATGTATCACATCAACTATATATATATATATGTTATTAAAAATGTAGTTAAAATAAAAGATGATGATTGAAAAAAGTAATATGATTCATATTTAAATAGTAGAGACTAATTAAGAGGTTTCTCTTACTTTAAATTTAAAAGCATGTATATATATATTTTCATGGTTAATGTTGTGACTGTTAAACTGTAATGCCAATGACAATGCAAATAATATAGAGGAATCAAGGAAATCAAGAAATGATGCTGCTGAAGATTCCAAGTGCCTCACCAAGTCCCACATGGTTGGAGTGATGAAATCAGGGGTGCCTAGTCACCAATCACTCCACTCACATTTCCTTCTAGAAGCACCTTTATTCTCTCCTCTAACAAATCCTAACAGAAAGTAGGCTGAGGATGATTCAGTGTATTGGCACCTAGGATAGCTTACTATGTTCCCTTTCCCTTTGTATAAATAGCACAGTAGCTTCATCACTGTAATGTTGAGTATTTCAAGTAATACAAAGCCTCCATCTTTTATTCTCTTGATTATGTTTGCCTTTCTTGCTTTTCTTACTTTCCTTAAAACTTGAGATGGTATCAGAGAGCGTCTAGCTCTCTGCCTTGCGCAACTCTGATGGCCAAAGGAAGCAGCTCTAACAATAACAACAGTGGTGGTGTTGTCACAGACCCATCACAAGATCCCTCCAGTCCCTATTATGTTCACTCAGGAGATGGACCTTCATCTGTTGTGGTCACTCCTGTGTTGAATGGTTCAAACTATCATGCTTGGGCTCGATCCATGAGAAGAGCCTTAGGTGCTAAGAATAAGTTTGAGTTTGTTGATGGAAGCATACCCATCCCCGATGCTTTGATCCAAGTTACAAAGCTTGGAGCCGTTGCAATATGATCATCCATTCCTGGATAGTAAACTCGATGGCGAATCTATTGGACAGAGCATTGTCTTCCCCGGAAAATGCCATTGATGTATGGAATGACTTGAAGGAACGATTCTCACAAGGAGATCTCATCGGGATCTCCGAGTTGCAACAAGAAATCTATGGATTAAGGCAAGGTTCTCTCTCTCTGTTGCAATTTTATTCCGAGCTAAAAATACTTTGGGAAGAATTAGAGACCTACATGCCTATTCCTTGTTGTGCTTGCCCTATAAAATGCACATGTGCTGCCATGAGAAATGCTAGGCACTTTCATACTCTTAACTATGCTATAAGATTTCTAACTGGATTAAATGAGAATTTCTCAGTTGTAAGATCACAGATTTTGTTGATGGATCATTTGCCTAGCATGAACCGAATCTTTTCTATGGTAATCCAACATGAGAGGCAAGGGAATTTTAGTAATGTTGATGATTCAAGAGTGCTCATAAATGCTGTTGATTATAAGAGACCACAAGGAAGAGGAAGAGGATTTGGACAAAATTCAGGATCCAAAAGGGTATGCACTCACTTTGTGGAAGAACAGGTCACACAATTGACACTTGCTACAGGAAGCATGGCTTCCCTCCTCACTTGCAGAGAAACAATGGTTCAATGGCAAATAATGTTTCAAATGAAGGTCTTTGAGATGTTGGAAGACCACTCAACCAATGGAGATGCTAAATCTGGTCCACCTATCTTCACCCATGAGCAAGATGAGAAATTGATAAGCCTAATTCAAGGTTACGGCATCAACCAAAGAACCTACTTCAATGGCCAACCAGGTTATTTCATCAACTCATTTTGGTCATACACCAACCGAGAAAAACAAGTCAGCAGGGTAACATATTCACCTCTTCTTCTTTTAGTAGTTTTACTCTTGGCTCTTGGATCATAGACTCAGGAGCTAGTGATCACATATGTGCATCTCTAAAATGTTTTCAAACCATTAGTGATATAAAACCTGTTAATATTAGACTTCCAAATGGTCGGTTTTCAATTGCTAAACATGCTTGTACAATGGAGTTTTTCCCCCTGGTTTTTCCATTACAGAAGTGTTGTATGTGCCTAATTTCTCTCTAAACTTAATTTCAGTTTCAAAACTGTGCAGCAATTTAAAATGTGCAGTCTCATTTACTGATTCCATGTGTTTTATCCAGGACCAGAAGTCACAGAGGACGATTGGTTCTGCTGAGAGGTTTGAAGGGCTATATCACCTAGTTGTTGATGCCAAAAATGTCGTTTGTTCTAGTGCACAAGCAGCTGACATACAAACTCTACCTGAAAATGCCTTATGGCACTTTAGATTAGGCCACCTATCTACTTCTAGAATGACCATTTTAAATTCTGAATTTCCCTTTGTTGTTGTTGATCCAAATGCAGTTTGTGATGTTTGCCACTTTGCCAAACATAAGAAATTGCCTTACAAATTGAGTATTAATAAAGCTGCTGCACCTTATGAACTAGTTCATTTTGATATTTGGGGGCCATTGGCCATTCAATCTGTGCATGGTCACACCTATTTCCTAATCTACGGTAGATGATTTCAGCAGGTTCACATGGATAACATTGCTAAAATCAAAGGGGGAAGTGAGACTACATGTCCAGAATTTCATAAAACTAATTGAACAACAATATAATGCAAAGGTTAAGACTGTGAGAAGTGATAATGGACCCGAATTCATAATGCCTCAATACTATGCCTCAAAAGGAATTGTACACCAAACAAGTTGTGTAGAATCCCCACAACAAAATGGAAGAGTTGAGAGAAAACATCAACACATTCTTAATGTAGGAAGGGCTCTCTTGTTTCAATCAAAATTACCTAAACAATTTTGGTCCTATGCCATACTTCATGCAACTTACATCATAAATAGGGTCCCTAGTCCTCTCCTTCAAAACAAGTCACCATACTTCCTTCTATACAACAAATCACCCAATTTACATGACCTAAAGGTTTTTGGTTCACTGTGCTATGCTTCAACTCTTCAGTCACATAGAAGCAAACTTGAGCCTAGAGCCAGGAAAGGCATTTTTCTTGGCTATAAGGTTGGTGTGAAAGGAACTGTCATCATGGATCTCAACAACAGAGAGATTTTCATCTCAAGAAATGTGACTCACCATGAGCACATTTTCCCATATAAATCATGCTCACCCATTTCCACTTGGAACTATCATTCCACACCCTTATGTTCTGTTCCTGACAATAATGTGCCAAACACCATCCCTGCAATCCCTCAGCCTACTGATCAAACAGCCACCAACATTGAACCGAAAACCACCTATACTTGAACCTGCACTCCCTGATATCAGTCACTCTCACCCTGATGCACCTGATGTGACAGAAACAGCCACTGCTTCACCAAGGAGATCCACTAGGCAAAGGCAAAAACCACAACATTTGAATGACTATGTGTGTAGCCTTTCAACTGATACAGCAGAAGCAATTGCCTCAGGTATATCTTATCCTATTTCTTCCTTTCATTCTTTTTCTAGGCTTTCACCGCTCATCATGCTTATTCACTATCTATCTCACACACTCTTGAGCCACATACATACCAACAAAAAGTAAGTATGAATGTTGGAGAAATGCCATGAAACTTGAATTAGATGCTCTTGAGAAGAATGGTACATGGATCCTAGTTGATTTACCTGCTAATGTGAAGCCAATTGGAAACAAGTGGGTTTATAAAGTAAAGCATCGAGCAGATGGGACCATTGAGAGATACAAGGCAAGATTAGTTGCCAAGGGATACAACCAAGTAGAGGGTCCGGACTTCTTTGACACATTCTCTCCTCGTGGCCAAACTTACCACAAGAAGGACTCTATTGGCTCTTGCTTCCATTCACAATTGGCATTTACATCAATTAGATGTAAACAATGCCTTCTTGCATGGTGATTTACATGAAGATGTTTACATGGTGGTTCCACAAGGCATTCAGTGCTCAAAGTCTAACCAAGTGTGCAAGTTGCTTAAATCTCTATATGGACTTAAGCAAGCCAGCAGAAAATGGTATGAGAAGCTGACATCTCTGCTCATTAGCCAAGGATACCATCAATCAAATGCAGACCATTCACTCTTCACATATAAGAATGGAGACATCTTCACTGCACTCTTGATCTATGTGGATGATGTGATCCTGGCAGAAATTCCATAATCGAATTCACCGAATCAAAGGCATCCTGGACTTTCATTTCAAAATCAAAGATTTAGGCACTCTAAAGTACTTTCTTGGCCTAGAGGTTGCTCATTCTAAGATGGGAATCTCTATATGTCAGAGGAAGTATTGCTTGGATCTTTTACATGAATCAGGATTGCTTGGTTCAAAACCAGCAAAGACACCCCTTGACCATTCTATCAAACTGCATCAGGATGATGGGAAACTGTATGAAGATATCGAGTCGTATAGAAGACTGATTGGAAAGCTTTTATACTTAAACACTACAAGACCCGATATCACATTTGCCACTCAGCAACTCAGCCAATTCCTAAGCAAACCTACTATGACACATTATCATGCTGCATGTAGGGTTGTTAGATATCTAAAGAATAATCCTGGCCGAGGTCTGTTGTTCACTAGAAAATCAGAAATACAACTTTTAGGATTTTCTGATGCTGATTGGGCTGGTTGTATTGACTCTAGGAGGTCAATCTCAGGGTATTGTTTCTTCCTAGGATCATCCTTGATCTCTTGGAAAGCTAAGAAGCGAAAAATCGTATCCGGATCCTCCTCTCAAGGCAGTATAGAGCACTCTCCACTGCCACATGTGAATTGCAATGGCTTATGTACCTCTTACAAGACTTGCACATCATTTGTTCTAGGACACCAGTACTATACTGCGACAATCAAAGCGCTATGCACATTGCAGCCAACCCGGTCTTCCATGAAAGAACAAAGCATTTGGAGATAGATTGTCACTTTGTCCGAAACAAGGTTCAAGATGGTGTCCTTCGATTGTTGCCTATTCCATCAAAGGAGCAGTTGGCTGATTTCTTCACCAAAGCATTGTCACCTCCATCATTTGTTCCTTTCATTTCCAAGCTGGGCATGATTGATATATACCATGCTCCAGCTTGCGGGGGGATGTTAAACTGTAATGCCAATGACAATGCAAATAATATAGAGGAATCAAGGAAATCAAGAAATGATGTCTTCGAAGATTCCAAGTGCCTCACCAAGTCCCACATGGTTGGAGTGATGAAATCAGGGGTGCCTAGTCACCAATCACTCCACTCACATTTCCTTCTAGAAGCACCTTTATTCTCTCCTCTAACAAATCCTAACAGAAAGTAGGCTGAGGATGATTCAGTGTATTGGCACCTAGGATAGCTTACTATGTTCCCTTTCCCTTTGTATAAATAGCACAGTAGCTTCATCACTGTAATGTTGAGTATTTCAAGTAATACAAAGCCTCCATCTTTTATTCTCTTGATTATGTTTGCCTTTCTTGCTTTTCTTACTTTCCTTAAAACTTGAGAGTGACTTACATTAACAAAGCAGTCGTGGAAATGTAAGCGCAGTAGAGATGCTCCGATGCGACGCTCTCGAAGAATTGCTTTAAGAACAACTGAGTTTATGATTGGCAATGCCTGAGGGCAAACTTTGTCATAGAAATGAGGAGATAGCTGTGCATTGCAGGTAGGGATCACTAATGTGACCATAACAAGCACTAGGAATGCTTGGAGATGAGAAGTCATCATGTTGTGCTTGCACTAGGCTTTTACCTAAGATGTTGATTTGTGAGTTACAACGTAGCCAAAGGGGATTTATATAGAGGGAAGGCACCACTAACCTCATCAGTTTACCTTTCAATAATTATTAACGTAATATTTTAGTTCAATACATGCCAACTCGCTTGTGCCCGATACCATTGACCAAGCTTGGCCAGAGGTGGAGGTGACTATATATGTATATCTTCCTTTGAATATATAGGAGTTGTTACTGCATCAAGTTAAAAAGAGGAAGTACAAAGAGTTGGTCGAATGGTAAACATCTGAACCCCATAAAAAAAAAAAAAGAACACAAGGTCAAATCATCGCGACACACACTCTACATTCATTCTACAAAATTTGCTCTTCATTTATCTGCCAACATATTGTAAGTGAAAAAAAAATTCAATTTTGTGGTTGCCACTCAAAAGCAAATTTGCTCAACTTTATTCAAACCAAATTGTCATTATTATAAGTATTTTATACAATAAGATTCTCAATCATAGAACTGATTCTTTAATAATTATTTCTTTTCATAACCATTTCTCTTGCAAATCAATTGTTTCTACACCGTAGCAGGCATCCCTTGTTAGATAATGAATTTTAAGTATCGTAAAACATTTCTATATAGGAAAAGAGCTGGCAGCGAAAACCCAAATCATTTTTTCTTCTGTTTTTGAGTAAATATATGTTTGCATAATAGACTATTAAAAGACTCGGATGCTGTGAGTACTATTATCTAGTAGCGATCTGTTAATAATCAATGTGAGACATGCCAATGATACAGTTCGTACATATGACCATTATTAACATATGAAGTTAATAACATTCGGATGCCATAAATTAATCTGAGTTGTTTTTCCTTGTTTGTTTTTCTTTTTCCTCTCTCAATCACTTGTTTGTTGGCGGCCTGGGAAGCTGGTTTTCACATGTAAAATTGTAAATTAATGTCCGAGCTGTCCAAGTACGACCTAAATTCCGTTCAGAGTATTGTTAAAGATTCCGCTTAGCAGGGGAAAAAGAGGTATTATTAAAGATTTGGGAAAATTATTGTCAAGGTTATTTAAGAATTTATATTTAATTTAAAGGAAAAAATTAAAAATTATTAGGGTTCATTCAAAACAATATATAAAATACACAATTGACATAATATCAAAACTTCTGTGATCAACCATTATGTGAGTTTTGTACTGGCCGAGGTTATTAACCCGGCCACCGAGCTCAAGTACCCGGCCCGGTCCGGAAATTGAGGATAATAAATCGAAGAAGATATTGATATCAAATCTCTAATCCCTTAAATCAAGGAATCATATCTCAAAAGAGATATTAAGAGATAAGTCAAATCTCTAAAGAGATAGGGGAATCCTATTATAAAAGGGGCAGTACCCCTCATAAGAAAAGGACTTCTGACTGAACACCGGTGACTCTCCCTTAAGCGTGTTAGAGGAACTAACGTCGACCAAGAGACTATCAAACAGTCCTTGCTCCCTAGTACTCGTCCGATACAAAATTAAGGGATCGAGATCACCGCCCCGCCAAGGGAAGAACCTAGAACTACGTCTGGCTTTGATTCCCACTGGGATACGTAGGACCGGAATCACTGAATTCTGTCAAGTCCAAATCATAAAATAACCCCCTTGGTTTCACGTTCTATGGCGAGATTCTGACAAAACGGATCTTGGCAGGAACATTTGGCGCCGTCTGTGGGAATCGAAGCAAAACTTTCCCATACCACAAACCATGGTGAGACGTGAGTGTGTTCTCTCCATGTGAGACGTGGATGTGTTCTGAGTTTTCTGTTGCGGCTACCATGGTTGACATGAGGACAGGGGGTCTCTCCCTTATTGATGACGAGGAAGAGGGCCTTAGTTTGCGGCGCGAATGGAGGAGCTATATGCCACTAAAAAAGGATCGAAAGGTGAGGATCGCGTTGAGGAAACGGTGTGTGGTGCGGTTTAAATACAAGTGATTGAGGGTGTTTTGTTTTGCCTGTGGCTGCCTTGGCCACACAGAACGAAAAGGTACAAATCTTTTTGTCCAGGATCATGACGATGTGGTAAGAGGGTGGAGTGTTGCTCTGCGAGCAGAATCACGGAGGTTTGGGGTGTTGCTCTGCGAGCAGAGTCACGGAGGTTGGCGGCGGGAGGAGGCCCTCGGTGGTTGAAGGATGAGAGGGAGGAGGAAAAACCCTAACGATTTTGGAGGGAGAAGTAACGGATTTAGTGGAACGAATATCTCCCAGAATCAAGGAGGATGAGGTTTCAAGGGATCCCACACAACCATTCTATTGAAAACAGTGGGGGCAGATCTTCTTCCAACCAATTAATTCAAAGGAGCGCTGGATTTGGAATTAGTGAGGAGAGGGGAATAACGGCTGGAGTGAATGCTGGGGACATGACCGCAAATCAAGGGCTCTCTATCTCATTGGATAAGGCAGTAACCAATCAACATTAGTGGGCATTCAAAAAAAAAATTTGGAGAATCAACTGGAGGAAATCGTGGAGCTAATACTGGCCCTGTTTTCAATTCAAATCCCTACGTTCATGGAGGTCCAATGATTGCCGCATTAATTGTTCCTCAAAGTACGCACTATCAATCAGTTTTTAATGCAGATAAGGTATATTCTCCCAACCAATTAGCATTAATGGGCATTCAAAAAAAAATTGAACAGGGGATCTTAGGATAATGATGAGGAAGAATCAGGTGATAAAAAAAAAAGGGAGAAGAGCTAAAGGGGCACGTGATGCATGAAGTGAAAAGCGAAAATAACGAAACTCAAGTGAACCATGCATGCGCTGAAACTGAGTTACAAGAACAGGGAATGGGCGTACGGGTGCACCAATACTCAATTTTTCATGGCCGAAAATCTCAGGCAGTTGATATGTTCAAACAAACTCATTGTTGGAAAGCCATGAGAAAAATTTGGGAATCCAAGGAGAGAAGGACAAATCCCCAGAATCTTTATCACAACCTTGATGTAGAGAAGCCTTTTTTGATGTTCCATGATTTCCACTGGATATTTTTTATTTGAAAACTGAAGCGTGAACCGAGCAACGTCAGCAACCTATAAAACCCGAGTTTCTTCTTCGGGATAGACGTGGAGAAGCCGAGGCTGTGTATGTTGGGGCTGTAATGACCGAGTCTCCGAGAAGCGTTGAAGATTGGCCGACGAGTTTTATGCCGAGTCTCCGAATTCGGGTCTCCATGGTCGAGCCCCAGAGAGTGTTGAAGACTTGCCGACGAGTTTGGTGAAAGGCAGGAGTAATAATGGATTATATATTCCATTAAGGCGATGGACCGAGAATGTTGATTGAGCAAATATCGTACTTGCAAGTCTTTTGTTGTTGAACTTTGAGGACCGAGTGGTGAGTACTTGGAAAGAGAAGGAAGAGAGGATGGTCATGATAAGGGGGTCCAGGTGGATGAGTATGACGTATATCCCCTCCTAGTGATGCTATACGAAGTTACAGATAGCCATGCATGGTGGAGGAAATCTAAATGGTGGGGAACCTATTAAGCGGAGGACAATTGCAATTAGTACATAGCATTGAGCTCATTAAGCTTCAACATTGCAAACAAAGGCAAATAGGGTTTGACGTTGCTTATCGTTACCTGAACCAGCTTCTTCATTCTTTTACATTAAACGCAGGGCTTATGAGTATATGGTCAGTGGTTTGTGTTCAATGGATAGGCCTCGTGAGGCTGAGAATTTGGTTCAGGATTTAAGAGATAATGGAGGGCTTGAATCTACGGCTTTTGAGTTGAAGTCCATTATGTACGGGTATGGAAGGTTGGGGTTGTTTCAAGACTTGCAGAGAGTTGTGGATCAAATGGAAAAAAGTGGGCTGGTTATCGATACAGTTTGTTCCAATATGGTTCTTTCAACTTATGGCATTCATGGGGAGCACATGAAAATGGTTTCCTGGCTTCAGAGGATGAAAAACTATGGCATTCCCTTCTCGTGAGTGACAAGTAAAATGCCTCATGCATGGCGCGGACGTCTTCTCCTGACTAGAATGAGGCTTTCCATCATGCAAAGTTTCAAACCTGAAGTTCATCGTGACTTGAGAAGGGAGAGGCTATACACTGCCACGTACAGCAATAAGATCATATCTTCTTTGGAGATAAAACCGCAGAGTCCAACCGATTTTCAAGTGACTGATACATGGCACCAACAGTTACTAGAGAAACTTAAGTGTTGATCGGTTTGACTTTATCAAAGTTTTTGAAAAAATCCCAATGGTTGCGGGTTGTGGAGCATGGTGTGATCTCGACCGAAAAGTGGAGCATGTGCCTAAAGGTGGTTACAAGCTTGTAGTACCTCCTCATCCGAAAGTGGGGCAAGACAAAGGAAGTTGACGAACTGATCATTGATGACCACAAACGATCAATAAGATACGTGGCTCTAATTTATTTGATTTTAAATTATTTTCACACCCGCTAACCTGCTCACACTTAATTTTGGATACATGAGGGGTTTCAGGAGTTCGAGCCAGTCAAATTTATAAGGCCAAGTTTGAGCCTGGTGGCCGAGTACGAGCCAATGGCCGAGTTCGAGCCGATTACATTCTAAAGGCCAAGTTTGAGCCTGGTGGCCGAGTACGAGCCAATGGCCGAGTTCGAGCCAATTACATTCTAAAGGCCAAGTTTGAGCCTGGTGGCCGAGTTCGAGCCGACTAAATTCCTAAAGGCCAAGTTTGAGCCTGGTGGCCGAGTACGAGCCAATGGCCGAGTTCGAGCCAATTACATTCTAAAGGCCAAGTTTGAGCCTGGTGGCCGAGTACGAGCCAATGGCCGAGTTCGAGCCAATTAAATTCTAAAGGCCAAGTTTGAGCCTGAAGGCCGAGTTCGAGCCATCAAATCTTTTAAGGCCAAGTTTGAGCCTGTAGGCCGAGTTCGAGCCGATTAAATGCTAAAGGCCAAGTTTGAGCCTGGTGGCCGAGTACGAGCCAATGACCGAGTTCGAGCCAATTAAATTCTAAAGGCCAAGTTTGAGCCTGAAGGCCGAGTTCGAGCCATCAAATCTTTTAAGGCCAAGTTTGAGCCTGTAGGCCGAGTTCGAGCCGATTAAATACTAAAGGCCAAGTTTGAGCCTGGTGGCCGAGTACGAGCCAATGGCCGAGTTCGAGACAATTAAATTCTAAAGGCCAAGTTTGAGCCTGTAGGCCGAGTTCGAGCCGATCAAATGCTGAAGGCCAAGTTTGAGCCTATTAGCCGAGTTCTTAAGGCCGAGTTCGAGCCGATTAAATTCTAAAGACCAAGTTTGAGCCTGGTGGCCGAGTACGAGCCAATGGCAGAGTTCGAGCCAATTAAATTCTAAAGGCCAAGTTTGAGCCTGTAGGCCGAGTTCGAGCCGATCAAATGCTGAAGGCCAAGTTTGAGCCTATTAGCCGAGTTCTTAAGGCCGAGTTCGAGCCGGTTAAATTGCTGAAGGCCAAGTTTGAGCCTGATGGCCGAGTTCGAGCCAGTTCAATTTTTAAAGGCCAAGTTTGAGCCGCGAAATTATTGAAATCAAATCAAATACGTATATCAAGAAAGAACAAAGTTTGTGTGGCCGAAGAATAAGCTCGGTTTCGTACTTATCAGCTCCTTCGCTTATTCAAGCTCGGAGCTCGGGGGGCTTGTGTACTGGCCGAGAATGTAAGACCGAGAACTCGTCTATACACTGGACCAACCGAGCTTACCCCCACGAATGGGCCTTGGCCCAAACTCCTCCGAAGCCGAGGACATGTCAGCACACCTGACACCCGAGGATAACTACTCGGCCCCTCTCCATGACAGGCCACACACGAAGATACCTCGGCCCCAAGCTATCCATCCGCAGCTAACTGGGCCGAATATCTCGCTAGCCATAATATCTCTCCACATAATCAGGCTCCGGATACCACTATTTGGCTACGCCCCTCTTGTTGCTCTATCAGCTATTATTATATCAGCCACGCTGGGACTGATTAATTATACCGAAGCTATCCATCTCTTTAAAGTTGACAAATTTGATTTTCTTATCTGCATGGCTGCCTTCCTTGGAGTCGCCTTTGTAAGCATGGATGTTGGCCTCTTGATGTCTGTTGGACTCGGTGTGCTTAGAGCACTCTTATATATGGCTAGACCAGCGGCATGCGAGCTTGGAAAGTTAAATGACTTGGGTTTATATCGAGATGTTGAGCAATATAGTGCTTCAAAAATCCCAGGAGCTCTAATTATACAACTTGGTTCTCCCACTTACTTTGCAAATTATATCTATGTCAAAGAAAGGATTATGAGGTATATTCGAAGTGAGCAACATATGAGTGGAGATGTTGTTGAGTACATCATACTCGATTTGTCAGGAGTGACATCAATTGACACAACTGCTATTGGAGGATTATTGGAGATAAATAGAACATTGGAAAAGAATGGAATTAAGGTGTCATTGGTAAACCCAAGGTTGGAGAAGCTGATATTATCCGAGTTTGTTGACGAGATTGGGAAGGAGACATTTTATCTAACATTGGATGATGCAGTGTCAGCAAGTCAATATTCACTTCGTACATTGAAGACAGCTAGTACTAATTATGAATAGACAGGGGAAAAGACAAGTCTGAAAATTCAGCCGTCACTCTGTTGAACTAGACCCGAGAATTGACATAGCCCATTGAGGAGTTGGAGAAGTTCCAGCTTGGATCACAGCTGATCACCGCACTAAGTCTGCAGCTTGATGTATATAGTCGGTCTGTCAGACTCTTTTCCTACCTCGGTATTTTGTCCCAAAAAGGGTTTTGACCGGGGAGGTTTTAACGAGGCACACCGCGGACTCCATCCAATAAAAGAATTTATTGTGAATATTGCTTTATTTTCTCTTATCTTGCCGAAGTATTTACTCTGCAGGCATCTTATTTTGGTGGCCAAGTTCGAGCCAGTCAAATTCTTAAGGCCAAGTCTGAGCCTCAAGGCCGAGTTCGAGCCATCAAATCTTTTAAGGCCGAGTACGAGCCATTGAATTGTTTAAGGCCAAGTCTGAGCCTGTAGGCAGCTTGAAATAAGGAAGGAAGAAAGTCCACATGGCCGAAGTATCAGCTCGGTTTAATACTTGTCAGCTCTTTCGCTTGTTTAAGCTCAGAGCTTGGGGGGGCTTGTGTACTGGCCGAGGTTATTAACCCGGCCACCGAGCTCAAGTACCCGTCCCGGTCCGGAAATTGAGGATAATAAATCGAAGAAGATATTGATATCAAATCTCTAATCCCTTAAATCAAGGAATCATATCTCAAAAGAGATATTAAGAGATAAGTCAAATCTCTAAAGAGATAGGGGAATCCTATTATAAAAGGCGCAGCACTTCATAAGAAAAGGACTTCTGACTGAACACCGGTGACTTTCCCTTAAGCGTGTTAGAGGAACTAGCGTCGACCAAGAGACTATCAAACAGTCCTTGCTCCCTAGTACTCGTCCGATACAAAATTAAGGGATCGAGATCACCGCCCCGCCAAGGGAAGAACCTAGAACTACGTCTGGCTTTGATTCCCACTGGGATACGTAGGACTGGAATCACTGAATTCTGTCAAGCCCAAATCATAAAATAACCCCCTTGGTTTCACGTTCTATGGCGAGATTCTGACAAAACGGATCTTGGCAGGAACAAGTTTAAGTGGAAAGAATTTGGATTTCTTAATCATGTGATCGTATGTTCCATCCCTAGAATTATGTGTATGAAAAAATTTCATTAGGATGGATCTTTACTTAAATATCTAACAATATTTTAATAGATTAATCTCTTTTTTATTGGATGTGGGATATTGTGAAAAACCAAAAATACTTCTATGTTCAAATGATCTGCTTATTAATAAACAAATAAATAATGGGACGATAGATGTTATATCTGCTTAAGAAACAGGCTATATTTTTGTGCTAAAATTCAAGAACGGCGTATATTATATCTGCTTGAACCATCGGTTCAGTTTGTTATTTCGCTATTTAATTATGATATAGCTAGGAGTGATAAGATGGTCAATGTAATTCGGGGTGCAGGAGACAAAGGTGTAGAACATTGATTAAGGAACGCAAAAATAGAAATGTTTTGCTTGAATTACAGTTCAGTACCATAACAAGAGCCACAAGTATCGCACTTAGGTGAACAGATTTTACTTTCATAAAAGCCAAAATAATTGCCATATATTTTGCTTCTAATTTCATCAGATCAGTGGCGGATCCTCATTATGAAGGCCATTAAATTGTTCTCTTCAACTATCTGTTCAACATTTCACTGATGGAGAGAATAACATGATAAAAGGTGTCACAAAGATGTAGGTTTCTGTCTTGGGTCTGGAAGAACCCCCGAAAGCTCACAACTCAAGACATAAGTTCTTCTGTCTCGGGGGCAGGAAGAACCCACGGATCCTCACAACTCAATGTCAAGATAATGAAACTAGAAGAACCCAACGATGCCAACACTGCCATAGAGTTCTTTTCAAACAGAATGTATATATTATTAACTTTTTGGCTCCCTCAAACTTCTTCAAGCATCGCTACTGCATCAGATCCAAATAAATGGAATGCTACATGTTTTCTTGGGAACGAATTAATAAGCACAAAAGAAAAGAAAGGAAAGAAGAAGACTGAAAACCTAAGTATGCCAAGCCCAAACTAGCTTTCATCAGCTATAGTCGCAGATACATCACCTAAAGTTTTTTACCTGGTCTCCTCACCCAAAAAAGTTGATACATGACATGACCACCATCTTGCTTTATAATCGTTTGGCTCATCATGTTTACTAATTCAAACAGTCTAACCACACAAGAGAGAGATATGGGTCGGTTTCCTGTCATATGTTAGTGTGTAACACCAAGGATCATCAGCCCCAACTGTTGGTTGGAGTTCTTTTGGGTTCATTTGACCAACAAAATTTACCAGAAATTTTACTATTAGACAATATATGTAACTTGGGTCATTACAATGACTTTAACCCTGATTAGTTATAGACATATTTACTCTAATCAGAATGACAGATGATGCTTAACACTTCTTTTTGTGGTGGGAGATACTCTAACCGATACAACATCAGATGCCAATCATCATTCAATAAATTGTATAGCTATCAATCTCATAATGGATATTGAATATAATTGGAGAATTCTAGCTCCTTTTTTTTTTGAAAATCTTCTCTGTCTCTTTTGTTCTTTCTCCAACATAGCAACCACTGGCTTTTATGAAGGTTAACAGTACCTGGCAAGGCCTTTGTTACTTTGTTTGGTCTGCAATACTCCATAAGATGGATCTTTTTCTGTAACATAAGAATTGATTATGATAGGAAAGAGTACAAAAAAGGAGTATCAGGAAGTGTCCAAATGCTACTACAAAAACAGAAACAGAGAAATAAAAAAGAGATTACATAGCAAAAAAGGGATTAGAATTACATGGTAACTTGCATGACGAGTTTCTGCAAGATCACTCTTGGTGAATGTTCTGTATAGCTGCAGTGATACTTTTACAATCATATTCCATGATCTTCATCCAGTTCTCAAAGTCGCCAATTTCCTATGATTTCAGATAAAAAATTATAATAAGCTAAGCACATTTTATCAAAAAATATACAGAAGTTAAGCACGGACCCCTTTAGATGACCAAAGGGGTTGAGCTCAACTGGTTTGAGCTAAGGGTATAAAGAGTTGGAGGAATAGGAGGTCCGGGGTTCAAACCCTGACAAAGGAGGAAACAATTAACATAACAACTAACTACTAACATTTGCCTATATATAAAAAAAAAGATGACTAAACATTGACCATTTTTTTCTTGGGTACATCAGAGAATAAACAAAGAAGCTAACTACTATACACAAAGGGAAGGAGGTAGTTGCACATCCACAAGCAGGAGAAGAAACATTCCTGGAGCGGATTGTCCCAAAGCTTCCACTAATCATTGTAAGCCGAACCTTGTATGATAAGATAGCCTGCACGCCTATTTGCCTATGTCAAATTCAATATGAGGACACTATAATTATTTCTCCTCTTATCTCCTTCTATATGCTTGATCATATGATTGTACACGAGGAGTCTCTCAAAATAAAGGATTCTCAGTAGTAAAGTGTTTAACCCATATTACTCTACCATATGATTGATGTCTATTTCCTGAATCAAACTCCCCCGACCCCCATCAACCTATGAAGGTTCTAATTAGTGGACGACATCATATGATCCAGCCGCAATATTGCATTTGCAACAAACGCCACAACCGGATCACCCGGCAATTGTAGTGTGGTTCCAAATCACAGAAAAATATTGCAACGAAATGATGATGCAGCCACATAAGGCTGTAACAGACCAGAATAGATTCAAAAACAAATCTTCAGCCACAAAAATTTCATGCCATAATGGCCACAATCTGCATCACGATGACCATGATGCTCGCTGTCGCAGTAGCTGCTGATGCAATTTAAAACCATCACAGCTAATTAATTACAGGGATATCTACTAACTGTATAGCATAACCCTTTAATTTTTTCTTATGTAAAAAATGCTAAAAGAGAAGCTCGAACGTGCGCCATCAATTTAAAGCACAATGAATATTTGACATGAAGAAACATCATAATCTAGGCCTGCTAAGAGTCTAACTTATCAGCCAAATTATAAACCCAATAGTTCAAGAAAGCAGGTATGACAATCAAAGCCCTTAATGCGTCCCCTAATTTCAAACAGAAAACATTAAACATTATGCAAAAAGAGTTATGATATTTTGACACCAAAATTTGACACCATTGGGAACACCCTAATTTTGAGTAGGTTGTTTATCATTTTACTATCCTTTTATTTCATTGGTTCACAACCTACTCAAAACTAGAGTGTCCATTTGATACCATGGGGACACCTTAGTTTTGAGTAGGTTGTTTATCACTTTACTCTTTCTCTCCCTTTATTTCATTGGTTCACAACCTACTCAAAACTAGGGTGTCCCCATGGTGTCAAATTTTGGTGTCAAAATATCATAACTCATGCAAAAAAGGCCTTGTAGCTTAGAAGCACATAGCTTGCTTGCTTGCCTGCCTGCCAGTTTCTTTCCCTAATGAGTCTCAACAATACTCATCCTAACTTTCCCAATTTTTTTTCCCGGCCTTAGCACCTCGTTTTAACCAAAGAATAAAATAAAAAATAAAAAATAATTTACAAATAAAATTCTCTAATAAATCCCAAAAGTGGCACTGCACCAAACCAATAATCAAAATCAAGATATTGTTTTGTTAAATTTTCATTTTAATCCACACCACAAACTAACTACAGCAGATAATCCCTGCTTTACCCTTTGTAAAGAACAATAATAAATGCTTTAAATAAACAACGGAATCCACTGAAATTGAAAGATAGGAATCATAAGAGAAGAAAAGAAATGAAGTAGAAGAAGGACCTTAACAGCAGTGTTGAGAGCATGAGTTGCAGATAGCCATTGATCGGTCTGCTTCATGAACCTCGTAATCGTTGCAGCCAAACTTCGAATCTCAAACTCAATTCGTTTCTGGTTGATGAAGGAATTTTGGACCCCGCCGTTTACCGCATCCACCAACAGATCCGAAACCCGCTCCGCTTTCCTTATTGCCTCCTTCTTCGCTTTATCTGCTTCCGTTCCATCATCACATTCGCAAATATATCAGAAATGGTACAAGTGATGAAAAATTGAAAGAAGAAGAATAAGGAGAAAGGGACCCACCAGTGTTGTGACGAAGAAGGAGAGAGTCGTGGGTGTGAAGGTGAAGGAGATGGTGGAGAGAAGCTTCCAGATCCTTCGGCTGAGGCTCTTTCTCTGCGTCCGACGCTGGTACAGATCGCGCGCGCGCCAGGGGAACACCGGAAGAAGATGAGTACATACTGTTACTTACGGCACACTCTCACCTCACAACCACTCCCACACATTGCTTTCTCTTCTTTTTTTTAACTAATTTTAATTTTAACTTTAAATATAAGTTAGTTAAATAAATTATTCAAAATTGATGTTTTCGAATTTTAATTGTATAAATAAATTGGATTAAAGTAGTTGCAGCAAAAAAAAAAAAAATTTAAAATCGGATTAAAGTAGAATCTATTGTAATATGTTGACAGTGTGATTTTATTTTAAGGAAAATACTAATAAGTATTATAAATAAAAGCTAAATTACTTTTTTATTTCTAGTTTGTTTTAAAATATTTAATTTGGTTCCTATATTTTAAAAATATTTAAATTGTTCTCTCAATTATCAAATATTAAGTAATTTGATCATTTCTATTAAGTTTGATTGTTAAGTTTGATTCTTACTAAAAAATATCTTTTGAATCTGAAAAATAGAAGGATCAAATTAAATATTTTAAATTAAATGATAGATGAAATTGAATATTTTGATGAGTGAATGAGTTGGCTTGAATGTTTGGTATGATCAAACCAAATTAATAACCAAGTAAGGGCATGCTAAACATGAGTGAGGGTTAATATATGGAATCATATTGCTGGAATCAATTTTCGTTTATTCTCTTTATATTCTCTATGCTAAACATGAGCGATGGTTAATATTATATGCTATGATAATATATAGTTTAATAATGGGTTAAATTAGTGTTTTGATCTCTTATCTTTATTTTAGGTTTTATTTTTTGGTCCGTCATCTTTTTTTTTTTGTTCTGTTTTAATCCATGCTCTTTCAACCGTTGGCTTTATTTTGATCCCTTCTATCGGTGGGCGTTGGGTATCCGACGATCGATGTCGATCGTCGAAACCGCCACACCGTCAATTGTCGGAACCGTCGTCATCGTCGAATCTGGGTTTTAGAGAGAGAAAATCTCATTTTCTCTTTCTCTCTTCTTCCTTCTCTTCCTCTCCCTCCTTCTTCCTCCCCTCCTTCTTTGCCTCATTGTCATCACCCGTAAAACGTAAAAATGCCATATACACAGGAGTTGTCCCAAGCTGGAACGCCTCAAAGTGCAAGCAAAAATGCCTTCCAAAACATAACCAAAGCAACATATTAAATGTTCAGCAAAAAGAAAACGTGAAGAATAGGCAGGGTGTTAGTTTATACCATATTAGGCAAAGCAGTAGTTGAAATTTATCAAGAAAGAAGGGTGAGGAAGAAGGAAGGGGAGGAAGAGAAAGAAGGGGTAAGTATTATAAATAAAAGCTAAATTACTTTTTTATTTCTAGTTTGTTTTAAAATATTTAATTTGGTTCCTATATTTTAAAAATATTTAAATTGTTCTCTCAATTATCAAATATTAAGTAATTTGATCATTTCTATTAAGTTTGACTGTTAAGTTTGATTCTTACTAAAAAATATCTTTTGAATCTGAAAAATAGAAGGATCAAATTAAATATTTTAAATTAAATGATAGATGAAATTGAATATTTTGATGAGTGAATGAGTTGGCTTGAATGTTTGGTATGATCAAACCAAATTAATAACCAAGTAAGGGCATGCTAAACATGAGTGAGGGTTAATATATGGAATCATATTGCTGGAATCAATTTTCGTTTATTCTCTTTATATTCTCTATGCTAAACATGAGCGATGGTTAATATTATATGCTATGATAATATATAGTTTAATAATGGGTTAAATTAGTGTTTTGATCTCTTATCTTTATTTTAGGTTTTATTTTGGTCCGTCATCTTTTTTTTTGTTCTGTTTTAATCCATGTCTTTCAACCGTTGGCCTATTTTGATCCCTTCTATCAGTGGGCGTTGGGTATCCGACGACTGCCGTCAGTCGTCAGAAACCGTCACCGTCAATTGTCGGAACCGTCGTCATCGTCGGAATCTGGGTTTTAGAGAGAGAAAATCTCATTTTCTCTTTCTCTCTTCTTCCTTCTCTTCCTCTCCCTCCTTCTTCCTCCCCTCCTTCTTTGCCTCATTGTCATCACCCGTAAAACGTAAAAATGCCATATACACAGGAGTTGTCCCAAGCTGGAACGCCTCAAAGTGCAAGCAAAAATGCCTTCCAAAACATAACCAAAGCAACATATTAAATGTTCAGCAAAAAGAAAACGTGAAGAATAGGCAGGGTGTTAGTTTATACCATATTAGGCAAAGCAGTAGTTGAAATTTATCAAGAAAGAAGGGTGAGGAAGAAGGAAGGGGAGGAAGAGAAAGAAGGGGTGTTTTCTCTCTCTCTAAAACTCAGGTTCCGGTGAGATTCCATCGATGGTGGTAGTTCCGGTGACTGGCGGTGGATACCTAACGCCATCAGTGCAAAACTGACGGAATTGACCAAAATAGGCTAACGGTTGAAAGATAGGGGACCAAAACGGAACAAAAAAAAGATGAGGGACCAAAATAAAACCTAAAATAAAGATAAGGGACCGAAATACTAATTTAGCCTTAATAATACTTAGGGCCCGATTATTTTAGATTTTGAAAGAATTGAAGTTAAAAAATTTATTTATGTTTGGTAATAATATTTTAAAGGTGAATTTTTGAATAATTGGTTTTGTTTGGATAATAAAGTAAAGTCAGTTTTGAGGTATAAATATAAAGAATTTTGTGAGTCTCACATATAGAATTAATTTTATTCAACGGAAAAGTATAGAAAATCATGTTTCTCTTAAAATTAATTCTAACCCCAAAAATTGATTTTATTGGGCGCATGCAAAATTTAAAACAAACATATTCAGAATCTCAAAATCAGTTTCACGAAAAGCAAATATAATTTTAGGCAACCTAAAATCTAAGCAAAACAAGTACTCAGTTGTTGCATGATACTAAAATCAGGCATAAGAATGAGTTGTGAAAAATGCTTGAGTCTTACATATCTACTTTCACTCAAAATATAATTTTTGATTGCTTAACGGTATAAAATACTTTTCACAAACAATATATAGAAATTAAGCACATAAATAAGACAAAAATAAGTAAGAAATAAAATATATAAATATATATTATTGAATACAATATTAAAAATGTAATATTCAAGTAATGAAACTCTATGCAGGACTAGTAAAGCGGTCAACCTACCTATATGTGCCTGTCTTTTTTTTTGGAGTGGTTCAGTTTTTGTTTCCTTCCAAAATGATTAAGGTAAGTCACGATCATGTATCATGAATTCTTATTGATCAAAATATTATTTTAGGACTCTTAGACTCGAAAATAGGTATTTCTTGGCTGCTACCTTAGACTTAAATTAGGATTTCTCTTCTTCTCCAATTTATTCTCTTCTCTTAGGTTTTTTTTTATGCTTTTGTTAATCAAGATTGCTATGAATATGGCAATGCTTGAGTAGTCTTTTTATTTCTAGGAATTGGGGCAATGCCCAAGACTCGTTTTATGTGATGAATTGACGTTTTACTTCTTGTTAATTTCAATTTTGCTTTCGATTTAATTCCTATTGCATGAATTACTTGTGAATTTGGTGCGTACTTATTTGCATGTCATAGATACTTTAAGGATGAACCTAATGGTGAACTTAGGTATTGGATTTATAGGGATTGAACTTAGGACTTAGATCACGAGAGTTAGAAGTGGTCCTTCGAGGGTTCATTGAATTGTCACGAATCTTAATGGGTTCAATTTAAATACAATTATCACGAGAGTAGAGGATGGTTTAATTGGGCATGGTTCCTGTATCTCGAGAGGGAACATTAACTTATTTAGGGTAAATTCACCTTCAAAGCAATTTTGATAATTAACAAGAGGGGTAGTCAATTTAGTAGCATGAGCAGTCTTGTTGGTAACCCAATTCCTGGAAATCTCTTTTAATTTGAAAATCTCCAGATTTGATTTGATTGCGATTTTATTTGATTGTGTTTTAATACTTGATTTGTTAGTTAATCTTATTTCAAAAACCAAATCTTTTTTTTGTCTAGTTTAATTAATTTAATAATTAATTGTTATTTAAGATCACGGTCTCTGTGAGTTCGATCTTTTTATTACTTGACGACAAAGCCGTTCACTTACGGGTTCACGCTATCAAGTTTTTGGTGTCATTGTCGGGGACGTCACCAAAAACTTGATAGGGTCCGACAAGTGTACCGGATCGAAGCTAGTAATAATAAAACGGTGAGAAACCGAGTATCGAACTCAAGGATTGGAAACCAAGTATCACTTCACAAATTAAACAACTATTTAGACTAAGAAATAGGTGTGAAAAGATTTCAAGAAAATAAAAGAAACAATAAAATAAAATCAAAATGTTTTTGGGTTTTTAAATATGAGAAGAGAGCTTCCAGGATTGGGACTACCACAATGACCAATTATGAATCCTAATTGACTATACCTTTGTTAATATCTAACTCAATTGAAGGTGAATCATCCTAACTTAGTTAATGTTCCCTCTTGAGATACAAGAACCGTGCTCAATTAAACCAACTCATACTCTCGTGGTAACTGTATTTAAATTGAACCCATTACGATTTATGATAATTCAATGGTTAAAAACTTAATAGCGTGATTCTGCAAGTGAACGGCTTCGTCGTCAAGTAATAAAAAGATCGAACCCACAGAGACCGTGATCTTAAATAACAATTAATTATTAAATTAATTAAACTAGACAAGAAAAAGATTTTGAAAAGATTTGGTTTTTGAAATAAGATTAACTAACAAATCAAATATTACAACCCAATAAAATAAAATCGCAATCAAATCAAATCTGGAGATTTTCAAATTAAAAGAGATTTTCAGGAATTGGGTTACCATCAAGACTGCTTATGCTACTAAATTGACTACCCCTCTTGTTAAATATCAAAATTGCTTTGAAGGTGAACTTATCCTAAATAAGTTAATGTTCCCTCTCGAGATACAAGAACCATGCCCAATTAAACCAACCCCTACTCTAGTGGTAATTGTATTTAAATTGAACCCATTAAGATTCGTGACAATTCAATGAACCCTCAAAGGATCGCTTCTAACTCTCGTGATTTAAGTCCTAAGTTCAATCCCTATAGATCCAATACCTAAGTTCACCGCTAGGTTCATCCTTAGAGTATCTATGACATGCAAGTAAGTGCTCACCAAATTCACAAGTAATTCATGTAATAGGAATTAAATTGAAATCAAAATTGAAATTAACAAGAAGTAAAATGTCAATTCATCACATAAAACGAGTCTTGAGCATAGCCCCAATTCCTAGAAATAAAAAGACTACTCAAGCATTGTCATGTTCATAGTAATCTTGATTAATAAAAGCATAAAAAAACCTAAGAGAAGAGAAGAAAATGGAGAAGAAGAGAAATCCTAATTTAAGCCTAAGGTAGCAGCCAAGATATACCTATTTTCGAGCCTAAGAGCCCTTTTTATAATGTAGGGTAACTTGGGATTAAAGCAATTACAAATCAGATAAAAAAACAAATCAAAATCCCAAATTTACAGGTTCTGACTTGGAGATGGATTCACTGCTTGGTCTGTCACGACCGTGCCATGACCAATTCTAAGTCTAACCTTCTTTCTTTTCAGCCCTACTCGATCATGGCCGTGATGTCTATCACAGCCAGGCCATGACAGGTTATGTTTGACTCATTTTTCTTGTATTTCAAGCTCCGCCTTCATGCAAACTCCAACATAACTGGTTCTGAGCATTTTAATCTTCAATTCATGCACACAAACACCACAAAATCACATTACCCGTTCCAAGGTAAAATCTCACAAAAATCAAATTAAAAATGTCTAATCTACATGAAAATGCATGCAAAATGATGAGGAAATATGAGGTGAAATCGTACTCATCAAACTATCCCAAGCTTAAGATTTTGCTTGTCCTCAAGCAATAACTAAGGCCAGAAAAGATAAACAATCAGAGCATGGACAATGAACCAAGAACCCTGAGTGACAAATCCAAGTAACAGGCATATCTAAATAAGTAACCAAGAGACAATCAATTTCAAGTCCAATTAGAAGCTTAGGTTCCCTAAATTCATGCCTCTCACTAATTCGGGCACTCTTCTCACCTCACTCAAGTGTTTAAGAACATATGACAATTCGTTCAATTTCCTCAAGGAAAGTACCATACCATAAGCTTGACTATTAACCAAATTCTCTACTTTATTAATGAAAACACATAAGAATCAAGAGGTCTTTCATTTTGGTTGTAATGCGGCCATGGGATTGATCGTTAGGTAGGGAAACCAAGAAAAGGAAAATTCAAGAAGGCTAAACAAAATATCAAACAATGCAAAGAATGACAACCTTCTAAAATACCTTTTTGGGCTTTAATTCATTTTTCCACCTTTCCTTCTTTCTTTCTCTCTTTCTTTTTTCTCATCCCCTTCTCCATTTTTTTTTGTTTATTTTATTTTATTTTTTTCAATTTGGAGAAGGGGAGATTTCCAACTTAAGAGAAATATTTTTCTAATTTTTTCATCCTACAATTTATTTTTCAAACCACCTTTTATCCCTTTTTGCAATACTTTAAAAGGTGTCATACCAAGCATCATTCATCAAAATCAATCAAAGGTACCAAAAAAAACATTTTATTCTATTAGGCTCAAAATTGGGCAACTAAGGGGTAGCATTTAATCAGTCAAAGCAGAAGGTCAGAAAAATACATAGTGCCTCAATCATTTTCAAATATGTTTTCAAAAATTTCTAAGTTTCAAAATGGTTTCAAGTCAAGTTCTAGAGAATACAATCCAAGAGTAATAAAACACTCAATCACAAGGAATGGGGTAGCATTTAGTGAGTACCCCTTTTAGCTCAAAAATCTCACATTAAGTAGTTTAAAATCAATGAGAAACACAATTCCAAGGAACCACATGCTAATTATCTACTATCAAAAGATCATCTCAAGCATTTTTATTTTTAGCCTATCACAAGAATACAAAAATTGGGTTAAAAAATTCACCGTTTCAATTCGTTTGGCACAAAGTTCTCACAATTGGATGCATACTCTAAGTAAGGGGAAATCTAATCATGTGATTATGCAAAACTACGCCTATATGAATGCAACATGCAAAAAATGCAAAAAATAAAAACCCTACCCCAAGCTTAAAAACTTACGTTGTCCCCAATGTAAATATTCAAGTCAGAGGGAGGATAAAAATAAAAATTGGAACAACTCACTGAGGTGGTGGTGGGTGCCGGCTCAGATACCAGTCATAGAGCTACCGGAAGACACGTCACGGCCGTGACATTCATCACAGCCAGGCCGTGATTGATTCGGATGCTGGTTACTGGGCCTTTTCACGGCCGTGATATACATCACGGTTAGGCCGTGATCGATTCTGACTTCCTGCTTATTCACATCACGCCCGTGATGGCTATCACGGCCTGGGCATGATCCCTTATGGTTTTCAGCTTTTGGCCCATCACGGCCGTGACCCTCGTCACGGCTAGGCCGTGTTAGATTATGGTCTTCTCTTTCTTTTTGAAATTGCTCCATCATGGCCATGATGGCCATCAGGGCCAAGCCATGATCTCCCCTGACTTTATTTTTCCATGCCTTTTTGCTCTTCATGCCTTCATAACCTGAAAATATTTGGTAAAACCATCAATTTGTGATCTTTCTTCTCTTAATCTTCTCAAATTATTCAAAAACAAAATTCAAAAACAAATTAAAAAGGGAAAGAAAGCTTGGGTTGCCTCCCAAGAAGCGCATATGTACGGTCTTAAGCTTGACCATACTCCCTTCAATCAACCGGGATCAGCTGGGCTTGAAAGTGAAAGAACACCTCTCTTCCAAGGAAGTCCTTAAAAGAGTCTACTTTGTTCATATTGTTGGAACCAAAGTGGTTTTGGATTTAATAATCTCTAAGTTTTGATGCTAACAAAATGATTAAATTTTCTTGGCAAAGTATTAGTTGAGATCTAATTAGTGCTTTCAGTTATGCAAGAATATCCAAAATAATATAAGGTATACAATGTTTGTACTCGTGCAAAGAATTACCCATCCAAAGGTTATTTTAACTGTTTATATTTATCGCTACTGTCCCGTCCTGGCGCCGCTAAAAGAACGTAAAAACAGAGGAGTCGCCACCAATATTTTATTTGGGAAAAACATTGGAAAAACCATTTATTTTAAGGAAACTAGTCATTTAAAAAAAAGAGATTTGAGTTCGGGAGTCTGTTACGAGTAGGGAAGGTGTTAGGACCCTACATCACCTGTTTAAAAACGATACCTCAAGTCAATTATGCAAAATAATTTTAATAAACTTTGAAAATATTTATTTTACCCCAGTTTGAAATTAAAAAAAAAAACAAACACAACAAAATAGAAAATAAAATTTTGGCTTGACAGAATAATTAATTATGCTCCTACGTATTCCCTGGTGCGATGGGAAACTCAAAGCCACGTAGTTCTTATGGAAAATATTTGATTGGTTGGTTGATTTTAATTTTTGATAAAGATTTAATTTTTTGAATAACCTTGAAAAAGGATTTCATTTTAAAATTAATCCACTTATGCACAGGATTCAAGATAGCGGTACTATACGATAAACCCTTACAATTCATACGCCACTTGAGGATGAAAAATTCATACATCAACGTCGTAGATTTTTACGTGAATTCAAAAAATTTATTAAAAGGGTAAATTTTAAAAAAAAATGGGGGTGTTTATTATTTTTTTAAAAAAGAAAAATAAAAAAAGGGAATTCACTCTTGCACAAGGTCAAAGATAGCAATGATGTACGATAAACCCTTACAATTCACACGACACCTGAGGATGAAAAAAAAATTCATACATCAACGTCGTAGATTGTTGCATGAATTCAAAAATGATTTTTTATTTTTATAAAACTTGTTAAAAGAGTAAATTGAAAACCTTTTAATATTTTTTATAAAAGATAATTCACTCTCGCACAGGGTTAAAGATAGTCAGGCTATACGATGAACACTTACAATTCATATGACACTTGAGGATAAAAACTCATACATCAATGTCATAGATTGTTGCGTGAATTAAAAAGATTTTTATCTATTTCAAAAATAGATTTTTTTTACTTTAACAAGAAAATATATTCTTAAAAAAAAGCATTTTAAAAACAACAAAAATTTAGACCCAAATCTGGATGACCCAAGATCAGAAAATATTATTGTTCCTTGTTTACTCATTTCATTAAACCTTAGAGTTAGGCAAATGGCAAGCCCACTTGCTTCACTCTAAGCCCAAGTAGAAAAGAAAAAGAAACAACCAGCCTAAGGGAAGGATTGAAACAAATATATTACTAAACCTATAAAAACTAAAACAAAATCAGAAGTGAAGGAGAGTGAGAGAACGAGACCAACAACAGAAAAGAGGAACGGCTGAATGAAGGGGTAGGTACGGTGGCGGGTAACTCAAACAGCGACGCGGACGGTGAGCTCGGCAGAGCGAGGATCTTGTTTTGCTGACTCGAGATCGGCGGTGACAAGCGTGGGTCGTGGATGCGCGGATCTGAACTGCACGGGCCTGGCTGAGACACTGCAGAGCAAGGAATGAAGAGCTCCACGGCGGTGGCGAGGCCAAGTGGTGTGCGGCGGTCCGATGCTACGGCGGCGGCATGTGAGTCACGGTCAAGGAGTTATGCAGCGGAGACGGTGCGTGACTCGTGGCGGAGGATGCGGCTTGGGCGAATCTGTGGCGAAGGTGGTGCTGAGCAGTGGCAATGGAGGAAAGCAAGCCTGGGCTGTTCTTCTACCTCATAAACATATTGTCTTCTCTTGTTGCCTTTTGTTGTTTGGTTTTTTGTTTCCTTTGTTTTTTTGTTTTTTTTTTTGTTTTTAAAAAGAACAAAAAGGAAGAAGAGGAAACAGAATAAGGAAAAGAAGGAGTTTGATGAAGATGAAGTGAAGCAAGGAGAAGAATAGAGGAAAGAGCTCTAAGAATATTTCCTTGTTTTTTTGTTTCTGTTGATCCGAATACCCCTTTTTCCACTGTTGAATGCCTAATTTATAGCAAAAAAAATGAAAAAGATGACAAATCTTCTTGTTAGGCCAGCTGATGTAGTACAAGTAGTGGGGAGAAAATCAGTCTTTACTCCCACCATTCTGTATGGCTGGTGCAAGGGTAGGGATAGTGCCTCCCTTTTTAGTAAAAAAGTAAAAGAAAACAAGAAAGGGGAAATAGAACAAAGTTGATCCATACTTGAAGGAGCAAAGTGAAAGCTAGCTCTTTTTTTCAAATTTTTTACTTTTTATTATTTTTTAATTTATTATAATGACAAATCATATTAAAAATACAAAATGTTTTAGTTGGGCTTGGATAATGGGCCAACAAGCCATTTGTAACAATAAAATGAAAATGGGCTACACTAATTCTATAATGGGCCAAGAAACACTTTTTTTTAGTTTAATTTTTATCATTTTTTTTGTTTATTATTTTTTCAAAATATTAATTAAAAACAAAACATCCGGACAAAATTAGGAGTTCACAGCTGCCCATATTTACTTGTTTTTTATTAAATAGTAGGTGTAACCGTAGTTAACCTATTATCGTTATAAGAAACGAGTGAAGACATGAACTCCAATTTTGGCCGGGGTTCGCTGACAAGTAAAAGGATGCATAATTAAAAGATCTTACGATATGGATTGCCCATAGAAGCTCGAACAGAAAGATAAAAAGCTTGCGGAGTCATTTGTCCGTTGAAGCTTGAAAGGTGAAAAGCTTGCGGAGTCGGGTATCTGCTGAAGCCTGCCAAATAAAGAAAGCTTGCGGAGTCGGATATCCACTGAAGCCTGAAAAGAAAGGTTAAAAGCTTACGGAGTCGGTTGTCCGCTGAAGCTTGAAAGTAAAAAGGATTAAAAGCTCACAGAGTCGGCTATCCGCTAAACAAAAGGCTAAAAGCTTGCGGAGTCGGTTATCCGCTGAAGCTTAAGAGGAAAGGTAAAAAAACTTGTGGAGTCAGTTATCCACTGAAGCTTGACAAAAAGGTAAAAAGCATGCGGAGTCGGGTATCCGCTGAAGCCTGAAATAAAAGATGGAAAGCTTGCAGAGTCGATTATCCGCTGAAGTTTGAAATCAAAAAGGTTAAAAAGCTTGTGGAGTCGGTTATCCTTGGAAGCTTGACATGAAAGGTAAACACCTATGATGTCTGTGCAATTTACTAGGTTTTGTGCTCACAAGAGATAAACAATTGCAATGCATGATGCCAGAAATTTCCTATATGCTTGATGAAAACCTCAAATGATTTCAATGCAACACAAGGAAAGCTTGTAACACGTTACTATTTTTATTTTTTTCATTGCTTAGGTGGTTTTTGTTACCACCCTCGACCCCTTAAAGTTTTGATCACAGACAAGCTCTGAGATGAACTAAAACAAGTCCTGTCTTTGTGGAGAAAAAGGGTCGAACACTTTTTCAAGGGTATGCTTCCTTTGAGATGATTGTCCCAATGCCTCCTATTAGTAGACCACAGTACCCTTTGTTGGGAGACCATCTTGTCCTTTACGGCCTTTTGAGACTTTCAAAGAAACTCTAATTGCTTTTGAAGACATCAATACATGTTTCAAATTTCAGTATATACTTATCATGATGAATGCACACACACAATTGACAAAAGTTAAGGCAAAGAGATAAGGGTAAAAAGAATTGGGAGTCAATGTCATTATATTTGGACTGAAAAGTTATAAAAGCAGATATTACAATGGAGTACGGAATTGCAAAAAATGTTGTGGAGTGGAATCACATCTCCTCAAGTGACATCTCTTTCCATGACTGGTATTAGTATCCCTCATACTATCTCGACTGCTTACTAATCAACATTTGAGAATGCTATCTACCCCAATCTTCATGCATCTAGCCCACTGATTGCCCCAATTCATCGGTCCGGACTACACTTCCATTGTTATGTTTTTATTTTATTTTTTTTGAACCCTAACTTTTGACTAGACCGTCTTTTCAGGTTTCCAGCCTAGCAGGTTGCTCTAACTTTTGCCTAGACTGTCTTTTCATATATTCAGTCTAGCAAGCTTTTCTTTTTTTCATTTTTCACTTTTTTTTTCTTCTTCTTCTTGGGAAATGCGATGAAGCATAATACTTTTTGACTGCATTTGAGTTTACAGGGAGTGGAAGATCTTCCCCATCCATCCTGGTGAGGATTAAAGCTCCTCCCGAGAAGGCTTTTTTCTCAATGTAAGGTCCTTCGTAGTCCGGAGTCCACTTCCCTCGGTGATCCTTTTGGATTGGCAGAATCTTTTTAAGCACCAGGTCACCCTCCTGAAACTGTCGCAGGCGTACTTTCTTCTCATAAGCTCTCATCAACCTTCTCTGGTATAATTGACCATGACACAATGCCCTTAATCTCTTCTCTTCAATGAGGTTCAATTGGTCTAGTTGATACTGGACCCACTCAGCTTCTTCCAATTCTGCTTCTCTCAGTACTCTTAATGAGGGGATCTCTACTTCAATCGGGAGCACTGCCACTGTAACACCCGAGTGCCGACGAGGGCGGGGAGTGGTCGCGGTGCAAGAAGGCACGGACAATGAGCGGCTCCTGGCAGGCTTCTAGGCGGAGGGACACATGAATGAACCGATTACACACCAGAATGAGAGGGATCCTGAGACTGTACAGGTATGGGACTATACAGTTGAGGATGGCTTATAAGAATTGATTGGTACTACCCATATTAACAAGATGTATCTTCTTTTCGGTAGCCCATCACTTAAGAACTCCACCGTTAAGCATGCTTGACTTGGAGCAATTCTGGGATGGGTGACCTCCGGGGAAGTTTTCCCAGGAAGCGTGTGAGTGAGGACAAAGCACGCTGAAAAGACCCGTGTTGGTTTGTGGGGACAATGGTCAATCCATAAAGCAGCCAGGGATGTTACAAATGGTATCAGAACGGCACCTCTCCCAGTACGGTGTGGTTCGGGGACGAACCAAGCGGAAGCTGGTGGCCATGTAACACCCGGGGGCCGACGAGGGCGGGGAGTGGTCGCTGGTGCAAGATGGCAAAGACAAGGAGCAGCTCCTGGCAGGCTTCTAGGCGGAGGGACACATGAATGAACCGATTACACACCCGAATGAGAGGGATCCTGAGACTGTGTAGGTATGGGACTATACAGTTGAGGATGGCTTATAAGAATTGATTGGTACTACCCATATCAATAAGATGCATCTTCTTTTCGGTAGCCCATCACTTAAGAACTCCACAGTTAAGCGTGCTTCACTTGGAGCAATTCTGGGTTGGGTGACCTCCGGGGAAGTTTTCCCAGGAAGCGTGTGAGTGAGGACAAAGCATACTGAAAAGACCCGTGTTGGTTTGTGGGTACACTCGTCAATCCATAAAGCAGTCAGGGATGTTACATCCTCCATCCCATAAACTAAAGAATATGGCGTTGCCCCTATCGAGGTGCGAATAGAGGTACGATAGTAGTGTAAAGCAAAAGGTAACATCTCGTGCCAATCCTTATACGTCACCACCATCTTCTAGACAATCTTCTTGATATTTTTATTAGCGGCCTCAACTGTCCCATTCATCTTTGGGCGGTACGGGGAGGAATTGTGATGATTTATCTTGAAGTTTTCGCACATCTCCATCATCATCTTGTTGTTCAAGTTGGTCGCATTATCAATGATAATCTCACTCGGTACCCCATAACGACAAATTAATTCTCTTTTTACAAATTTGATCACGACATTCCTGGTCACATTGGCATATAATGCAGTCTCAAACCACTTTGTGAAACCTGTCCTTGTTCTCGGTGAGCATGAGGATGTCAGTGACACCTTGGCTATTCTTCCCCAAACCGCTTCTAGGTCAGTATCCACCTTGGAGCATAACCTTAGCCATCATAATGGACGCTTTAGATGACTGAGGTTTCAAGAGTGGAGCACCATCCCCAACATAAGTGGCATTGGCAATTTCAAGCGATTGGAAAACGGTCTCGAGAGCTTATTCGGTAGCTTCAATGTAAGGGGTTGTTGATGGCTTACTCACTAACATATCCTCCTCTCCAGAAACAATTATCAACTTACTATCGACAATGAACTTCACTTTCTAGTGCAATGTGGAAGGTACAGCTCCAGAACTGTAAGTTGGTGTGATGTCCATTACTTGGAAGAGTATTTCAAAGGTGCAAGGGCCAATCTTAATGGGCAATTCAATTTTTCCCATGACTTCCCTTCGGGTGCCATCGAAAGCTCTTACAATCACTGTGCTTGGCTTTATATGAGTTCCATCGAAAGGCAACTTTGCCAGTGTTGACTTTGGCATTACATTAAAAAAAGAACCATTATCAATGAGAACCCTAGCCATGACATGATCTCGACACTTCACAGAGATGTGTAACGCCTTGTTGTGCCATATTCCTTCAGCTGGAATTTCATCATCAGTGAAAGAGATATAATTATCAGCAACTATGTTACCCACGATGTTATCGAGCTTGTCAACTGTGCTGTCATGAGAGACATGAGTTTGATTCAACACCTTCATCAGTACTCTCTTATGTCGCTCAGAATTCATCAACAAACACAAATGAGATATTTGAGCTGGAGTTCGATTCAATTGATCCACAACCCTGTATTCTCTTTGCTTGATGAACTTTAAGAATTCACCGACTTCTTCATCAGATACCTCCTTTTTATTATCACCCCCTTTGGTATCCTTTTCAGTCAGCGTTCCTTCCACCTTCTCTTTCCCCTTGCGAACTTTTTCTTCCTTTTCTGTTCCCTCCCTTCGCAATACCTCTGGTGTATAAATGCGACCACTCCTAGTCATTCCACCAACTCCCGAAATGTTGGTAACCACAGTGGTCCCATTGGAAGGACTTTGTTGAACCTGCCTATCAATATCCATGGTACCGCTTTGGTGTCCTTGTAAGGGAAAGGACCTGGGACTCGGATGACAACTGGTGTTGGCCCACTCGAAACCGGCATAGGTTCCTTCTCAGTATAGTGTATCACCACTGGCTTCGGAGCAACTTGCTCAAGAACCGGTTGAAGATTAATCACAACAGTAAAAGGAGTTATCTTAACTGGAGTTGGGGAAATTCTAGATTCAGCAACCATGTTAATGCCGCACTCATTCGATTCACAACCAATTAGGATAATCTTCATATATATTAACTGCTGCACAACCTGTCAAAATTCTGCATAGTCTTCAATTGAATGCCCCATATTCCCGTCCAAGTCACACCTTATCTCTTCATCGAGGGTCTTCTCTTCAACAATTGAGGTTTGCACCAATCTATGTTTTTGCATCTCTCTTAAAATAACCCTTATGGGAGTTCTAACATCAGCCACTTGGCACTTAAGAGTAGGTTCCCTGAAGCTATCTATGGCATTGATTCCCGAACCCCCATGATTTGGCATAGGACCTTGTGCCCCCTTCAGAGCATCTTTCTGAAAGCTCAACCACTTAGCATTAATAAGATCTTGTACCTTAAATTTGAAAGCCCTGCAGTTCTTAGTGGAATGACCTATTGCCCCCGCATGATACTCACATTTAGAATTTGGGTCAAACCATTTCGTATAAGTAGGGCCCAATGGTTTCGTTGGGATATGGGTCAACACAGATTTGCTTATAAGCTGATGCAGTAGCTCAGTGTAGGTCATGGGTATCGGGTTAAAATGTACTGGCTTCTTTTGAGTTATGAGGCGGTCTTGTTTGGTTGGTGTTTACGTTTGGGTTTAGGGGTTGAACAACTTGTGGTGTCATGGCAGGATGTGTTTGAGACTGAGAGGGATATGATGGTCGGTAGGGCGTCATCGGCTGGGGATTTGGAAATTATGAGGTGGCGGCGATGTATGGCCGGTTGACTTGGTGATATGGAGATGGTTGGTAATACGGGGTGTATTGGGCTTGGAAGGCGGGTGTTTGGTTCGGTCTCCATTGGTTCGATTTCTTTTGTTCAAAGGTTACTACATGTGCTTCTCTCTCCTTCCTTTTCACAAACAGGGCTTTCTTTGGGGTATTTACTACTGAAGACTCGGTGATCTTGCCATTCCTCAGTCCACTTTCAATTCTCTCACCGATGATGACCATATCATAAAAGTTTGATGACACACTCCCAATCAATCTATCATAGAAGGGCGACTGGAGTGTATCAATGAACATTGCCACAATTTCTTTCTCATCTAATGGAGGCTCTACCTGGGCAGTCAATTCCCTCCATCGTTGTGCATACTCTTTGAAAGCCTCGATGTCTTTTTTTGAATATTTTGGAGTTGCATCCTATCGGGAGTCATGTCAATATTGTACTTGTATTACTTCAGGAATGCATCTGCTAAATCTTTGAAGCATCGGATGTGGGCCCGTTCGAGATGCGTGTACCAATTTGAAGCTGCCCCGGTTAAACTGTCCCGGAATAAGTGAATCAAGAGCTTATCATCTTGAGCATATGATGCCATCTTCCTTACATACATGGTCAAATGGTTTTTGGGACAAGTGGTTCCCCGATATTTGTCGAAATCGGGTACCTTAAATTTTGACGGAATTACCACATTTGGCACCAGACAAAGTTCCGAAGCATCCCGCAGACCATAACTATTTACTCCTTCAATGGCCCGTAGTCTTTCCTCTAGCACTTCCAACTTTTCTTTAGATTGGGAATTCCATCCTGATTGATTCACTAGAGTTTCACGGTACATATTCTGAGGGAAGGAGTATGGCACGTAGGAGGATCCAAAGTTTGGCATCATTTGAGGCCCCTGGGGCCTATAATGTAGGATGCATTGTGGGGTTTTTGGATTGGCAGAAAGTGTCACCGTCGGGGTGTTACCATCTGTAGGGTTAACAGTTTGTGTTTGTGGTATTTCGACAGCATCGGTAGGGGTTTGTGTCTGAGTGATATGTTCGGAGTTTTGAATGCCATCTTGTGGGCTGGGGGCCGTTGGTGGCATAAATCCACGAGGCAAACCATATGGGGGATTGTTCGGGTCAAATGAAAGTTGAGTTTGGTTGATTGAATAAATAGTGAGAGGCATCATGGCCCCTGGTTGGTTGAAGCCTTGAATAGGAATCTGAGCAAAACCGGGCGGGATGAGAGGTGTGGCTGGATGTCCTTCGTTCGAGGCTGGAGGGTTCTCTTGTGTTATTTTCCTTCTGCATTGCTTGTAGGATCGCCATCATCTTAGTCATCTGATCCTTGATTTGACTGACTTCACCCCTGATCTCTTGGACTTCTTCTAGTTCATCCGCCATGGCTCTTGTCTGTGACCGAGTGTGATAAGGGTGTCTTGGAGCAATTGTTCAGAAAAGCCACACTGTTTTAATCAAAACAAAAGTGAGAACAAAATGTTGGAAAATGCAAAAAGCTTTTCTGAAAATCACCTTTGGAGTTTTTTTTTTTTGAGTTAACACCTTATAACAGGCAAGAGATGGTCCCTCCACCCCATACAGAGAGCATTGTGCTCATAAGATGAAATGGAGTTGACAAAAAATATAGGGGAGAAACAACTCTCCACAATAGATGTTGTCTCAAACACACTAGAAATTTTGAATTAAGACATCTCGTCCTACCCTTTACGCAGAAGGAAGAATCCTATAAGGCAAACATGTAGTTGACAACATACTAAAGGAAGACCATGCTCCACGATAGGTGTCGTCGCAAGTCAAATGCAAGAGTTGGAGTGCGAAGGAATCAAAGAGGCAAGAACAGATTTCATTAAAAACTCCTCAAAGGAATACATAGAATCATGGAGGCAAGGACAAATTTCATTAAAATCTCCTCAAAGCAATACATAGCTTGGGATTATATCATAATTCTCGACATCGTTACAACATTTTCATCCTAAAGTCAACAGCTTAGGTCTCTTTATTTTTAGCCCTCTAGCAAACCCTCCACACATTTGCATGAAATCATCCAACTCAGTCGGGAGACGAAGCATAAGGTCCGCACGACTTTGTTTTTCTGCCTTTTCAAAGCATTGGACAAAATTCGGAATACAATGGCTTAGCTCCAAATTCATGCTCATATATCTTTTTTTCCATATGTCAATATCTATCCCTCTCTCTCGCGCCTCTTCTCTCCACCACTTCACGGCATTCATTGCTTGAACCACTTGATCATGATAGTGTTTTGCTGAGGTCCACCCTAAATAGCACCGCTTCTTGATTTCGACTAGTAGGATATTCAAGTTTTGGACCTTTTGTACCAATTCATCAGTCATCCTGTCTTGTGCAAAAATTTGCTTTTGTAAGTTGCCATTGACTCCCCTTTGTCGATTAACTTCCACTTCCAATGACTTTCTCACATCTCCTTGCTGAATGACTTCTTCTTCTAACTGACGCTTTTCTTTCCTTAGTTGATGCCTCTCTGCTGTCAAGGACAATACTTTACTTTCAAGATTCTGGATCCTAGTCATGACGCTCGGCGGGACCTTGTCTGTATTCTTCTGGACTCTTGAGGTTGTGGAGATATCTTCACACAAATCTTTTAAGTGTTCATTTTCCTTTGTTAACTTCTCACAACGCTTCTAACCAATGACCATTTTCAACTCGGCATTTTGCTTTTGTTGTTCCATTTCCTTCATTTGTGCTTCCAGGACTTTCAGTTGTTCTACCATTTGAGTTACCGAAGGGGAGTAATCTTCAGCTTTCGTGCTTTCTGCAGGAATGTTGACGGGACCTTTCCTTGATTTTATCCATGCTTCATATTCTGAGACAATGATTAGGATTGGTCGGCCCAATTGTGATCTCCCCGTCATCCTCACATTTTTCCATGAATTTCTAACTTCTTTTGCCAACAACTTGGTATTCTCACCATCCTCGTATCAGAAACAGCATCCACCGAGTTGTTCTTCTCATGGCACGGTTTGCGTCCAACAAAGTTGTCGTAAGGCTATAGCGGGTGTGTAGGATATGCACCCTCTTGGGCCCATCAAAGGAACATTTGGATAGTTAACATAACTATAAATTATATCTTGCCCCTACTGACTTTCGTACCATGGGCATACCCACTTAAAAGAGTCTCTTTCCACTTTGTCAAACTCGCTCTTTCATTCCTCTTCATTAAGCTGTCTTGTAGGGATGTTATGGAAGCCTCTTAGTGGATCTGAATGGTGGTTGATATGGCCTTTTGCGTACATGTGAGTCATGACCCATACATAAAGCAACTGTGCACAACACCGGAGCTTCGCCTTTGGATGCCGCTGGCAAAATTCTAGAGTCCAAAGCGTTTCAGCCAATATTGCCGGCACGGGGTTTTTCTTTCTTTCAACTGTGAAGAACACGTCCATTGCTGCTTGATCTATCATGTCTAGCGCTGATGGAAATAGAACCAACCCATATACTGCTAGTGCCAATACCCTCTCAAAGGTTTCCTAGTCTTGTCGATCCATTAGTTTCCTCAAGTGATTTTCAAGAAAATTCCAGGTCAACTCTCGCGAGTTTGAGTGCCCGGTCAAGTTCACTTCAATTTCAGGAAGCCCTAGTAACCCTGCTATGCTTGCAGTGATCAAGTATTGCCCCAGGTGAAAGTACATGACGTGATTTTTCTGCATTAGCAACCTTAACAAGCAAGCATATTCTTCAATGGTGGGTGTAATGTCTATGTTTGGAAACTCGAAACATCCGAGATGTGGGTTCCAATACTGACTTAGAGCACTCAAAGCAGTAGCTTCAACTGGTATGAAAATTAGGTCCAAGACCCCTCCATACTTCTTGACGAAGCTTTTTCGATGTTCTTGAGGCAAAAATTGGCTCAACTCTTTCAGATTCGCTAATGAATTCAAAATCACCCTGGAGCTCTTGGTGGCGGGAGCATTGCTAGTGTGTCTGACTTTTTTCATCTTTTGTTATCAAAGGTGTTATCTCTCACCAAATTATCTGTGCAAGGGAAATTTTATTTTATTAATAACATTTGGAAAGCAAATTTACTTATGCATGAGAGTGCACCGAAATGCATGAATGAATGACATATTGACGATGCATGACTTGAAATACTACATGCACGAGCATACGATGATTAAGAATGAGTGTAACAGAATGCATGAATGAATTGCATGTTAAGGTGCATGAAGAAAATCATATGATTCATGAGATATAAATGTGATTATTCATGTTGCAGAAAAAGACGGAATGCACTCCCTTTTGTCCTACATAGGTCATATCCTAAAATTTGAAATTCTGAGGCCAAGACCCTAGTTTGGTAGGCTGCTAATAGCATTTTATGTGCATGACTTTCGAGACAGTTTTAGACCCCTAAATATATGGTCCCCGGATTACCCTCATCTAAAAGATAAGGATTCGAATCCATGAACCTCACCACAGGGACAAATAAGTCACAATATGGTAGTCCATGTACCGGTAGCAATCCGAGCGGGAGAATCAGTGACTGTTAGGGACGCAAAAGCATCACAACAACATCACTGAAGTCCCTTCTAATCTTATGGCTTTCCAAGACTCGGGTATAGAGCCCAAAAGTGTGTGAATATGTGATGGTGATGTGTGTGATGGGAGCAAGCAAACTTGCACAAAACCTAAAAAAACTATCCCCAAACCTGCAAAAGAACAACCAACATTTAAAAGAGTTTTCTACCCTAGGGTTTCAAGAATATACAAAGACATTTATAAGAACAGATAAAACTATTTACGAAATAAATAAAACAAAGAAGGGTAAAACTAATATTTTCAAACCTATTAAAAAATGCACAACCAACTATGTTAGGCCCGACTCTCTAAAATCCCCAGTGGAGTCACCAGCTGTCGCGACCGTCCCGTCCGGGCGCCGCTAAAAGAAGGTAAAAACAGAGGTGTCGCAACCAATATTTTATTTGGGAAAAACTTTGGAAAAACCATTTATTTTAAGTAAACTAGTCATTTTTAAAAAAAGAGAGATTTGAGTTCGGGAGTCTGTTACAAGTAGGGAAGGTGTTAGCACCCTACATCGGCCGTTTAAAAACAGTACCTCAAGTCAATTATGCAAAATAATTTTAATAAATTTTGAAAATATTTATTTTTCCCCAGTTTGAAATTAAAAAGAAAAAAACAAACACAACAAAATAGAAAATTAAATTTTGGCTTGACAGAATAATTGATTATGCTCCTACGTATTCCCGGGTGCGATGGAAAACTCAAAGTCACGTAGTTCTTATGGAAAATATTTGATTGGTTGGTTGATTTTAATTTTTGATAAAGATTTGATTTTTTGAATAACCTTGAAAAAGGATTTCATTTTAAAATTAATCCACCTATGCACATGGTTCAAGATAGCGGTGCTATACGATAAACCCTTACAATTCGTACGCCACTTGAGGATGGAAAATTCATACATCAACATCGTAGATTGTTGCGTGAATTCAAAAAAATTATTAAAAGGGTAAATTTTTTAAAAATAGGGTTTATTATTTTTTTTAAAAAAAGAAAAAAGAAAAAATGGAATTAACTCTTGCATAAGGTCAAAGATAGCAAGGATGTACAATAAACCCTTACAATTCACACGACACCTGAGGATGAAAAAATATTCATACATCAACGTCGTAGATTGTTGCGTGAATTCAAAAATGATTTTTCTTTTTTCTTTTTATAAAACTTGTTAAAAGAGTAAATTGAAACCTTGTAATATTTTTTTATAAAAGATAATTCACTCTCGCACAGGGTTAAAGATAGTCAAGCTATACAATGAACCCTTACAATTGATATGACACTTGATGATGAAAACTCATACATCAATGTCATAGATTGTTGCGTGAATTAAAAAGATTTTTATCTATTTCAAAAATAGATCTTTTTTACTTTAATAAGAAAATATATTCTAAAAAAAAGCATTTTAAAAACAACAAAAATTTAGACCCAAATCTGGATGACCCAAGATCAAAAAATATTATTATTCCTTTTTTAATCATTTCATTAAACCTTAGAGTTGGGCAAATGGCAAGCCCACTTGCTTCACTCTAAGCCCAAGTAGAAAAGAAAAAGAAACAACCATCCTAAGGGAAGGATTGAAATAAATACCTTACTAAACCTACTAAACCTATAAAGACTAAAACAAAATCAGAAGTGAAGGAGAGTGAGAGAACGAGACCAACAGCAGAAAAGAGGAACGGCTGAACGAAGGGGCAGGTACGGTGGCGGGTAACTCGAACGACGGCACGGACAACGAGCTGGGCAGAGCGAGGATCTTGTTCTGCTGGCTCGAGATCGGTGGCGACAAGCGTGGAACGCGGATGCGCGGATCTGAACTATGCGGGCCTGGCTGAGACGCTGCAGAACAACGACTGAAGAGCTCCACGACAGCGATGAGGCCAAGTGGTGCGCGGCGGTCCGATGCTACGGCGGCGGCATGTGTGAGTCACGGTCAATGAGTTATACAGCGGAGATGGTGCATGACTCGCGGCGGAGGATGCGGCTTACGCAAATCTGTGGCGGAGGTGGTGCTGAGCAGTGGCAATGGAGGAAATCAAGCCTGGGCTGTTCTTCTACCTCAGAAACATATTGTCTTCTCTTGTTGCCTTTTGTTGTTTGGTTTTTTGTTTCCTTTGTTTTTTTTAAAAAAAAAAGAAAAAAAAGGAAGAAGAGGAAACAGAATAAGGAAAAGAAGGAGTTTGATGAAGATGAAGTGAAACAAGGAGAAGAATAGAGGGAAGAGCTCCAAGAATATTTCCCTATTTTTTTGTTTCTGCTGATTCGAATCCCCCCATTTTCCAGTGTTGAATGTCTAATTTATAGCAAAAAAAATGAAAAAGACGACAAATCTTCTTATTAGGCCAGCTGGTGTAGGTACAAGTAGTGGGGAACAACCTTTACTCCCACCATTCTGTATGGCTGGTGCAAGGGTAGGGATAGTGCCTCCCTTTTTAGTAAAAAAGTAAAAGAAAACAAGAAAGGGGAAATAAAACAAAGTTGATCCATACTTGAAGGAGCAAAGTGAAAGCTAGCTCTCTTTTTTTTTTCAAATTTTTTACTTTTTATTATTTTTTTAATTTATTCTAATGACAAATCAGATTAAAAAAACAAAATGTTTTAGTTGGGCTTGGATAATGGGCCAACAAGCCATTTATAACAATAAAATGAAAATGGGCTACACAAATTCTATAATGGGTCAAGAATAAAAACATTTTTTTTTGTTTTATTTTTATCATTGTTTTTGTTTATTATTTTTTCAAAATATTAATTAAAAACAAACATCCGGACAAAATTAGGCGTTCACAATATTTTAATTGATAAGTAGACTGGTTTTCCTTAGTAGACGAGGCTATAAATGAATACCTAAATAACTTGTTAAGATCAGCAAGTCCAAAGACTTGAAAATAAGCGTATCCATTTTGCCACGTCAGCAGACGAGTGCTATCCTTGAAACTCAAGTATACATCCATAGTGCCTAAACTAAAATTCAGTAGAAGTCCATAGTGCCACGTCACTGGACGGAGGTTCTCTAAGGACTTAGCAAGTCCACAGACTTGTGTGGACGAGCGCTTTAACCACATTAGTAGACGAGCGCTTCTACCACATTAGTGGACGAGCGCTTTTGCCATCTCAGTGGACGAGCAGAATTAAAATCTTGTGTGGATGCGTTCTTAAAAAGAAGTAGACGGTTCTATATGTTTTATATCCTTACTACCTTGAATATGATTTAATGCAATCTAGTCCACAATGAATTTATTTCAAATGATTGATATTTATTTCAAATGAATATTTGTTCTTCTCATTTGTTTTATCCGATTTAGTATCTTGTTTCCTTTGAGAAAATTCATAGTACTATCAAGGAAATTCAAAAAGTAAATAGTACAATTGGAATTGCAAAACGTTATGTACGATGACACCTTTATTGCTGAACAAAAGCTGGGTTATACACAAAGGAGGAAAGAAAGTTTTTAAGGTACAATTGCTCAGAACTGTGAGCCTCCATTTTATGATTTTCTGATAACCAAGGATACTTTTCAACATGGCCAAAATCATGCTATTAGTCACAACGGATATCATGCATTTAATGCTATCTGTAAACGGGATTATTCAAAGTAACCGTTGAAGAATTACAAGAGAAGAAGAAGGTCACTATAAATTGAAGACCTCAGATACTGAAGAAAGAACTCTTGCCTGCACAATCTTGCTAGATGAGCTTTAGCCATTATCATTCATTCTATTATTCTTTCAAAAGCAAGAGTTTGTATTCATTAGTTTGAATATTGTTGTAATATTCAACTGATCTTAAACTGTCATATTATCACACTTAGTGAGTTAAGAAGATCAACTTTTATATCTCTGTGATAGAGCTAGAGCCTGAAGAGGCTTGGTAAGAAATGAATACTTGTAGCCTGAAGAGGTGCTGAATACTTGTTGTCTAATCTATTTGGAGTAATAGTGGAAAAATCCTTCAAGTCGAAGGGACTGGACGTAGCTCTTAGTTGGAAGAGAGTGAACCGGGATAAAATCTCTTGCGTGAATTTTCTATCCCTAAACTCTTCAGTTTTATTTGCTTATACTAACTGTGGGGTTTTGATATTGCTTTTGTTGATCTTTTAAAAAGGATTTCTTGTGTGCTTAATTTTTTTATCTTCTGCTTGTGAAAAAGTTATTCAAAAGGTTTTTTGCGAAAATAATTAACAAACACAATTCACCCCCCCCCCCCCCTTCTTGTGTTTGCCTGTGGTAACTTCAGTTGGTGTCAGAGATCAGCCTTGACAGGGTTGAGCATCTAATAAGTGTTGAGGCAGTACGATCTGATAATCATGGATGCATAAGGACAAGCTATCAACAGACCTCCTCTCTTCGATGGAGTTGATTATGATTATTGGAAAAAGAGGATGATGGCATTCTTGGATGCACAGAATGCTGACATTTGGGAACTAACAGAAAATGGCTACACTGAGCCAAGGAGTGAAGATGGAGCTGCAGTGCCTAGAGCTGAATGGACTCAAGAGTAGAAAAGCCAACATCAACTAAACTTGAAAGCTAAGCACTATATCATGTGTGCTATCATCAGATCTGAGCATGACAAGGTTCATAGTTGCAACACAGCTAAAGAAATCTGGGATACTCTTGCACTAGCTCATGAAGGTTCCTCACAAGTAAAGGAATCAAAGATAAGCATGCTGGTTCACCAGTATGAGCTATTCAAGATGGTTGATCATGAAACTATAGACCAAATGTTTGGAAGATTCCAAACAATCACCAACAGTCTCAGGGGGCGAGAAGAGTCTCGCGGGGCGTGATGATCTCTGACTTCCAGGGTCTTCAAACTCTCGCGGGGCGAGACTTCAAACCTTAAACTATCACGGGCGTGGTCTTCATCACGGCTTGGCCGTGGTGGTCTCTGTCTTGCAGGTCTTCATGATTCGCGGGGCGAGACACCTCTCGCGTGGCGAGACTGAAGTGATGACTTTTGCTGCTTTGTTGACTTTCAGGCTCGCGGGGCGAGCATACACTCGCGAGGCGAGTGTCTCCAGACTTGCAATTTCCACTGCTTTTTGACTTTCCTTGACTCCCGGAGCTTCACTTGTTTAACCTGAAACAACAAAAGCACCCACAAGCGTAATTCTATTCAAAATAACCTAAAAACTACACAAAATACGCAAAATGAGTCAAAGTCCAACTTAGGAACAAAACAAGGCAAATTTGGGCGAAAACGAGAGTGAACTCGAATAAATAGGCACATGAACCCTAGTTCATCTAGTCATAAAACTAGATAAGCCAGAGGCTTATCAAAATACCCCAAACTTAAACCTTGCTTGTCCCCAAGCAAGCTTAAAACTCAAAAACGACTCAAGACTTGGCAAGCCTAAAGGAATCAATCGATTTCGCACAAATTTAATGCAACTTTACAAAACAGTTTTTCTCCAATGATCTCCCCCCTACATCAATGTAATCCCCACATTCATTTACTTTAAACCAATGAGAACTTATCATTCATGCAATCATTAGTCTAAGTTGAGGATCAAAGATACACACAAAAAGAAGATCACCTATTCCAAACAATTGCCTTCCTCACAAGGGTATGTAAAATTTCACTCATTCGCTCAATTCGTCAAGGCTTTCAACTTTTTCACTCAATTTCACTTATCAAGAGCACTTCCCATGAATTTGATTTTTATCTCAAAAGTAGTTCCCACGAAAACATGTATGCAACATCAGAAGGTCTTTTAAAGGTTGTAATGGGGCCTGGCTCAGGGTAGGATAATGAAGGATATTTAGGCTTAAGTCCCTAGGAACTAAGAGAGCATGAGCATTTTGACACTTTTTCCACTCAAATTCCTTTTTCCATTTTTTCATTTGGGCTCGGGTGACTACATCCTTTTCCTTGCTAATCTTTTTGTTTTGCCCCTTTTCTTTTGGCAATTTTTTTGTTTTCTTCTTTTCTTTTCTTTTCTTTTTGCCTTGGGTCAACCTTTATTTTCTTTTTCTCACCCCAATATGACACATCACCTTGTAGCCACCCCAAACTTAGTTTCTCACAACCATTCTCTTGCTCACTTCCATGCTCTCCTAATCCTAAGATTGGGTTAACATGGTTTTTCAGATTTTGGCTCGTAATGTAGGGTCATCAAGAAACAATAGGTCAATTGGGCTCAATTTGGCTAACTAGGGAACATGCATTAGGGATGGTCCTTTTTAGGCCAAGTGGTTATTCAAAGAAAATTGCCTAAATCATTTGATGCAACACATAAACATGCAAACCATATAGAGATTCAAGCAAATTCGGGAAAGTGCAACTTAACAGTGATTCACACATTCAAAAACAGAGTTGGAGGCTCAAATCCTCACCTGGACATTTTGCAAATTGTTTGACCGAGATACGATTCCTAGTGTGTGCACCCCCCTCACCCCAAACTTATGATAAATCAAGTAATCACAACAAAGTTCTCAAAGTTCAGTTTTCAATTTTTAAGTAGGGATAAGCTTTTCTATTTTCAGAACTTAGGGGAAATCATCAATGGTCAAATAATTCATGCAATCAATCTACGCTCAATCTAATTAAAATCCAACAAGCTTGCCGACACGACATTCATACAACAACTCTCGATCTTCTCAAATTATTCAAGAGTGACAAACAAAAACAAAAACATAAACAAAACAAAACAAAACAAAAGTTAAGAGAAGAGAGGGATACCTAGCTTGGGTTGCCTCCCAAGTAGCGCTTGTTTAACGTCCCGAGCCTGACTTATTAAGAAGCATCCACCTGGATCCCATAGTCTGTGGTACAGAGGCCAAGGGGCGCTCATCATATCAAATCCTCCACCCGGATCCCATGGTTTGTGAAGTGGCCCTCGCAGGAGCAATACCACTCTATTCATTATTCCACCCGGCCTTTGTGTGAAAACCCCATTGACCTCTATAATTATGAACTCACTTCCTCTCGGGTCAACTGGTGTCTTCACGAGGAAGTGTGCCAGACAAGTGGGAGGGTCTAATTTATCAATGTCCACACATGCATGCAAGCCAACATATTTATTTAACGCATCAACATCAGGTTGCTTGGCAAGCATGGTGAAATCCTCTGCCACTTTATCTTCATTTTGTTCTCTACCCCCTTGCTCCGGTGCCTTGTCCCTTGCCAACTCCTCTTCCTCTGGTTGCTCTTCCTCATCATGTGGTTGTTCCGGGGCCATGTCACTTGCCAATTCCTTTTCCTCCGGTTGTTCTTCCTCAACATGTGGTAGTTCTTCCTCAACTTCCCGAGAACTAGTTACATCCCAGACATATCCCAACACCCCACTGCTTCTAGTTGTTGTGGCATTGCATTGGTTCTTAGGGTCGTTCTCGGTATCAACTGGGAGAGTCTCTGGGGGACACTCATTTAGTTGCTTTGTGAGCTGGGCAATCTGCATCTCTAGATTCTGAAGTGCCATCCCTGTCTGAGTTGCCAACTTGTCAATTGTCGCATTCATCTTCTCAAAAGATGTGACTGTAAAAGTTGACAACTTCTCAAGAGCCAACTCCCAAGGTTGTGGTTGCCAATTCTGTTGAGGTTGCTGTTGCCAATTTTGTTGAGGTTGTGGTTGCCAGGCTAGACCATCGTCAGCATTACTCCAAGCGACATCCGGATGGTCTCTACTCATATCACCCCAACACTGATTCTGACTCTGATAGTTGTTCTGGGGCACGTTGTCATTATGCCATGGTTCCACATATACTTGAGGGAAGTAGAACGGACAACTCCAAGTGTCATGGTTCCCATCACAATATTCGCAACCCGGAAGCATTCCTTCGTGTACCTTGCATACAAAACACGGCAAGACCAAGTGGGATCAAAGAAGTAGAGAGATAATGGTAAATAAAAATAAAATTAAAAATAAAAGAAAAATAACTTAACCAAATAATCAAACTTCCCTAAAATCAGAAAAATTGGTTGTGCCAATCCCCGGCAACGGCGCCAAAAACTTGTTGACTATCCGGCAAGTGTACCGGGTCGTCGCAAGTAATAAAAATAACACGGTAAGTAATTACCGAGGTCGAACTCAGGGATTGGGCTACCAATTCGACTAATCCGCGGGAAATCGGATAAGTTCGGTCAAGTTACGGAAGAAAGTGGTTGAGAGAGAATAGGATCGAAATTCAATTAACAGATCTAATTAAATAATTAACTAAAAATATGAAAACTAAAATATCCAAGGTCACAAATCCACCTACCCAATATGTAACCCAAGTGATGATGAATTCCTCCCTAAGTTCAATTACAATGTCAACCGGGACCCCTAAATTCTCCTAAATCCACTCTCGTGCTCATTAGGACGTATTCGACGATTGGATTAATTACTTACTAGGTCTCATAATCCTAATCTCGAATTCTGTTAATTCTTGTTCCCTATAAGGTCGCACCGATCTCCTACTCACTCTCGTGCAATATTCGATCGATGATCCTAATTCAAGTTCTAAACGTGAATCGCTGACTAAGCCTTATCAACGTTAACAAGTCAATCACGCAACACATATGATCAACACAATTAAGTCAGAATTAGAAAACATTTATGATCCCGATTCAAGTTTTGAAACGCGAATCGCCATTAGGCCTCAAACACGTTTAACTGATTAATCACGCAAAACATATGATCAAACATTCAAATCAGAATCAGAAAACAAGAATTGAATTAAAGGAGAAAGACATACATCATATCGGATTTACATTGCCATGGGTGGCTTCATCGTTCCCTCGGACGAGGGGATTAGTTCCTCATGCTCATAGACAAGCGTTCGGACATAATCTCCATAAGAAAAAGGGAGACGCAGCTCCAAAGAGAAAAGAAACTACCCTAAACACTATTCTAAACAGTGGAAAACTACTAGGATTCGCGGCCCTCCTAAAGCCCTATAGCCTCCTCCAGCTTCCTCCTCAATCTGATCTGCAACAGCCTTTAAATAGGATTCCTGATCTGCGATCGTTCGCGAGGTGAGCAGACTCTCGCGAGGCGAGAATTAAAATTGGCGCGCTTTCAATTTGAACTCTCGAGAGGCGAAAGTGTGTTCGCGGGGCGAGTCTTCAATTCTAGGCTGTGACTTTCATCACGGCTGGGCCGTGATGATCTCTGACTTCCAGGGTCTTCAAACTCTCGCGGGGCGAGACTTCAAACCTTAAACTGTCACGGGCGTGGTCTTCATCACGGCTTGGCCGTGGTGGTCTCTGTCTTGCAGGTCTTCATGATTCGCGGGGCGAGACACCTCTCGCGTGGCGAGACTGATGTGATGACTTTTGCTGCTTTGTTGACTTTCAGGCTCGCGGGGCGAGCATACACTCGCGAGGCGAGTGTCTCCAGACTAGCAATTTCCACTGCTTTTTGACTTTCCTTGACTCCCGGAGCTTCACTTGTTTAACCTGAAACAACAAAAGCACCCACAAGCGTAATTCTATTCAAAATAACCTAAAAACTACACAAAATACGCAAAATGAGTCAAAGTCCAACTTAGGAACAAAACAAGGCAAATTTGGGCGAAAACGAGAGAGAACTCGAATAAATAGGCACATGAACCCTAGTTCATCTAGTCATAAAACTAGATAAGCCAGAGGCTTATCAGAGGCCAAGGAAAATTATCCTATCTCATAATGAAGATGAGGAAGCTGATGAGGATAACATTCCTATCAGCTCTATCCTAAAGAAGCAGAAGACCTCTGCTGCTGCTGCTGCTGAGGCTGTTGTGCCTGATCCTTCAACTGTACCAACAAAACCAAGGAGATGATAAGCCTCTGGCTCATCTAGTTTCCAGCTAGAAAAGGGGTATATTTTATGCCTAATTGGGCGAGTCGCCCTCGCTAAACTCCCAAATTGGTCTTGTTTTGTTCCTAAGTTAGACTTTGGCTCGTTTTATGCATTTTTAGTAGTTTTTAGTTTATTTTGAGTAGAATTACGCTTTTCATTTCTTTTTGTTGTTTCAGTTAAAAGTGAGGATCTTAGAGTCAAGGGAATGAAGAAAATAGTGGAAATTACAATTCTGGAAATACTCGCCCCGCGAGAGACTGCTCGCCTCGCGAGCCTGAAGACCAGCTAAGCAGCAACAGTCATCCTTTCTGTCTCGCCACACGAGAGGCTACTCGGCTCGTGAAACCTGAAGACCCTAGAGGACAGAGACCATCACGGCCTAGCCGTGATGAAGGTCACGACCGTGACAGACTGGAATTTAAAGTCTCGCCTCGCGAAACATCCTCTCACCTCGTGAGAACCCAATTTTGAAAGCACGCCACTTTTAATATTCGCGTCGCGAGAGGCTGCTCGCCTCGACTGCGCGCACAGATTCTGAATTCTATATATTGCTGTTTTAGGGCAGAAACGGGAGCTTTTGGTTCTCCACTTGTTTCAGAGCGTTTTGGACGAATTCTTGTTTTCTGGAGCTGCGTCTCCCTCTTTTATTTACTTATTTTACAATTATGATTATTGCCGATTGTTTGTATGTCGTTACGAGCATGAGGAACTAATCCCATTGTCTAAGGGATCAATGAAGCCACCCATGGCGGTATAGTGTTCAATGTGATGTATTTATCTATCCTTTTTCTCAATTTATGTTTTCCAATTCTGAATTTAATGCGTTGATCATATGCATGCGTGATTGACTAGTTAACGTTGATGAGGCTTAGTAGGCAATTCGTGTTTAGAACTTGAATTGGGATCACTAATTGAATATTGCACGAGAGTGAGTAGGAGATTAGTGCAACCTTATAGGGAATAAAAATTAATAGAGTTTAATGATTGTGTTATGAGACCTAGTAAGTAATTAACTCAAATCGTTGAATACGTCCTATTGAGCACGACAGTGGATTTAGGAGAATTTGGGGGTCCCGATTGACATTAAAATTGAACTTAGGGAATAATCATCATCACTTGGGTACTATGCATGATTGGGTAGGTGGATTTGAGACCTTAGATGTTTTAATTCAGGTTTTAATACCATATCTTTATTTGACTTTTAATTTGAATTGCGATCCTATTTTCTCTCTCACCTCAACCATTTTCTGTTACTTGGCCAAACTTATCGAATTTCTCGTGAATTGGTAGAATTGGTAGCCCAATCCTTGTGTTCGACCTCGGTAATTACTTACCATGTTTATTTTATTACTTGCGACGACCCGATACACTTGCCGGTGACTCAACAAGTTTTTGGCGCCGTTGTCGGGGATTGGCACAACCAATTTTCCTAATTTTTAGGAAATTTGATTATTTGGTTAAGCTATTTTTTTTATTTTTATTTTTTATTTTCTGTTATTTATTTATTGTTATTTCTCTCTACTTCTTTGATTCCACTTGGTCTTGCCTTGTTTTTGTATGCAAGGTACCCTTTCACAAGAGGACTTGCTATTTGATTCGGAGATCACTAGGACCGAGAGGCGAATAAGGAAGGAAGCCAGAGAACGAAAGAGGCTTGAAGCAATCAATTTTGAGAGGATGGCCGAAGAAAACCCTCCTCCTCCTCCTCCTCCTCGTTACAAGCCTCTCTTCGAGTACAGTCTACCCAACTTGGGTGATTGTGATTCTTCTATCGTGAGGGGCAACCTGAATACAGATTCCTTCAGAGTGGAAGGATGTGTCACAGCACAGATCCGTGAGAATCAGTTTGATGGGAGTGGCAAACAAGACCCTCATAGACACATCACTCGCTTCCTTGAAGCTTGTGACATGCAGAAGACAAGAGGAGTTACTCAAGATGAGTTTCGCTTGCGGCTTTTCCCTCTCTCTCTTAGGGATGTCGCTCGTGATTGGTTTGACAGCTTGGATCGGAACAGTATCAGAACTTGGGAGCAAATGGCACAAAAGTTCCTTACCAAGTATTTTCCTCCTCAGAAGGCGGCACAAGCAAGAGTTGTCGTCACATCTTTCAGGCAGACAAAAATTGAAACTTATAATGAAGCTTGGGAGAGGTATAATGTGCTCTTGAGAAGATGTCCCTCGGCTTTCTTTTACCCGGTCTCCAAGGTTCAACATTTCTTTAACGGGTTAAGGGGGCGCTACCAAATGAATTGTGATGCCGCAGCTGGCGGCTCTTTTTCTTATTTATCAGCTGAGGATGGATGGGCATTATTGGAGAAGATGTCGTACAATGATTACAACCGTGGTAGGGAAACCTCAAGTGGAGTCAGTTCTGCAACAATGGAAGCCATTCTAGAGCAAATTAAACTGTTGAAGATGCAAATGGCGGCTTTGTCTGTGAACAAGAAGGTTAATGTGATACACGAGGGAATGTCTCCGGGTTGTGAAAATTGTAATGAAGATCATGACACTCAGAGCTGTCCGTTCTACTTCTCTCAAGAACATGTGGACTCATGCCATAAGTTCTATGACAGCGTGCCCCGGAACAACTATCAGAGGAACAGACAGAATGATCACAGTCAGAATCAGAATAGGGGTTATATGAGGAGAGACCATCCGGGTTTCGCTTGGAGTAATGCCAGTGGTGGTCTAGCCGGGCAACAACAACCTCAACAGAATTGGCAACAACAACCTCAACAGGGTCAGAGACCAAACTATGGAATCCATCAGCATAATACTCAGCAGGCTCTTCCGGGGCCTAATCAATTGCAAATAACTGATGGTGGAAGGCAACCTTGGGAGTTGGCTTTTGAGAAGATGAGTGTGGTAGTTGATAAGTTGTCAATCAATATAGGCACAGTCATTGATAAGTTGGCAACTCATACAGGGGCGGCATTTCAGAATCTAGAGACGCAGATTGCCCAGCTCGGAAAGCAACTAAATGAGTGACTCCTAGGCACTTTCCCAGGTGATACCGAGAACAACCCTAAGAACCAACGCAATGCCATAACAACTAGAAGCGGTAGGGTGTTGGGATCTAACAGGGGTGCAACTAGTTCTCAGGAAGACAAGGCCCCGGAACAACCACGTGTTGAGGAAGAGCAACCTGAGAAAAAGGAGTTGGCAAGTGACAAGGCACAGGAGCAAGGGGGAAGGTTAAAACTTGTAGATGAAGAGTTCCGAAAAAAGAAGTGGGTTGAACCCCAGGACCTCCCGCCCTACATGAAGGTACCATATCCGGAAAGATTAAAGAAGCCTCAACAGGATAAATAGTTCAATAAATTCCTTGATGTCTTCCGCAAACTTCAAATTAACATTCCATTTGTGGAAGCCTTGGAACAAATGTCATCTTATGCTCGATTCATGAAGGAGCTTCTCTCCAAGAAGCGGAGAATAGTGGATGAGGAAACGGTTACTTTGACCGAGGAGTGTAGTGTCATTCTTCAAAGAAAACTACCTCCAAAGTTGAAGGACCCCGGTTCGTTTTCTATACCATGCACCATTGGGGGGATGACTCTAGGGAAGGCATTGTGTGATCTAGGGGCAAGCATCAACTTAATGCCCCTCTCTATGATGAAGAAGTTGGGGATCAAGGAAGTCAAAGATACGCGGATGTCACTCCAACTAGCCGATCGTTCTATAAAATATCCTTATAGGGTGGTCGAAGACTTATTAGTGAAGGTGGACAAGTTCATATTTCCGGCGGATTTCGTGGTGCTTGATATGGATGAAGACGCCGAGATCCCTCTCATATTGGGTAGGCCCTTCTTGGCCACTGGGCGTGCCTTGATAGATGTGAAACAAGGGAAACTCACTCTAAAGGTTCAAGATGATGAGGTAGTCTTCAATGTCTTTGAAGCAATGAAGCACCCTGCTGAGAGGTTGGATGTGTATCGAGCGGATATGGTGGACTCAACTGTCAAAGCAAAGGCAACTAGAGAAGCCCATGGTTCTTCACTTGTACAAGTGTTGGTAAAATCCCATGATGATGATAGTGAGGAAAAAGACCCTTTGGGGGATGAGGTCTATCTTGAATGGTTAAAAGACAGGGAAGCATTACCGAGTCTCCCAGAGGATGAAGGTGCAAGGGAAAAGCTCAACAAGGAAGGGATGAAAGAAGCTGTGCGTGAGGAAGTGATTAAACCTTTAGAGGCCGGAATCATCTATCCAATCTCGAATATTAGTTGGGTTAGTCCAATTCGTGTGGTCCCAAAGAAAGGTGGCACAACCGTGGTAGTCAATGAAAGCAATGAATTGATCCCAAAAAAGACCATCACGGGGTGGAGAGTGCGTGCCGATTATAGAGGGCTGTTGAACTTAAATGAGTTGTCCGGGAACCGCATTCAAGCATATGAGAAGGCAAGAACTTACAAAAAGCGGACTAAGGCATGGCATGGCAAGCAAGATCTTCTTCCGGATTAACCCTTAGGGGTGACTTGAGTCAGGCTCGGGACGTTAAACAAGCGCTACTTGGGCACGCGAGATAGAAGCCCTGAATCTCAGAAGCTTGCTCATGCTTCTGTCTCGCGTCGCGAGAGTTACTTTAGCCTCGCAATTCTGGGCACCATCAGCTGTTAGAATTCCAGATTCACCTCGCGATTCTGGAAAGAGTGAAGAACAAGTTTTACGGATTCGCCTCGCGAGTGATATCTCGCCTCGCGAATCTGCAATTAAGGTTTTGATTTACAGGAGTTCTTCCAGGATGCTTTGCAACAGGGGGTGCCCGAGAGACCAATTGGATGAGGATGCAACCGTAGAAGAGCTTTCCTTGGAAGCACCCACCTACACTACAACTTGATCAGGGAGCACCCTCTCTTTTCCCTCTCTCTTATTTTATATCTGTATTCTTTCATTGAGGATAATGTATGCTTTAAGCGTGGGGGAGGGAACCAATTGCTTTGTTTTTGTTTTTGTTTTTGAATGTCGCTCTTGAATAATTTGAGAAGATCAAGAGTATGTGTATGAATGTTGTGTCGGCAAGCTTGTTGGATTTTAATTAAATTAAGCATAGATTGATTGCATGAATTATTTTGACCATCGATGATTTCCCCCTAGCTTCTGAAAATAGAAAAACTGATCCCCATGTGAAAAATTGAAAATTGAACTTTGAGAATTTTTATTGTGATTGCTTGATTTATGACAAGTTTGGGGTGAAGGGGTGCACATACTAAGAATTGTATCTCGGTCAAACAATTTGCAAAAAAATGTCCAGGTGGGGATTTGAGCCTCCAACATGTTTTTAATTGTGTGAATTACTTTTAAGTTGCACTTTCCCGAATTTGCTTGAATCTCTTCATGGTTTGCATGTTTATGTGTTGCATCAAATGATTTAGGCAATTTTCTTTGAAATAGACACTTGACCTAAATTGGACCAATCCCTAATGCATGTTCCCTAGTTAGCCACATCGAGCCTAATAAGCCTATTGTTTCTTGATGACCTTATGTTATAAGCCATTAACTAAAAAAAAACCATGTAAACCCAATCTTAGGATTAGGAGAGCATGGATGCTTAGCAAGACAAGGGTTGAAAGAAACTAAGTTTGGGGTGGCTACAAGGATATGATGTGTTGTTTGGGATTGAGAAAAAGAAAAAAATAGAGGTGGGAGCCAAAGGCAAAAAGGAAAAAAAAAGAAAGAGAAAAGAACAAAAATGGCAAAAAAGGATATTATAAGAAAAAGGCTGTAGTCACCCAAAGCAATAAGAAAAATGGAAAAAGGAATTTGAGTGGAAGATGTGTCAAAATGCTCATGCTCTCTTAATTCCTAGGGACTTAAGCCTAGTATCCTTGAATATCCTACCCTTAGCCAGGCCCCACTACAACCTTTAAAAGACCTTTTGATGTTGCATGCATGTTTTCGTGGGAACTATTTTTGAGATGAAAATCAAGTTCATGGGAAGTGCTCCTGGAATGTGAAATTGAGTGAAAAGTTGATAGCCTAGACAAATTGAGCGAATGAGTGAAATACTAAATGCCCTTGTGAGGAAGGCAATTGTTTGAATTTGGTGATCTCCCTTTTGTGTGTAACTTGGATCCTCAACTTAGATTAATGATTGCATGAATGATGAAGTTCTCAATTGTTTAAAGTAAATAAATGTGGGGATTACATTGATGCAAGGGGGGAAAACATTGAAGAAAAATTGTTTTGTTAAGATTGCATGAAATTTGTGCAAAAGTTGATTGAATCCTTAAGCTTGCCAAATCTTGAGTCTTTTTGAGTTTTAGCTTGCTTGGGGACAAGCAAGGTTTAAGTTTGGGATATTTTGATAAGCCTCTGGCTCATCTAGTTTCCAGCTAGAAAAGGGGTATATTTTGTGCCTAATTGGGCGAGTCACCCTCGCTAAACTCCCAAATTGGCATTGTTTTGTTCCTAAGTTAGACTTTGGCTCGTTTTATGCATTTTTAGTAGTTTTTAGTTTATTTTGAGTAGAATTACGCTTTTCGTTTGTTTTTGTTGTTTCAGTTAAAAGTGAAGCTCTTAGAGTCAAGGGAATGAAGAAAACAGTGGAAATTACACTTCTGGAAATACTCGCCCCGCGAGAGACTGCTCGCCTCGCGAGCCTGAAGACCAGCTAAGCAGCAACAGTCATCCTTTCTGTCTGGCCATGCGAGAGGCTGCTCGCCTCGCGAAACCTGAAGACCCTGGAGGACAGAGACCATCATGGCCTTGCCGTGATGAAGGTCACGGCCGTGACAGATTGGAATTTGAATTCTCGCCTCGCGAGAACCCAATTTTGAAAGCACGCCACTTTTAATATTCGCGTCGCGAGAGGCTACTCGACTCGCGAGCGCGCGCAGATCCTGAATTCTATATATTGCTGTTTTAGGGCAAAAACGGGAGCTTTTGGTTCTCCACTTGTTTCAGAGCATTTTGGACGAATTCTTGTTTTCTGGAGCTGCATCTCCCTCTTTTATTTACTTATTTTACAATTATGATTATGGCCGATTGTTTGTATGTCGTTACGAGCATGAGGAACTAATCCCATTGTCTAAGGGATCAATGAAGCCACCCATGGCGGTATAGTGTTCAATGTGATGTATTTCTCTATCCCTTTTCTCAATTGATGTTTTCCAATTATGAATTTAATGCGTTGATCATATGCATGCGTGATTGACTAGTTAACGTTGACGAGGCTTAGTAGGCAATTCGCGTTTAGAACTTGAATTGGGATCACTAATTGAATATTGCACGAGAGTGAGTAGGAGATTAGTGCAACCTTATAGGGAACAAGAATTAATAGAGTTTAATGATTGGGTTATGAGACCTAGTAAGTAATTAACTCAAATCGTTGAATACGTCCTATTGAGCACGACAGTGGATTTAGGAGAATTTGGGGGTCCCGGTTGACATTAAAATTGAACTTAGGGAATAATCATCATCACTTGGGTACTATGCATGATTGGGTAGGTGGATTTGAGACCTTAGATGTTTTAATTCAGATTTTAATACCATATCTTTATTTGACTTTTAATTTGAATTGCGATCCTATTTTCTCTCTCACCTCAACCATTTTCTGTTACTTGGCCAAACTTATCGAATTTCTCGTGAATTGGTAGAATTGGTAGCCCAATCCTTGTGTTCGACCTCGATAATTACTTACCGTGTTTATTTTATTACTTGCGACGACCCGGTACACTTGCCGGTGACTCAACAGGAGACAACCAACAAGAAAAGCTAGGTCAACCAAAAGTCCTAAGGTAACTATCTCTGCTAATGATCCTATTCAATAAGCAGTAGATGACCTTGTATCTAGTTTAGAAGCTAGGATATATGATATACCTATCCCCTCTTCAAATGATGTATATATTACCACACCTCTCTCACCCCAACCAACACAAACAACCACCTCACAAGCCGATGGTACCTGGTTAAATCAACCAGATGAAGGCATTTCCCCTGGTGCACCTTTCCTAAAACCTCTAAGAACCCTATTTCCTCCCCTCATCCCATCTTCCATCCTTTACAATGACAAATCTGAGGATTGGGCCAAAGTAAAAAGAGAATGGAAAATTCTATTTCACACTCACCAATCTGAACCAGAACTCATCCTATACAGATGGTATCCTCTACCTGAATATGAGGAAGAAGTTAGCTAATTGATAAGCCTCTGGCTTATCTAGTTTTATAACTAGATGGACTGTGGTTTTTGTGCAAATTATTCGAGTTCACTCTCGTTTTCGACCAAATTTGCCTTGTTTTGTTCCTAAGTAGACTTTGACTCGTTCTAGGCATTTTTTAGTAGTTTTTAGTCTATTATGAGTAGAATTATGCTTTTTGTTCTTTTTTTTATTGTTTCAGTTTAGAAGTGAAGCTCCAAGAGTCAAGGAAGCACTTCAAGTCAAGAAAACAGTGGAAATTTCCATTCTGGAGATACTCGCCCCGCGAGTAGATGCTCGCCTCGCGAGCAGCAATAGTCATCAATTCTGGCTCGCCACGCGAGATGCTTCTCGCCCCACGAGAGTTTGAAGACCCTGGAAGACAGAGACCATCACGACCTAGCCGTGATGAAGGTCACGGCTGTGACAGATTGAAGTTGGAAGACTCGCCTCGCGAATACACTCTCGCCTCGCGAGAATCCAAATTGAAAGCGCGCCAAAACTAATGTTCGCCTCGCGAAATATTGTTCGCCCCGCGAGAGGTCGAGAACCAGAATCCCTATTTATAGGCTGTTTCAGATCAGAATGGGGGGCTCTCTGGATATATCCGAATCCTAGTTTTTCCACTTGTGTAGAGTAGCGTTTAGGCTAGTTTCTTGTCTCTTTGGAGCTGCGTCTCCCTTTCTTCTTTTTCTTATTTTACTATGGAGGTTATGTCCGATTGTTTGTCTATGAGCATGAGGAACTAATCCCCTCGTCTGAGGGAACAATGAAGCCACCCATGGCGGTGTAGATCCGATGTGATGTATGTTTTTCTCCCCTTATCTCAATTGATGTTTTCCAATTATGATTTGATTGCGTTGATCATATGCTAGCGTGATTGACTAGTTAAACGTGTTGAGGCTGAACGGCGATTCGCGTTTTAGAACTTGAATTGGGATCACTAATTGAATATTGCACGAGAGTGGGTAGGAGATTAGTGCAACCTTATAGGGAACAAGAATTAACAGAGTTTGATGATTAGGATTATGATACCTAGTAAGTAATTGATCCAATCATCGAATACGTCCTAATGAGCGCAACAGTGGATTTAGGAGAATTTGGGGGTCCTGGTTGACATTGTAATTGAACTTAGGGAGGAATTCATCATCACTTGGGTATGCATATTGGGTAGGTGGATTTGTGACCTTGGACATTTTAATTTCAGATTTTTAGCTAATTAATTTATTAGATTTGTTAATTTTGATTTGCGACCTTATATTCTCTCTCTCTCAACCACCTTCCTCTCTTGACCAAACGTATCGGATTTCCCGCGAATTAGTTGAATTGGTAGCCCAATCCTTGTGTTCGACCTCGGTAAATTCTTACCGTGTTTCTTTTATTACTTGCGACGACCCGGTACACTTGCCGGTGACTCAACAAGTTTTTGGCGCCGTTACCGGGGATTGACACAACCAATTTTCCTAATTTTAGGGAAGTTTGATTATTTGGTTAAGTTATTTTTATTTTTATTTTTATTTCTATTTACTATTATCTCTCTCTACTTCTTTGATTCCACTTGGTCTTGCCTTGTTTTGTATGCGAGGTACACGAGGGAATGCTTCCGGGTTGCGAATCTTGTAATGGAGACCATGACACTTGGAGCTGTCCGTTCTACTTCTCTCAAGAATATGTGGACTCATGCCATAATTTCTATGACAGCATGCCCCAGGACAACTATCAGAGTCAGAATCAGTATTGGGGTTATATGAGTAGAGACCATCCGGATTTCACTTGGAGTAATGATGGCGGTGGTCTAGCCTGGCAACCACAACCTCAACAAAATTGGCAACCACAACCTTGGGAGTTGGCTCTGGAGAAGATGAATGCGGCAGTTGAGAAGTTTGCAATCAATACAAGCACAACCATTGACAAGTTGGCGACTCATATAGGGTTGGCAATTCAGAATCTAGAGATGCAGATTGCCCAGCTCGCAAAGCAACTAAATGAGCCTCTCCCAGACACTCTCCCAGGTGATACCGAGAACAACCCTAAGAACCAATGCGAAGCCATAACAACTAGAAGCGGTAGGGTGTTGGGATCTGACTGGGATGCAACTGGCTCTCAGGAAGTTGAGGAAGAACCACCACATGTTGAGGAAGAGCAACCTGAGGAAGAGGAGTTGACAAGTGACATGGCCCCGGAACAACCACATGTTGAGGAAGAGCAACCTGAGGAAGAGGAGTTGACAAGTGACAAGGCACCGGAGGGAGGGGATAGAGTTCAATTTGAAGATAAAGTGGTAGTGGACTCCACCATGCTTGCCGAGCAATCTGATTTTGCTGCATTGGATAAATATGTTGGCTTGCATGCATGTGTGGACACTGGTAAGTTAGACCCTCCCACTTGTCTGGCACACTTCCTCGTGAAAACATAATTTGACCCGAGAGGATGTGAGTTCATAATTGCGGAGGTCAAAGAAACTTTCACACTCAGGCCAGGTGGAATTATGGATAGAGTCGTACTGCTCCTACAAGGGCCACTTCACAAACCATGGGATCCGGGTGGAAGATCTCACATGATGAGCATCTCTTGGCCCTTGTGCCACAAGCTATGGGATCCAGGTGGATGCTTCTTAATAAGTCAAGCTCGGGACGTTAAACAAGCGCTACTTGGGAGGCAACCCAAGCTAGATATCCTTTATTATTTTTAAGTTTCTGTTATTTTCTTTTCTTAGATAAAATTAAAAAAAAAAAGACTCGCTTAGCGAATCAATACTGGCCACGCGAGGCAGAAGCCCTGGAATCTCAGTGGAAGCTCAAGCTTCTGTCTCGCCTCGCGAGAGCAATTTTCGCCACGCGAATATGGGCTTCAGCAACTGTTGGAAATTCCAGATTCGCCCCGCGAGTTAATACTCGCCTCGCTATTCTGGAAAGTGTGAAGAACATTTTTACAGATTCGCCTCGCGAGTGATGTCTCGCCTCGCTAATCAGCAATTAGGGTTTTCAATTTGGGGCAAAATTTCAAAATTCGCGTCGCGAGGGTTCTTTCGCCTCGCGAAATAGGAAAATTATATAGACCCGCGAGCGGTCGCGAGGCATTCACGCGACCTTCCCTCTTCTTCTTCCCTCTCAAACTCTGAAACACTTTTTCTCTCTCTCTCTCTCTCACACTCATCACTCCCACACTCTGCCTCACTTACCCCCTCACTCAGTTCACACACGCAGGCAGTAGCCTCTGTTAATCTTTGCAAGGTAAGCAATGCCCCCTCTGACCTCACTTTGTGCTTATCTCTGTTGTGGAATATACAGTCATCACACTATGCACTCACTGTATGTTATAACTGGTAGTAGGGTAGATGCCATGTTCATGAACTAGTCTGGTTTAGGAAACCTTACTGTGCATTGTTCTCTACTCTGAGTGTTATGGTCAGGGATGCAGTGGGGATACTGTCTAGGTGTTCATTGCATATCTGTGTGATAGTAGGACAGTGGGGGGGTTGATACTGTATTTATGCCTCTGTGTTGCATATTCTGTTCATATTGATTATAACTGTACTGGGACTCTTCTGATTTTCAGGTTATGGCTCCGCCTAAGAACACCGAAAAGCAGCAGGTTAAGCGCAAAAAGCGCGGATCTGCTCAGGGGGATGACGTAGTGTTGCCTTCAGGGACGGGCGCCTCCTCTAGGGCCACCTCCTACTCTCCCAGTTTCCGTTCTCCTGATCATAGGGAGCATTGGAACCTGGTGGTGAGGAAGGAGATGGTTTTAGAGCGGCGTGTGTCCCTGGTGGGCAACAACTACGCTAGCGTCCTCGAGCAGATTCGCAACCGAGGTTGGGAGTTGTTGGCTGATCTTCCTCACCGGTATGACATCAAACTGGTGCAGGAATTTTATGCCAACGCTCTCAAACTCGAGGTCACAGGCCCGAGCTGCGTGACAGAGGTTCAGGGGGTCCCCATCACTTTCACCGCATCAGACATTAACTCCTGCTTGGGGATCCCGATCGGAGAGGAGCCCTGCGACTATGAGCAGCTCCCCGCAGTGCAGGCCCTCGCTCAGGCCATCATAGACACTTGCTGTGTCCCAGGAGCTGCCTGGGAGGTGGGGACATCGGGAAACCTCTTGAGGTTGAGAAGGCAGGACCTCACCCCAGATGGCAAGATCTGGTCGGCGTTCCTACACGCTAACCTTAGAGTGAGCTCTCACGAGTCCACCGTCACCGCCGCCAGAGTCCATCTCCTCTATGGCATTCTGACAGGACGCATGATTAACGTAGGGGGAGTCATCGCCTCAGACATTCAGATGAAGGCGAACTCCCGGGCATTGAAGGAGAGCCTGGGGCATGGTTTATTGATCACCGAGCTCATACGCCGGGCGGGAGTGCCCGTGATTACAGTTATGGAGAAGGTCCCGCGATAGCCCATCGACCGGGATTATATCAGGCGTTTCTGCTATACAGCCCAGGGCGCACCTAGGAGGCCACCACCCCTACCCACTCAGAGGCCACGATAATCGGACATGGCTCTGCTCTTGCAGAACCAACAGGCGATGAGGCGGGATCAGGAGGTGTTGCGCGAGTTCTTCTGGGAGATGGCGTTGGCCCAGCAGGAGGGTCGGGTGCCCGTATACCCCTCCGAGGAGGAGCTGTCCCCTCGGCTTGGGTGGCAGGAGTACCCTGGGGACCAGGGTGCTATGCCACAAGGGGGGGTACCCGAGGATGAGGAGGCACCAGAGGACCAGGGTGATCACCCGGTGGACGACATCGATTTTGATCATTGATCCGGGCCCCTACATTCTTTACTTATAGTTCTAGCTAGGATTCGATTTGGTTGTACATTATTTGCTAGTTAGAAACTATTTTTACTGACATTTTACAGGCAAACTTGGATAACTGTATGTTTATTCTGTTATGTTATTGCTTAACGTTCATGTTTGCTTGTGATGGAACAACATAGGAGAGCCCGAAATCTCATGGGCCAACCAATTGGGCAAGGATGAGGCCGAAACTAGCCCCGCTGTGAAGCGGGGTAGTAGAGAGATGAAAAGTGGAAAGGAAGTCAGCTGAAAGCATGGGGTCCGCTCGGACCCCATTAAGATAAAAAAAATTTCTTACCCTTCACTTGTTTTTGTTTTTGTTTTTGTTTGTCACTTTTGAATAATTTGAGAAGATCAAGAGTTTGTGTATGAATGTCGTGTCGACAAGCTTGTTGGATTTTAATTAAATTGAGCATAGATTGATTGCATAAATTATTTTGACCATCGATGATTTCCCCCTAGGTTCTGAAATTATAAAAGTTGATCCCCATGTGAAAAATTGAAAACTGAACTTTGAGAATTTTATTGTGATTACTTGATTTATGATAAGTTTGGGGTGAGGGGGTGCACACACTAGGAATTGTATCTCGGTCAAACAATTTGCAAAAATGTCCAGGTGAGGATTTGAGCCTCCAACTTTGTTTTTGATTGTGTGGATCACTTTTAAGTTGCACTTTCCCGAATTTGCTTGAATCTCTTCATGGTTTGCATGTCTATGTGTTGCATCAAATGATTTAGGCAATTTTCTTTGAATAACTACTTGGCCTAAAAAGAACCATCCCTAATGCATGTTCCCTAGTTAACCACATTGAGCCTAATTAGCCTATTGTTTCTTGATGACCCTATATTACAAGCCAAAAATCTGAAAAACCATGTTAACCCAATCTTAGGATTAGGAGAGCATGGAGACTGAGCAAGAGAAGGGTCGTGAGAAACTAAGTTTGGGGTGGCTACAAGGTGATGTGTCATATTGGGGTGAGAAATAGAAAAATAGAGGTTGAAACTCAAGGCAAAAAAAAAAAGAAAAATATTTCAAAATAAATTGCCAAAAGAAAAGGGGCAAAACAAAAAGATAAGCAAGGAAAAGGCTGTAGTCACCCGAGGCAAAAAGAAAAATGGAAAAAGGAATTTGAGTAGAATATGCGTCAAATGTTCATGCTCTCTTAGTTCCTAGGGACTTAAGCCTAGTATCCTTAAATATCCTACCCTTAGCCAGGCCCCATTACAACCTTTAAAAGACCTTCTGATGTTGCATGCATGTTTTCGTGGGAACTATTTTTGAGATGAAAATCAAATTCATGGGAAGTGCTCTTGATATGTGAAATTGAGTGAAAAGTTGATAGCCTAGACAAATTTGAGCGACTGAGTGAATTTTTACATACCCTTGTGAGGAAAGCAATTGTTTGAAATTGGTGATCTTCCTTTTGTGTGTGACTCTGATCCTCAACTTATATTAATGATTGCATGAATGATGAAGTTCTCAATTGTTTAAAGTAAATGAATGTGGGGATTACGTTGATGTAGGGGGGAAATCATTGCAGAAAAACTGTTTTGTTAAGATTGCATGAAATTTGTGCGAAATCGATTGAATCCCTTAAGCTTGCCAAGTCTTGAGTCCTTTTTGAGTTTTAGCTTGCTTGGGGACAAGCAAGGTTTAAGTTTGGGGTGTTTTGATAAGCCTCTGGCTTATCTAGTTTTATAACTAGATGGACTGTGGTTTTTGTGCAAATTATTCGAGTTCACTCTCGTTTTCGCCCAAATTTGCCTTGTTTTGTTCCTAAGTAGACTTTGACTCGTTCTAGGCATTTTTTAGTAGTTTTTAGTCTATTATGAGTAGAATTATGCTTTTTGTTCTTTTTTTTTTATTGTTTCAGGTTAGAAGTGAAGCTCCAAGAGTCAAGGAAGCACTTCAAGTCAAGAAAACAGTGGAAATTTCCATTCTGGAGATACTTGCCCCGCGAGTAGATGCTCGCCTCGCGATCCTGAAGATCAGCAAAACAGCAACAGTCATCAATTCTGGCTCGCCACGCGAGATGCTTCTCGCCCCGCGAGAGTTTGAAGACCCTGGAAGATAGAGACCATCACGACCTAGCCATGATGAAGGTCACGGCTGTGACAGATTGAAGTTGGAAGACTCGCCCCGCGAATACACTCTCGCCTCGCGAGAATCCAAATTGAAAGCGCGCCAAAACTAATGTTCGCCTCGCGAAATATTGTTCGCCCCGCGAGAGGTCGAGAACCAGAATCCCTATTTATAGGCTGTTTCAGATCAGAATGGGGGGCTCTCTGGATAGATCCGAATCCTAGTTTTTCCACTTGTGTAGAGTAGCGTTTAGGCTAGTTTCTTGTCTCTTTGGAGCTGCGTCTCCCTTTCTTATTTTTCTTATTTTACTATGGAGGTTATGTCCGATTGTTTGTCTATGAGCATGAGGAACTAATCCCCTCGTCTGAGGGAACAATGAAGCCACCCATGGCGGTGTAGATCCGATGTGATGTATGTTTTTCTCCCCTTATCTCAATTGATGTTTTCCAATTCTGATTTGATTGCGTTGATCATATGCTAGCGTGATTGACTAGTTAAACGTGTTGAGGCTGAACGGCGATTCGCATTTTAGAACTTGAATTGGGATCACTAATTGAATATTGCACGAGAGTCGGTAGGAGATTAGTGCAACCTTATAGGGAACAAGAATTAACAGAGTTTGATTATTAGGATTATGATACCTAGTAAGTAATTGATCCAATCATCGAATACGTCCTAATGAGCGCGACAGTGGATTTAGGAGAATTTGGGGGTCCTGGTTGACATTGTAATTGAACTTAGGGAGGAATTCATCATCACTTGGGTATGCATATTGGGTAGGTGGATTTGTGACCTTGGACATTTTAATTTCAGATTTTTAGCTAATTAATTTATTAGATTTGTTAATTTTGATTTGCGACCTTATATTCTCTCTCTCTCTCAACCACCTTCCTCTCTTGACCAAACGTATCGGATTTCCCGCGAATTGGTTGAATTGGTAGCCCAATCCTTGTGTTCAACCTCGGTAAATTCTTACCGTGTTTCTTTTATTACTTGCGACGACCCGGTACACTTGTCGGTGACTCAACACTAATCTATTGAACCCCTCTACCTACCTCACCCAGAGTGTCAACTAATCGAAATCGAACCTTCTCAAATTCACAATAATCTAGGGCCTTTAGTCACCCACCCACCTTTAGCCAAATTCCCCCCCAAGAAAATTTACCCAAACCTTGTCACAACTCCTGCATTCGTGCCAATTAATGATGGAGTTGAGAGACACATTATACCTGTCTGGGAGACTGACCCCAAGAGGAAGAATCTTCCTACTATTCCTGAGAAGAGAGCTAGATCATCTAAGCATGTCCCCATGATCATGCCAAGGGACACAAAATGGATGTCCTTTGAGCATCCCAGAATCTATGGGAGGGCTGCTGATTTGTTCATGGATCAACACTGCTATGATATGCTGAAAAGGGAGTTTAGCCAACTCATAGCTGATAAAGCTGCAAATTTTGTTCCTCCATCCTGGTTGAGGCATAAGGAAGCAACCAGGATCGGAATCAAGCCTTACAGGATCTGTTCGAGATTGCCAATGCTGGATCTTAACAAGGACAAGGACTTGAAGAACAGAAGGTTCAAGGGTGTGATGCCTGGAGAGTAACACCCTACTTTTTATTTTCCGATTTTTATTTTTTCAGTAAAAATATTTTCGCTGTATTAACCGGTATAAATGTATTTATTTATATTTTTATCCGAGTTCATGGAGATTGATTTTTATGAAATAAAAATCATATTCATACTCTATCTTACGGTAGAAGCTTACGATAAAAATTTAGGTTGAAAATTCAGACGGAACCCGGTCTGCGTTTTTCACTGACAGTATAATTTTACTGAGCAGAAAACCTAATTTTGACTCGTGAACGAAATGGTTTATATTTAAATCATATTTCCAACGAGTTTGGTTAGTTTGAAAATTTTCAGTCGAAAACGAAATATTACGCTTTTACGCAGGCGTAAAACCCTAATCAGGAAACCGACGGAGTCGAAAACGCAACTACAGAGACCCGTCAAGAGATCGGGATAACGAGTCATACATGATGACTCATGGAGGATGAGTCACCAAGCATTTATGAGCATTAAATGCTAGTAATCATGACTTTTATGTGAAAAAGACCAAAATACCCCCAAGCTTTCGCGGGTATTAACCCGACACATCTACGCACTCTTAACCACTCATTTTAAGTGGTTGTAAACCTCCCACATCTCCTCAATTTCGTGCATCAATATATACTCAACCATACCTATTTCATTTTGCTTTCGTTTCATTATTTTCCTCTCAAAAACCGAAATCGGAAAACGAGCGAGTCTGCGTCACGGAATTTCCGGGAACCGCTAACGGATAGGATCGGTGACTCATCAGTGAGTCACTTTGTGTGGCCCAAAATCAGCCTCACCTCCATCAAATGTGAGCCACATATTTATTAACCATAGTTAAGCAAAGTAACCCTAGTTAAGTTAATTATTAACTATGGTTAAGCTTATATTATTTAAATAATCATAAAACCCATTAATCTAAAAGTTAAAAACCAAACAAGGCCTAAGATTTTCCCTATAAAATCCCTCCAAACCATGGCCTCCCTCACCATTTCATTCACTTCTTCATCTCTTCCATTTCTTCTTCACTTTTCTTCAAAAACTCCATTGTTGTTCTTACACAACTTGATCATTCTTTCACTTTCTTTTATTGTCTAGAGGTAAACCCTCACTTCTATGATCTTAGTTATCTTCCTCATCTTCTTAAATCTCTTTATAACCCACTACTTTGGATTAGAGGAGAAGAATTGAGAGGGAAATCTCAATAGTTGCAAGAAGCCTTTGTTGGAAGCTTTGAAACCAAGTTGGAGCAGTTGCAGTGAGGGATTCTCCAAACACTCTTAAACCGTTGGATCATTCCCAAATTTTATAATAACGTTTAGGACTTGTGTTTATTCATATCCAACGGTCGGAATTTGGTACAAACCTCCAGGGTATGAGATATGAAGCTCGGACTGTATGCCTAGGAGGTAAGAAATTCAACTCGGATACCATCTAAGTTGTCACCAAAGAATTACGATCTGAGATGTTTTAACCGTTGGATCGGGCTAAAGCTTTGTGAGGTGGTTTAGGAAGTATAGTTATTCATTGTCACCGTTCAGTTTTCTAAATAGAGATCTGTGACCAGAGTGGATCTCGAACAGTAGCCCTGTTTTGGTAGCTTTTCCCTAGGATTCATGAGCTTATTTTGAATCCAATTTTCCCTAAGTCCAGCCGTTGTTCTCGTAAGTTTTTCCATCGATTTTGTCTCTTGATTCAAATAGATTTATTTATTTGAAACCCTATTGTTAATTCGGTTGGTATTTGGTGTTTCCGCCGAATTGTGTTACTCGTACGTGTAATCAGGACGGAAAGCGGAACGGTGGATGTGTACGGATAGTTGGTGGCAGATTTGTGGATGTTGTTGGACAGCGTGCTGAGGTTCTTGGCAGTAGCATGGATGCATTCGGAGCTTGTACGGGAAAGCGTGCACGTCAATCAGGTGGGGGAAAGAATCATCCTATCGTCGGAATAGATAAGTAGTATATTATATAATAATTGTGTAGGGCGACCTAAACCCTACTAGTAGTTGAGTAATCGACACGACCAAAATCACATTGGAAACATTTTCTGTAAAACCAATGGTGATTCGGGGATTGTAGGTTTATCGACATTAAGTTCATCTTAAGTATTTGAGGATGTTTGATTTTATGTTATCAAATTTACTGTGATACGCTGGTTGAGGTATTCCATCTGCATGTGACGTATTATTGCGGTGTTTGAATATTTATGATATTGAGGATGTTCAGTGTCTGTCACGGCCGTGATGGTTGTCATGGCCAGGCCGTGACAGAGTCTGACTTTATTATTTATTTGGTTGGACTATTATGAGTTGGTTGTGATAAATTGCCTTATGTGATATTGATATATTTGAATATTCTGTTGATTAATGTGTTCTGCATGATCTACCTGGGTTTAATATTGTGCTTAGCTGATTTTTAAGTAAGGATATGTGTTGTTCGGGAGATAATTGTTTGGGTGAGAGAATGAAGGTGATTTAGAGGTGCCTAGCCTAATTAAGTGGTTTTATCTATGAGGAAAAAGGTGTTGAGACTTTGATGGAAGGTTGAGGCACTAGGTTGTTATTGATATAATTTAGGGAGAATCATTTATAGATGTATTGTTATTCACACACACGAGGTCAGGATATCCTATTTTGGGATATCGGATATTGAGGGTGAGTGCCTTACGGATGTGGATGCCAAGGTAGACTACCGTAATATTCTTTTAGTTCTTGACACGTTCGCATAATCTTGGCACTGGACCGTTCTGGATTGATACTCCTTGACGCGTCCGCATATTCTTGGTACTGGACCGTTTTGGACTAATACTCGCTTAGTTGTTGACGCGTTCTAAAGTTATTGACACTGGACTATTTCGGACTACTGACTAATGTGACAGGAGTAAAGATGGCCACATCAGTATAAAGTCTTAGTTGCAAGGGCTGAGGGTAGAGGATGATATAGTGAATTGAGGATGATTGTTGATTTTGAGTGATGCGTGTCTGTGGCTATTATTATATTATGTGCTATGTATTCTGTTCCGTTTTTGATGATAGAACTGTTTCTTATCCCTTGTATCTTTCGGTATGTTTTATTTTATCTTTTATGGGATCGTACTTGAAGACCTTGTGACTGAGCTGAACGAAGAGGGGTTGGACGAAACTCCCTATGAACCGGAAGCCGGAGGTCGAGTCGTGACTCATGGTGATTAGGATCTAGTTAGTCGATGGTCAGTGCGTCTCGTGAGACGTTTTATATTTTCCGCTAAGCACAACTTTTGTTTATGTATCTACCTGTGAGGGATCCTACTGAGAGGATACCCTCAACAGTGTTTTGGTAATGTAATAAATAAACATGTGTGTATGTATATATTAAAACCTTGGTGTGTTTAATTTGCAGAAGTTATATGATTGTTTAAATAAAGTTTTAATTTTTACATACTTTTCACGCTAAGTGCGCGATTTAGGAATTAATTAATAAGGTTTTAAACTAATAAAACACCGGGGCACAACGGGGTGTCTCATGAAGCCGAGTCAGCATTGCTTGACCTTGATCAAGAAACTTTTGATTACTCAATAATGGATTTCCTTCTAAATAAGGAATCCATTGAGTTAATCGATGAGCATAAAGCTGCTGATTTTTGGAAGTCACACTTAATTCACTGCACCAGAGAGGCATCTTCCTCTAGATTGTCTGATGAAGAAAATGAAGATATTCCCAAGGTCAGAGGAAAGTGTGGACTCTCGCACTTTAGGTACATGATACATAAAGACCTTTGGGGACTTCCTATCAATAGCAGAAATGTGGAATTTGTCTACCCTGTTAGATGGGCAAAAGAAATCATAGTAAAGCCCAAACCTACTCCAAAGCCTATCCCAGATGACCTTGATGCGGAAGCAAATGGACAAATTGTCATTGCTGATAATTTGGAAGACACTGCTGAATCCTGTCACCAACAAAGCTCATCATAAAAACAATCTTCTCAACCTCTGGCAATAGTTGTAATGCATCCTGAAGATTAGTCAAGAACTTTGAGCACTCTTCAAGAATCTGCAAAAAGCACAAAGACTCTGCCATCAAATATTGAAGAAGTTCTTGGAAAACTGGTTGATGAAAGGGTTGGCAAATTAGTAGATGAATAGGTTGACAAGATAGCTGAGAAGATCAAGGAGGATGTTCATCAGCAGGTTCAAACCTTAATGTCTCCAACCTTAGAGGTTGTGAATAAAATGCTTGAATTTCTTATGGATTTCAAGAAGAGTTAAACTCAGAATCCTCCTTCACCACCTCCATCTGCTTAGCCTTCATTTTTTCTTTTGTACTGACAATGATGGTATACTCCATTTTTACCTTTTTGTCTGATGACAAAAAGAGGGAGAAAGGAAAAGAAAAAAAATTATATATAAAGTCAGTTATTGAAAAGCTCTTATGTGTTTGCATTTACATATTCTTTTCTACTTGATATATTGCTCTGATACACTTGTGTTTATATAGATTCTAAGAATGATAAGTGTTTGCACCTATCTGTTAGTCTGCTTAAGTATTTGAATGCTTTTTCTTAGGGGGAGCCTTACAATCTCTCTTAGACTTTTGCTATTTAAATTTAATCATTTTTTGTCATCATCAAAAAGGGGGAGATTGTTGGAACCAAAGTGGTTTTGGATTTAATAATCTCTAAGTTTTGATGCTAACAAAAGGATTAAATTTACTTGGCAAAGTATTAGTTGAGAGCTAACTAGTGCTTTCAGTTATGCAGGAATATCCAAAATAATATAAGGTATACAATGCTTGGACTCGTGTGTTGTTTTGGCTTCAACGACTCAAGGGGGGGGGGGGGGGGTGAATTGAGTTTTCTTAAAATATTTCCCTCTTAAAACTTTTTCACAAAACTTTAGTTTTCAGATTTGTGGCCTTAGGATCTTTTACAAAAACAGTGAAGGGCTTTTTATGAAATCTTGAATAGAAGGTGATGAGGATAAGAAAGATTGATTCAAAATTAATAGATCACAGAATAGATTCAGGTTCAAAACTCAGTAATAACAAAATACAGAAACTGATTAAGCCTTTAAAGATTAAGAACAAGTTATGCAAGTTTCAGATACAAGTATTAACAATCAAGAACAAACATGTAGGTTTCAGTTTCAGTGGTTAAGAAACAAAAATTAAGCTATTCGAATTTGATCACATATGATGCAAGATTTAGTTCAAATATTGATACTTGAGAATAGAATTGAATACACAGTTATTATTACAGTTTACTCAAGATTCAATACTGATTATGCAGATCAAGAACTGATATCAATTGAATACTTAGAACATCAAGATCATAGTTATATGCGCAAGACAGAAATTAAAGAGTTTGAGTTTAGAGATACCACACAACCAGATTTATCCTGGTTCAGTCACCACCACTCCACCTGTGGGTTTTCACACACTAACACAACAAGCTTTAGCGAGGTAGCTTGAAAAACCTTTACACCACAGAGCACTCCTTCACCTCGAGATACCACACTCTTATGAAAAGCCTCAATGTTCTTCCTTAGGGATACCTCACCCTAATCACTCAGAGAGACTCCCTCTCTCTTTACTATCAAATAGAACAAAAAAATTTGATTCCTAACTCTTAATAGTCAGATATACAAATTGAAGCACTTATGAGAATGAAACACTCTTTTCACAATAAGCTCAAGAAAGATGATGAATGATTTTCGTAATTGATTTCTCAAATTGATTTCGTATAATTCTGATATGTTATGATATATGTATATTGATATTGTATGAAAGTGTTCCTTTGATCCCACTTTATATAGAAAACAAGTTATAGTCATTGGGATCAATTAAAACAGATTTGGGTCTGATAACAGAATCTATTTTCTTGATTCTGGTTCTTGAAATAAGATTCTACATCGGCGTCGTCTTCAATCCTCAGGGCTCGTAGTTGATAATAGACAAGCTCCATATGCCACATCATTGGGCGGAGCTTCTCATTAAGGACTTAGCAAGTCCAAAGACTTGTGTAGATGAGCGCTTCTGTCACTTGTGTGGACGAGCGCTTATGTCACTTTAGTGGACGAGCGCTTCTGTCACTTCAGTGGATGAGCAGGATTAGAATCTTGTGTATTCTGAGTTTATCAGACTAAAAACACAGGGGATCCATTCCTGATAAAATCTATTTCTTCTTTCCAAAAATCATTTTCATTAACAAAAACTTATTCCTTTTAACGCAGGTTATGAAAATTGATTTTCTTCATGCATCTTTTTAGTTGAGCTATTTTCTGACTAAGAGATTTCTTTCTCTTACAAATCATCTAAGACTTAAATCTAAAATTCTCCGTTAAGCTTGGTCTTGATGATCTTTTGATCTTTGACTTTAGTCTTTTGATTTCTACATGCAGCTCCTTGATTCCTTCAAGTTCTTCCTTAAATATTTTCCTTGAATTTGCTTAATGAACTTGTTGATCACTGCTTGATACATGTCTCTGCAATTTGACACTAAAACACTTGCACACACATTAAATTGTATTTATCATATATCAAAATCTCTAAGTCATTGAGTCTTACAAACTCCCACTTTTTGATTATGACAAATCTTCTAACAAATTATAAGATCAGAGTATAAGTGTAGCAGAAGCTAAGTGTTTTTGACATATTTATATCATGGTATCAGAGCAGAAGTATATTAGAGCAAAAAAAATATATTATCAGAGCAGAATTTGATTTACTCCCCATTAATCATGTAAGCTTATAAGCTCCCCCTCAACATATGCATGTATAATTTGTTAATATCCCCTTTCTCTATATCATACTTTTTCCTCCCCCTTTTGGCATTATCAAAAAGGTAAAGAAAAGAAACATTCAAAGCAATAGAGAAGGTAAGCATTTAAACATTCAAACATAGCATATAAAATTGTTCATGATAGAGGAATAGGTGCAGGGACAAATCAAAAAGAACAGAAACCATCAGCCAAAATTACAAACTAAGGCATTTTACCTTGCAAAAAAAAACTAAGTTCTAATTCCCATGAATTCCAAGAACTAGTTCTTCCTTTTTGATTTTCTTTTGTTTCTTTAAAGATTAGATATAGGATTGATCAATTATGCCCAATTCTTTTCTAATGAAAAAGAAGCTTTCCTTATTCAAGGGCTTGATAAAAATATCAGCAAGTTGTTTAGTTGTATCAACATATTCAATCTCAATTTCTCTACTTTGAATATGGTCTCTAATGAAATGATATATGATTTCTATGTGTTTAGTTCTAGAGTGCATTATGGGATTCTTAGTTAGGTTAATTGCACTTGTATTGTCACATCTAATAGGAACTTGGTTTAGTTGCACACCATAATCAACTAATTGTTGTTTCATCCATAAAACACATGCACTGTGACTACCAGCTGCTACATATTCAGCCTCTGCAGTGGATAAAGCCACACTAGATTGTTTCTTACTGAACTATGATACTAATGAGTTTCCTAGTAAATGGCAAGTTCCACAAGTACTCTTTCTATCTAGTTTACAACAAGTAAAATCAGAGTCTGAATAGCTATTTAAAGTACATGTAGCTCCCTTGGGATACCATAATCCCATGTCCTTTGTTCCTAATAGATACTTAATTATCCTTTTAACTGCTGTTAAGTGTGATTCTTTTGGATTTGCTTGATACTTAGCACACATGCATACACTAAACATGATATATGGCCTACTAGCAGTAAGATAAACTAGTGAGCCTATCATACCTCTGAATTTAGAAACATCAACAGGTTTACCTTGCTCATCCTTGTCCAGATAATAGGAGGTACTCGTTGGAGTAGCCATCTCCTTAGCATTTTCCATGCCAAACTTCTTGATCAACTCATTGCGGTACTTGGTTTGGCTAACAAAGATTCCAATTTTAGTTTTCTTTATTTGTAGTCCAAGGAAAAAGTTCAGCTCACCCATCATTGACATTTCAAACTCACTCTGCATAATACCTGCAAACTCATTGCACAAATTCTCATTAGTGGCACCAAAAATTATATCATCCACATATATTTGTACAAGTAAAATGTTGTGTGCCTTTTTCTTAGTGAACAAAGTTGTGTCAACTTTACCTCTTTTAAATCCTTTTTCAATGAGAAAATTACTTAACCTTTCATACCAAGCTCTAGGAGCTTGCTTTAAGCCATATAGTGCTTTACACAGTTCATAAACATGGTTAGTCAATTCATTATTCTCAAAACCAGGTGGTTGACCAACATACACTTCCTCTTGTATAAATCCATTTAAGAAAGCACTCTTAACATCCATTTGATACAATTTAAATCCCATTATGCAAGCATAAGCAAGTACCATTCTTATAGCTTCTAATCTTGTTACCGGTGCATATGTTTCATCATAATCTATGCCTTCTTCTTAGTTATACCCTTTGGCTACCAATCTAGCCTTGTTTCTTACAATTATACCATTTTCATCTAGTTTATTCCTAAAAACCCATTTTGTACCTATTACTTGACAGTTCTTGGGTTTAGGCACTAGTTTCCAAACTTGGTTTCTTTCAAACCGGTTTAACTCATCTTGTATAGTCATCATCAAATGTTCATCAATTATAGCATCATCTATGTTCTTAGGTTCTACTTGAGACACTGTTGACGAATCTGGGCAAGTATACCCAGTCGTGCAAGTAATACGGTGGTAAGATCGGTTTATCGTATCCACGGGGATTGGATGTCAACTACCAATTCACAAACTCAGCAACTATCTAGACTAAACTATTAATCAAGAGAAAGTAAAATAAACAAAAGAAAAGGAATAAAATCTTTTTGTCTTTTTGGGGACTTTTGACAAACACTTGGGGTGCAGAAAGGATATGTTGGGACTAGATTTCACCAAACATCTGTCTCATGTACTATCAGGACTAGATACCTCCCATTCATGCTTCAGATATTAAAATCAATCCACTAAACTACTCAAACCCCGATTCCTCGGATGGCAAGAGCCTAAATCCACTAATAGACCCTAATTCCTTAGGTGGCCTAGATTAATGAATTTGCATTAAGATTAGGGATTACGCGATTACTAATAAACCTAGTTCCATTCCTAGATACAAGGCTTACTAGGTGATTAAATTCAGTTCTGGTTCTGATACGAACATCCTCATTGCATACCAAAACACAAATCGAGTCATGGGGGTGCTAGCCACAACAAGCATTAAGCATGGAAAATTAATCACTAATACGAAGCATAAACATAGATTAATCAGTCAAGATGAATACATAATAATACGTTTGATTACATCTAATCCCAACAAATAGGGTTTAGTTACTCATATTTACAAAAAACCAAACCAGGGAAATAGGAGAAGAGGAGAGGAGAGGCTCCATGGGAGCTTTCTTTCTTCTTCACAGCAACCCCTCTCAGTAACTCCCTTCTAGGGTTGAAACCCTAGCCCAGCCACAGCCTACAAGTGCCTCCAAATGCCTCCCTCTTGACCCTTTGTTCTGTCTGCTGCGCTCTTATTTATAGATCTGCTGCGCGTCACGGCCGTGATGGCCATCACGGCCAGACCGTGACGCGTTCTGGGGTGGGCGTACTTGCACAAAATAGATTCTCACGAGGCGAGCTAAATTTCGCGATGCGAAACCTTGATTTTTAGCCTATCACGACCGTGATGCATATCATGGGCAGGCCGTGACAGCTTCTGACTTTTGCCTTCTGCTCTGCTTGATCATGGCCGTGATGGTCATCACGGCTAGGCCGTGATGGGCTCTGTTTGGCTCATATTCTTCACTTTTCAAGCTCTATTTCATCCAAGCTCCATCAAGGCTAATTTTGGGCATTTTTACATTAATTCCTGCAAAACAACACCAAGAAACCGCTTCACCCGTTCCAAGGGAAAATCTAACTAAATCAACTAAATAATGCCTAATCTCTATGAAATATGCATGCAAAAGTGTACAGAAAATATTATGTAAAATCACACTATCAAATCACCCCAAGCTTATTCAATTGCTTGTCCTCAAGCAATCACTAAGGCCAGAAGAATAAACAGAACATTGATAGTGAACCAAGAACCCGAGCAAATAATCCAAGTAATAGGCATTTCAAACAATTCAGTAAGAGACAATCAATTCAAGTCCAATTAGAGGCTTAGGTTCCTTAGACTCATATTCTCACTGATTTGGGCACTCTTTCTCACATGAAGCTCACCCCAAGCTTGTTCATTTGCTTGGCTCTCTTTTCTCACCTCACTCAAGTGTTTAGGGGTATATAACATTTCGCTCAATTTTCCTCAAGGAATGAAGTCTACCATAGGCTTGACTATCAACCAAATCTCTACTTTATTAATGAAAACAATTAAGAATCAAGAGGTCTTTTACTTGGTTGTAACATGGCCATGGGATTAATCGTTAGGTGGGGAAATCAAGAAGGGGAAATTTCAAAAGGCTAAACCCATTATCAAACATTTCAACACATGACACCTTCTAAAATACCTTGGGTTTTCAATTCACTTTTCCACCTTTCTTTTCTTTCTTTTTCTTTTTATTTCTCATTTCTTTTTCCTTTCTCCATTTTTATTTCTTTTTCTTTTGCTTTTCTTTTATTTGGAGAAGGAGAGATTTTTCAACTCAAGAGAAATATTGATTCTTTTCATCCCAAACTTTTTCAACTACCTTTTTACCCTTTTGTAATACTTTAGAAGGTCCTATCAAACATCATTCAACAATATATTTCAAGGTACCAAGAAAAGTATTTTTTTTCTTTCAAGCTCAAAATTGGGCAACTAAGGGGTAGCATTTAGTCATTCAAAGCTCAGAAGGCCAGAAAAAATACCTAATGCCTCAATCCTTTTCAAAAATGTTTTCAAAAATTTTCTAAGTTTCAAAATGGTTTCAAGTCAAGTTCTAGAGAAAGCAAACCAAGAGGAATACCACTCTAACACAAAGAATGGGGTAGATTTAGTGAGTACCCCTTTGGCTCAAAATCTCACATTTTAGTTCAGAATCAATGAAAATCACAAGTCCACAGAACCATATGCTAATTATCAACTATCCAAGATTATCTCAAACATTTTCATTTGCAGCCAAATCACAAGAATAACAAATTGGGTTCAAGAATTCACTATCTCAATTTAATTGGCATTTAGTTCTCACAATTGGATGCAAAATCTAAGCAAGGGCAATCTAATTGTGTGATCATGCAAACTATAATGCAAAACTATATGAATGCAACATGAAAAAAAAAATGCAAATGCAAAATACCCCTACCCCAAGCTTAAGAATTTACATTGTCCCCAATGTAAACAATCAAGTTGCAGAAAGGAGAAAAGTAAAATAAAATAAAATTGGAACGGCTTACCGAGGCGGTAGCAGGTGTTGGTTCACGTGCCTAGTCAAAATGAACTGCATGAAAATTGGGTCACGGCCTTGATGGGTGCTGACTTTTCTTCTTGTTCTCCTTGCTCTTCCCTCCTTCCTTCTTACCCTGCAAACACTTGGCAATTCTCAATTTATTATTTTTCCTATTGAGCTTCTCAAATTATTCAAGAGGTTAAAATCAAAAACAAAAACTAACTAAAGAGAAAGGTTAAGAAAAGTTGGGTTGCCTCCCAATAAGCGCTTCTTTAACGTCACTAGCTTGACGTTCTAGGATCCTCCTCCCGGATCAAATGGTAATTGGAGTGGAGATTGTAGCAGTAGTATGACTTTATCCTCAACTCCACCCAGTCCGTGTGTGAAAGCACCATTGACCTCTTCAACTATAATAATGCACTCACTTCCTAGCGGGTCAAATGGCATTTTCACCAAGAAGTTTGACAGACCAGTGGAAGGGGTTAGTTTTGCAGCGTCCACACATGCATACAAGCCAACATATTTGTCCAATGCAGAAAATTCAGGTTGCTCATCAAGCATAGTGGAGTCCACTACCACGTCGTCTTCATCTGGAACTATCTCCAAAACCAGATTTTGCTCAATTTGTGCTGCATGTGACTCTTGTTCTAATTGTTTGCAAATCTCCTCAACTTGCGTTTTGAAGTTCTGCTTCACAGCTTCAATACTGTCACAGTTGGTTCTGATTTTGGCCTCGGAGGCGGATAGTTCTTGGGAATACTGTTCTAGAGCAGCTTTCAACGGTGGTTGCTCCTTCCATTCCCATTCCTCAATCTCCCAAGGACTTGTGGAAGGTACTTCCTCTTCTAGTGACTCGTCCACCACTTCATCTTCAATTTGATCCATTCCCACAATCAGGTTCTGCTCAATTTCTGCTTCATGTGGCTCTATGGGAATCATACATGGTGGTAGAGGTGGTAAATATGAACAAAAGGTTTCCCAATCCTCCTCGGATAAGTCATATATAAGCCTTCCCATCATATAGTCAACTTGTGCGGGAGTAACATGATCCATCAAATCCATGCAATCTCCCAAACACCAGTTGTCCTCCAAAGCGTGACTTGAGGCTTCCTCATCAGGTGGATAATAGTGATTGTCCATGAACTGCATCCACCTTGCACAAACACAACTCAAAAGAAAAAGATCAAATATATACAGAAAAGTAAAGAAAAAAATGTCTAAATTAGTTGCCTCCTCTGTTACTAATGATATTGGCAAAACCAATCCCCGGCAACGGCGCCAAAAACTTGTTGACGAATCTGGGCAAGTATACCCAGTCGTGCAAGTAATACGGTGGTAAGACCGGTTTATCGTATCCACGGGGATTGGATGTCAACTACCAACTCACAAACTCAGCAACTATCTTGGCTAAACTATTAATCAAGAAAAAGTAAAACAAACAAAAGAAAAGGAATAAAATCTTTTTGTCTTTTTGGGGACTTTTGACAAACACTTGGGGTGCAGAAAGGATATGTTGGGACTAGATTTCACCAAACATCTGTCTCATGTACTATCAGGACTAGATACCTCCCATTCATGCTTTAGATATTAAAATCAATCCACTAAACTACTCAAACCCCGATTCCTCGGATGGCAAGAGCCTAAATCCACTAATAGACCCTAATTCCTTAGGTGGCCTAGATTAATGAATTTGCATTAAGATTAGGGATTACGCGATTACTAATAAACCTAGTTCCATTCCTAGATACAAGGCTTACTAGGTGATTAAATTCAGTTCTGGTTCTGATATGAACGTCCCCATTGCATACCAAAACACAAATCGAGTCATGGGGGTGCTAGCCACAACAAGCATTAAGCATGGAAAATTAATCACTAATACGAAGCATAAACATAGATTAATCAGTCAAGATGAATACATAATAATACGTTTGATTACATCTAATCCCAACAAATAGGGTTTAGTTACTCATATTTACAAAAAACCAAACCAGGGAAATAGGAGAAGAGGAGAGGAGAGGCTCCATGGGAGCTTTCTTTCTTCTTCACAGCAACCCCTCTCAGCAACTCCCTTCTAGGGTTGAAACCCTAGCCCAGCCACAGCCTCCAAGTGCCTCCAAATGCCTTCCTCTTGACCCTTTGTTCTGTCTGCTGCGCTCTTATTTATAGATCTGCTGCGCGTCACGACCGTGATGGCCATCACGGCCAGACCGTGACGCGTTCTGGGGTGGGCGTACTTGCACAAAATAGATTCTCGCGAGGCGAACTAAATTTCGCGACACGAAACCTTGATTTTTAGCCTATCACGGCCGTGACAGCTTCTGACTTTTGCCTTCTGCTCTGCTTGATCATGGCCGTGATGGGCTCTGTTTGGCTCATATTCTTCACTTTTCAAGCTCTATTTCATCCAAGCTCCATCAAGGCTAATTTTGAGCATTTTTACATTAATTCCTGCAAAACAACAACAAGAAACCGCTTCACCCGTTCCAAGGGAAAATCTAACTAAATCAACTAAATAATGCCTAATCTCTATGAAATATGCATGCAAAAGTGTACAGAAAATATCATGTAAAATCACACTATCAGACACGAATGTCATATGATTACAGGCATTTCTAAGAGATTGTCTAGTAGTTACCCCCTTTGTAATTTCACCAATGATGTTATCAATTGGATGATTTCTGACAGTCCTTCATTCCTTTGGTAGGTAAGGCTGTTGTTGTGTTTGCTCCTGCTGCAACAATTTATTCTTTAAGCTTTCATCTTCTTCATTGTCCTGTTTCTCTTCTAGGAGATTTTTCTCAATTGAATCTGCAAGATCATCAATAACAGAATCCTTTCCCAACCTTTTGGGGTCGGACTCATCAAATGTCACATGCACTAATTCCTCAATAGTTTGTGTTCTCTTATTATATATTCTAAATGCTTTACTAGATAGAGAGTAACCTAGGAAAATTCCTTCATCAGCCTTTGCATCAAATTTTCCAAGATTATTCTTTCCATTGTTAAGAACAAAGCATTTGCAACCAAAAACATGAAAATGTGCTATATTTGGTTTTCTTCCTTTGTAAAGCTCATAAGGGGTTTTCTTTAATATTGCTCTTATCAAGACTCTATTTAGCACATAGCAGGCTGTATTGACAGCATCTGCCCAAAAATGTTTTGGCAAGCTAGAGTCGTTCAACATAGTTCTTGTTATCTCCTCTAATGATCTATTCTTTCTTTCCACTACTCCATTTTGTTGTGGAGTTCTAGGAACATAAAAATTATGTTGAATGCCATGCTCATCACAAAAGTTTTCAAACACTTCATTTTGAAATTCTCCCCCATGATCACTTCTTATAGAAACAATTTTCATGTCCTTTTCATTTTGCACAATTTTTGCCATTTTCTTAAATGCAGCAAATGAATCACTCTTATGAGATAGAAAATATGTCCATGTATATCTAGAGTAATCATCTACTATTACCAATGCATACAAGTTACCACCAAAGCTTTTGGTTCTAGATGGACCAAATAAATCCATGTGTAAAAGTTGCAAGGGTCTAGTTGTTGAAACAATGTTTTTTGGTTTAAAAGAGACCTTAACTTGCTTTCCTTTTTGACATGCATCACATAGTCCATCTTTCACAAATTTCAGTTTAGGCAAACCAACTACAAGATCTTTATGAATCAGTTTATTCAAGTGGTTCATGTGAATGTGTGCAATTCTTCTATGCAAAAGCCAATTCTCTTCTTCTTTTGAAATAAGACATCATGCAGTATTTGAAGACATATTATCTAAATCAAGCATATAGATGTTATCTGTCCTATGTCCAATTAATTTCAAATTTTCATCATGCTGATTTTATATTAAGCAACTATTGGAATTGAATTTTACCTTGAAGCCTTTGTCACATAGTTGAGTGATACTTAATAGGTTGTGTTTCAGTCCCTCAACATATAGTACATCCTCAATGATTGTTGTTGAGTCACTTCCAATGTTGCCAATTCCAAGTATTCTCCTTTTATTGTTGTCTCCATAGGTAACACTACCACTTGACTTAGAGGTAAAGGAAATGAACTTGGTTTTGTCTCCAGTCATGTGCTTGGAACAACCACTGTCAAGATACCATTTCACATTCTTGGCTTTTCAACACACCTACAAAACATAATCATGTTTGTGTTTTAGGTACCCAAATCTGTTTGGGTCCTTTTGAGTTAGTTGCAGCAATAGGTCCTTTAGGAACCCATACATACTTAGATTTATTGTATGCTGATTTTCTGTATTAACATGTAGAAGCTGTGTGACCTTTTCTAGCACAAAAATTGCATTTAACAAATGGTGTGTTTGATGTCTTAGATGCAGCAAAAAATTTCTTGAAATATTTCTCATGTATCTTAGGTTCATAGCTTATTCCAGCCTTATCATAAACACATTTTTGTTGTCCTAATAAAGCATTCAAGTTATCTCTACCATTTGTGAACTTGGCAAAGTCATTTTTCAGTTTTTCAACTTCTTCAGTCAATGTACAACACTTAGAACAATTAGAGCATATAGGTGGTTCCAAAATAGTAACCAATCTTTGTTTTACAGCACAATTTTTTGTTTTTAATTTATCTAGCTCTTTGTTTAAAACAGAATTTTACTCTTCTAGGCATGTGATGGTTTTCTTAGACTTAATTAGTAATCTAGCAAGCCTAATGGATTCTTTATGAAGTTCTTCAAAAGCATTTTGCAATTCATCATAAGAAGGTTGATAATTAGAACTTACTTCACTTTCTGAATCACTATGATTGCTATCCATCAAACACAGGTTTGCCTCCTCGGATTCAGATTCTTCAGTGGAATCTACATCATTATCATCCCAAGCAATGTAGGCCTTTCTTGGCTTTTTCCACTTCTTGTCCTTTGAGTCAAATTTTTCAGTTTTGTCCTTCTTTTGTAGCTTTGGACAGTCAAGCTTTATGTGGCCAATCTTTCCACATTCATAGCATGTGATATTGTTGGAAGAGTTGTCACCTTTGCTGAAATTTCTCCTTTGAAAAGTTGATGGCTTTCTTTTGAAGCTGCCTTTCTTCTTTAGGAAATTCTTGAATTTTCTAACTAGCATTCCCATATCTTCTTCAGATTCTGCCTCTTGTGCTGAATCATTATCATCACTGTCTTCTACTTCTCTGACTTGTGATTTCAGAGCCAATCCCTTTTTATTTTTGTCAGTTTCTTCATTCTCATTCAGTCTGTTCAACTCCAATTCATGCTCTTGCAATTTTCCAAATAGTGTAGCAATGGTTATTGATGAGAGATCTCTAGATTCCGAGATTGCAGTGACTTTAGGCTGCCATTCCCTGCTCAAGCATCTCATTACTTTGTTAATTTGATCCTTATTTGATATATATTTTCCAAGACCAGCAAGTTGGTTGACAATGTGAGTGAATCTCTTTTGCATTTCAGACATAGGTTCTCCTCGATTCATGCTAAATAACTCATATTCATGTGTCAATGTATTCATTCTTGCTCTTTTGACGTCTATGGTTCCTTCATGTGTTACTTGCAATGTATCCAACATCTCCTTTGCTGATTTACAATTTGAAACCCTGAAAAACTCATCACGGCTTAAAGTAGATGTTATAATATTCTTAGCACGTGCATTATGTTGAACTCTTTTCTTATCGTCCTCATTCCATTCAGTTTTAGTCTTATTTCTTGGAGCACCATTAGCATCTACAGTAGAGGGGACAAATGGTACATTTTCTACTGCATCCCATATGTCAACACCTGCTGCCTCAAGAAAGATTACCATTCTTTCATTCCAATAGATATACTCAGATCCATCGAAGGTAGGAGGGCGTGCAAGGGAAGCCCCTTCATTCAAACAGTCATTGGAAGCCATACTCTTATAGCTGTTAAGCCAAACTTAAGAGTTTAGCTCTGATGCCAATTGTTGTTTTGGCTTCAACGACTTAAGAGAGGGCGTGAATTGAGTTTTATTAAAATATTTCCCTCTTAAAAACTTTTTCACAAAACTTTAGTTTTCAGATTTGTGGTCTCAGGATCTTTTACAAAAACAGTGAAGGGCTTTTTATGAAATCTTGAATAGAAGGTGATGAGGATAAGAAGGATTGATTCATAATTAATAGATCACAGAATAGATTCCGGTTCAAAACTCAGTAATAACAAAATACAGAAACTGATTAAGCCTTTAAAGATTAAGAACAAGTTATGCAAGTCTCAGATACAAGCATTAACAATCAAGAACAAACTTGCATGTTTCAGTTTCGGTTATTAAGAAACAGAAATTAAGCTATTCAAATTTGATCACATATGATGCAAGATTCAGTTCAAATATTGATCCTTGAGAATAGAATTGAATACACAGTTATTATTACAGTTTACTCGAGATTCAATACTGATTATGCAGATCAAGAACTGATATCAATTGAATACTTAGAACATCAATATCATAGTTATACGCACAAGACATAAATTAAAGAGTTTAAGTTTAGAGATACCACACAACCAGATTTATCCTGGTTCAGTCACCACCACTGTGACCTACATCCAGTCCCCACTCCACCTGTGGGTTTTCACACGCTAACACAACAAGCTTTAGCCAGGTAGCTTGAAAAACCTTTACACCACAGAGCACTCCTTCACCTCGAGATACCACACTCTTGTGAAGAGCCTCAATGTTATTCCTTAGGGATACTTCACCCTAATCACTCAGAGAGACTCCCTCTCTCTTTACAATCAAATAGAACAAAAAAATTGATTCCTAACTCTCAATAGTCAGATATACAAATTGAAGCACTTATGAGAATGAAACACTCTTTTCACAATAAGCTCAAGAAAGATGATGAATGATTTTCGCAATTGATTTCTCAAATTGATTTCGTGTAAGTCTGATATGTTATGATATATGTATATTGATATTGTATGAAAGTGTTCCTTTGGTCCCACTTTATATAAAAAAACAAGTTATAGTCGTTGGGAGCAATTAAAACAGATTTGGGTCTGATAACAGAATCTGTTTTCTTGATTCTGGTTCTTGAAATAAGATTCTACATCGGCGTTGTCTTCAATCCTTAGGGCTCGTATTTTATAATAGACGAGCTCCATATGCCACGTCATTGGATGGAGCTTCTCATTAAGGACTTAGCAAGTCCAAAGACTTGTGTGGACGAGCACTTCTGTCACTTGTGTGGATAAGCACCTCTGTCACTTTAGTGGACGAGCACTTGTATCACTTTAGTAGACGAGCACTTCTGTCACTTTAGTGGACGAGCACTTCTGTCGCTTTAGTGGACGAGCGCTTGTATCACTTTAGTGGACGAGCACTTCTGTCACTTTAGGGGATGAGCACTTCTGTCACTTTAGTGGACGAGCGCTTCTATCACTTCAGTGGACGAGCAGGATTAGAATCTTGTGTATTTTGAGTTTATCCGACTAAAAACACAGGGGATCCATTCTTGATCAAATCTATTTCTTCTTTCCAAAAATCATTTTCATTAACAAAAACTTATTCCTTTTAATACAGGTTATAAAAATTGATTTTCTTCGTGCATCTTTTTAGTTGAGCTATTTTGTGACTAAGAGATTTCTTTCTCTTACAAATCATCTAAGACTTAAATCTAAAATTCTCCGTTAAGCTTGGTCTTGATGATCCTTTGATCTTTGACTTTGCTCTTTTTATTTCTACATGCAGCTCCTTGATTCCTTCAAGTTCTTCCTTGAATATTTTCCTTGAATTTGCTTAATGAACTTGTTGATCACTGCTTGATACCTGTCTTTGCAATTTGACACTAAAACACTTGCACACACATTAAATTGTATTTGTCATACATCAAAATCTCTAAGTCATTGAGTCTTACATCGTGCAAAGAATTACCCGTCCAAAGGTTATTTTAACTGTTTATATTTTAATTGATAAGTAGACTGGTTTTCCTTAGTAGACTTGAAAGTCCAAAGAACAGCAAGTCCAAAGACTTGAAAATAAGCACGTCCATTTTGCCACGTCGGCAGATGAGTGCTATCTTTGAAACTCAAGTATACATCCATAGTGCCTAAACTAAAATTCAGTAGAAGTCCATAGTGCCACGTCACTGGACGGAGGTTCTCTAAGGACTTAGCAAGTCCAAAGACTTGTGTGGACGAGCGCTTCTACAACATTAGTAGACGAGCGCTTCTACCACATTAGTGGACGAGCGCTTCTGCCACCTTAGTGGACGAGCAGAATTAAAATCTTGTGTAGATGCGTTCTTAAAAAGAAGTAGACGGTTCTATATTTTTTTATATCTTTACTACCTTTAATATGATTTAATGCAATCTAGTCCACAATGAATTTATTTCAAATGATTGATATTTATTTCAAATGAATATTTGTTGTTCTCATTTGTTTATCCGATTTAATGTCTTGTTTCCTTTGAGAAAATTCATAGTACTATCGAGGAAATACAAAAAGTAAATAGTACAATTGGAATTGCAAAACGTTTTGTACGATGACACCTTTACTGTTGAACAAAAGCTGGGTTATACACAAAGGAGGAAAGAAAGTTTTTAAGGTACAATTGCTCAGAACTATGAGCCTCCATTTTGTGATTTTCTGATAACCAAGGATACTTTTCAACCTAGCCAAAATCAAGCTATCAGTCACAACGGATATCATGCATTTAATGCTATCTCTAAACGGGATTATTCAAAGTAACCGTTGAAGAATTACAAGAGAAGAAGAAGGTCACTATAAATTGAAGACCTCAGATACTGAAGAAAGAACTCTTGCTTGCACAATCTTGCTAGCTGAACTTTTGCCATTATCATTCATTCTATTATTCTTTCAAAAGGAAGAGTTTGTATTCATTAGTTTGGGTATTGTTGTAATATTCAACTGATCTTAAACTGTCATACTCTCACACTTAGTGAGTTAAGAAGATCAACTTTTATACCTCTGTGATAGAGTTAGAGCCTGAATAGGCTTGGTAAGAAAGGAATACTTGTAACCTCAAGAGGTATTGAATACTTGTTGTGTAATCTATGTGGAGAAATAGTGGAAAAATCCTTTGAGTCGAAGGGACTGGACGTAGCTCTTGGTTAGAAGAGAGTAAACCAGGATAAAATCTCTTACGTGAATTTTCTATCCCTAAACTCTTCAATTTTATTTGTTTATACTAACTGTGGGGTTTTGATATTGCTTTTGTTGAACTTTTAAAAAGGATTTCTTGTGTGCTTAATCTTTTTATCTTCTGCTTGTGAAAAAGTTGTTCAAAAAGGTTTTTGCGAAAATAATTAACAAACACAATCCAACCCCCCTTCTTGTGTTTGCATGTGCCAACTTCACATATGACCACATGCACTTTCGCTTTGCTCTTTTCACTCTAAGTTTCATTGCCTTACTTCCTCCCGGCGAAAGTGTTAACTCCACATGTTGAGCAATTCCAAATGCATCATTATTTGGTGCATCACTTGTCATGCAAAGTTTGGGAGTTGCTTCCATGTTAAGCTCTTCCATCACCTTTGGAGGAATTATCTCAATCCTGCACACATGACTCTCAAAAGGAGGGTTGTTATATGAGTTAGTCAAATCAAAATCCACCCTTCTTTTCTCTACATTCAAGGAGAGCTTACCATTTTTTACATCTATTATTGCTCCAGCTGTAGCCAAGAATGGCCTTCCAAGAATGATAAGGAATTTAGAATTCTCGTTCATGTCCAACACCATGAAATTGGTAGGAATGTAAAATTTACTTACCTTTATAGGGACATTCTCTAGTATGCATAGAGGGGTTTTAGTTGATCCATCCGCAAATTGTAAAGAGAATTTGGACGGTCTCAATTCCTTGGTTCCAAACCTCTCAAAGATAGTAAGCGGCATCAAACTCGCACTAGCCCCTAAGTCACATAAGGCATGGTCTATTTTCACTTTTCCAATTGAGCAAGCAATAGAGAAACTTCCTGGATCTTTTAGTTTAGGAGGCATATTAGTTTTTATCATGGCATCATGCTCCTTAATTAAGCTCTTAGTCGCTTTTTCTACTTGCTTTTTCTTGACTAACCTCTGTGGGAAAGGTATTGGGGGTTGGTAAGGTGGTGGAGGGACATACTTTGGCTCTATCTCTTCCTGTTCACTCACGTCCTCCTCACATTCCACATCCTTTTCAACTACCCCAAGTTTATCATCCCTCAAGTATATAGCATTACAGTGCTCATCGGGATTAACTTCGGGTTGTCCTGGAAACGTACTCTTAGTTCTAGAATATGTACTAGCTTGTTGGGCAACCTGAGTTTCTAACATCTTATTATGGATGGATAAGTTATCTACCTTGGATGTTAACTCCTTTATTGCCTCATTGACTGCCCTACCTTGTTGCCTAAACTCTTCATTTTCCAAAAGAGACTCAAGTTTAGAATTTTGTACCCGAGGATACCCCGATACGGGTTTCCTATTACCTTGGCCTTCTTGGAATTCATGGTTCAATGTGTTGTTGTAGTTCTCGTAGGAGAGATAATGACTATTCTTCCTTCCTTGGTTGTAAGAATTTGGGGGAACATAGTTTGGCAACTTCGGGTTCGTGTCATAGAAATTATGACATGAATTCACTTTGTTCACCCGAAGCGCCAGATCTAGGAGCACTACCATGTGGGCACTCCATCATGTCATGTCCCTGCATACCACAAATCTCACAAACAACATTAGTAGCACCTATTGAACTCACATTAGCTTTTTCAAGCTTATCAAAGCGTTTACTCAATGAGTCAACTCTAAACATAATTAAATCATTACCACTCATTTCAAACTTACCCCCCGAAAGTTTTTTCGGATTATTATATCTTTCTGAACCCCATTGGTGATAGTTGGTGGCAACGTTCTCAATGATCTCAAATGCTTGAGTCAGTGGTCTATTCATCAATGCTCCACCAGCTGCGGAGTCAAGTGATACCTTCGAAGAATAGTCCAATACATTGTAGAAGGTATGGACTAAAAGCTACTTCTCAAGCCCATGATGTGGGCAATATTCTAGCAATCCCTTGTAACGATCCCATGCTTCGGATAAGCATTCTCCGTCCTTTTGGAAGAAGCCGGTGATCTGAGTTCGTAGGTAAGCGGTCATGGATGGTGGAAAGAATTTTTCCAAGAATGCCTGCTCCAATTAGTCCCATGTTGACAAAGTATTAGCGGGCACTGACTTCAACCAAGCTATTGCCTTTCCGGTCAGCGAGGAGGGGAATAAACTTAAGAGAATAGCATCAATCGAGACACCTTGAATTCTTATTGCATCACAGAATTCCAAGAATGTCTCCACATGATCAGTCCGGCCTTCCGAGGGTAATCCCCCAAATTGATGTTGCCTAATCATGACAATTAACTGAGGCGGTATAGTGTAGTTTTCTGCCTCAATTTATGGTCTAGCAATCCCAGTTCGCAAGCCCCTAGCATTTGGGGCTGCGTAGTCCTCCAGTGGTTTGGTATCCGGTAGATTCGCCATTAGTGGAATGGGAATCAACATCTCTCTCGCTCTTTGTCTTTGTAGTCTCCTACGTCTATGAAAGGTCCTTTTGATCACGGGGTCAACTTCAATAATATTTCCAAGACTTTGGGATCTTCGCATAAGAGAGAAAAATACATGCAAAGAGAGAGATAGATACTAGGGAAAAAAAAGAAAAATTAATATAAAAAAGTCCAGAAAAATCAATTTAAAAATTAAATTGAAATTTATGAAAGCATAGTCCCCAACAACAGCGCCAAAAACTTGATAGCGTGAATCCGCAAGTGAACGGCTTCGCCGTCAAGTAATAAAAAGATCAAACCCACAGAGACTGTGATCTTAAATAACAATTAATTATTAAATTAATTAAACTAGACAAGAAAAAGATTTGGTTTTTGAAATAAGATTAACTAACGAATCAAGTATTAAAATGTAATCAAATAAAATGGCAATCAAATTAAATCTGGAGATTTTCAAATTAAAAGAGATTTCCAGGAATTAGGTTACCAACAAGACTGCTCATGCTACTAAATTGATTACCCCTCTTGTTAATTATCAAAATTGCTTTGAAGGTGAACTTATCCTAAATAAGTTAATGTTCCCTCTCGAGATACAAGAACCGTGCCCAATTAAACCAACCCCTACTCTCATGGTAATTGTATTTAAATTGAACACATTAAGATTCGTGACAATTCAATGAACCCTCGAAGGACCGCTTCTAACTCTCGTGATTTAAGTCATAAGTTCAATCCCTATAGATCCAATACCTAAGTTCACAGCTAGGTTCATCCTTAGAGTATCTATGACATGCAAATAAGTGCGCACCAAAGTCACAAGTAATTCATGCAATAGGAATTAAATCGAAATCAAAATTGAAATTAACAAGAAGCAAAACGTCAATTCATCACATAAAATGAGTCTTGGGCATAGCCTCAATTCCTAGAAATAAAAAGACTACTCAAGCATTGCCATGTTCATAGAAATCTTGGTTAACAAAAGCATAAAATAAAACCTAAGAGAAGAGAAGAAATTGGAGAAGAAGAGAAATCCTAATTTAAGCCTAAGGTAGCAGCCAAGAGATGCCTATTTTCGAGCCTAAGAGTCCTTTTTATAATGTAGGGTAACTTGGGATTAACGCAATTACAAATCAGATAAAAAAAAAACAAATCAAAATCCCAGATTTTGTGTGTCACGGCCGTGAGCCTGTCACGGCCAGGCCGTGACAGGTTTTGACTTGGTATGGCTTCACTGCTTGGCCTGTCACGGCCGTGACCAATTCTGAGTCTAACCTTCTTTCTTTTCACCTATACTCGATCATGGCCGTGACAGGTTTTGTTTGACTCATTTTTCTTGTATTTCAAGCCCCACCTTCATGCAAACTCCAAGATAACTGGTCCTGAGCATTTTAATCTTCAATTCCTGCACACAAACACCACAAAACCACCTTACCCGTTCCAAGGTTAAATCTCACAAAAATCAAATTAAAAATGTCTAATCTATATGAAAATGAGTGTAAAATAATGAAGAAATATAAGGTGAAATCACACTGATCAACGACCTTGTCCGTCGGTAAACTCGTCACACGGATCCCCTAATTACCGACGGATATGTCCGTTCGTAAGTATCAGTGGAAGTTACCGACGGGCATATCCGTCGGAAACTCTAAACTACATTTACTGAATGACTTGTCTGTCGGAAACAAGGGTTTTCTTTTATATTGATTTTTAAAAAAAATTTAATTCCTTTTTTTATTTTGTTTTTATATTAATAATTAATTATTATTTTTAATCAATTTTTTATTAAAATTTAAATTTTATATTTTGAACATTAATTATTATTATATTTTAATTTTTAATTATTAATTATTAGTATATTTTAATTATTAATTATTATTATATTTTAATTAAAAAACAAAATTGAAATTACGAATAAAATTTAAAAAGTAATAAAATAAAAAATAATTTAAAATAAAAACAAACTCAATATATAATCCATACATAAAATATCCATCTAGTTACAAAACTCTACTACATCTATAACTATCCTAATACTCATCACTATAATATCTGTCATCGTCGTCCTGGCAGGGGGAGTCTTCTTGCGTCAGATGACCGTCAGACTGCGGCTCAGAAGACAGACTGGCATCATGCGGCTGCGGTGGTGGATTGGTAGACGTAGTGGAGGGCTGGGGCTGGGTGGCATGGAGGACCCCCTGCAGAGCGTTGTACCTGTCTGGTGGGAGAAAATCGAGCACAACAGTCATGACCATAGAGAATGTCTCCATCTGCTGCATCATGCACTCGTTCGCCTCCCTCTGCTGCTGCACCTCCTGTCTTAGCCGTTGCACCTCTTCTGTGTCTTGTGAGCCGGAGGATGTAGGCTCCCGAATGGTCAAGCTCGGCGTCAACCCTCGACAGATGGACTTCGCTAGGGTCGCAGTACCGTAAATCCACCTTTCTTCTAGCCCGCCACATCTATCCAGACCTGGGTCTGTAGTCGCTCAACCTCGACGGGGTGGAGCTGAGAAGGATCCGAGGCACCAGAGCAGGAGGCAACCTCAGATGCTACCAGACTAAATCTTGCATTGTACTCCGCCTACGATCAATATATTATTAAACTATATATATATATATATATGTATAAAATAATAATATCCTATAACCTATACTTTAAATGTAAAAAGACACTTTAGCTCACCATTGTCTGCCTCGACCTCTCATCAACAAACTCGCTGTTGTCCGAGCGAATATGTGTCTGCTCAAAGACTGTAGGGACATTAACGGATCGAGCAAGCTCTCCTGCCTGCAACCGACACACAAATAAAATCGATTAGTTATAAAATAAATTTTTAATAAAAATATACAATTTATAAATAAAATTATTTATATATGCATACCATGTTAATGACATGTTGCATGTGGCTAATCGAACCACCAGTGTGCATGCTCCCACCCTTCTCGGAAGCCCGATTCCTCTTCGCCTGCTGACACTTCAGCTTGTAAGCTGGAGTGTCCCAGTACGCACATAGGTGGGCCCAGATGTTGGGTTCGATGTAATCCGGACATATCCGGGTCTCCCTACGCTCTTGGAGCATGTCCCTCAGTCGATTAGCTGCTCGGTTGTCAAAGATAGCACGTATCTCTAAGCATGCTCCGGTAATCAGCGCACAAGATCCTATTAACAAAGAAAAAATATCAATGGCATTATACAAAAAAATATATAAAATGCGTGAAAAATAAAGGGAAAATTACATGAAATAATAAACAACAACTTACCCTGAATCGTCTGAAGATACGATCACAGTCGTCCTGTGGGATCACCCCCATGATGGCTAGAAGCGATGATACTGCGCCTTGATAGCGTAGGTAACGTGCTTCGATCCCACTTTCAATGGGATGAAGCTGAAAATTTTATAATTTTAGTAATTCAACAATATGACAACCAACAAATATATACTTATTGAATAGTGACTAAAATAGTCAAAGTTAAAAACATTAAATTAAATAAAACTTACGATCTAGAAACAGGTCGGATCCATGGTCGATCCTCAGGTGCGGGAACCCTCCCCCACTCAGGCAGGTCCTCCGCCGCGACCAACTACTGCATAGACGATGATGATGGAATGCCCATGTCATGATCGTATGTGGTTACGGATGATGAGGATGAAATAGCCGCGTCCGGCTGTGGCATCATCCCAGGATTCGGTATAAATGATAATCTTGCTGGCTGTGTGACCGATGCAATCGATGATGATGGTGGTGCTGGGTGTGGGTGTGGTGTGGGTCCACTAGGGGACGGCGAGTAGCCGGCTAGTGCGCGTCGTGGCGCAAAGTGAGTGGAGGTCTGGACATGGGTGGAGGATGGGGTAGTGTGGGTCGGGGATAATGTAGTATGGGTCGGTGAGGGTGTCGAATGGGTGGGGGTGTGGAATGGGTGGGGGAGGCTCCTGTAGGTGCCGCTGGGATGGGTGCGGTGGGCGCTGAGGGACCTGCAGCAAAACGAGCAAGCACCTGGGACTTGACTATGTATCGTCCCCGCTTAGCCTTCCCCTTCCCCTTCCCCTTATCACCGCTAGGCAGTGGGGGGCGGGGCGGCTGCCCTCCTGATGCTGGCATATCTATTTTTATATCACAAGTATAAATCAACGTAAAAACAATAAATCAATCAACATCTAACAGACTAATCTAAGCAAATATTTAAAATACAATAATATTTCTCAAGTCTTACATTTAATTGCATAAGTAATTATTTAAAATACAATAAAAATAACTTAATAATAAAATTCTTATTCAGACTCGGTAACGTCATCTGATTGTAAATCCGACTCTTCTTCTTCTTGCATTGAATCATCACTTTGGATTTCTTCATCTGATGAAGCATGCATCAATGACCGATTACCAATGACCACTTCTTCCCCTTCATTTGCATATCCCAACATGTCAGTAATACACTCGACCTCAATTACTTCATTGACATGTGACGATTCATCGACCTGGAAGGGCATCTCATCCTCTGCATCATCGATTTATATGCGACCCCTAGGCTTGGTAGTGACAGCAACACACCAACCTCATTTGTCCGTTCACATTGTTGGATAAGGGACATAATAAACTTGTTTTGCATTCTGAGCAATTTTAAAGGGATCAAACTGTTGATATCTTCTATCCATGCGAATGTCCACAATTCTAGTACCTCCAATTGGACTTGCAAGCTCAAAGCCTAACACAAATTAATAATTTTGAATCTGATGCCCCTTCAAACAATGACTTATTTGTCTCTAACAATAGGTTGTAGAATCTTTGTGCTGACTCATTAGGAGGCTCTTTCATGTCATTAGACTCATTCGCCTAGAAATTCCCATGTTGCCCAAGACAATCATCCACCATCATATGCATTGACTGGAGTTATTCGACATAGTCATCGTGTAAGCCACTGCTTGATGCACCCATGTCAAGATCGTCACCACCGAATTCATTCAGATCAATCTCCGATAACTCCTCACCATGATCAGTCCATATCCAATAATTAGGCTTGAACCCACGTCGGTATAGGTGTAACTTCACGTCATCATCACTCAAAACCGTCATACAATTGCACTTTATGCACAGACATCTAATCCCCCCTCTTCGGCATAATCACAATGTTGCTTGGCTTTCGATATAAACTCCTCAACTCCATCTACAAATGATTGTTTCATAAGTCTTCTCCCAGACTCGTTCCTATCATACACCCAACTACGACTCGGGGGATAATATTTCATCCTTCTGCATTTTCAGATAAATTGACGTATTTTTAAACATGATACTATAACCCTGAATAGCACCCTTTTTCTTAAAAGGTGTGGCCCTATCCCATTCGAGGAAAAACTTTTTCACCGTTGTATTATACTAGTTACTCATCACTTCTCATGTCTTATAGCTGACGAAATTTCGGCAACATCTCCCATCGGTCTCCAAGTACACGACTTGACTGCGGTAAGATACCACAATCAAGTATGGACCCAGAGAACAAAAGGAAATGCTTCGACCCGAAATTTCATCAATTATTTAACAAATGAGAATCATCGAGTAACTAGTATATCAGTGGAGAAAAAGTTTCTTCCCAAACTGTCCCAATTGGACAATTCAATATAATAAAATGAGCGATACCATGACCACGAGTACACATGCTCAATAATATTGAACCTTGAACGGGAAACTAAGCTTTTTATCGATTATATATATATATATATATATATATATATATATATATATATATATATATATATACTCTGAGATAAAATAAAACTTCAAGTAACAGAAATAATTTGCATAAAGTTTGATATTATTAGCAATCAATCAAACCAATATTTAATCAATCATCATAAACAAAGCATTAGCAAAAAAACAATCACTTACTCTAATCAAAATTTATTAAATTGTTTGCCACTCTTTTGATTAAATCTTTATTTTTTTATACTATTTTAATTTATTCAATCATTTTTATTTGATTTTTTTAATTTAATTTTGGTGTTATGTAATTATTAAGTTATTTCATATTTAAGTTTATTATTGTTTTTTTAAGCAAAAGAGTGTCAATGCATCATTATGAGACTAGACATCCCAACTATGTTGGCACCCCTAGCCCCATCCTTCATTTGCAGCACCCTTAGAATTTTATTATTGTTGAAAAAATAATAAGTATACTTATATATTTAACTATTTTCATATTCTATTTTTTAATTATTTAATCATTAATGTTTTTAATTATTTATTCAATCTAATTTTATTGTTATGCAAATATTTTATAAGATTTTGTCGTCCACGCTTCTTGATGTGCCATGAGCAGATATTCACAACGCACCATTAACAGATATTCCGGATGCGGCATGTGCAACTATTAACTTATTTGTGAGATGAATGATTTAATTAACTTCTTAATTAATTACACATCATTTTTTAATTATTTAAATAACTAATACATTTTGTTATCCGTTAAATACTTAATTCATTATTCCAAATCGCGCATCACAGTTGCAGGTATGGAGGAAAACGATTTTACCAATTCTCTAATATTATCTACACTAAATCTTATCAACACTAAAATTATCCTTACGATTTTGTTGTATTAAGGAAATACATTAAGTTTATTACGCACTTGACAGAAACAAATATACCACATTTAATAACTTTACATGCACGTAATACAACTAATTAATTGACAAAAAAGCACACAAATTAATAACTTTACACAGACTAGACAGATATTTTTATGATAAATAAATTAAATACATGCACATAATACAACTAATTAAAACAGTATCATTCACTGAAATAAAATATACCAACAAAGACACAAACAACACATGTTCAAAAATAAAATATAAGACCAGCAACATGCATAAAAAATTCAATGTACCGCACTGGATGCCGGGAGTTGCTGCCGAGGAAGCTGGTGACTCTGAAACAATGCAAAAAATTATACGTTTTTAGAATCCAAACCAATAATTAGAAAAAGGGGGAAATCTAATAAAAATAAAAATAAAGAAAATAAAAAAGGGATGGTGGTGGTTCTGTGCAGAGTAGTGGTTAAATGTGGTGCTAATAAAAATAAAATAAAAAATGAAAATAGAAATGGAATCCATACCACAGAGATGTGGTGGTGGCGCTGATGATGGTGGCACAATGGTGGTGTCGCGGTGGCAGCGGTGGCAGAGAGGGAAGGAGAAGACGACGCGGTGACAGTGGCACGGTGGTGATAGAGGCGCAGTGGTGGTGGTATGGTGGAAAGCGCGGTGGAGGGCGCGATGGGCGCGGTGGGCACGGTGGCGGCTTGGAAGTGAGGGAAGGAGATTTGGGTTTATGAGGAAATGTAAAAAGAGAAAGTGATGGAGGCGCGATGATGACAGAAAGTGGTGGTTGTGACGCCCTTTTTCGGGTGCCACATTATGCAGATGAATGTAATAAAATAATATGAGAAATTTTAAAACATTTACAGCATGCATTTTAAATCAGTAAAAAATATATACAACATATCAAAGTTCACAGAAGCAATGACATATGCAATACAGACACTCCACTAGCCGTGGTATAACTAATAAAAGACTCAACTTCAACTCTGAAAGTCCTTGTGAGAGACGTTAGCATTCTCATCACATTTCTCATCTCAACATAACAGAAACATAGAGACAGAAATACAGGAGGTAAGAAACTCTAATCATTATAAAGGGGAAGCAGCATAAAATACTACTTATCAACATGTATGTAAACAAACACAACCATCTCCCAAGTTCATCGTCACATCAATCAACCTCAACATCTCAGCAACTAAGATCATAACTTATTCTAATGCATAACCGGTCCTACATGCATGATTGGCCAATTCTACAACAGCGTTCAGTCGGTAGTTGGGCTACTAACTCCTGCGTCACCAACACAAGTTCCGTCATCTTGGTCGCTCCGGATAGTCCACCCCAACCTCGTGCGACAATTGCTCAAACAACTATTGTAACTATTCACACGACCCCTCTATGTACAGATACACCTCTCGTGCGATAGCCCAGCTATGCATCAGTATTATCCGACCTTGTATGATAGCCACTCAAACGGCTTATCGTAGCTAGTCATACGACCCCTTGTGAAAACTATCCATCTTTCGCTGTAGTCGTTCACAATACACCAACATCAACCTCATATTAGTAACCGCTCAAACAGCTATTGCGGCTACCCATAAGGTTGACTAACGCAATGATATGCACATGCATCCATCACTACATAATTTCACACCACCTTTCCATCTAACACCTCAATATCACCACGTGACATCATAACTTCCTAATCAAGCTGTCAACCTAGTTTCATATCAAACATATCCAAAGTATCACCAATATTGATCCACCACACATCAGTATATCAACAACATCATATAATCAACGGAGAAATAAAAGAATAACCATATATCACGTAATCAACTAAGCATGTTATCATATATCATATTTTCAATCAACAATCAACGGGGGTTGAGAATCCCCATACATGTAAATTTTCATATTTTATGCCAATAGTCCCGATAATTGAAATTTCTTCCCCCTCACCTTGTGTACACTTGTACCAACGTCTCGAAACGAACACTCCCTCTACACCTTCAATTCTGCCACGCAAGGGAGCAAGACCTCCAAGCCTCCCAAAATTCACCTAGACAGTACATGACAAAGCGTACGTTACTACAAGTTCAAATTCGAAAATGGAATCGAATTCCGATCACTGAAACAAAAGATAACTCAAGAACCGTAACGAACGGAGTTTCAACATAAAAGAGTATGATTTACCTTCACTTAGAGAAGAAAATAATGATAGGAAAGCGAAGGCGGCGTCTTCACGACACAACCACGTACTCGGAAACATGTCGGGGCGATCGATCGAGTCGATAATCGAGTCGAGGTCCCTTCTCTCTCTAAGTCTCTCTCTATCTCTCTCTAGCTCTCACTCTCTGTTCCCTCTGCTCACTGTCTTCTGTTTTCGTCTAGGACTTAAGTGAACTTGTTTCACTTAAGTCCCTTTTATTTTTGCAAAAACATGTGCCAATGCTCGAGCGCCCAATTGCCAACGTTCAAGTGTTCCAATGCTCAAGTGCTGGGTTTCCCATGCTTGAGCGTTCTCCCATGCATGTCACGTCGTTGTCGCGCGTCAAAACTGAAGTCAGGTGTCATCAGCTCCCAACGCTCAAGCGCCCAACATGCAGCGTTTGAGCGTCCACGAAACACTCGAGCGCTGGTTTTCCAACGTTTGAGCGTTGACCTGTTGACAACAGTCGTCGCGTTCTGAGCTCGTTTGAAGTCCAATTGACCTCGAATTTGAGATATAGGCTTATCAAGACCTAATGAACAACTGCAAACCCTCAAAAGTGCCTAATATCATTCTTAAATCCCAATATATTAATTCACACTCTTATGCCCTTTTTGAACAACTTACAGAAACCCAAGATTTCATTCACGTTCTTTTCGACAACAAAAGATCACGTACCTTCCATGCAAAGGTTCCTAGACCTTAATCCATCTCTAAACTATATAATCTAAGTTTTAAACATGTTCCTCTTACATAAAACGAAATCATAAAAACCAGGATGTTACAGTGGTCGTGGGGTGGTGGAGAGCATGGCGCGGAGGAGAAGCAGAGAGGAAGGAGATAAGAGAGAAGAGAGAAAAGTGAGGGAGAAGAGGGTTTTCGGTGGATTTGAGGTCAAAATTTCCGACGACCAATTTTAAATTACCAACGACTTTTTCCGTCTATAATTCAAAAATACATTTACCGATGGAAATGGCCGTCGGTACTGATAATGAGATTTGCAACGGAAGTTCCATCGGTAGGTTTTTTTGTAGTTACCAACGGATTAGTCCGTCAGTAAGCTTTCGTGCCTAATTTTTGCCATTCGTGCACACTATTCCGACGGAAATACCGACAGATAAGTCATCGGCAATGTTTCCGACGGGCATTCCGTTGGAAAATTCATAAACTTTTCATATTCACACTCACCGATGATCAAATCCATCAATAAATCCGTGGGAATCATAGCCGTCGAAAAACTTCCATCGATAATTCTGTGTTTTCTTATAGTGTTAACACAATTTTTTTCTTTTTCAGTCTTACAATCCTTGATTTGCTTTATTCCAAAAAATAATAAAAAATACAAGTACAGCGATAGAGATAAGTGATAGCATAAAATATGTGTCCAAAAAGCACGAGTGTCGCATTAATAAGTGTATAATCAAATGAGGCGAGAATTTTCAAACTCTGGTGGGGAGCTCTTAACGAAGTGATGGCAACCAATTGCTTCTTTGCTTCTTTTGTACACCTTTCTCTTTCTGGTGAGCCTTCCTCTAGCACGTGCAAAGACCAAATTTGATGAATGTTTAAAAACTTAGACTAGAAGACAAAACTAAGAATAATGTGTTTTTTTTATGCTCAGAATTGGGTGCTAAAATGATCCATTTATCCACCATTCATCCAGTTCATCCATGAGAAAATCTATTCAGTTCATCCATTTATAAAAAAAATAATATAAATGGATTGGATTATTTTTTTAGTGGATGGTTTATGATCCATCCAATATTTTTTAAAATCCATTGGACCAACAATCAAAAATGTAATGGAACAACTTTTATCCATTCCAAAACCAATTTATTTTTTTCATATTATTTTTCACCAAATAAAAAAACCTTCATTTGTAACAAAAAAAAACACTCCATCTCATTTTCTCTTCCGTTCCCTATTTTTTTTTCACTATTTTTTATTTTATTTATCTGTTTTTTTTTCTTTTTTTGTTATATTAAATATTAACTAATTAATTGTTCTTAATCACCAGTAGTAGTCCACGTTATCACGTACGTTTTCTTTTTTCGTTACCTTTTTTTTTTTTGTGAGAAACTTTAAAAAAAAATATTAACTAATTGAAAGCATAGAAAGTCGTAACAAGTTTCGTAAAACAATGTTATGGAACGTTGTGGCAAAACAACCTCTGTAAATGCACATAATCAATAACTCTCATATAATAATAGAAAAATGGTCGTGATACAAAATGATTGTGAGATAGGGTGGAGAGAGAGTAAAGATATAGAGAGAGTAGGGAAAAAAGGAGAGAGAAAAAGGGTAGAGAGAGGAAGAAAGATGAGAGAGAGAATGAGATAGAGATAATATTATAATTTTTTTTACAAATTATTTTTTTTAAAAAATATTTTATGGATGGATAAAAGAGATATAAAATTATTTAATTTTTTAAAATAAATTTTAGTGGATGGATTGGATATCCATCCATAAAAAATTGTTAATGGATGGATCAGATGGATTTTATTTAATGGATTAGATTTTTTTAATAAATTTTTAATGTATTATAATGAATTATTTTTAATCCATCCGTTAAGATCCGAATAAAAATTTATTCAATCTATTCATTTACCACCCTTACTCGGGATAACGTAATTATAATCAGCCTAATATTATTACACGTTTTAGCGATATATATGTGATCCTGCTTCCTTGCAGATTAAACAAAATTGTTGAGACTACTAGCACGTGGAGGTTCTAATTAATCCAACGTGCTGCAGTGTGAAGAGATAGGTGATTAATTAGGAGAACGTACTGGCAATCGAGGGCCTTGAGATGATAAAATCACTAAGCATATTATTAGTATTGATAAACGACATTTTCCGTGCTTTTTCTCCTCTAATTAAGCTACTAAAGAATTTGTTAGTTTGTTACCATGTCAAATCTGTTGAATATCTTTGTCTCGGAGAAGCGTTCAACGATTGCGTTATAGAAATACTATAAGTTACTAATTCCACATTCAAATAAAGTACCCAACATTTTATTGATTAGAGTTAACGTTTGAGGGACAGCTGTTCTTATCCAGGCCCACATCAATAAAAGCAAACGTTAGCAGCCTATGCTTACAGTAAGTGAACAGCGGTTCTTGCAGGTCCTACCAAGGCAGAACGCAGCCGACAGTACAGTAGTTGGTGAGGTCCCATCTCACCTCTACTTTTACTAACCTGTCCTTTTCAAAGTAAGTGTGAGATTTAGCATATTTATATCTACATGTACCAGTCTTAATTAACCTTGGCTTTCATAAAAATAAAAAATAAAAATTGGGTCATAATTAACCTTGGCAGCCAGAGCTTCCTTAAAATGTTCCTTCTTGCACTATTGCACATACTGGAAATTCATTGAGACAAGAGCAACCCCTCAATCTCTGCTCAGAATGAGTTTGTCCAGAATCCTGATTAATAAACAAATTAAGGAAGCATGATTTAAGATCCATGTACAGTCATTAGTAATAATCCAACAGCAAGCCTATAATCAGCCTCAAAGCATGATTTAAGATCCATGTACAGTCATTAGTAATAATCCAACAGCAAGCCTATAATCAGCCTCAATCCACAATTGTCCTTACTTTTTTTATTTTTTAGAATATATTTTCATTCGACATGTAAAGATTAACTTTCTGGGATACTGTTAAATGCTCGAAAGAGGCTTTCTCCCAATAACGTCTTTATAATACACATGAATCTAAGGATCGAACCCAAAACTACATGCTTAAGGGATCAAAGTCCCTTCCACTTCGGCGCCCACACATTTTGATTCTGAAAGACAATAAGTAATCTCTTAAAAGATTGTCATAAGGTTTTTCGTTGAATTAGAGATTGTTAAGTTTTACAAATTTAATATTAAAAAAAAGTTTATTAATTTACTTCTGAACTTACATAAGAAAACGTTATTTATTTGTTAAATTTGGAAGCTATTTATTGCAATGACAAATTCATAAATGTACTGGCATTTTTTAAATTTTTTTTACAAGGTTGTGGCATTTTTAATTAAAAGAGCTATGTCAAGTTATGTGAATATTGTTGTTCCCATTGATTACAATCGTTCCCGTTACAATTTATATGAACAAGTTATCGAGAAAAGGCTAGCGATAATTGTATAATTTGTATGAGTATGACATAAACCAAAATTGTTGAAAATAGAAAAGAATAGATAAATGGAGAGAATAGAAATATAGATTCAAATGTTAGTTTTTCAGGAATTAGGATTCAAAGTTCAGTTCTTCGAGAACTAGCTGTCATTTTTGCATTCGATATATTATGATCAAGTCTCATAAATACAATATGGTTATTACTATTTATAGAATAATAGTAGACTCCTAATCCTAGTTAGTTTCCTATAAGAGGAGATAAGATAAGATATAATATTATATAGTCATCCACTAGACTTTTTGATCAAACTGAGTTCCTTGTAGAAACTATTTACCAGTTTATGGTTGTTCTGAAACCATTTATCAATGGGGGGTCCTTTTGGACACGTGGCATATTTTATTTTTTCCCACTCTGACAGGTCAAAGGCGCCAGTTTGACTGGCGCCTTCAAAGGCTCCAATCAGACTGGCGCCTTCCAAGTCAAAGGCAGTATTAAAAAAAACAAAGACAATTGATAGCAATAATAAGAGGTATAAAAAAATAATAGCAATAACAATTTATACCAATAAATATTCATCAGTTATTACATTAGTAAATTTTTTTTTATCTTGTAATAGCATTAATGTCATCGTTACTCCATATACTTATAGTATAACTTTTTTTTAGTAGTGTTCCTTTAAAATTGCTGGTAACTTTCTTTTAATTCTTACAAGGTAAATTTTTTTTTACTACTGTAATAATTGATGAATATTTATTGGTGTAAATTGTTATTGCTATTATTTTTTTATGACTCTTGTGATATTATTTGCTACTTGTTATTAGGGATTTTTTTTAATGCATCTTGTTGTTTTAAATAGATACTTTATCATTAATGTCATCGTTACTCCCTATACTTATAGTATAATTTTTTTTAGCAGCGTTCCTTTAAAATTGCTGGTAACCTTCTTTTAATTCTTACAAGGTAATTTTTTTTACTACTGTAATAGTTGATGAATATTTATTGGTGTAAATTGTTATTGTTATTATTTTTTTATGACTCTTGTGATATTATTTGCTACTTGTTATTATGGGATTTTTTTTATTGCCTCTTGTTGTTTTAAATGGCTTTTTGACCAAAATGGGTTTCTTTTAGAAACTATTTATCAGTAGCAAGTAGCAAATAACAATGACAAGTAGCAAATAATATCACAAGAGACATAAAAAAATAGTAGCAATAATAATTTACACCAATAAATATTAATCAATTATTACAATAGTAAATAAAAAATTACCTTGTAAGACTTAAAAGAAAGTTACCTGCAATTTAGGAGGAATACTGCTACAAAAAAAATTATACTACAAGTATAGAGAGTAACGACGACATTAATGCTAAAGTATCTATTTAAAACAACAATAGGCAATAACAAAAACCCCTAATAACAATTAGCAAATAATATCACAAGAGTCATAAAAAAATAATAGCAATAACAATTTACACCAATAAATATTTATCAATTATTACAGTATTAAAAAAAATTTATCTTGTAAGAATTAAAATAAAGTTACCTGCAATTTAGAAGGAACATTGCTACAAAAAAAATTATTCTATAAGTATAGGGAGTAATGATGACATTAATGCTAAAATATCTATTCAAAACAACAAGAGACAATAAAAAAATTCCCTAATAACAAGTAGAAAATAATATCACAAGAGTCATAAAAAAATAATAGCAATAACAATTTACACCAATAAATATTCATCAATTATTACAGTAGTAAAAAAAATTTACCTTGTAAGAATTAAAAGAAGGTTACCTGCAATTCAGAATGAACACTCTACAAAAAAAATTATACTATAAGTATAGGGAGTAACGATAACATTAATGCTAAAGTATCTATTTAAAACAACAAGAGGCAATAAAAAAATCCCCTAATAACAAGTAGCAAATAATATCACAAGAGTCATAAAAAAATAATAGCAATAACAATTTACACCAATAAATATTCATCAATTATTACAGTAGTAAAAAAAATTTACCTTGTAAGAATTAAAAGAAAGTTACCAGCAATTTTAAAGGAACACTGTTAAAAAAAATTATACTGTAAGTATAGGGAGTAACGATGACATTATTGCTATTACAAGGTAAATTTTTTTTTACTGCTGTAATAATTGATGAATATTTATTGGTGTAAATTGTTATTGCTATTATTTTTTTATACCTCTTATTATTGCTATCAATTGTTTTATTTTTATTTTGTTTTAATACTGGTAGGCGTCAGTCTGACTAGCGCCTTTGACTTGGACGACGTCAGACTGACGCCTTTGACCCGTCAGAGTGAAAAAAATAAAATATGGCACGTGTCCAAAAGGACCCCCATTGGTAAATAGTTTCAGAACAATCCTAAACTGATAAATAGTTTCTAAGAGGAACCCAATTTGGTCAAAAAGCCCATCCACTAAATCAAATTGTTTATAACACTTCCCTTTGGATGACTATACCTTATGAGTATTGCCTCGTTAAAACCTTGCTAAGAAAAATCCAATGGGATAAAAACTTAGCGAAGGAAAAGGAGTACAATATTCATAATGACTTACTTCCCCTAAAAAATACATCAATTATGAAAAATCCTTTAGTTGACGTATTCCAATGTTATGCACATATTTCTTGAAAACTGAAATTGACATTGCCTTTATGAATAGATCTGTTGGGTTATCTCTTCAACGAATTTTGCAAACATCAATGTCACCTTTCTCTTAGAGTTCATGAGTATGAAAGAATTTTGGTGAAATATATGCTTCATTATCTTAATGCAATGTTGTTGGCTTGTCTTTTTCTTTCATCAATCCACACACGCTTCTGATGTATTGAGTCATAGTTCTTATCCATATGCACTCACGACTTGCTTCATGAATAGCCAATATTTCTGGATGATTTGATGATGTAGCTGTGATTGTTTGCTTAACTGATCGTCATGAGATAACAACTTTTCCACATGTGAAAACATAACCTATTTGAGACCGGGCTTTGTGAGGGTCAGAAAGATAACCAGCATCAGCATACCCTACCAACTCTAACTTTACTCCATTTGGGTAAAACAAACCCATATCAGATGTACCACAGAGATAACACGAAGAACGTGTTTGACTCCAACCCAATGTCTTCGGGTTGGTGCTGAACTGAATCTTGCTAATAAGTTCACCGCAAAAGCTATGTCTGGTCTAGTACTATTTGCAAGAGACAAAAGTGCTCCAATAGCACTAAGATATGGTAATTCAGGACCAAGAATTTCTTCATCATCTTCTCTTGGACGAAAAAGGGTCCTTTTTCACATCAAGTGAACAAACAACCATTGGAGTGCTTAATGGATATGCGTTATCCATATAAATTGTTTCAAAATATTTTCTATATAAGAAGATTGATGAATAAGTATTCCACTAGCAAAATGTTCAACTTGGAATTCAAGACAAAATTTTGTTTTTCCAAGATCCTTCATTTGAAACACGTTATGTAAGTACTCTACAGTCTTTGAGATCTCTTCTGGAGTCCCTATTATGTTTAAGTCATCAACATAAACAACAACTATTGCAAACCCAGAATTTGTTTTCTCGATGAAAACACAAGGACAAATAGAATTATTCGCATACATTTTTTTCAATAAATAGTCGCTCAAAAGAGTGTACCGCATTCATCCTGATTGCTTTAATCCATACAATGATTTTTGCAATTTAACAGAGTACATTAGTCTATGTCTTAAATTACATGCATCAGGCATCTTAAGTCCTTCAGGGATTTTCATATATATGTCATTATCTAATGAGTAATAAAAGTAAGTTGTCATTACATCTATAAAGCGTGTGTCAAGTCCTTTAGGGACCGCCAAACTAATCAACAATTTAAAAGTGATTGCATTCATAACTATAATTGACAACTTCAGGTGTCTGGACTACTGGTCCAAATGCTCTAGTTTGACTAACAACCATAGCTCAGCTTGTATTGTTTCTTTCAATTTTGGCCAATTAATTTAATGTCGACATTTTCTGTAATTTGGAACTTCAAGCTCATTATCATTAATAATTTCACAAGCAATTGTTATTACATATGCAAATATATTATCAACAATATTTCTTCCCCCCATATTTTCATATTTTAATGAGACCTCATAATTTACCGGTACTGGAACCACTTATGGGGCTTCTCTTGAAATATGGGGTTGTTGATCTATATAACTTTTGACCTCTTCTAGGGTATCACTGACCTATTTTGGAGTATCACATTGAAATTTTATTTTCCTTTAAGGAACAATATTCTTTGTACTAATAGGTCTACAACGCTTCCAGCGTACCTTAAATTCATGAATTATGTACCATACTCACGGGTTTTCCTTCTGGGACAATTAACCATGCAAAAATATTTGCGATTGGTACATGTGACTTAGTGACCTTCTGGGTCTATGGCAATTGAACTTCGATGGCAGAGGCAATCATGCCAAAGTACAGAAGATGGTAAGCACTTCCAGTGCATATAATTTCACTCATTCATCATAACTTTTGTAAAATATAATCCTAATAAGAAACTTAGAAAATTTCTATAACATGTACTTCTGGTACAAAATTTGAATAAGTAATAAAGAGATATTTTGTATCTCCATCATTTTTTTTTTGGGTTTTAATACGATACCCTTTGTCATGTATATCTTTGAAACTTGGTAGATTTCTTCGGGATCTACTAGAATACAACACATCAAAAAAAAAAACTATGTTCCTTTTAGGAACCATAATATGAGATCTTTCAAAACATTTAATTACTTTTGCAAACATCTGGTTGCAAATTGAAAGTAGTAATCAAACATGTGATCATCTGGCTTCTAGCCTTAATACTTTTACATTCAACATGCATAACATATGAAAACTCATTATATTGAAGAATCTTCTGGTCCTTTAATGACATCAATATAAATCATCAATATTGACTTTGGATGACGTAATTGACCATATGCCAAATAACAAAATTATTTAGACTAGTAAACTTCTGGTTTACAACAATATAATTAACTTTGATTTTCAGGTGCATAACAAACTTCAGGTTTACATTAGCAAGTGTTTCAATCGCATAATTGACCCTATGCCAAATAATAAAATTATTTAGATTAGTAAACTTCTGGTTTACAACAATATAATTAATTTTGATTTTCAGATTCATAACAAACTTCTGGTTTATATTAGCATGTGTTTCAATCACGTAATTGATCATATGCCAAATAATAAAATTATTTAGAATAGTAAACTTATGGTTTACAACAATATAATTAACTTTGATTGATACACATAATGCAACATTAAAATGTCATTTACTGATTTGAAATCCGCGCAATTGCCATTATTAAATTCTATTGGCCGTCATAAATTGACATTCGATATCAACGTTCCAATATTCCAGAAAGTTAGAAAATTGCATTTAGTAAATGTCATTAAGGAGTATTTTTCTATTCCCAAACTTCTACGGAAAAATTAAAACAATTGATTGTTGATTTTATTTATTAGCATCTGTTGCTAAATAGAAGATAGCAGAAGAAGAAGAAGAAAAATTCAGAACACATACCTTCGGCAATTGTTTGGTTAAAGGCACAATCATCGTTCTATTTCTCTTGCAACCATTTTCCAACAAATCTTAGCTCCTAAAAGGTTAACAAAAATATATATATCCCAAAGCACATGATTTGTAAGATCATCATCAAACAAATAATTTTTATAAGGCATGTTCTAACACCAACCATATTCATAAAAAAATGATATCTTAAAATAATTATATCATTCTAATGTTTAATAATTTTTCCATGAGCATAAATGCTTCTTTATCAATGAGCATCTCATTTGCTAAGAGAAATATTCACCTTTGACAAATATTACTAATTAAGGTCATCATGAAATAATTTAAAAGGAAGAGACGTCCAAACATTGTGGCATTCAAGTAACAGGAAAAAGAAAAATCCAAAATAATTGATATATTACCAAAGTATAACTCACCATTAGGATTTGACCGACAAAAATCAATCTTTATCTTGATTGAAAAATTCATCCAGCAAAAATATTGATATACAACAATTATGTTTTCAATATTTTTCTCATTGTTATCCCACTCATATGATACATTCTCATATCAAGATCTTAAAACATCATATTAATGGTTATCACATCAATGATTATAACCACGAATGTCTTGTCGTACCCAAAAATTATAATACATGACATTCACTTCTGGGAATGAAGTTCAATCCATTTTGTTGCCTTTCTCATTTTTCATTTGCTACTTTGGGAGCATATTTGAGAGGCATATATAATATTTTTATCATTTTAATTTGTTTCAAAATATATCAAGATCAAATGACCCTTTATCATCAAGTCTCACAAATACAATATAACTACTACTATTTATAGAATAATAGTATACTCCTAATCCTAATTAATTTCCTATAAAAAAAATATAAGATAAGATAAGAGATAATATCATATAGTGATCCACTAAATCAAATTGTTTATAAAAAAAATAATAATTTAAAAAGAAACGTATGTTTATCCAAAACAAATTAATTATAAATAAAAGTGTAGCTTGCATATTGAAAAATTAAGATAAGTAGGTGCGGATTCTCCTTGAATTATTGTGTACTTTGGTCAAACTTCGTATTTACGAGGCTGTCAACTTTTTAACTAACTCATAATTAGCAGGATAGAAAATAAGCTCCAAAACCATTGATGTTTCTTTTGTGTTTTTTATATCCTATGTTTCGTATGTATCACGGAGGTTGCGTTCGGTGTCTTATTTTATTTCGGTATCTTACTTTTATTTTATTTCGGTATCTTACTCCTCCCGAACTTAATTATAAGTAAAAATAACTGATTTTATACTTATTAAAAAAATTATTAATTAAGTTTAATTATCTTGATTTATGTAAAAAAAAAAGAGTTGTAATTATAAACTAGTCTTTAATTGTCTCTAGAATGTATAATACTTTTGAAAAAGTAAAGAGAGAATTAGTTTGATTGATTAATTTTTTTTTGATTTTTTGAATACTTACATTAAATAGAATTGAGTTGATTATATTTTATTTATATTTAAGTCCAAAAAATATATATACTTTTTTATTTATAATTGAATCCAAATGGAATACTAATTAGTATCCTAATGACAACTGCATTGGTTAAGAAATTTTAAAAAAGCAAGGTAGAATTATGAAAAACCAAATGTAACACTTTTCACAAAATAAATACATTAATTTACATAAAAATTTACTTTTCTTTATTTCATAACTACTTACTTTAAGACACTAGATATCACTCTTTTTTTTTTTTTGTTATGTTAATGAGTATCTTTAGAACATTTCTTAAGAAACTAAGAAAATTATATTTTTATTGGAAAACTACTATTTCAACTTTTCAAACATTAAATATATCAATTCCTAATAAAAACTTTTTTTTCTTGATTTCTTAAAAAGTATCCTAAAAACACTCGTTAGCATTCTCCGGAATAAAAGATATGATCAACATTAAAGCCTAGTTTTAAGGACTGGGTTGGAGGGGAGCAAGCTATGCCCACTTTAATAAACTTTATTCAATTAGTTGCACAACTCCTTTACGTACACACTACTAAATAAATCATGTAATTCCAATTATTTGATCAAAGATAATTAAATTTATGCAAAATTGTCTCTATCCATTTTTTTATTTAAAAAAAATGCAAGATAGATCTTAGTCTACAGCTATAATTTCTCACCATCATTTTCTATTAAACCTTCTTTGACTGGAATTGCATGGATGCATGGAATGAAGGAAACTTCCAATGATTGATCTGAATAGCTAACTAATGTTATGGGGTGAGAAAAATAATCATATAATTAACCCCACAGCTCAACTGTGCTGACTTTTAAAAAATTGAAAAGTATATCACTTGATCAGAATATATAATCTTGTATTCTTAAAACGGGGGACTGTTCAACTTTTGAATGGGGCAGGCCTGCTGCTTCAGCCGACACACATTCATTTGGCATACATGCTATAGAGATTAGTACTGTAATCAAGCATCTTTGTGTCATTGTTTTTTGTGCCCACTTTGTGGGTGAAAGAAGACTATTTTTTAGCTTGGCTTGAATTTTGTTTATTAGTGAAATGTATATACACTAAACAATTACAAGGATGATTAGATGGTTAAGGATGGAGGACATACGACATAGGAGTTGTGAGATATAAAGGGGGAAAGGTTCGATCTTCACCCACTAACGATTAACACACTAATAAAATAACTAATCACATTTTGACCTATAAAAAAAAGAGAGTTTATAAGCTAACGGTTATTCTTTGACTTTAAAAAACTTAAAAATATTGGAATAAAAACCTAACAATAATAAATTGAATTAAGAGATAATTAAGCAACGTAAATCGTAATAGTAAAGGAAAGTTTCTTTATTAGAATAAATATAAGTTTTATTAGAATATATAACGACAATTTGGTTAAATAAAATGATAGGAGAATTTTCTTATATATTTTTATAGGCCAATATTAGTAAGTTAAGTGTTATGTTAATTTTCTCCATTGTCAGGGTTTGAACTTTGGATCTCCTGCTGCTTAACACATTATACCCTTAGCTCAAACCAGTTAAGCTACCCATATAGGGATGACAATGGGTAGGGTTTGGGTACCCTCTGGGTACCTAAGTACCCACACCCGCACCCATTACCCGTATTTTAAAAAAAAATGATCATAACTTAATTTAAAAATCATCGAACGATGTTTTGAATGTATTCATTATACATTACAAACCAGTGTATTATACCAAATAAAAATATGTAAAATATCCAAAACAAGTAAATAACAATAAGCCTCCAAAACAATAAATTCGTCAAGTAGTAATTCCTGAGCCGATATTACCGATGTTCTCCAAAACCTGTAAAATAAAAAATATACATTATATTAGTTATACATTATAAACTTGTAAAGCAATAATTAATAACAAATTGTTAGATTATCTTACCTCATCTTCCGAATCAGAGTCTTGAAAAGACTGCAAGCGTTTGTCTTTCATGTGTAAATATTGCTTTGGTCCAATTTTACCAATAGAAATTAGAACAAAAACAAAATTATATGGTTAGACTAAACACAAATTTCATTAAACAAATATATTAATGCAACATTTATTACCTTCCTTATCATGCTTTATCCAGCTTTGTGCACACATAAGCGCCTCCAAAGTATTCTCATGAAACCTAGAACGATGAGGAGTCAACAATCTACCTCCTGTGCTAAAACCAGATTCAGAAGCAACAGAAGAAATTGGGATGGACAAAATATCATTAGCAATCTTTTGTAATGTTGGATACTTGATCCCATTTGTTTTCCACCATCCAAGTGAAATAACCAAAGTTAACACAAGAAGGGGGGTTGAATTGTGTTTACCAACTTTTGGGTTACTTAAAAAGATTTTCGTAGGCACAACAAGTAGAACTTAGATTAGAGAAAATCAAACGAGTGATACGTCTAATATTCAGACAGAACACGCAAGCAAACAGAGAAGAGTAAAACAGAGTTTGATATTCACAATATTAACTCCCCAAGTTAAAAGCTTAAACAGAATAATACTTAAGCAAAATAAAGAGATAAGGGAAGAGGAATATCACTCAAAAGTTTTATACTGGTTCACCCCAAAATCCACAGGGCTACGTCCATTTTCTTGGCAGCATCAAGTTTCCACTATAACTGAGTAAATTACAGTACAAGTATTCTAAGCACACCTAGCCTCTTCAGGCCTAACACTCAAACAAGTATTCTTTGCTCACCTAGCCTCTTCAAGATCAACACAGTAAGGAATAAAAAGGTTTTGTGTAATTAATACAACTTGCAAGTCTTTCAGATCACACTCAAAGAGTGGAATAAATATGAAGTATGAAAGACTGCAAATTAATATTAAATAATTGAAAGTGTATTCAATGAAATAATGAAGAAGTTAATGGAGAGAATAAATGCTTCGACGCAGTGTTCTTAATGATATTCAACTTCTTATCTTCATCTTCATTGTTTGATCTATTTAAAGACTTTAATTAAGAGATCCGCTTAGACGCAGCTTCAGAAAGTGTGTTCTTCTGATGTGAGCTTGAGACACCATTAATGCCAAAGAGTTGTTCTGTATAAACATTAAATGCTTGGAAACGTTGAGCTTTGACAAGGTTGTCCAAGAGTACACTTTATTCTGAGTAGATGTTGTTTCAGAGTATGTGATCTGCCTCTGGCTCGTCTAGTTTTATAACTAGAAAGACCGTGGTTTTGTGCTAATTATATCTCATTTTCGCCCAAATTAGACTTGATTGTCTTTAAGCAGCATTTTGAGTCTCTAGAGTATTTTTAGGTTAATTTAGCTGATTTAGAGTTGAATAAAGTACTTACTGTTAATCCTTGTTTTCAGGTTAATAAAAAGAAATAATTCTGGAGTTCTTCGCCTCGCGAGAGTGCATTCGCCCCGCGAACCTGAAGCGTGACTGTTCTAGAAATTGCAAACCTTTCTGTCTCGCCCCGCGAAACATGACTCGCCTCGCGAGTAATCCAACCCTGGAAGACCAGAAGCCATCACGACTTACCCGCGTTGAAGATCAAAGGCTGTGACAGTTTGGAATCTGAAGAGTCTCGCCTCGCGAATGATAAGCTCGCCTCGCGAGCTCGCCAAACACTGAAGACCGTTCGTATTATTCGCCTCGCAAGCTCGCGGAATCCAGAAGCTGTATTTAAGCATGTTTCAAGGCAGAACGGGAATCTTAGTTTTTATCTTCTCTTTTCTTTTCTTTTCACAGTTGCGGCTGCAACAGTAGGATTAGATTTATGTTTGTAATGGAGAACTAGTCTCCCTTGATTAATCTACTGCGATTGGTTTCCATTGACGCATGAGGTTCTGTAATTCTTATTTTATTTGCTTTTCCCTTTTCAATACTATGCTATATATTTCTGTTTGTTTAATTCAGGAGTGTATAGTGTTGTGTTGATTTATTTCGGTGATGTTATGTTCCTATATTGAATCGCGTTTGTTTAGTTCGCGTGTGTTCATTCATGTTCGTTTAGTTCATGAGGGCTTAACCCCGTTTGTTTAATTCGGGAATAGGAACATATATCTCGTTGTAGCGATTTCGTTTGTTAATTGTTGCTACAACCGAAAGGGGATTAGAATCTGCTTAGGGCTTGGATTTATATGAACCGATGATAGAGGGAAACCGATAACAGTAGGTTAATCGCTTTAGTTTATTTGATAATCCTTTAAACTGCTTTGTTTTTATTGCTGTATTTATTTGTTTTCTTAGTTTAATTTCAAATCCAAAACCCCCCAATTCTGACTTTTTCTGTTAACAACAACCCAAGAGTCCTTGTGAGATGATACTCGAGTTGTCGCTTCCTAAACTACATATTTTGTAAACCGCTCGCTTTTTGGCGCATGCGCGACAACGCGACCGAAAAATGGCGCCGTTGCCGGGGACTCTTGTTGTTATTAACAGAAAATTACATTAAAAAAAAAACCTTTTGCATTACTGAATTAGTTACGGCTGCTTTGTCTGGTTGTGAATCTTAGTGCTTCCCATGGATAATTACATGTATGGGTATTTGCATAATGTTGATTATAAGCCACCACCATGCATATATTATCCTGACTCTCCTGGTTTAATACATCGGTTGCCAAGGTTTAGTGGTTTTGCAGGTGAGAATCCGTTGGAGCATCTGGAAGAATTCCAGTTTGCTTGTTCTACACTTTTGAATCCCAAAGGAATAACTGAAGATCACATCAAGCTGAGAGCCTTCCCGTTTTCACTACAGGGAGCTGCAAAGGATTGACTGTACTATCTTGAGCCAAGCTCTGTTACCACCTGGAACGATTTGAAGAAGCTTTTCTTAGAGAGATACTTTCCTGCCTTCAGAGCTGCAGCAATCAGGCACAACATTCCTGACCCCTCCACTGATGAGTACCACCTCAGCTGGGGAAACCATCCAAACCCTTGGTATGGGGACCAACAACTAATGTTACCACTGGCACCACCACAGAATCCTCCCCAAGTGACCACTTTTGTACCTTCTGGACCTTCACTAGAGGACATGTTCAAGCAATTGACTGAACAAAATCTCCAGTTGCAACAGCAATTTGGACAGTTCCAGGCACAGTTCTAGGCATCACAGGCACAATTTCAGCAGCAAACGGATGATAGCATTCATGCCCAGCAGACATAGATTGGACAGCTTGCCACTTCAATGAATGCTATGCAGCAAGCTCAAGGATCAGAACCCTTGCCTAAGGAAATTGAGGGGAAGAGGCATATGGAGGACACCCATTTCTCCATGCTGGAGGATACTGAAGAAATTCCAGATATTCATGCCTCCCCTGTTATATCTATTATACTTCATGTGCTGATTGTAATGAATTTGCTTCGTGTGTAGCATGTTTTGAAAGGTATGAAGAGCAAAACATCCATATGGAACATGAGACATATGAGGTTGAGGGCCATGTTCAGCCAGGAAACATAGAAATTGAGGATCAGGAGGACATCTGCTTCACCATGCCTGAGGATAATGAAGAACCTTTGGAGTTAGATGCTTCTATTAATTCATATGCATGTGTTGAAAGTGATGGGATGGATGAACTTTGTGCTGAATTTCCAGACATTCAGACCTTTACTGATTCAGTTTATTGTACCATATCTACTAACTGTACTAACTCTAACCTTTCTGTGGTGTGTGCTGAGATTTCTGCAGGTTTAACAGGTGATGGATTTGTCAGTACAGTGAACGAAGAACGTGCAGAAGATGAAGTAGCACCAGTAACACTCTCTACCTGTTTGTCACCTCCCCCTGTGGAACCACCAGTGGTGGAGTTCAAGCCTCTGGATTTTGCACCATGACCAGTCCAAGAGGTTGAACCCCGATTTTATTGGGAGGACTTTATTGAGAAAGAGATCAACCTTGACCCAAGAGGGAGTGAGAAGTCCGCCGCACTTGGCGAGGTCACCATAACTGTCAAGCACTCACTTCCATATCAAGGCTGCAAGTTAGGGGACCATGGAACAAGCGTCAGTCCCTTGTCTATCATTTGGGCTTTATGCTATAGGCCATGGGATCCGGGAGGATCATACTGCAATTTGAGAATTCCGTGGCCGCTGTATCATAGACAGTGGGATCCTGGTGGAACCACCCCCAATGAGTTTTCTTAAACCCTTTCTCTTTAGTTTACCTTCATTTTCTTGTTAGGTTCTGCTTTGCTTTGTTTTTGTTTTGTTTTTCTTTTAGCCCCTGAATAATTTGAGAAGATCAGGAGTATGTGTGTTGAGTCTTGTGTCGGCAAGTTTGCTGGATTTTGATTAATTTTGCATAGATGATTGCATGTTATTTGTTGACTGTTTTCCCCCTAGGATTTGAAACTGAAAATTTGATCCCCATGTGAAAAAAATTGAAAACTGAACTTTGAGATATTTTGTTGTGACGGCATGATTTATGATAAGTTTGGGGTGATGGGAAGCACACACTAGGGATAGAATCTCAGTCAAACAATTTGCAAAAATGTCCAGGTGAGGATTTGAGCCTCCAGCTTGTTTTTAACTGTGAGAATCACTTTCACATTGCACTTTCCCGAATTTGCTTGAGTCTCTACTTGGTTTGCATGTTTATGTGTTTGTATCAAATGATTTAGGCATTTTCTTTGTAAATAACCACTTGGCCTAAAATAACCATCCCTAATGCATGTTTCCTAGTTAGCCCCATTGAGCCTAATTAGCCTGTTAATTCTTGACGACCTTATGTTATGAGCCTAAAATCTGAAAAACCATGTTAACCCGATCTTAGGATTAGGAGAGCATGGAAGCTTAGCAAAGACAAGGTTTGCAAGAAACTAAGTTTGGGGTGGCTACAAGGTGTAATGTGTTGTTTGGGATTGAGAAAAAGAAAAAAAATATAATAAAAAGGTTGGAGCCAAAAGAAAAAAAAAGAAAAAAGAAAAAAAGAAAAAAAAAATAAAAGTGTAAAAATGTTAAAAAAAAGTATTGAAAGAAAAGAGGCTGTAGTCACCAAAAGCATAAAGAAAAATGGAAAAAGGAACTTGAGTGGAAATTCAATGTGTAAAATGTTCATGCTCTCTTAGTTCCTAGGGACTTAAGCCCGGTACCTTTGTATATCCTACCTTTAGCCAGGACCCATTACAACCCTTAAAAGACCTTTTGATGTTGCATGCATGTTGTCTGTGGGAACCATTTTGAGATGAAAATCAAATTCATGGGAAGTGTTCTGAAAGGTGAATTGAGTGAAATGTTGTTAGCCTAGACAAAAACTGAGCGGATTTAGTGAAACACTAATTGCCCTTGTGAGGAAGGCGATTGTTTGAATTTGGTGATCTCCCTCTTGTGTGTAACTTGGATCATTTGCTTAGATTACTGATTGTTTGAATGATGAAATTCTCAATGTTTAAAGTAAATGAATGTTGGGATTACTTTGTTTGAAAGGGGGGAACATTGAGGAAAAATTGTTTTGATGAAGTTGCATGAAATTTGTGCGAAATTGATTAAATCCTTAAGCTTGCCATGTCTTGAGTCTTTTTGATTTTTGAGTTGTAGTTTGCTTGGGGACAAGCAAAGTTTAAGTTTGGGGTATTTTGATCAGCCTCTGGCTCGTCTAGTTTTATAACTAGAAAGACCGTGATTTTGTGCTAATTATATCTCATTTTCTCCCAAATTAGACTTGATTGTCTTTAAGCAGCATTTTGAGTCTCTAGAATATTTTTAGGTTAATTTAGCTGATTTAGAGTTGAATAAAGTACTTACTGTTAATCCTTGTTTTCAGGTTAATAAAAAGAAATAATTCTGGAGTTCTTCGCCCCGCGAGAGTGCATTCGCCCCGCGAACCTGAAGCGTGACTGTTCCAGAAATTGCAAACCTTTCTGTCTCGCCCCGCGAAACATGACTCGCCTCGGGAGTAATCCAACCCTGGAAGACCAGAAGCCATCACGGCTTACCCGCATTGAAGATCAAAGGCTGTGACAGTTTGGAATCTGAAGAGTCTCGCCTCGCGAATGATAAGCTCGCCTCGCGACCTCTCCAAACACTGAAGACCGTTCGTATTATTCGTCTCGCGAAGATGTGCTCGCCTCACGATCTCGCGAAATCCAGAAGCTATATTTAAGCCTGTTTCAAGGCAGAACGGGAATCTTAGTTTTTATCTTCTCTTTTCTTTTCTTTTCACAGTTGCGGCTGCAACAGTAGGATTAGATTTATGTTTGTAATGGAGAACTAGTCTCCCTTGATTAATCTACTGCGATTGGTTTCCATTGACGCTTGAGGTTATGTAATTCCTGTTTTATTTGCTTTTCCCTTTTCAATACTATGCTATATATTTCTGTTTGTTTAATTCAGGAGTGTATAGTGTTGTGTTGATTTATTTCGGTGATGTTATGTTCCTATATTGAATCGCGTTTGTTTAATTCGCGTGTGTTCGTTCATGTTCGTTTAGTTCATGAGGGCTTAACCCCGTTTGTTTAATTCGGGAATAGGAACATATATCTCATAGTAGCGATTTCGTTTGTTAATTGTTGCTACAACCGAAAGGGGATTAGAATCTGCTTAGGACTTGGATTTATATGAACCGATGATAGTGGGAAACTGATAACAGTAGGTTAATCGCTTTAGTTTATTTGATAATCCTTTAAACTGCTTTGTTTTTATTGTTGTATTTCTGCTTTGTTTTCTTAGTTTAATTTCAAATCCAAAACCCCCCAATTCTGACTTTTTCTTTTAACAACAACCCAAGAGTCCTTGTGAGACGATACTCGAGTTGTCGCTTCCTAAACTACATATTTTGTAAACCGCTCGCTTTTTGGCACGTGCGCGACAGCGCGACCAGTATGCAGCAGCAGGCTTCTTGTACTTGTAGCAGAGAGCTTTCCTCTTTCAGTGCAACAGTCAGTTCACTTTCCATGAAGCACTTTTTACTTTGTACTAAAACAGCTAAAAAGTTACTGTTGTGGTATAGAGATTGCGTGTTTATTCCTTAAAACCTTGAAACAGCCGTTCATTATTTTTTGTCCTTTGAGCTATTGTCTAGAGGTCTTCGAGATCCTTAAGGAATGCATCTAATTTGAATAAGGTGACTTGGACGTCATTTCTGACAAACTAACTTCATAGCAGTTTTGGAAATTTAGACGGGTGAAAGGCAATCCAAAAAGTAGACGGGTGACCATGCAGTCCAAAACTAGACGGGTGCTAACGTATTCCAAAAACTAAACGGGTGATCCACTGAGTCTATTTCAGACAGATGCTTCTTGCCACATCATCAAGTAAACTCAAATCTTGACTGAGCGTTGACTTGGTTTTTGACTGAATTTCAAACGAGTGGTTTTCAGACAAGACTAAAAACTGAGCTCTACTAAAAAGTAGACGAGTCATAAAAAAAATAGACGAGTGACCTTAAGTCTGTTTTCCTGCACACTTATCAGATATGTCAGTAATTTCACATGGTTCAATATTACCATACTTGATCTATTTGGAATCATCAAAACTTAGAGAATCTACACATGGAATGTGTCTCAGACTTATGAGGTCTCAACATTCTCCCCCTTTTTGATGATGACAAATAACTTTTTTGATTTTATTGAACAACAAAAAAATAAGGGAAAATTTCCAAATAGATATAATTGTTCACAGTATATTATGCTCCCCTTTAGTTTATGCATCAGATAAAAGTTTATTTAGAGTAAAAATAAGGTATTGTAGCAGATAAATATATTTAATCAAATTATATCAGAGCAAACATATCATTTGGAATATAAAGGCACAAAGTCAGAAATAATTTTCTTATTTTTCTATTATATTTCCTCCCCTCTTTGACATCAATCAAAAAGTAAGTAAAACAGATATATTAAGACAGATCACCAAAAGAAATTCCAAAAATAACAATTCATTTCATATAATCAGAGTCAAAAGTGTTACAAGTGATACATCACTAACTAGTACATTGCATGACTCAAGAAGGAAATGAAAAAGACTAAGTCCTAAGATCTAAGAACTAGGGCCTCCTTGGCTTTTGAAGAAAGCTTCCATCATCTTTTGTATTGCTTGCTGCTGATCTAACATCTGAGCTTGAAATGCAGCTTGCTGAGCAATTGCTTCATCTTGTCTTTGGATGACAGTCTGCAAACTCGAAGACATTTCATCTAGCCTCTAATGAGCAGTAGGATCATAAGCAACTACTGGAGCAGTATAATCTGTTGTGGCCAGTGTAGTTGCAGATGCTGATGGAGGAGGTGGATAAGGAGGAGGGGTAGGAAGTAACTCTTCAACAAGAATGTCATCCTCAGGCTGAGGGTCTGGAAAAACATAGGTTGACAGAGTTGTCACAAAATCATTATTTGGATAGAATTCCTCTAGAAAAGCATGTATTTGTTCATGGTGAAGAGGAGAATCAACTACAGAAAGAAGAAATTCATAAGATCTCCTAATGAGATTTGTGAGTAAGAGGAGTAGATTCAAGGAAGTTTAGCAAAAAGAAGGGGAAAACCATGAAGAAGGGAGGGATTGTGTAAATGGAAGGTGAAAAAGGATAAAGAGCATAGGATTAGCTACCTCGGGTTGGAATGGAGACTTTTTCTTCTTCCTTCAATCCTGAGCTAGAGCCACATCTCTAATAAATGTCTCTGACTGATCAGCCGCTGGCTCATCTAGTTTTATGGCTAGTATGACCGTGGTTTTGTGCTAATTATATCACATTTTTGCCCAAATTAGACTTGATTGTCTTTAAGCAACATTTTGAGTCTGTAAAGTATTTTTAGGCTAATTTAGTTAGTTTTGAGTCAAATAAAGCATTCACTGCTATTTCCTATTGTTTCAGGTTAAAATAAAGCACTTAGAGCCAAGGGAATGAAGAAAATAATGAAAAAATGCAATTCTGGAGGATTCGCCTCGCGAGCCCGAAGACCAGCACGATTAGCAACAGTCACCCTATCTGGCTCGCCTCGTGAAACCTGTTTCGCCTCGCGAAAGAGCGACTGTTCATAAGATTCGCCTCACGAAACCTGTTTCGCCTCGCGAGCGATCGCAACCCAGAATCTGTATTTATAGTCTGTTTAGGGCAGAACTGAGGGATCTTATCTTATCTTCTTCTTTTCTTTTCATAGGCGGCTACGAAATTAGGTGTAGGTTTATGTTTGTAATGGAGAGCTAGTCTCCTTTGATTAATCTATTGCGATTGGGTTCCACTACACTTGAGGTTTTGTAATTCCTATTTTAATTGCTTTTCCCTTTTCAATACCATATTATACATTTCTGTTTGTTTAATTCAGGAGTGTATAGTGTTGTGTTGATTCATTGCGTTGATGTTATGTTCCTATACTTAATCGCGTTTGTTTAATTCGCGTGTGTTCATTCATGTTCGTTTAGTTCATGAGGGCTTAACCCCGTTTGTTTAATTCGGGAATAGGAACATATATCCGTAGTAGCGATTTCGTTTGTTAATTGTTGCTACAACCAAAAGGGGATTAGAATCTGCTTAGGGCTTGGAATTATATGAACCGATGATAGTGGGAACCCGAGAACAGTAGGTTAATCGCTTTAGCTTATTTGGTAATTGTTTAGTTTACATTGTCTTTCTGCTTTGTTTTCTTTATTCAATTCCAAATCCAAAACCCCCCAAAACTGATTTTTGTGTTAATAACAACAACCTAAGAGTCCTTGTGAGACGATATCCGAGTTGTCACCCTAAACTACATTTTTACAAACCGCTCGCTTTTTGGCGCGTGCGCGACAGCGCGACCAAAATTGGCGCCGTTGCCGGGGACTCTTGTTGTTATTAACAGTTAAAAAAAAAACTTTGCTGAATTAGTTTTGTCTGCTTTGTCTGATTATGAATCTTAGTACTGCTTTGGATAATTTACTGTTTGGTGATATGCCTAATTTTTATTATGAACCATCACCATGCACAAATTATCCTAATTTTGATGGAAGTTATGAGTATAGCAGTGGTTTTGACATGATTGGTGTGAATGAGGTCCATAGCTCTTCTTCCAACCAGACCCTTGAGAATGGAATGGATAGGCTCACTTATTTGAAGCAATTGTTTCAGCAGACAAGGTTTTGTGGCATGTGCGGCTCTCCTGAGCACCTGTTTGAGGCATGCCCCATTCTGACAGAAGATACTTATTTGCCTCGATGCTATACATTCCATCCTTACAATCGAGGCAAAAAGCTTGAGGATAACGAAGAACCTTTGGAAGTAGATGCATGTGTTGAGAGTGATGGGGTGGATGAACTGTGTGCTGAAATTCCAGACATTCAGACCTCTACTAATTCAGTTTCTTGTACTACATGTACTGACTGTACTGACACTAACCCATGTGCTGTTTGTGCTGAGTTTCTTGACTCTATTTTGCAGGGTGATAGTGTGAGTGAAGCTGTTCGTTCAGCCGAAGTTCTTGACATCATGGATACTCCAAATACACCATCCATTGAGCAGCCACCCTCCTTAGAGCTCAAGCCACTTCCTGACATTCAGACTCTTACCGATTCAGTTTATTGTAACATATCTACTAACTGTACTAACTCTAACCTTTCTGTGGTGTGTGCTGAGAATTCTGCAGGTTTAACAGGTGATGGATTTATCAGTGCATTGAATGAAGATCATGCAGAAGTTGAAGCAGCACCAGAGACCCCAGCTACCTATTTGCCACCTCCCACTGTGGAACAACCGGTGATGGAGTTCAAGCCTCTGGATCTTGCACCACAGCCAGTCCAAGGGGTTGAACCCCACTTCTATTGGGAGGATTTTATTGACAAGGTTGACAAGGAGGTCAATTGTGACCTGAGAGGGAGTGAGAAGTCAGCCGCACTTGACGGAGTTACCATGATTATCAGGCGCCCGCTCTCATATTTATGCTGTAGGCCATGGGATCCGGGAGGATCATACTACAATTTGAGCATTCCGTGGCCACTGTATCACAGACAATGGGATCCTGGTGGAACCATCTTCACGAGTTTTCTCTAAACCTTTCCTTTTTAATTTTCTTTGCTTTATTTTTGTTTTGTTTTCTTTTAGCTCCTGAATAATTTGAGAAGCTCAGGAGTTGTGTTGAGCCGTGTGTCAGCAAGCTTATTGGATTTTAATTGAATTTGCATAAATGGATTGCATGTCATGTGTTGACTGTTTTTCCCCTTAGGTTGAAAAAAATTTTGTTTTTTGAAAAGTGATCCCCATGGAATTTTTTTTTTGAAAACTAAACTTTAAGATTTTGTTGTGATGTCATGATTTATGATAAGTTTGGGGTGAAGGGAAACACACACTAGGGATAGAATCTCGGTCAAACAATTTGCAAAAATGTCCAGGTGAGGATTTGAGCCTCCAACATGTTTTTAACTGTGTGAATCGCTTTCAAGTTGCACTTTCCCGAATTTGCTTGAATCTCTTTATGGTTTGCATGTTTATGTATTTGCATCAGATGATTTAGGCATTTTTTTTGTAAATAAACACTTGGCCTAAAATAACCATTCCTAATGCATGTTCCCTAGTTAGCCCCTTTGAGCCTAATTAGCCTGTTAATTCTTGATGACCTTATGTTATGAGCCTAAAATCTGAAAAACCATGTTAACCCAATCTTAGGATTAGGAGAGCATGGATCCTTAGCAAGAGAATGGTTGCAAGAAACTAAGTTTGGGGTGGCTACAAGGATGTGACATGTCATTCTGGGATTGAGAAAAAGAAAAATATAATAAAAAGGTTGAAAAAAAAAGGGAAAGAAAAGAAAAGCAGAAAAAGAAAAAAAAAGAAAAGAAAAAAAGAAAAGTGTAAAAATGTTAAAAATAAAAGTATTAGAAAAAAAGAGGCTGTAGTCACCCAAGGCATAAAGAAAAATGAGAAAAGGAACTTGAGTGGAATTTTAATGTTTTGAAGTGTTTCATGCTCTCTTAGTTCCTAGGGACTTTAGCCTAGTACCTTTGTATATCCTACCCTTAGCCAGGCCCCATTACAACCCATAAAAGACCTTTTGATGTTGCATGCATGTTTTCCGTGGGAATCATTTTGAGATGAAAATCAAATTCATGGGAAGTGTTCTTGAAAAGTGAAATTGAGTGAAATGTTGATAACCTAGACAAAAATTGAGCGATTGAGTGAAACACTAAACTCCCTTGTGAGGAAGGCGATTGTTTGAATTTGGTGATCTCCCTCTTGTGTGTAACTTGGATCCCTGGCTTAGAATAATGATTGTTTGAATGATGAAGTTCTCAAATGTTTAGAGTGAATGCATGTGGGGATTGCTTTGTTTGAAAGGGGGGAACATTGAAGAAAACTGTTTTGATGAAATTGCTTGAAATTTGTGCAAGGTTGATTGAATCTTTTAAGCTTGCCATGTTTTGAGTCTTTTTAAGTTTTTGAGTTTTAGTTTGCTTGGGGACAAGCAAAGTTTAAGTTTGGGGTATTTTGATCAGCCGCTGGCTCATCTAGTTTTATGGCTAGTATGACCGTGGTTTTGTGCTAATTATATCGCATTTTCGCCCAAATTAGACTTGATTGTCTTTAAGCAACATTTTGAGTCTGTAAAGTATTTTTAGGCTAATTTAGTTAGTTTTGAGTCAAATAAAGCATTCACTGCTATTTCCTATTGTTTCAGGTTAGAATAAAGCACTTAGAGCCAAGGGAATGAAGAAAATAATGAAAAAAATGCAATTCTGGAGGATTCGCCTCGCGAGCCCGAAGACCAGCACGATTAGCAACAGTCACCCTCTCTGGCTCGCCTCGCGAAACCTGTTTTGCCTCGCGAAAGAGCGACTGTTCATAAGATTCGCCTCACGAAACCTGTTTCACCTCGCGAGCGACCGCAACCCAGAATCTGTATTTATAGTCTGTTTTGGGCAGAACTCAGGGATCTTATCTTATCTTCTTCTTTTCTTTTCATAGGCGGCTACGAAATTAGGTGTAGGTTTATGTTTGTAATGGAGAGCTAGTCTCCTTTGATTAATCTACTGCGATTGGGTTCCACTACACTTGAGGTTTTGTAATTCCTATTTTAATTGATTTTCCCTTTTCAATACCATATTATACATTTCTGTTTGTTTAATTCAGGAGTGTATAGTGTTGTGTTGATTCATTGCGGTGATGTTATGTTCCTATACTTAATCGCGTTTGTTTAATTCGTGTGTGTTCATTCATGTTCGTTTAGTTCATGAGGGCTTAACCCCGTTTGTTTAATTCGGGAATAGGAACATATATTCGTAGTAGCGATTTCGTTTGTTAATTGTTGCTACAACCAAAAGAGGATTAGAATCTGCTTAGGGCTTGGAATTATATGAACCGATGATAGTGGGAACCCGAGAACAGTAGGTTAATCGCTTTAGCTTATTTGGTAATTGTTTAGTTTGCATTGTCTTTCTGCTTTGTTTTCTTTATTCAATTCCAAATCCAAAACCCCCCAAAACTGATTTTTGTGTTAATAACAACAACCTAAGAGTCCTTGTGAGACGATATCCGAGTTGTCGCTCTAAACTACATTTTTACAAACCGCTCGCTTTTTGGCGCGTGCGCGACAGCACGACCAAAAATTTCAGAAACTGATGATGAGTCTTAGTGGTCGGAAGCTTCTTCCTATACTTGTATTTGTTGTCATTGATCTTGATGAGACAAAATTGTTGATCTCCAGGCAAGTCAATGATCTTTTGCTTTCCTTTGAAGGTCATGGAGTCAGGCATTACTTTGATATCAGTTGAAGGCTTCATGAAGATATGTGGAATGAAAAGCCATTTTCCATCAAGCTTATATTTTATATCCAGCTTTACAAACTTCCTTTCAGCTTCAAGTGAGGCAGTCACATCCAAGTCTTTTCCATTTAAGTAGTTGGAGCAAGATCCATCTATGACAGAGAATGGAGTTGTTCTGGAAGATAGGTGATTAGGAGATATAGTGGCTAAGGGGATAGGGTTGTGTCTAGTTTCAGAGAATAAGTCTGGAAAGACTACTCTCAGAGGGACTTGGCACTAGTTTCTGATGTGATCAGGGGTTAGTATTTTGGGTGAAGGTGGAGGAGGAGTGGGATTGTCAAAATATGCGAAGTCATTGACATCCTCGGTGAGAAGAAAGTCAGTATGGTGAGGTGTTTGTGGTGTGAAAGGTTTTGATGAGTGAGTTTTAGACATGTGAGTTTCTGAGATGGTAGCGTTGGGTTCAGAAGTGTGATGGATATGTGATGTGTGTAATGGAGTTTGAATTTTTGGTGAGGTAGGTGGAGTGGGGATTTTTTGTTGTGGTTAAGGTGATGGTGTTCTTTGTAGTGATGGTGTTAGTGCTTTTTGTGGTGACATAGCAGGTAATGGAGATGAAGGTTGTGGAATGGAAGTTGTTATGGCTGTTTGTTGGGGTTGAGAATATGATTCTCTTTGAGGTGAGGGTGATGGTGAGGGAGTAGGAAGCAAGACAATCTTCCTCTTTGCCACAATAGTTCTCTTTTTCTTAGGGATCACAGTCTCTTCTGGTTGAGACTCCCCCTCAGCTTGCACAACTCTCTTCCTTTTGAAGACTTTTGTTATACTAGGTGCAATAGGAACAAAAGCAGCAGCTTGCTCAAAAGATTCAGCAACAGGTTCAACAACTTGAGAGGCTTCAGCAACATCTTGAAACACAAGCTTCAACAGTTGACTGAGTAACTTTCCTCTTCTTCCTCTGAAGTTGAGACCTTTCTTCTTCAACTGGTTCCTCAAAAGGTTCATCCTTAACAATTGGAACACTGAGCCTTTCATTAGCAGGTGCAGCAGGTGATGATGCTTCAGCAGTAGAAGGTTCAACTATAGGTTTAAGTTGTACCTTCATCAAAGACAGTGTCTTTGAAGTTATCTCTGTGCAGAGATCAGCATGGAAGGCTTTTGACATGTTTTTCAAAGAATTAGCCCTGAAGACTCTTGTCATAAGCATGCCATAGGGATATCCACCCTTGCATTTTCCTTTCACAGTTTTCTCCATGTGTCTAAAAATTAAATCTATGATATCTATTTTGATTCTTTGGACTAACTAATAGATAACAAATTTTTCTATCTTACTCACATGATCCCTAGAGCCAATTTTAGGTATCACACAGTTAATTAAAAGTACATGAAGAAATCTTGCCTTAGGTGTTAGGTACTTTGAATCAAAGTCCTTTGGCTTAGGAACTCCATACAGTATGAGGTTTACAACCATCTCGCTACCTTGATTTTTCATCCAGCTCTTGTCGTACCCAGCTCCTTCTCTAGGGCACTCGATCACTTTAGCGAGTGACTCATGAGTAATGAAGACGTGGTCCTCATCTACATCTCTAGAAATCATGAAGGTTGTGCTGTCCTTGGTGACTATAGAGTTTTTACAGAAATCCCCAACCAAGTAAGGAAAGACATCTTCCATAATTTGGAAGAACGGTAGCCACCCAGCATGAGTAATTTTAGGCTTAACACCCAGTCCTTTGTTCTTTAGCTCAGTGAAGTTACAGACCCTTCCAGGGTGTACTTTCTTCAGTTTTGTTAGAGAAAGTCCGGGTTTTTCAACAACTTCTTCAAGAAAGCCTTTGGGTGCCATCGTTTCAGAAGAGAAGATTTTTAGGGTCTGGGAAGGAACGGTTTCGAGAGAATGAAGACGAAGAGAATTCAGAGAGAGATTGTGAGCGAGAAATTGTGAGTGGGTAGTTTCGAAATGATACGGGTTACTTTTGTTAAAATGCTTGAGTGCTTTTTGCGTTGGGAACAGGGAGAGAGAGAGAGAGTTGCCATAACTAGCAATCAATCAATTTTGAAAAAACAGATTGTTAATATAATGAAACGTTTTTGGGAAAATGAGGGAAAATCCAATGTACACGTGTCTCAGTTAGGGTTTAGCACTAGATGCTTTTAGCCACATCATCAGACGCTTGGCTAAAGTAGACGAGTGAAGCATAGAGAAAATAGACGAGTCAAGCAGATATAAAATTTAGACAAGTAAATTTTTAGACATATCTGCAAACACTCATTTAGACACGTTATGCATATTAAGATTCCTTCTAATAAAAACAAATCGATCTTCACTTAGAGGTTTAGTAAAGATGAGACGCCCACTGATAATCAGTTTTTACAAACTTAATTTCAAAAACACCTTTCTGAACATAATCTCTAATAAAATGATGCTTTATTTTTATATGCTTTGCTCTAGAATGTTGTATGGGATTCTTAGATAGATTAATAGCACTAGTATTATCATACCAAATAGATATATTATTCTCAAACATTGAATAATCTTCAAGTTGATATTTTACCCAAAGCATTTGTGAACAACAACTAGTTGCAGATATATATCCAGCTTCAACAGTTGATAGAGCAATGGTACTTTGCCTTTTGCTTGACCAGGAAATCATATTTGCTCCAATGAAGTAACATCATCCACTGGTGATTTTTCTATCAATTCTATCTCCAGCAAAATCAGCATCACAAAATCCAGCTAACCTGAAATCTTCATTTTTCTTATATAATAAACCAAGGTTAGTGGTTCCAATCAAATATGTGAAAATTCTTTTAACAACCTTATGATGAGATTCTGGAGGATCTGATTGAAATCTAGCACAAAGACAAACATTGAATTGAATATCAGGTCTGCTAGCAGTTAAGTATACAAGAGATCCAATCATACCTCGGTAGACAGTTTGATCTACCATTTTACCTTCCTCATCCTTGTTTAGATTAACTGTTGGATGCATAGGAGTACTCATAAGCTTTGAATTTTCCATTTTATACTTTTTCAGAAGCTCCTTGGTATACTTCTGTTGATGGATATAGATTCCATCACTAGACTGTTTTATTTGAAGACCAATGAAGAACTTCAATTCTCCCACCATGCTCATCTCAAATTCATTCTGCATCAACTCAGAGAACTCTTTGCGGAGCTTTTCATTAGTAGCACCAAATATAATATCATCAACATAAATCTGTAATACTATGAAATATTTCTTTGAGCATTTCTTGAAAAGTGTAGTGTCTACTTTTCCTCTAATGAAATTATTTTCCATTAGATATGTGCTTAGCCTATCATACCAAGCTCTAGGAGCTTGCTTGAGTCCATATAAAGCTTTCTTAAGCTTATAGGCATGGTGAGGATTTTCAGAATCCTCAAACCCAAGAGGTTGCTTGACATAAACTTCCTCCTCAATTATTCCATTTAGAAATGCACTTTTAACATCCATTTGATAAAGAGTTATATCATGTTGTGCAGCATATGACATGAGAATTCTAATTGCTTCTAATCTAGCTACAGGTTCAAAGGTTTCATCGAAATCAATACTTTCATGTTGATTATACCCTTGAGCAATTAGTCTTGCTTTGTTTCTTACCACTTTTCCATCTTCATCCAGTTTGTTTCTAAACATCCATCTGGTTCCAATAATAGTTTTCTATTTGGGTTTAGAAACTAGAGTGCAAACATCATTTCTCTTGAACTGATTTAGTTCTTCTTGCATGGCTAGAATCCAGCTTTCATCTTGCAAGGCTTCTTCAATATTTTTGGGTTTCAAATCTGATATGAAGGCCATGTTGTAGTTTTCATTGAAAGCAGATCTAGTTCTAACTCCTTGAGATGGACATCCAATTATAAGATCTTCTGAATGATAGGTCTTGAATTTCCAATCTTTCTTCAAATTCTGAGTTTCAGACGCATCAGCCGCTTGTCTGAATTTCAGACACGTCTACTTTTGACTTGTCTAAAGATTCTTCCACTGCAGGATTAAGTTCAATACCCGCAACATCATTCTCTAGATCTGATAGTTCCCTATCAGTCTTCAAACCATCATTAAACTTTACATGAATTGATTCTTCTACAACAGAAGTTCTAGAATTAAAAATTCTAAAAGCTTTAGACATTTCAGAATATCCGATAAATATGCCTTTATCTACTTTAGAGTCAAATTTACCAAGTTGATCTTTTGTATTAAGAATATAACATTCACATCCAAATGCATGAAAATATGATATGTTGGATTTTCTACCTTTCCACAACTCATAAGGAGTCTTATTTAAGATAGGTCTAATTAGTATTCTGTTTTGCACATAACAAGTAATGTTAATGGCTTTTGCCCAGAAGTACTTAGGAAGATTATTCTCATTAAGCATTGTTCTTCCCATCTCTTAAAGAGATCTGTTCTTTCTCACAACCACTCCATTTTGTTGTGGAGTTCTAAGTGCAGAGAAATTATGAGAAATACCATTTTCCTCACAGAATAGTTTGAAATGCTCATTTTTAAATTCTCCCCCATGGTCACTTATGATAGCAGAGATACAGAAACCCTGCTCATTTTGTACTCTTTTACTAAATACTGTAAAGATCTTATAAAACTCGTCCCTGTGGGTTAAGAAGAGTATCCATGTAAATCTAGAATAGTCATCAACTATGACAAAACCATATTTCTTTCCACCTAGGCTAGCTACACTGACTGGTCCAAACAGATCCCATGTGTAACAATTGCAAAGGTCTAGAGGAGGTGACTTCTTTCTTGGATTTGAAACTTGATTTTACTTATTTACCTCTCTGACATGCATCACACAAAATATCTTTCTTAAAGGAAATATCAGGCAGTCCTCTCACAAGGTTATGCCTTTTTATTTAGAAATTTGTTTCATACTAACGTGTCCAAGTTTCTTATGCCATAGCCACTTTTCATCCTATTTAGACATAAAGCATGTTACACTTTGATCTGAAAGTTCAGACAGGTCAATCTTATACATATTCTTTTGCCTTTTGACAGAAAAGAGGGTCTTTCCACTACTGTCATTGACTATGCATGCATCCTTAGAAAAGGATACAGAAAATCCACTATCACATAATTGACTTATGTTTTAACCTTTTCATAAATAAAACATCACAAATAATAGGCAAGGGAGGTTTACCACAATTTTACCTATACCAACAACTTTTCCTTTCTGGTTGCCACCAAAAGTTACTTGTCCACCTTTATTAGGTTGGAGGTCTAGGAACATAGACCTTTCTCCTATCATATGTCGCGAGCATCCACTGTTCAGGTACCATGACGGGTGTTTCTTTTGTCCTGTCAAGTAAGTATGCAACAAGAATGATCATGGACTTACATACCCATATTTTCTTGGGTCCTTTTCTTTTAGTATAAGGAGTCTATGAGTACTTCTTTCTCTTTTTGTGGATACACTTAGACATGATATGTCCAGCTTTTCCACAGTATGTGCATATAGGTTTCTTTGAACTAACTGACACAGATTTGACAGTTATTTTTGAGAACTTTGTTGATTCTTTATGATGTTCTTGACTGGAATATCCTATACCTTCTTTGTTAAGGGAGTGCCTCTCACTTCCCAAAAGTTTAGTTATATTATCTCTACCATTAACAAACTTGGAAAGATCTAAGGTGAGCTCTTCTACTTTCTGTTGAAGTTTACTAACTTCTTCAGAAGATAAACTTTCAACTGATATCTCAGCTTTAGACTTTTCAGTCTTAAGCATACTATTTTCTTCAGCTAACTTTTCACACTCTTGAGATTTGTGTATACTCATTTAAGAGTTTAACATACCGTCTCTTGAGGGATTTGAAAGCTTTTGACATATAGTTGGATTCCTCTAATAGTTCATCACAGGCATAATTCAATTTCTCAAGTTCAGAATGTACCTCAGTGTCTGATTCAGGATCGGTATCTGCCATAAGACAAAGATTTGCTTCAATCTCCTCTCCTTCACTTTCAGTGGAGCTTTCATCAAGATCTTCCCACGTGGCCATCATTCCTTTCTTCTTTTTGTTGAAGAACTTCTTAGGAGATTACTTCTTGAGTTAAGGGCATTCTGCCTTGATATGACCAGGCTTCTTACATTCATAGCACACAATGGCACTCATATCATTAGATCCACCATATTTGTTGTATTTTTTTTTGTTGAAACGCCTGAAAGGTTTGTCCTTTATGAAGTTTCTTTTCTTCCAAAGCTTTTTCATCTTTTTGGTGAAAAGAAAAAGTTCATCATCAGAATCATCTTAATTTGATTCCTCAGATTCCTCTGAAGATTCATCAACTTTGAGAGCTTTTGAAGTGGTTCCTCTAGATGATTTCTTGTCAGCTTTAAGGGCAATGGATTTGTTTTTCTTTCCATTTTTTTCTTCAATCAGCTCTTGTTCATGGATTTGAAGAGTGCCAAGAAGCTCATCTAGCTTCATTGTTGTTAAGTCTTTGGCCCGAGAACAACAGTTACAAGTGGTCTCCATTGTTTTGGAAGACTTCTGAGAATCTTTTGAATGTGTTCCTCAGTCTGGTAAACTTTCTAACTAACATGCTGACTTTGGTCTCTTTGACCTTGTTGGTTCCTTCATGAGCAATAGCTAGTGAATCCCACATTTCTTTTGCAGATTCACAAGCACATACTTTTTCAAATTCTTCTCTGCACAAAACACACTGATTGCATATCTTGCTTTGGCATTAAACTGGCATTTTGTTTTTTAATCAGCGGTCATGTTTGCTTTTGGAACAACAGTTTCTGCTTCATCTTTTGGAACAAACGGTCCTACTTTAATGACATCCCAAAGTTTAGAGTTAGTGGATTGTCAAAACCACTTCATCTTTTATTTCCAATAGATGTAGTCATCTCCATTGAAGTGAGGAGGTCTCGACATTGAAGATCCTTCTCCAGCATGGTTCTTGCTTGTGCTAGCTTCTCCTGCCATCTCCAAGATCTTTTCGTCTACACCGTTAAGTGCTCAACCCAGAGGCTGAGCTCTGATGCCAACTAAAATAACCAAAGTTAACACAAGAATGGGGGGTTGAATTGTGTTTACCAACTTTTTAGGTTACTTAAAAATATTTTCGCAGGCACAACAAGCAAAACTTAGATTAGAGAAAATCAGACGAGTAATACATCTAATATTCAGACAGAACACGCAAGCAAACAGAGAAGAGTACAACAGAGTTTGATATTCACAATATTAACTCCCCAAGTTAAAAGCTTAAACAGAATAATACTTAAGCAAAATAAAGAGATAATGGAAGAGGAATATCACTCAAGAGTTTTATATTGGTTCACCCCAAAATCCACAGGGCTACATCCAGTTTCTTGCAGCAGCAAGTTTCCACTATAACTGAGTAAATTACAGTACAAGTATTCTTTGCACACCTAGCCTCTTCAGGCTCAACACTCAAACAAGTATTATTTGCTCACATAGCCTCTTTAGCTCAACACAGTAAGGAATAAAAAGGTTTTGTGTAATTAATACAACTTGCAAGTCTTTCAGATCACACTCAAATAGTGGAATAAATATGAAGTATGAAAGACTGCGAATTAATATCAAATGATTGAAAGTGTATTCAATGAAAGAATGAAGAAGTTAATGAAGAGAGTAAATGCTTCTACACAGTGTTCTTAATGATATTCAACCTCTTATCTTCATCTTCATTGTTTGATCTATTTAAAAACTTCAATCAAGAGATCCGTTTAGACACAGCTTCAGAAAGTGTGTCCTTCTGATTTAGGCTTCTGAGACATCATTAATGTCGAAGAGTTGTTCTGTATAAACATTAAATGCTTGGGAACGTTGAGCTTTGACAAGGTTGTCCAAGAGTACACTTTATTCTGAGTAGCTGTTGTTTCGAGTATGCAGAAGACATGCTTCTTGTACTTGTAGAGTAGAGCTTTACTCTTTCAAGGTACATGATCAGTTCTATTTCCAGAAAGTACTTTTTACTTTATACTAAAACAGCTAAAAAGTTACTGCTGTGGTACATAGATTGCATGTTTATTCCTTAAAACCTTGAAACAACCGTTCTTTATTTTTTTTCCTTTGAGCTATTGTCTAGAGGTCTTCGAGATCCTTAAGGAAGGCATCTAATTTGAATAAGGTGACTTGGACTTCATTTTTGACAAACTGACATCATAGCAGTGTTGGAAATTTAGACGGGTGAAAGACAATCCAAAAAGTAGACTGGTGATCATGCAATCCAAAACTAGACCAGTGATCATGCAGTCCAAAACTAGACGGGTGCTAGCGTATTCCAAAAACTAGACGGGTGATCCACTGAGTCTGCTTCAGACAGATACTTCTTGCCACGTCATCAAGTAAACTCATATCTTGACTGAGCGTTGACTTGGTCTTTGACTGAATTTCAGACGAGTGATTTTCTGTCAAGTCTAAAAACTGAGCCCTACTAAAAAATAGACGAGTCATAAAAATAATAGACGAGTGACCTTAAGTCTGTTTTCCTGTACACTTATCAGATATGTCAGTAATTTCACATGGTTCAATATTACCATACATAATCTATTTGGAACCATCAAAACTTAGAGAATCTACACATGGAATGCGTCTCAGACTTATGAGGTCTCAACACCAAGTATATCAAATATAGCACTCCTAGCCAATACCTTCTCTTCCAAATATTGATCCAACTCGGACTTTGATTGTATGTCATTGGTATCATTGAAAAAGGATAGTTACTCAAATAAGGTCTTTTCTTGATTTCTCTGGATCAAAGTGATAGTTACTCAAATAAGTAGGTGACCCATCTACCTTCTTCTGTTCTCTCAACAAGATTGATTGTCATATATCCCTATATGGCCTTCTTTTACAAGTCTCATAATGTTTATGCAAATGATGTGTTCCACCAGATCTTCTACCACACATATGTTTGTTGCAATAATTGCATATAGCATTTTCTTCACCATTAACTGTTTTTTTCATGAAGTGGTTCCAAAAAACAGATATCTTTCTTTTTTTGCGATCTTCAAACAACTCAATAGTTTTAGCATCATCAACAGAAATAGGAACGGGATCGGTTGGAGTTTCGGATCGATCTTTTTGGGAACTATGCACATTTCCACTGGGAACATTTTGAGGTTGTGCGGGAGATGAGCCAGTCTCAGATTCCTTCGATAGAATCAATCCAACCGTGTTTTCCATCTAATAAAACAAAAAATGAAAAAACCATTAAAACAGAGCAAAATACAATACAGAGCAAAGCAAAAAAGGAGAACATAACAAAACAAAACCAAAAATACAATGAACACAAAACAAAGAATGATGAACCCATTAGAAAACAGGATGTACCAATGAATACATAACAAAACGAAAGGAGAACATAACAAAACATAACAAAAATTAGAACAAGATGAACACAGTCATAGAACAAAACAAAAAAGTGAAATCAGAGAGCAAAGTGAAATCAAGAAATAAATCAGTGCCTGGAGATGGGTGGAGGTTGTGGTGCCCTGCCGCTGGAGGATAAGAGGGATGGTAGCCGTTGGATATAGGTGGAGGTCGTGGTGCACCGCCGCTGGGTGGAGGTCGTGGTGCGCCATTGCCGGAGGCTGAACGCCAAATAGAGATGAAGGTCGAACGCCGAACAGAGATGAAGGGTCGAACAGAGGAAGGCGGTGAAGGAGGAAGGGACGGTGGTTGGAGGCTTGGAGATGAACAAGGAAGATGGGAAGAGATGGAGCATAACCCGAACTGCAGCTGGGAAGGTGTGTAACGGCTGAGGTAGTGAGGTACTAGGGTTTCAAGTTTCTAATTTTGATCTCTGATAATTATATGTATTAATGTATATGTATATATATATATATATATATATATATATATATATATATATATATATATATATATATATACATGCTGGTATGGGGCAGGGTGGGTACCAAAGTACCCACACCCGCACCCATTCCCTCTCAGATTTACAGGTAATTATCCGTACCCATATCTATAAAGCGGGTTTTTACCATACTCACGACAGGTATTTTTTGTGGATACCCGACGGGTAGGGTCTGGATTACCATCCCTATACCCTATACCCTTATCATTTATTTATTTATATTTTATTTCGTTATTAAAAAAATTAAATCCATTGATGGTTACATACAAACTCAACACTGTTATTAATAACTTAATATTAGGATGATAAGACATTCATTATATAAAATTTCTAAATTCTAATGATTAAAATGAAATAAATTTATATGCAAATAATTGCATTTAATCATTAATTAGAAGAAATTGATGATGTTTAGTGTTCCTAATTAGTATATATATATATATAGAGAGAGAGCGCTACTAATTACTTTCATTAACTTAACTAAAGCGACTCTATTTAAGTCTATTCTCTATTGTTATGTTTCTCTTTGTGTTGTCCCTTTCATTTTCAATGAATTGCTATAAGTATTTTTCAGTAAAAAAATTACATAATTTGATAGATATCTATGGATATTTAATTATTTATGAATACCTACCGGTATTCGTAAATCCATTTTAGACTCAAATAACATATATCCATGTGGATATTGAATGGGTACAAGACGAATTTTCGAGATGGCAGAGGAGAAAACATTGATGGATCTAATGACATGGAATTACTCGTGACTAAGGCTGGCAAATTGATGGATTGGATAAATTTTTGTTTGGATTATAATGGATGGATTAAAAATAATCCATTAATTCATTATGATCCATTAAAATTTCATTAAAAAAATACAATCCATCCACGATCCATTTAATAAAATTCATCCAATCAAATTAATAATAACTTTTCTATGGATGGATATCCAATCCATCCATAAAAATTATTTTAAAAATTAAATAACTTTTATAATTGTTTCAAAATAATATATCTCTCATACATCCACAAAAATATTTTTAAAAATTAAATACTATTTATAACTTTTTAAATATTCTCTCTCCCTTTCACTCTCACTCTGTACCCTCTCTCTCCTCTTTCTCTCTCCCATCTCTATCAGCCTATCCTTTCTCTCCTCATTGAAAGGAAAATTAATAAAATATTTTAAAATTGTTTCAAATTTAAACAATCAAAGGCACTTCAGTTTTATGAAGTGATGATTAAAATTAAAAAGTACACTATCTTCAATTCAAGTATATATCTTAGTTCAGATCCAAAAGATGGTGATACATGTCAAGTTATATATAGTTCAGGTGGGGAATATACTATATACTATATACTATAAAGTAATAATCCAGGTTTCGTATAAATAAAAAAAGTAATAATCCAAGAATAATAGCAATGGGTGGATATTTTTTTGATCACGTGCGTGGATATTTTCAATCGACTTGCACTTCTTCGAATATCTTTAAGAGGCATTCATAATATGCAATTGGTGGAATGTCACTTGGATCCATCAGCGTCCTTGATAATCTAGACTTCCTGATCCAGTGGATCTAAAAAAACAATGGATGGATCACCATCCATCCTAAAAATTAATGGACCAATTTAATCCAATCTATTAAAAATATTTTTTAGATAATGGATGAATTGGATGGATTTATCTTTGGATGGATTGAATGGATGGTGGACAACTGGATTTTTTTGCCACCCCTACTCGTGACAAGAATGGTAAAATAGCACAACATCAAAATTTGAATCGGGATAGAAATATTTTGTTTCAATTAAACTTCTGCATAAAAAATATTAATTTCTTAAAAAACAAACAGTTCAATTAGTAAAGTGTCGTATTTTTTTAATTGACAAGAAAGTGTCGTTGATAATACATTGATTTGACAATATTAACATATTTAGCACGAAATCAAACCTACAAATTAAAATCTAACTGACAATAATAAAAGAAAAGGAAAATTAAAAAGGAAAAAGTGGAAGTGGTAGAAGTAAAATCAAACTTCCCTAATATGAAAGACATTGGTCCAAAATTAACGAATTGATAGTTATACCATTAAATATTTATTAACAATATTTGTATATAAGCGCAATGCAAATAGTGTTTATCTTTGTAGTAATAATAATAATAATAAAAAAATAAACAGCCTTTCGTGAAACTTTTGAATTCTCAACCTTGGCATATATTTTTTTATCCGAACAGCCAAACAGATGCGACCCTACAAATTTGATAAGAACAAACATGGAAACCAACTGTTCTGAGAAAGTTCATTTCACCTTAGACTCGAACATCGTTTTTACTAAAGAATAGTGCTTTGATATATGACGTGCGGCTACCGAACCCCTTTCATATATAATAATATGTAATTTTCATCAAAAGAAATATATATAATAGTAAACAATATATATATATATATATATATATATATATATATATATATATATATAAATAAGATCAATAAAATCGAAGTGACAAAAATTGTATAAATTTTGATGGATGAAAGTCTCAAGTTATGCCTCATATCTTAGGTGCGATATATATATTTTTGGACAACTTTACTTAAAATGATTTTAAGATAGAATTTAACAAATATAAAGAGATGGATCTAAATAGCATTATTTTTTTTATACTAAATTACATAAATAAAAAGTTTCATCTTTATCTCTTCTCAACAAAAAAAAAAAAAAAAACAATTCATCTTTATCCAGATCAGTCAATTTAGTGCAACGTAGAGAAGTGTCATATGTGCTAATTAATTTATCAAGTCTTTGATTGGGAGATTAGGTGAGGGTGAGTCGCCATCACAAGACACTCCCACTTTAATTTGTGTCACGCTAGCTCTCTATAAATACTGTGGTGTGTCTCCCCTACATCCATTCACATTAGACTTAATATATATTATATTAAAATGGCACTTTCTCGTTCTCGATTTTCTTCTTTCTTATCGTCATCTTCACCAGCCATTGTTACGTTAGTTTTGTTCATTCTTCTCCTTACAGGGAACTCTTCGGCTCAACTCTCTGAGAACTTCTATTCGAAGAGATGTCCCAAGGTTTTTAACACTGTGAAATCTGTTGTTCAATCTGCTGTTGCTAAAGAACATCGCATGGGAGCATCTCTCCTTCGCCTCTTCTTTCATGACTGCTTTGTCAATGTAAATATTACTCCTAATCTAAGCTATCTTTTATAGGTTTTTATTTATTCAATGGGCTAGCTCCTACCATTGAAAACAAAACATTCATATAGTTATGCATCATTCATATGTTCCTATCTTTAAGAACATAAACGTTGAAAATAATATAAACAATTTTACTAAATTACCGGTATTTAATATAGCGGAGTATTTTTTAGTGTAATACTACGTTTTGTTTGTTATTTTTGTATAGTTATGCTACGTACTGACCATCCAATAAAGCTTTTCACATCCATCACTTTCATACTACTATTTGTATTATATGATAGAACAGAATTATGACGTGACTATAAAAAATGAAATAGTGTCCATTATAAATAATAAATGATAAAATGTATATGAATATAAAATCATATATATATATATATATATATATATATATATATATATATATATATTACTATCATTTTTTATATGTCTACGTTTTTGTCAGCGGCAGTATCATAGTTACATTCAGTCTGATTCTTTTGGTTGTTTTATATATATGAATTTGAGTATCCTTATATTTTTATCAATATTTTTTTCTTATAAAAAAAACACTATTTCTTTTTTCTTTTGATCTCTTTCAAACGAATACTGTTGAAAGACGTGAAATTACTAATAATGGCACATTTCAAACAGATTAAAAAAAGAAGTAAAATGGTTCCATGATTATGCACCCCTTCTCTTATTTAAAAAAAAAAAAATTGCACCTATTATTTTATGGCATATGAATTCCAGCCCATAGGTTCGAATCTCTGGTAGAATAAAATTTAATGAAATTTAAATATTCTTATTTTCGAATTTGAGTTATTATGTAATATTATATTGTAATTGTCTCAAACATATAATATCTTATGTGACTACAAACTTGTTGAAATATTCTCATAAGCACTCATTTTTTTATATTAAAAAACAGTAGTATCTTTTCCCCCATTAAGTTACTCTTGTACTCAATATTTTAATTTGGCACAATATACAACTTTAACAGTGTAATTTCATAGGATGAGCATATTTCGAATTCAAGTATAAGATAAAATTTCACGATGTCTTATTAATTGCCTCTTGACATTTAAATTTAATATTTTGTCTTGCGAATTACTTTCAACTTGTTAACTATCCATGCACATGTACTTGCCAATAATTTATATTCAACTTTGGTGTCCTATAATTGCCAAAAGACCCATTACCATATCCACACTTTTCCTTAGTGAAAGTGAAATTCAATTTCTATCATAATATATTAAAAATAGACACTGCTTTCTAATAAATTAATTTTCCTACTACTGCTTTAATTCAAACATATTTATCAATAGGATTCATGTTAAATTCACTAGTCAAGGGGCATATTTGTTGTAAAATGCTTCTATATATATAATTTACTGTTTGCCTGCTGGTACTTGGAAACAGGGTTGTGATGGATCAATACTACTGGATGACACTTCCTCCTTCAAAGGAGAGAAGACTGCACCTCCCAACAAAGATTCTGTGAGAGGTTTTGAAGTCATTGATGCTATCAAGTCTAAGGTGGAGGCAGCATGCCCCGGTGTGGTCTCATGTGCTGATATTCTAGCCATTACTGCTCGTGACTCTGTTGCAATTGTGAGTTCAAATTAATATGCAAAACACTGAATTAAAGCAACTTATTATTGCTAATTTTATTAACAAAATTGAAAATTCCAAGTCTTTCACAAAAGGGTACTTTATAATATTTATTTGTTCTTCTGTTGGTTAATTTTATTTTAATTTTGCAGCTAGGAGGGCCTTATTGGAATGTTAGACTTGGAAGAAGGGATTCCAAGACAGCCAGCTTCTCTGATGCCAGCAGTGGTGTGATTCCACCTCCCTTTTCAACCCTTAGCAACCTTATCTCAAGGTTCCAAGCTCAAGGACTCTCTGCCAAGGACATGGTTGCTTTGTCCGGTATATATGCCCTTTCTAATTTGATCACTTTCTCTTCTCTCTTTCATTAATAAGTGACTGTCACAATCTTTTTCTGTTTATTGACACATTTTGAAGATGACTCTATCAATAATTGTATGACTTAGTGGTGGACATGAATGTGACATCTAAACAACCACGTACATTGCATGTCATGCCTCTTTTATTATCCATCTAAAAGTCATGTCACTTTTAAGTTTAACAAAAAGACAAGTGAAAGAAAAGCATGTTTATCCAACTGAGAAAATATATGCTATTGGGGGTATGTTTGAATTTGTCCAGGGATACCACAAAATTCATATTTTACTTTCAATAATTCTTCAAGAGAATATAACCATTAAAAAACTTTTTTATAATAATATAAAACAGAACTATAGAGGAAAAATTAATAACTCTTGCCTCTAGAGTCATGTATAAGTCGTACGTACATGTATAAGAAAAATGCTAGCAACACACTTTCTAACACACTCTTTTCAATACACTCCCTTCTATTGGTTGAAATTCGTGTGAGTTTGGTTCTATAAAATTCAAGTGGGAATGTGACCCATTTCCAAAATAGTGGGACTCACATGAATTTTAACCAATAGGAGGAAGTGTGTTGAAAAGAGTGTGTTGCTAGCTTATGTTTAGAGTGAAATGTCAGTGTCCTGTTAAACATTTTATATGTCAGAAATGTATATTTGATAATATAGTAATCCTATTTATTGATGTTTTGTTTATGGTTTCAGGAGCCCACACAATTGGGAAGGCAAGGTGTGCTAGTTACAGAGATCGCATATACAATGACACCAACATTAACAATTTATTTGCTAAGTCAAGGCAGAAGAACTGTCCAAGGACTAGTAAAGGCACACCAAAAGACAACAATGTAGCAGTCCTAGACTTCAAAACTCCTAACCATTTTGACAACATCTACTACAAGAACCTCATTGACAAAAAGGGACTCCTTCATTCTGACCAGGAGCTATTCAATGGAGGATCTACTGATTCACTTGTTAGAACTTACAGCAACAATGCAAAGGCCTTCAACTCTGACTTTGTTACTGCAATGATTAAGATGGGAAACATCAAACCCTTGACTGGTTCAAATGGGCAGATTAGGAAGCATTGCAGGAGAGCAAATTAGAAGAGATAGATCAAACAAATTGGTTACTTTTCCTCTTTTTTTTTTGGGTACATATACCCCAAAAGTGGGGGAGTTCTTAGTGAGTAGAGCTGTTTATGTGTTTTCTCGTGGCTTGGAAGATTGTTTGTCAAGAAGTTTAATTTAAATTTTACTTCAGTTATTGTAACTTGTAAGGAATAAATTACAAAGCGTGTTTCAACATGTAATGCCATGTTACTTTAAGGATGTGTTTATTGTAGTACTCACTTTAATTTAAAGGTTTAATTATTCCGTGGTTTCTAAACTATTTGAAAATTTTCAAATAGGTTCCTAAACTTTACAAATTTGTGATTGAGTCTTGATCATATGATTTTTATTTTAATCGGTCCCTAATCATAGGAAATTTTTTAATTGGGTCCCTGAGGTTATTTTCTGTTTAAACATCTGTCGAATTTAGACGGAATATTCTTTATGCTCTCACCAGCTTATGCCATATCATATCACCCTCTAATTTTTTTTCCCACGCTTCCACCTCAGTCTCTTCAATCACCAAAAGCCAAAATCCCTAATGAGAGGAAAAAATTGTTCAACAAGGGTAAACACAATCAGAATTCCCTTAACACTGAAACATTCATAATCACCGTTCTTCCGCCGTTATAATTGACATGTTGGTAGAATGGAAACTGAAAATGTATATTGATATCGTGAAGTAAAGTACATAGAGAAGACGTCTTATATAACACTTCTGTTATCAAGAAAATAAGAAAAGGACTAAGTCAAATAACAGATTGGACTCAGTCTTATCTGTCTAATTAACTAATATGATAAGCAAAGATTATAACTGACTAACAATATTACAATAGGAATCATAAATGGCAAATTGTATATACTAAATACAAATTTCTTTAATAGAATGAAGAAAAGAATACAATCACAATAATGAATACAAAACCTATATATAGATACAATGGAAGAAAAGCCTAACAACTATAAGAGAAAAAATAGCTAACAGATTTAGCACTAGCTAACTGATTTAGCACTATTTTAGCTAATATCAACAGATTACAGTTTAGCTAATATTTTAGCCAATACCCCCCTCAAGCTGGAATCTGGCGAGTGAATATTAAGCAATCCCAGCTTGGAGATTAAAGTTTGAAATGGAGTTGGATCCAATGCCTTGGTCAGAACATCAGCCAGCTGATTAATACTTTAAATGGGTAATAGATGAAAGAGCTTAGCCTGAAGCTTTTCACGGACGATATGGCAATCTAATTCGATATGCTTGGTACGCTCGTGGAATGAAGCATTGCTGGCAATATGACGAGCGGACTGGCTATCACAATATAGCAAAGCCGAAGGGATGGATCGATCTGTGGTGGTGGAGGAGGTGAAGGTGTGTTGTCACCAGAGGTGTTGGAGGAGACAGAAGGATCAGCCATTGGAACAAGAAAGTAAAGAAGGGAAAAATGGCGGAAGCAAGATTTTACTAAAATAAAACTGATACCATATTACAATAGGAATCACAAATGGCAAATTGTATATACTGAATACAAATTTCTTTAATAGAATGAAGAAAAGAATACAATCACAATAAGGAATACAAAACCTATATATAGATACAATGGAAGAAAAGCCTAACAACTATAAGAGAAAAAATAGGTAACAGATTTAACACTAGCTAACTGATTTAGCACTATTTTAGCTAATATCAACAGATTACAGTTTAACTAATATTTTAGCCAATAAACAACATGATAAAGAGATAATAACAGAAATATAATCTATCCTAATAGCCCCCTCAAGCTGAGGGTGGATGCAATGCAAACCCAGCTTGCTGACAAACTTCTGGAATGGTGATGGATCAAGAGACTTGGTCAATAAATCAATCAACTGATCTGAACTTGAGATGGGGAGGAGATGAAACAGCTTTGCTTTGAGTTTCTCCCGAACAACATGACAATCCAAATCGATATACTTTGTTCTTTCGTGAAATGAAGGATTGGAGGCAATGTGCCTAATTGACTGGCTATCACAATAAAGTAAAGCCGATTGAATAAAAGAGACCCGAAAATCATGGAGGAGGTATGTCAACCATTGTAACTCGCATGTTGTGGAGGCAAGAGCGTGGTATTCGGTCTCAGAAGATGATTTGGAGATGGTGGCCTGCTTCTTGGATTTCCATGATATAAGAGATGAGCCAAGAAATATGCAATAGCCCGTGATAGATCTTCGTGTATCTGGGCAAGTTGCCCAATCAGAATCGCCGAAACCTTTAAGTTGAAGGGTGGAGTCTGTTGGATAAAGAAGACCGAGAGCTGGAGAACTTTTGATGTAGCGAAGAACTCTGACAACAGCCTCGTGATGCAAATTGGTGGGGTGTGCCATGAATTAGCTAAGCTGTTGGACAAAAAAAGACAAGTTAGGCCGTGTAGTAGTTAAGTAAAGTAATTTACCTATTAAACGTCTATAAGAGGCAGGGTCAGGAAAGGGATTGCCATCCTGAATATTTAAACGGGTTCCTTTGGCAATGGGAGTGGCAACAGGCTTAGAAGCTAGCAGTTCACATTCATCTAAAAGATCTAAGGCATACTTACGTTGACAAATATGAATGCCCTGTTTTGAACGAGCAATTTCCAGCCCCAAAAAATATTTTAAATGACCCAAATCTTTTATTTTAAAAGTAGAATTCAGTGCAGTTTTAATAGTTTCAATTTCATTAATATTGTGATCCGCAAGAATAAGATCATCCACATAGATAAGTAAAGCAGTAAAGGAAGAATTGGAATGCTTAATGAACAAAGAGCAATCAGAATTAGATTGAGAATAACCATGAGTATGCAAAAAGGAAGACAATCTAGCAAACCATTGGCGACTAGACTATTTTAAGCCATAGAGGGATCTAAGCAATTTACAAACTTGATTTGGTTTGGGTGGGTAAAGGTCGGGAGGAGGTTGCATATAAACCTCTTCATCCAAGGTGCCATGTAAAAAGGCATTATGTGTAACACCCCCCTTGGGCATTACCACGTAACACTTGCGGAATTAAATAAAAAAGGAAATTTGCTGGTTGCTTTCGGAAAGTTTATTCAATATAAGTCAGAAAACTTGGGAATAAAATTTTTCTGAAGGATGACTTTGAAAAAGAGGATGCACACATCAAAATAATATAAAATCACTTTGTACCTGACAACGCATAAAGGCTGAGTTTATGCCTCATCAAACCATCGCAACGTACTAGCTTTTCTAAAAATGTTTCATTAATCGAAACTTAACTCAACACTGTATAAAGGTTTTCCAACACTCATAACCAAAAATTATAAATAAAAAAACCCCCAAAGAGAACCTAAGCTGGCCACTCTATCAAATATTTATTTGAGAGACCCCCCCGTGGCCATCCCACAATCAAATACCCCCGTCAAACATCTAAATCTAAGTCTTCGAGCGACCTAGGAAACTCATCTGCACCATCTGTACTAGAGTACCAAGGTACAACAGCAAAACCAGAAGAAACCTGATATATTTGTAAGGGTGAGACACCAATATATGGATTTAAACCCAAAAACTGCATGTGTTATCCAGGCATCACATGAGTATATAAAATATAAATCAAATATTATTATCAAGAGAATAAACAAGTATTATATCAATGGGTTTCATACCCGCACAATCAGCTTTTATAAAAGTATGCATGACATTTTAATATTCAAGCTCTAAACTTAATCTCATGAGATCCCATCATCTTTCGATGAGTTGATCAAACTCAATTGCCATAATATGACATACGTGGTTAATTTTCCATAGCACACTGTCCAATACAGGATGCAGTGATCAATCTTATGGATTCCATAGCACACTGTCCAATTTAGGATGTAGTGATCAATCTTATGAATTCATTGTCCATCAAGGCACAATGCTACCACGTGATGTGAATACCCTGTCCATCAAGGCATCGCTCCTAACAATGATTGGCACATCTATCGAAATGCATGAAAACCAATTGTTCTCAACGTTTTCTTTGTGTTCACTCTTTTCTTGTCGAAGCTCAAAGGCTAACGACTATTCATAAATTTCATTATTTGAAATATCCAACATCAACACGGGGCACGCAGTTCGAGTGCTCAATCATAACGCCTTAGACCAATGCACCAGTATTGGGCTTGTGGTCATAGAAAACATCATTCATCTTTAACATCGTTGTCTCACATTGTGAGTAGGACATTCAGTCCACAACATCGGGACACGGATCAAAGATCTACGTGTAATTAGAGAACACTAGAAGCGACGTCTCACGAACTAGATTCATCTTTCAAAGTGTTCTTACTTTTCGTTCAATGAAACACAAATGTTGGTAGTGGCTACGGTCTCAAGAGGGGGGGGGGGGGGGGTGAATTGAGATATTGAAAACTTATTCAACAACTTAAAGTAAAACAGTGTTTCTTTTAAAGAAAATTGGTTTTCACTCAATTTTAATTCGCAAGAATTAGGTTATGGAACAAGTGATGATGACAAGAAGAATTATAAGTAGTAACAACAGATTCTAACACAGATTGCAGATTAAAGATTCAAGTTAACAGGTATATGGAGTTTAGGGATAAGAAGAACACGTAAACCGATTTATCCTGGTTCGGGTACCTCCTCTGGTAAGCCTACATCCAGTCCCACACCTCTGTGGTTTTCTTCACTATAATCAGCAATTTACACAATTCTAATTACAGCAACACAAGGATAACCTCCTTGCTTGAAAAATCTCCAGAAAGCACACTAGCTTTCTTTACCCAAGGATCCCTTCTATCCTTGTTAAACCGTAAGAGATACCCTCTCTTAGTCACTCTAATTCACGAAAAGAATTGAGTAGAAGTAAGACTCTAAAAGCCTGATAATACAAATTGAAGTTCTAACTACTATCACACTTTTCTCAGAGATGAAGCACTTTGTTTCACAATCAGTATGAGTTGCGTTTATTGTATGTGTTGTTGTTGTGTTGTTGTGGAAAAGTGTTCCTTTGATCCCTCTTTATATAGAAGACAAATTATAGCCGTTGGGATCATTTAAGACAGATTTGGATCTGATTTATCAAAATATGCTTTCTTGATTCTTGATCTCAAAATGTGATTCTGTTTGATCTTTGTAGAGATTGCGTCCTTCTTGAGATACAACTGTTTCCATCTGAAATGATAGCCAAGTCTTTTTGAGGAGTGATTAATCCGTGTTTATTTGAAGAGAAAAATATCCGCGTCCATTTGCCATGTCAGCAGACGGGAGTATTAGCTCAAGGTTATTGGACGGGCTCCAACTGGTAGACGAGCGTGCCAACACAAGGCAATTGGACGGGCTCCAATTTGTAGACGAGCTTTATATATCATGTAAGTGGACGGAGCTTCTAATTTAACGTGTATCATTAGTAGACGAGCTCCAAGTGTTTTTGTCAGTAGACAAGCTTTCCTTTTTACATCAATAGACGAGCTCTCCAAGTGTTACTATCGGTAGACTCACGCTCTTGTTACTTTTAGTGGACGAGCTCTCCTTTTTCCATCAGTAGACGAGCTCTCCAAGTGTTTCTATTAGTAGACGCGCGCTCTTGTTACTTTTAGTGGACGAGCTCTCATTTTTCTTCAGTGGACGCATGCTTCTTTTAAATCAGTGGACGCGTGCTTCTTTTACATCAGTGGACGCGTGCTCCAAGTGCCATGACAGCAGACGAGATCTTCTGTTTTCTTAGTGGACGCACTTCTTGTGCCACGTCAGTAGACGAGATCTTCTGTTTTCTTAGTGGATGCGCTTATTGTGCCACGTCAACAGACGAGCTCTTCTGTTTCTTTTAGTGGACGCGCTTCATGTGCTCTTTTAGTGTTGGACGTCATTCTTGGTTCACTTCATTGGATGAGCGCTTATATTTTCCCTGTGTTGGACGAGCGCTAGTTTTGCTTTGCTGGACGAGTGATCTTGCATGCAACTTAACACGTAATGAGTGCGTAGTCAAAATTAAAAATCTTATGCAAAATACACTTTGTTTGTCATACATCAAAACATGAATGAGGGCTTAGTCTTACAACAAATACAAAAGGAAAACCTCAACAACTTATCCAAGTTACCGAAAAATTTTCGAAAACATTTGCTATAAAATATTTTCATTAGAAAACTATTTATATTCATTTTAAGAAATCTACTTTCTCTTGAAATCCTTTTTTTTTCCAAAACAACTTTAGAACTTCATCCAATCCATTTCTCAAATTCATTTCTAAATAAAATCAAATATTTTTCAAAGGTTTTTATTCCATAAAACACATATTTTCTAAATGGCTTTCTATTGTACAAAATCTCTATTCATAAGAAAATGGCTTTCCTTTGACTTGAAAATATTTTAACAAATGTTCTAAGGATTCCCATCTTTCAAATAATTTTTTTTTACTTGGATACTTACTTTCCAAACCACATTCTTAAATCAAAGAAATTTCCAAATAAACACCTTTGTTTTCAGGGTTCTATTTAAAGCTTATCAAGGCTTTTAATCTCACAATTAATTGAGCACCAACGAATGTCAGGCTTCTCAGACATCAATCAACAATAGTATATTATTCACATCAACAGTATAACAAATAAAAAGTTCTTGCCATATATTCGAGTTTACCGTGCATCATCAGACGAGTCATCAAGTTCAGACACTTTAGCATAGACAATTCAATCATATAAATCATTTCACATAATCACAACAAACTTAAGACACCTCACAGATCATCACCTAGTAACACATATAGCTATTGGGGGAAAATCCCTTAGGTAAGCCCCCCTTACCTAATTCCAAAGCAAATAAAATCTTTCGTTCTTTGTTGAGTGCTACGATCTTCCTCAATTCACTTCGCGATAAAAGTCCCATCAAGGTTCCAACACATAGCACAAGTTAAAAATCAACCACGAACACTAAACTCTTAGTGTTTAAGGTTTTCAAAAATTATATAACTCATGGATTAATAATCCTTAAGTGTTAGAGATTCATAATCATTGATCATTTTTCAAAGATTGAAAAAAAAACAAATCTCTCTAAGTCCAACACTTAGAGTTTCGGCCTTCACTCACAAAATAGGTTAGAAATTATCAAACTTTCCAAGCTTTTAGATTTAACCACAAAAGGTACAAAAGAGCTCAAATCAATGATCATACTTTGAAAATCAAAACAAAACTTCCTTGCTCCAAGAACACCTAGGTTCGGCCTCTCTAGGATAAATAGGATAGAGATTTTTGTTTTATACAAGCTCTTAGATTATGAAAGTAGAGGTCATTAGAAGTTCATAGAAAGTGGTTTCAACTCAAACAGATTTTTCTACAATTTTCTAGAGATTTTAGAAGTTAAAAGAGCTTTAAGAACATTTTAAGAAAACATAGAGTAAACTCATGAAATAAAAGCAAGAACTTAAAAAAGAAGAGTATAGGAGTGTTACCCTTGAAGCTAGGAAGAAAAACTTGTGAAGGCTTGAAGCTTGAAAATGTGTAAAAATGGTAGCTTTTTGAGTTAGAACTTGAAGTAGAAGAAGAAAATGAAAGTCGAGTGATGAAGTGTGTATATATATAGAGTGAGGGTGAGAGTGGCGCATGGAGAGAGGGAGGGAGAGAAACTTGGGCTCCAAGTTGGCTTAAGGAGTGTTTGGTTGGAGGATGTGAGAGAGAAAAAAAAGCTTTGGAATATAATATAGTATAATTTTGAAAAGTGTAATGATGATACTTTTTGATGTGACATGAGCCATCCATCAAGTAGTCATCCATGTCCCCTCAGGTCACTTCATCTCCTTTTTGTGCTCCTTACTTTGCTCCATTGCATATCCGGTTGCACTTCCGATCGTATTTCGTCCTGAATAAATATATATTTTGGTTCCAAACAAGAATTTTCGAAAATTTCCAAGATTATACCCAACATCACAAAAACACTAACCGTTTCGTTCACAGTTCAAAATTAGGTTTTCTGCTCAGTAAACTTTTAATGTCTGTGAAAATGTAAACCGGCTTTCGTCTGAATTTTCAACCGAAAATTTTATCACGAGTTTCTACGGTGAGGTAGAACAAGACAATAATTTTAGTTTATCTAAAATCATTCTCTGGATTTTATTAAAAATAAACACATATAATCATGTATTTACTGTTATAGATAAACAGGAAAATCTCGGTGTTACAATACTACTCCACTAAAAAGAATTTCGTCCTCGAAATTACGTAACTTGAAATCAGATAGGATCTCCTAATTATATCGTAATCCCAAGACCCTATGTCGTACTTCTCGTATTCATTTTCCCTTAGATGATTTAACTTAATAGCAAAATTCATAATTATTCTTCGTTCTATTCTTCCTCAACATCAACTTGATTATCCTCAATTCATACTCTTATTCCTTTAATGCTAATCCATTAGAAAATTTTCCTCTGTATCCTTACTCTCACTTTTAACACCCAGATTCAAACTAAGATTCCCACTTCTCTTACAGCACACACACCAGTCTCTATCCGAGATCCTACATCGCTTCATTCCTCTTATTGCTTACTCCCTAGCAAAAATTAGTTCTTACGTCGTTCTCCTTCATCCCCTAAATTTTCTACCACCATATTAGGTCCAATATTCTTGACATTGTATCTTAGTTCTTCCCACATGAAGAATATAATCAAAACTTAATCACTTCTATCTTCAATTGCTGATTCATTAGAAAATTGCTTTCTATACTGCTAATTCTCATATTTAATACCAAGGTCAAAACTAACTTTACCGCAACATGTATCAACTTCTTACCCAAAGCATACAATTGTAGTCCGTCCCCTCTGAATATAATCTGCTTTTCCATACTCTACCAGTCGTCACATACTCCGAATCTCCAATCAAAACATCGCAATACTTTTTAAGATGAACTGAAATCAAAATACAATCCGCTAGGTTGGATTATCTAACTCTTCAACTTTGAATTTTCCTAACAAACTTATATAACACACGAATTTATCTTCCTCAATTCGAATCAACTTAGGTGAAGTTACCATAGATACTTTCTTTTCAAACATCCAACTCACACAATCAATCTTGATTACAAACATCTGGTCATTACTCTAGATTCCTTTAGTAACCTTCTTCCTCCAATCATGATAAGATCCATTGAAATCGTCTTACTTCGCGACCTCAAGCTTAGCGGTTCACACTTTCCAAACAACTCCACATCTCAATCAAATTCCTACTATAGGAATGATCATACTTAGGTACTAAACCTACTCCCTGTTATCCTTCTAAGGGTAGATCGTCCCTTACTTGCCCCTTGGGTTGAGGGTGATAAGTTGGGTTTTAGCCTCAACTTGGTCCTCAACACTTACAATAAACTTTGCTGATAAACGTTGGTAAACTTTGGGTTTACTTCTCCACTGCATAGTAGATCTTAACAGGTAAGCAAGGTACCTTCCCCGTTAGCACGACATCGATTATCCCAATGGATTACAAACTCCTGGAGGTCCTGGTAAACTCATAAAGGGCTTTATTGCGACGCCATCATCTTAACAAGAAAGATCTCCAACAGTAAGTTTTGAAAATGATGTACTCGGATAATTCTGACATTCTTATATGAATAGAATACCAATCCTCATGGCTCAGGAGATATGACAATGATGTTTTGAAAAGGTACATGGTGGAATTGGTCAACAACTGATAAGTTTTTATCGACTATAATGAGACAGTCTTAAGGATTCTCAAGAAGAGATTTTTTTTCTCTTTTTTTTTAAGGAAAGAAATATCTTGATTTCATTTTCACAAGGCATAGAGAAGAATTTCATCAATTTGATAGATATATGAATATCTGGTATGGAAAAAGATTCTTCAGTTAGGTTCGTGGGTGTAAAGATGCATAGCTAATACAAATTTACAACCAAGACTCTAATAAAGTTCCTTCTTTCTCAAGAGCTTCCAATGGATTAGGAATTCAAAGATGAAGAATTCCAATCATTGAGAGAATTTGATTCGAATAACAACTTCATGAAAGAAGAGTAATATGCCTCAAAACCAAGCTGGATCACATAAATTAAAGAAAAGAGACTGAAACAAATTTTACCCAAGGAACATTTGTTCTCAAAGATCACAAGTTTCATACACCAACTGAAAAGAGCAAAAACATATGAAACTCCATAGAGTCAAACACCAAAAGAACATCAAAATACGGTTATACTTAGAATCCGTTACAGTAGAGGATGACTGAACAATGTTAGGACAGTTCAAGCAACCAGAATTTATAATAACTGGCTTAGCAGTTAGTGTTGAAACAATTAGATCATATGATAACGAAGAAATAGGCAAGTTTAGAAGTTTTACACGATCCATCGGAATGGAAGAATGCATCACCCCCGAATCAAAAAGTACAGTTAAAAGATTACCGCTATGTCACATTTATCTTGTACGAGATTGTCAGAGTTTGAAGCCTCCGCTCCGCTCATAGTGTAAACCCTTTCTTAAGCAGTCGACTTGTGGGCTCTGGTGTGGTTGACAACTAGTTCACGTTTTGGTGCTCTGCAATCCTTTTTCCGGATGTCCAAAACGATCGCAGTTGAAACACTTCATTCCTCACTTCGAGCAAGCATCAGCCATGTGACTCGAGTCACCACAGTTGTATCATCTCCTCTCTTGGCCTTGGCTTTGGTTTCTCTGGTCTCCAGTTCCAGTTCCAGAAGTGCCGGAACGATATGGTTGCTGACCCTGGTTGTTGCTTGGTGGTCGAAAGTATGGTTTCCTTTGATCCTATTTTCCTATTTGGTTCTGATTCTGATTTGGGTTCTTAAAGCGAGAGGGTCCTCCAACATTCCCTTTGTTGTCTCTTCCCTTCTGCATTGATAAGCCTCTAGCTTATCTAGTTTTATAACTAGTAAGACTGTGGTTTATGTGCTAATTATTTGAGTTCAATCTTGTTTTCGCCCAAATTTGACCTTGTTTTGTTCCTAAGTTAGACTTTGACTCGATTTATGTATTTTTAGTAGTTTTTAGTCTATTTGGAGTAGAATTACGCTTTTTGTTTCTTTTTATGTTTCAGGTTAGAAGTGAAGCTCCTAGAGTCAAGGAAAATGAAGAAAACAGTGGAAATTGGCATTCTGGAGATACTCGCCCCGCGAGAGGCTGCTCGCCACGCGAGCCTGAAGACCAGCTGAGCAACAACAGTCATCCTTTCTGTCTCGCCTCGCGAATCATGAATTCCTGGAGGACAGAGACCATCACGGCCTAGCCGTGATGAAGGTCACAGCCGTGACAAACTGGAAATTGAAGTCTCGCCCCACGAAACATCCCCTCGCCTCGCGAGAGTCCAATTTGAAAGCGCGCCATTTTTAATGTTCGCCTCGCGAGAGCGCGCAGATTCTGAATCCTATATATTGTTGTTTTAGGGCAGAATTTAGGAGCTTTTGGATTCTCCACTGTTTTGTAGCGTTTTGGGACGAAAGTCTTGTACTCTGGAGCTGCGTCTCCTTCTTTTATTTTCTTATTTTACAATGGTGATTATGGCCGATTGCTTGTGTGTCTTCACGGGCATGAGGAACTAATCCCCTTATCTAAGGGATCAATGAAACCACCCATGGCGGTATAGTGTTCGATGTGATGTATGTCTCTCTCCTCTAACTCAATTCTTGTTTTCCAATTCTGATTTCATTGCGTTGATCATATGCTTGCGTGATTGACTAGTTAAACGTGTTGAGGCTGATAGGCAATTCGCGTTTTAGAACTTGAATTGGGAACATTGATCGAATATTGCACGAGAGTGAGTAGGAGATTAGTGCAACCTTATAGGGAACAAGATTTAATCGAGTTTGATTATTTAGTTATGAGACCTAGTAGGTAATTAATTCAATCGTCGAATACGTCCTATTGAGCACGACAGTGGATTTAGGAGAATTTGGGGGTCTTGGTTGACATTGTAATTGAACTTAGGGAGAAAACATCATCACTTGGGTACTATGCATGATTGGGTAGGTGGAATTGTGACCTTAGATATTTAATTTCTGATTTTAATACCTTAGTTTTATTTGATTCGTATTGATTTGAACTTGCAATCCTATTTTCTCTCCAATCTCAACCACTTTCTGTTACTTGACCAAACGTATCGAACTTCTCGCGAATTAGTCGTATTGGTAGCCCAATCCTTGTGTTCGACCTCGGTAAATTCTTACCGTGTTTATTTTATTACTTGCGACACCCGGTACACTTGCCGGTGACTCAACAAGTTTTTGGCGCCGTTGCCGGGGATTGGCACCACCAATTTTTCTAATTTTTTTTTTGGGAAGTTTGATTACTTGGTTAAGTTATTTTTATTTTTATTTTATGTTAATTTCTCTCTACTTCTTTGATTCCACTTGGTCTTGCCTTGTTTTTGTATGCGAGGTACCCTTTCACAAGAGGACTTGCTATTTGATTCGGAGATCACTAGGACCGAGAAGCGTTTAAGGAAAGAAGCCAGAGATCGAAAGAGGCTTGAAGCAATTAATTCTGAGAGGATGGCAGAAGAAAACCCTCCTCCTCCTCCTCCTCCTCGTTACAAGCCTCTCTTCGAGTACGATCTACCCAACCTGGATGATTGTGCTTCTTCTATCGTGAGGGGCAACCTGAATACAGATTCCTTCAGAGTGGAAGGATGTGTCACAGCCCAGATCCGGGAGAATCAGTTTGATGGGAGCAGCAAGCAAGACCCCACAGACACATCACTCACTTCCTTGAAGCTTGTGACATGCAAAAGACAAGAGGAGTTACTCAGGATGAGTTTCGCTTGCGGCTATTCCTTCTCTCTCTTAGGGACGTCGCTCACGATTGATTTGACAGCTTGGATAGGAACAGTATCAGAACTTGGGAGCAAATGGCACAAAAGTTCCTAACTAAGTATTTTCCTCCTCAGAAAGCGGCACAAGCAAGAGTAGCCGTTACATCTTTCAAGCAGACAGAAGGTGAAACTTATAATGAAGCTTGGGAGAGGAACAATGTGCTCTTGAGAAGATGTCCTTCAGCTTTCTTTGACCCGGTCTCCAAGGTTCAACATTTCTGTAACGGGTTAAGGGGGCGCTATCAGATGAATTGTGATGCCGCAGCTGGCGGTTCCTTTTCTTATTTATCAGCTGAGGATGGATGGGCATTGTTGGAAAAGATGTCGTACAATGATTACAACCGTGGTAGGGAAACCTCAAGTGGAGTCAGTTCTACAGCAATGGAAGCCATTCTTGAGCAAAATAAACCGTTGAAGATGCAAATGGCGGCTTTGTCTGAGAACAAGAAGGTGAACGTGATACACGAGGGAATGCCTCCGGGTTCAAAATTGTAATGGAAGTCATGACATTCAGAACTGTCCGTTCAACTTCTCTCGAGAACATGTGGACTCATGCCACAATTTCTATGACAGTGTGCCCCAGAACAACTATCAGAGGAACAGTCAGAATCAGAATAGGGGTTATATGAGGAGAGACCATCCGGGTTTCACTTGGAGTAATGCTAGTGGTGGTCTAGCCGGGCAACAACAACCCCAACAGAGTTGGCAACAACAACCTCAACAGGGTCAGAGGCCAAACTGTGGGATCCATCAGCACTATACTCAGCAGGCTCTTCCGGGGCCTAATCAATTACAAATAACTGATGGTGGAAGGCAACCATGGGAGTTGGCTTTTGAGAAGATGAGTGCGACAGTTGAGAAGTTGTCGATCAATACAAGCACAACCATTGACAAGTTGGTGACTCATACAGGGTCGGCAATTCAGAATCTAGAGACGCAGATTACCCAGCTCGCAAAGCAACTAAATGAGCGTCTCCCAGGCACTTTCCCATGTGATACCGAGAACAACCCTAAGAACCAATGCAATGCCATAACAACTAGAAGCGGTAGGGTGTTGGGATATGACAGGGGTGCAACTAGTTCTCAGGAAGTTGAGGAAGAACAACCACATGTTGAGGAAGAGCAACCCAAGAAAGGGGAATTGGCAAGTGACAAGGCACCGGAGCAAGGGGGAGGTTAAAACTTGTAGATGAAGAGTTCCGAAAGAAGAAGTGGGTTGAACCCCAGGACTTCCCGCCCTACATGAAGGTACCGTATCCTGAAAGATTGAAGAAGCCTCAACAAGATAAACAGTTCAATAAATTCCTTGATGTCTTCCGCAAACTTCAAATTAACATTCCATTTGCGGAAGCCTTGGAACAAATGCCATCTTATGCCCGGTTTATGAAGGAGCTTCTCTCCAAGAAGCGGAGAATAGTGGATGAGGAAACGGTTGCTTTGACCGAGGAGTGTAGTGCTATTCTTCAAAGAAAACTGCCTCCAAAGTTGAAGGACCCCGGTTCTTTCTCTATACCATGCACCATTGGGGGGATGACTCTAGGGAAGGCATTGTGTGATTTAGGGGCAAGCATCAACTTGATGCCCCTCTCTATGATGAAGAGGTTGGGGATCAAAGAAGTCAAGGATACACGGATGTCACTCCAACTCACCGATCGTTCTATAAAATATCCTTATGGAGTGGTCGAAGACTTGTTAGTGAAGGTGAACAAGCTCATATTTCGGGCGGACTTTGTGGTGCTTGATATGGATGAAGACGCCGAGATCCCTCTCATATTGGGTAGGCCCTTCTTGGCCACTGGGGGTGCTTTGATAGATGTAAAACAAGGGAAACTCACTCTAAGGGTGCAAGATGATGAGGTAGTCTTCAATGTCTTTGAAGCAATGAAGCACCCTGCTGAGAGGTTGGATGTGTATCGAGTGGATATGGTGGACTCAACTGTCAAGGCAAAGGCAAAGGCAACTAGAGAAGCCCATGGTTCTTCACTTGCACAAGTGTTGGTAAAATCCCATGATGATGATAGTGAGGAAAAAGACCCTTTGGGGGATGAGGTCTATCCTGAGTGGTTAAAAGACAGGGAAGCATTACCGAGTCTCCCAGAGGATGAAGGTGCAAGGGAAAAGCTCAACAAGGAAGGGATGAAAGAAGCTGTGCGTGAGGAAGTGATTAAACCTTTAGAGGTCGGAATCATCTATCCAATCTCGAATAGTAGTTGGGTTAGTCCAATTCGTGTGGTCCCAAAGAAAGGTGGCACAACCGTGGTGGTCAATGAAAGCAATGAATTGATCCCAAAAAAGACCATCACAGGGTGGAGAGTACGTGCCGATTATAGAGGGGTGTTGAACTTAAATGAGTTGTCCGGGAACCGCATACAAGCATATAAAAAGGCAAGAACCTACAAAAAGCGGACTAAGGCGTGGCATGGAAAGCAAGATCTTCTTCCGGATTAACCCTTAGGGGTGACTTGAGTCAGGCTCGAGACGTTAAACAAGCGCTACTTGGGAGGCAACCCAAGATAGATATCCTTTATTATTTTTAAGTTTTTGTCATTTTCTCTTCTAAAAAAAAAAACCAGATTTGCCTCGCGAATCTAGTGTGGCCCCGCGAGACAGAAGCCCTAAATCTCATAGGCTTACTCACACTTCTGTCTCGCGTCGCGAGGTTCACTTTCGCCCCGCTATTCTGGGAATCATCAGCTGGTGGAATTCCAGATTCGCCTCGCGAGCTATTACTCGCTGCGCGATTCTGGAAAATGTGAAGAACAATTTTTCCATATTTGCCTCGCGAGTGATTTCTAGCCTCGCGAATCTGTAATTAGGGTTTTCAATTTGGGGCAGAATTTAAAATTCGAGTCGCGAGGGTCTTCTCGCCTCGCGAAATCTAAAAATTATATAGCCCCGCGAGCGGATCGCGAAGCATTTCGCGACCCTTCACTGTTCTCTCTCTCTCTCTCTTGTGGTTCACTGTTCAACTTCCCCTCCCACTCAGCTCACTCACTCTCACACTCTCACCCTCACGCATTCACGCTCATTCATCTCTGCAAGGGTAAGACATCTCACTTGAACTCAATCTGCCCTTGTTCATGCTCTGTGGAATGCAAACAGACACACCACACACTTTGCACAAAATGTCTGTATAACTGGTAGTAGGGTAGATTCCATGATCATAACCTTGTCTAGTCCCTTTGTTATAAATATTCTGAAATACTGGTTTATGAACTGTACTGGGACTTTTCTGATTTTCAGGTTATGGCTCCGCCTAAGAACGCCGAGAAGCAGCAGGTTAAGCGCAAAAAGCGCGCATCTGCTCAGGGGGACGACGTAGTGTTGCCTTCAGGGCCGGGCGCCTCCTCTAGGGCCACCTCCTACTCTCCCAGGTTCCGCTCTCCTGATCACAGGCAGCATTGGGACCTGGTGGTGAGGAAGGAGATGGTTTTAGAGCGGCGTGTGTCCCTGGTGGGCAACAACTATGCCAGCGTCTCCGGGCAGATTCGCAACCGAGGTTGGGAGATGTTGGCTGATCTTCCTCACCGGTATGATATCAAACTGGTGCAGGAATTTTACGCCAACGCTCTCAAACTCGAGATTACAGATCCGAGTTGCGTGACGCAGGTTCAAGGGGTCCCCATTACATTCACCGCATCAGACATTAACTCATGCCTGGGGATCCCCATCGGAGAGGAGGCCTGCGAGTACGAGCAGCTTCCCGCGGTGCAGGGCCTAGCTCAGGCCATTGTGGACACTTGCTGTGTCCAAGGAGCAGCATGGGAGATGGGGACGTCGGGGAACCTTTTGAGGTTGAGGACGCAGGACCTCACCCCAAATTCTAAGGTCTGGTCGGCGTTCTTACACGCCAACCTTAGAGTGAGCTCGCATGAGTCCACAGTCACCGCTGCCAGAGCCCATCTCCTCTACGGCATTCTCACAGGTTGCACGATTAACGTCGGGGGAGTCATCGCCACAGACGTCCAGATGAAGGCGAACTCTCGAGTATTGAAGGAGAGCCTGGGTCATGGGCTGCTGATCACCGAGCTTATCCACCGGGTGGGGGTGCCGATGAGTACCGTGATGGAGAAGGTCCCACGGCAGCCCATTGACAGGGAGTACATCCGGCGTTTCTGCTACGTAGCCCCGGCCGCACCTAGGAGGCCGCCACCCCTACCCATTCAGAGGCCGCGATCATCAGACATGGCTCTGCTCTTGCAGAACCAACAGACTATGAGGCGGGATCAGGAGGTGCTGCGGGAGTTTTTCAGAGAGATGTCATTGGCCCAGCAGGAGGGTCGGGTGCCCGTATACCCCTCCGAGGAGGAGTTGTCCCCTCGGCTTGGGTGGCAGGACTACCCTGGGGACCAGGGTGCTATGCCACAGGGGGGGTGCCTGAGGGACCAAAGGATGAGGAGGCACCGGATGACCAGGCTGACCCGACGGACGACATTGATTTTGATCAGTGATCCAGGCCCCTGCATTATTTTGTTTAGAATTCTAGTTAGTAGTTCGATATGGTTGTACATTATAGCTAGCTAGAAACTTTGTTTACTGACCTTTCACTGGCAAACTTGGAATACCGTGTGTGTATATATATATATATATATATATATATATATATATATATTGTATGGTATTGCTTTAACTTTCATGTTTGCTTGTGAATGGATCAACATGGAGAGCCCAGATTGGATGAGGATGGGGCCAAAACTAGCCACGCTGTGAGGTGGGGTAGTAGAGAGATGGAAAGAGGCAAGGAATTCAACTGAAAGCATGGGGTCCGCTTGGACCCCCCTTGAGATAAAAATTTCTATCCTTGCTCTTTTCTATTCTTTCTCCTTTTGTTTTCTTTTCTTTTCCCTTTTCCTTTTGTTTTTGAATGTCGCTCTTGAATAATTTGAGAAGATCAAGAGTATGTGTAAGAATGTTGTGTCGGCAAGCTTGTTGGATTTTAATTAAATTTAGCATAGATTGATTGCATGAATTATCTTGACCATTGATGATTTCCCCCTAGGTTCTGAAAATAGAAAAATTGATCCCCATGTGAAAAATTGAAAACTGAACTTTGAGAATTTTATTGTGATTGCTTGATTTATGACAAGTTTGGGGTGAGGGGGTGCACACACTAGGAATTGTATCTCGGTCAAACAATTTGCAAAATGTCCAGGTGAGGATTTGAGCCTCCAACTTTGTTTTTGATTGTGTGAATCACTTTTAAGTTGCACTTTCCGGGATTTGCTTGAATCTCTTCATGGTTTGCATGTTTATGTGTTGCATCAAATGATTTAGGCAATTTTATTTGAAATAGCTACTTGGACTAAAAAGAACCATCCCTAATGAGTGTTCCCTAGTTAGCCACATTGAGCCTAATTAACCTATTGTTTCTTGATGACCCTATACTATAAGCCAAAATCTGAAAAAAAAACCATGTTAACCCAATCTTAGGATTAGGAGAGCATGGAAGCTTAGCAAGAGAAGGGTTGTGAGAAACTAAGTTTGGGGTGGCTACAAGGTGATATGTCATTTTGGGTTGAGAAAAAGAAAAATAAAGGTTGAAATTCAAAGGCAAAAAAAAAAAATTGCCAAAAGAAAAGGGGCAAAACAAAAAGATTAGCAAGGAAAAGGCTGTTGTCACCCGAGGCAAGAAGGAAAAATGGAAAAAAGGAATTTCAGTGGAGATTCGATGTGTCGAATGTTTGTACTCTCTTAGTTCCTAGAGATTTAAGCCTAATATCCTTGAATATCCTACCCTTAGCCAAGCCTCATTACAACCTTTAAAAGACCTTTTGATGTTGCATGCATGTTTTCGTGGGAACTATTTTTGAGATGAAAATCAAATTCATGGGAAGTGCTCTTGATATGTGAAATTGAGTAGAAAGTTGATAGCCTAGACGAATTTGAGTGAATGAGTGAAATTTTACATACCCTTGTGAGGAAGGCAAATGTTTGAAATTGGTGATCTTCCTTTTGTGTGTGACTTTAATCCTCAACTTAGATTAATGATTGCATGAATGATGAAGTTCTCAATTGTTTAAAGTAAATGAATGTGGGGATTACATGGATGCAAGGGGGGAATTCATTGAAGGAAAAACTGTTTTGTTAAGATTGCATGAAATTTGTGCGAAATTGATTGAATCTTTAAGCTTACCAAGTCTTGAGTCTTTTTGAGTTTTAGCTTGCTTGGGGACAAGCAAGGTTTAAGTTTGGGGTGTTTGATAAGCCTCTGGCTTATCTAGTTTTATAACTAGTAAGACTGTGGTTTATGTGCTAATTATTCGAGTTCAATCTCGTTTTCGCCCAAATTTGGCCTTGTTTTGTTCCTAAGTTAGACTTTGACTCGGTTTATGTATTTTTAGTAGTTTTTAGTCTATTTGGAGTAGAATTACGCTTTTTGTTTCTTTTTATGTTTCAGGTTAGAAGTGAAGCTCCTAAAGTCAAGGAAAATGAAGAAAACGGTGGAAATTGGCATTCTGGAGATACTCGGCCCGCGAGAGGCTGCTCGCCACGCGAGCCTGAAGACCAGCTGAGCAACAACAGTCATCCTTTCTGTCTCATCTTGCGAGAGGCTGCTCGCCTCGCGAATCACGAAGACCTGGAGGATAGAGACCATCACGGCCTAGCCGTGATGAAGGTCACGGCCGTGACAAACTGGAAATTGAAGTCTCGCCCCGCGAAATATCCCCTCGCCTCGCGAGAGTCCAATTTGAAAGCACGCCATTTTTAATGTTCGCCTCGCGAGAGCGCGCAGATTCTGAATCCTATATATTGCTGTTTTAGGGCAGAATTTAGGAGCTTTTGGATTCTCCATTGTTTTGTAGCATTTTGGGACGAAAGTCTTGTACTCTGGAGCTACGTCTCCTTCTTTTATTTTCTTATTTTACAATGGTGATTATGGCCGATTGCTTGTGTGTCTTCACGGGAATGAGGAACTAATCCCCTCGTCTAAGGGATCAATGAAACCACCCATGGCGGTATAGTGTTCGATGTGATGTATGTCTCTCCCCTCTAACTCAATTCTTGTTTTCCAATTCTGATTTCATTGCGTTGATCATATGCTTGCGTGATTGACTAGTTAAACGTGTTGAGGCTGATAGGCAATTCACATTTTAGAACTTGAATTGGGAACATTGATCGAATATTGCACGAGAGTGAGTAGGAGATTAGTGCAACCTTATAGGGAACAAGATTTAATCGAGTTTGATTATTGAGTTATGAGACCTAGTAGGTAATTAATTCAATCGTCGAATACGTCCTATTGAGCACGACAGTGGATTTAGGAGAATTTGGGGGTCCTGGTTGACATTGTAATTGAACTTAGGGAGAAAACATCATCACTTGGGTTCTTAAAGCGAGAGGGTCCTCCAACATTCCCTTTGTTGTCTCTTCCCTTCTGCATCTGCTCGACCTTCCTACACTTCTCTACTAAAGCCTGGAAATTCCTGATTTCCAGCGGTAGTACTGACTCCTTGATTTTGAAGCGTAGTCCTCCTTCAAATTTCTCGCACTTCCAGTCTTCATTTGGGTTGTTTCGGAAGAAACGGAAATACTTGGCAAGTGATTCAAACTTTGCCACGTATTCCCCAACAGTCACATCCCTCTGGTGTAGATGCAGAAACACTTGCTCCTTTTCAGTTCGAGCACTTTGAGGAAAATACTTGTTCAGAAACCTATCGTGGAATACTTCCCAAGTAATCTCCTGTTGTTCAGCTTCCAGTAGCTGCTTGGTGCCCTTCCACCAATATTCGCATCTCCGACCAGCAGGAAAGTAGCGTAGGGTAACTTTACTCCCTCTGGTGTGTGGATCAGCTCAAGTATTTTCTCCAGCTCTTTAATCCACAGATCGGCCTTTGCAGGATCCACATCTCCATCGAACTGAAATGGATTCTAGAGCCTGAAAGCAGTCAGATTCTTGCCTTTAGCTGCTTGTTCAGCCCTCATCTGCTCTTGTTGGTTCTTAGCAGCCATTGTTGCCGTTTGGAAAGCAATCGCAGCAGCAACATCATCCATTACCTGTGCCGCAAAGTCCATTCCACCACTGCCTCTTCCGCGTCCACGTCCAAAACCTGGTTCCTTTCTAACCTATAAGACAAAATCAGCTAGACTGTAACCAGAAGCCGAAAAGTATAATTACGCGCTTTAAAACAAATTACTTCTAAGAAGTAATTCAATCAACATTCATCCACTGATCGGGAGTTCTCACAAGGTCTCGACAAATTCAGAATCCCATCAAAACACACGTACTCGTGTGCCAACACACATTGTTTCTACAAGGAAACAATACAAACACGATCTAGACAGAGATCACACAACAAAAACATAACAGACCTATTCCCCAAGGTTCCCGAAAGACTCGACCAGCTCTGATACCAGTTGTAACACCCCCTTGGGCATTACTACGTAACACTTACGGAATTAAATAAAAAAGGAAATTTGCTGGTTGCTTTCGAAAAGTTTATTCAATATAAGTTGATCAAACTCAATTGCCATAATATGGCATACGTGGTAAATTTTCCATAGCACACTATCCAATACAGGATGCAGTGATCAATCTTATGGATTTCATAGCACACTATCCAATTTAGGATGCAGTGATCAATCTTATGAATTCATTGTCCATCGAGGCATAATGCTACCACTTGATGTGAATACCCCGTCCATCAAGGCATCACTCCTAACAATGATTGGCATGTCTGCCAAAATGCATGAAAACCAATTGTTCTCAATGTTTTCTTTGTGTTCAATCTTTTATTGTTGAAGCTCAAAGGCTAACGACTATTCATAAATTTAATTATTTGAAATATCCAACATCAACACGGGACACGCAGTCCGAGTGCTCAATCACAACGCCTTAGACCGACGCACCAGTCTTGGGCTTGTGGTCATAGAAAACATCATTCATCTCTAACATCGTTGTCTCACATTGTGAGTAGGACATTCAGTCCATAACATCAGGATACGGATCAAAGATCTACGTGTAATTATAGAACACTAGAAGCGACGTCTCGCGAACTAGATTCATCTTTCAAAGTGTTCTTACTTTTCGTTCAGTGAAACACAAATACAAAAAGGAAACCTTGGCAACTTATCCAAGTTACTGGAAAATTTTCGAAAACATTTACTATAAAATCTTTTCATTAGAAAACCATTTATAATCATTTTAAGAAATCTACTTTCTCTTGAAACCCCCCCTTTTTTTTTTCAAAAACAACTTTAGAACTTCATCCAATCCATTTCTCAAATTCATTTCTAAATAAAGTCAAATATTTTTCAAAGGTTTTTCTTCCATAAAATACATATTTTCTAAATGGCTTTCTATTGTACAAAATCTTTACTCATAAGAAAATGGCTTTCCTTTGGCTTGAAAATATTTTAACAAATGTTCTAAGGATTCCCATCTTTCAAATAATTTTATTACTTGCATACTTACTTTCCAAACCACATTCTTAAATCAAAGAAATTTCCAAATAAACACATTTGTTTTCAGGGTTCTCTTTAAAGCTTATCAAGGCTTTTAATCTCACAATTAATTGAGCACCGACGAATGTCAGGCTTCTTAGACATCAATCAACAATAGTATATTATTCACTTCAACAGTATAACAAATAAAACAGTTCATGCCATATATTCGAGTTTACAGTGCATCATCAGATAAGTCATCAAGTTCAGACACTTTAGCACAAACAGTTCAATCATATAAATCATTTCAAATAATCTCAACAGACTTAAGACACCTCACAGATCACCTAGTAACACATATAGCTATTTGGGAAAAATCCCTCAGGTAAGCTCCCCTTACCTAATTTCAAAGCAAATAAAGTCTTTCGTTCTTTGTTGAGTGCTACGATCTTCCTCGATTCACTTCGCGACGGAAGTCCCTTGAAGGTTCCAACACATAGAACAAGCTAAAAATCAACCAAGAACACTAAACTCTTAGTGTTTAAGGTTTTCAAAAATTATATAACTCATGGATTAATGATCCTTAAGTGTTAGAGATTCATAATCAATTATCATTTTTCAAAGATTGAAAAAAAAAAATCTCTCTAAGTCCAACACTTAGAGTTTCGGCCTTCACTCACAAAATAGGCTAGAAATTATCAAACTTTCCAAGCTTTTAGATTTAACCACAAAAGGTACAAAAGAGCTCAAATCAATGATCATACTTTGAAAATCAAAACAAAACTTCCTTGCTCCAAGAACACCTAGGTTCGGCCTCTCTAGGATAAATAGGATAGAGATTTTTGTTTGATACAAGCTCTTAGATTATGAAAGTAGAGGTCATTAGAAGTTCATAGAAAGTGGTTTCAACTCAAACATATATTTCTACAATTTTCTAGAGATTTTAGAAGTTAAAAGAGCTTTAAGAACATTTTAAGAAAACATAGAGTAAACTCATGAAATAAAAGCAAGAACTTAAAAAAGAAGAGTATAGGAGTGTTACCCTTGAAGCTAGGAAGAAAAACTTGTGAAGGCTTGAAGCTTGAAAATGTGTAAAAATGGTAGCTTTTTGAGTTAGAACTTGAAGTAGAAGAAGAAAATGAAAGTCGAGTGATGAAGTGTGTATATATATAGAGTGAGGGTGAGAGTGGCGCATGGAGAGAGGGAGGGAGAGAAACTTGGGCTCCAAGTTGGCTTAAGGAGTGTTTGGTTGGAGGATGTGAGAGAGAAAAAAAAGCTTTGGAATATAATATAGTATAATTTTGAAAAGTGTAATGATGATACTTTTTGATGTGACATGAGCCATCCATCAAGTAGTCATCCATGTCCCCTCAGGTCACTTCATCTCCTTTTTATGCTCCTTACTCTGCTCCATTGCATATCCGGTTGCACTTCCGGTCGTATTTCGTCCTGAATAAATGTATATTTTGGTTCCAAACAAGAATTTTCGAAAATTTCCAAGATTATACCCAACATCACAAAAACACTAACCGTTTAGTTCACAGTTCAAAATTAGGGTTTCTGCTCAGAAAACTTTTAATATCTGTGAAAATGCAAACCGGCTTTCGTCTGAATTTTCAACCGAAAATTTTATCACGAGTTTCTACGGTGAGGTAGAACAAGACAATAATTTTAGTTTATCTAAAATCATTCTCTGGATTTTATTAAAAATAAACACATATAAACATGTATTTACTGTTATAGATAAACAGGAAAATCTAGGCGTTACATTATGAACATCGAATTGATGAAGGTACCAATTATTAGAAGATGCAATAGCTAACAAGAGTCTAATAGTAGTAACCTTAGCAACGGGTGAGTAAGTATCAAAGTAATCAAGGCCTTCATTTTGATTAAATCCCTTAGCCACTAAACGGGCTTTGTATCTTTCAATAGTGTCATCGGCTTTATACTTAATACTATAAACTCATTTACATCCTATGGCAATTTTACCTTCAGGAAGAGTTGTAAACATCCAAGTATTATTAGAAGTAAGTGTAGCAAGTTCAGAATTCATTGCTTGAACCCAATGATCTTGTTTACATGCCTCATTATAAGTTCTAGGTTCAATGTTAGATGAAATAGCAAAGGTGTAATGCATGTGAGAAGAAGATATATTAGAATAAGAAAGAACACTAGATAAGGGATATCTAACAGAGGTGTGTGCATGAGATGAAATAGAATTACAGTGGAAATCTTGTAAATAAGAGGGAGAAGTCCGAGTTCTTACAGACCTTCTCAGGGGGGCAGGATCTGCAGCTGCAGGCATTTGAATATTGGCAGGAACATGATCAAATATAGGTGCATTGTGACCAGGGTGTGTTGGTGCAATATTGTGCATAGAAGGTGAGTGTGCAGCATCAGGAGAATGTTGTGTAGTAGTTTCAGTAGGTGATGAATGTGCAATATGATTAGAATCATGCAAAGTAGTATGTTATGTAGAAATGTCAATATAATCAAAGAGGAAAGAATGATCAACATTAGATAAATCACAATCATAATGCATGGAATTAGAGGCAGACTTGTAAGGAAAATAAGTTTCATAAAAAATAGCATTTCTAGAGATAAGAAAATCATGTGAGTGTAAATCATAAAGGATGTAGCCCTTAGTGCTAGGTTTATAACCTAGGAATAAGCACTTTCGAGCCCTAGAATCAAGTCTGTGCCTTTGTTGAGTGAGGGTAGAAGCAAAAGCAAGGCAACCAAAGACCTTAAGGTTCATAAAGGTGGGAGGTGTGTTATGCAACATTTCAAAAGGGGTTTTGTTGTTTAAAACCGGGCTAGGCAACCCATTTATTAAGTGTACAGAGTGACAAAGGGCATAGTTCCAAAAATCTTTTGGTAAATTTGATTGAAAGAGTAATGCCCTAGTCACATTGAGAAGATGCCTATGTTTCATCTCAACAATGGAGTTTTGTTGAGGGGTTTCCACATAAGAGGTTTGGTGGATAATTCCAAGAGAAGAATAATAAGATGGCATGGAAAATTCCTTGCCATTATCAGTCCTTATCATCTTTATTTTGGTAGAAAATTGTGTGGAAACTAAGTTAAAGAAATGTGTAATGCAAGTACGAGTATCAGATTTAGTTTTCAGTAAATATATCCAAGTATAACGACTGTAATCATCAACAATAGTTAGAAAATAATTGTGTCCTTGAATAGAAGCTCTACTTAGGGGACCCCAAATATCCATATGCAAAAGAGAAAAGGGATGCAAAGAATGAGAATCACTTGTAGGGAAGGGTAATCTAGCCTGTTTAGCAAAATGGCAACAATCACATATAAATATTTTATTGAAATAAATGTAAGGAAAAGTATTACAAAGTTGCTGTAAAATGAGGGAGGAGGGGTGACCTAATCTAAAGTGCCATAGATCAAAAGAAACAGATGGCATGTCACTAGTATTATTAACTAAACTAAAGGATTTGTGTTTACTGAAAAAAGCTGGGATTCCATGAAAAATGTAAAGATCATTATGGACCTCAGCTTGCCCAATCATCCTCAGGGTAGACAGAGCCTGTATAATGCAAGAATCAAAAGTTAAAAGAAGTTGTCAATTTAGATAAGAACTAAGTTTGTTAATGGAGATGAGATTAAAATGGAACTCAGGAATAAAAAGGACATCAGTTAAAAACAAATCTTTAGTAAAGAAAACGGTACCAGAATATTTTGCAAAAAGAATCGTACCATTAGGAAGTTTAATAGAAACGGGAGCTATCAATTTATGAGAGGTCACTAGAAACGGGAGCATTCAATATATGGGCAAATGTGGTCACTAGATCCCGAATCTAGGATCCAAGTGAAGAAAGGGGAAATATAGTTACCTGATTTGGAGACACCCGAAACTATATGGTGACCGGTGTCCGAAGAATGGGCTTACTCACTGTGTTTACTGCCGAATTGGAGTCATTCTTGGAGCTGTGAATCATGTGGAGCAAATGCTGATATTCATCCTTTGAGAGAGTAAAGGAAGGCTCACTGTGAACAGGGTTGGCAGGGGTTGAGGGATACTCATTCTTGGGTACATCAGGTGTAGTGGCGGCTAACTGAGGAGATGAATTGGAATTTCTTTGACGGTAACCAGGTGGAAACCCGTGTTTGAATTAGCAATTATCGACGGTATGGTTGGTACGATTACAATATGTACACAGCATCGGGGACCTAGGGTTATTGCGGCCTCTGCCTCACCCCTGAGATGGTGGCAGTCGGCCTTGAGTAAAATTGGGCGCGGCTAGGGCTGTTGAATTAGGGAGAATTGGGGATTTTCTTTCTTCTTGTGAAACCATGGAATATGTTTCACTGATCGATGGTAAGGGATTCATGATAAGGATTTGACTGCGAATAGATTGATATGTCTCATTGAGACCTTTCAAGAAGCATATAACGTGTTCCTTATCTTTGTATAGTTGAACTGATTTGCTCAAATCACAGGTGCAGGTATGAATGCAAGAACAAGAAAGGGTGGGTCGAAGAAATTCGAGTTCATACCAGAGGATTTGCATGTCAGTAAAGAAGGTAGAGAGAGATCGCTCACCCTGTTTCATGGAGTGGAGTTCTTGGAGGAGATCCGACATACGAAAGTGATTGCCACGAGTAAATCGAACCTGAAGATCGAGCCATAAGTCGCGAGCAGCATCGAAGGAAGCGGTGCTCTGTGAAATTTGGGGGGATAGGTTTCTGGTGATCCAAGAAATGATCATGTGGTTGCATCTTTGCCATGCATCAAAGAGGGGATCTGAAGCTGCAGGTGGAGAGATGGATCCATTGATGAATTTGATTTTATTTTTGGAGGCGAGGGCCCTGAGCATCGCACGACTCCAATGGTAGAAATTTTCACCATGCAAAAGGGTGGAGAAACAAGAACATACCCTGGATTTTCACCGGGATGAAGGAAATAGGGGCTTGAAGGGTTTTGGGAGGGATTGGATGGTGGTTGCGGCGGCGGTGGATTATTATCGGAACCATCATTGGTGGTGGGTCTCGGACTCTCTGGAGGGATATCGGTCATGAGAAGAAAAGAAAGAACAATGCGGAAGCTTATGTGTGGTAAGAGAAAACTGATACCATATTGATATGTTGATAGAATGGAAACTGAAAATGTATATTGATATCGTGAATTAAAGTACATAGAGAAGAAGTGTTATATAGCACTTCTGTTATCAAGAAAATAAGAAAAGGACTAAGTCAAATAACAGATTGGACTTAGTCTTATCTATCTAATTAACTAATATGATAAGCAAAGATTATAACTGACTAACAACATGATAAAGAGATAATAACAGAAATATAATCTATCCTGATAGTTATGAACAGGTAATGCTTCTATGCTTCTTCAATCTGCCATATTTCAGGAAATGCTTCTTTGATATTATGAATGCTATTCAGAGCATGGTCAACACCAGGCACCAAATCTGAATGCTCCACCTGCCATTAATATGTTAGTTTGCGTTACATATGAAGTTATGAACACATATGGTGGAGCCAAATAAGAAGCATTGATAGCAAATTATAGCTTACAATAACAGTGTGAAGTCCGGCTGCATTTTCACTTGTAACATTTCTAGCACTGCCATCAAGGAAAATCTCAAAAGATAGAAGAAAAAATATTATGAATTGATTCCAAGAGTTTTGGAAGGAACTAAGGGCCTAAAATATATAAAATAAGCACATTAAGGAAGTTAAGTAATCTCTTCCCATGTCACTTTTTATGCTAGTCTATCTTACTGGATCCACATTAGCAAGCAATCCTAATAGCAGCTTCAAAGGCTTCCACATCATTGTCATCTACATCCATGAAATTAATTTGTTTGGGAGGGTTAAGCGTTTCAAGCATATGGAGCATGACAATTGGGACATGGTGACAGCAGCAAGCAGATTTATAGGTTGAAAAGAACCAACGGTGACGACAAGGAACCAACGAACCAGCAGAGATGGAGTGACTAAAACCGGGCAGCCGTGGTGAGCAGGGGAGGAAGAAGAGAACAAGGAACCAAAATAAAAGGCACGTTTTTAAAAAAATAATAAAATATCCAAGTCAGCTTCTACATTAACATTACTAACGGTGCACAAACGGAAGGACCCAATTAAAAAGAAAATATATGATTAGGGACCCAATTACAATTTTTTAAAGTTCGGGAACCTACTTGAAAATTCTCAAATAGTTCAGGAACCCATATAATAATTAAACCTAATTTAAATGATGAAGATCTTCTATCCTAGTGTCCTGTCCTCCACCAATAATAATTTGATACTTAATCAAATAAAAGGAAAGCAATTTTTTATTTGATTAGTTTTTAGCCTTTTAGATTTGATTATTGTACACTTTAAGGATGTGTTTATTGTAGCACTCACTCTAATGAAGAGGATGTAATTAGATGCAAAGTATATAGAATTTTGGGTACAACGACAACTAAACACAATGCCGAAATCCACAGTATCTATAATTTCTTCCTTTAAAATGCTGCCCATCGAAGATCATATACAACAATACGGTTAACTGTTTGCAAAGCTTCGAGATGGTTACCCTGAGGGTATAGTACCAAGCTAAGTTATTAAATATTTATGGAATGTTGATTTCATAATGAATATTTGAAATTTGAATAAATATAACTAACAGCCAATAAAATGCTTGGGGGATAACATACCCATAAAAAAAAAAAAAGATGGGTACCGGAGTAATGCCCTTGCCTTGCTTGTTTCAAAATCATCCCAGGGGATGAAGACAATATCCTAATAAACTTATGTTCCGGATTTAAATCCTTTAAAGTGGGCAAAAATGTTAAGTGAGAAAGTAAGATGTATATACCGAATTAGCTTAAAATAGATCTTGATCTAAATATACTTCAACTAATTAAAGGTGGATACACCTTTACTTTCTTAATTTACATTTTTCCTCACTTTAGATGAACTTTATCCACAAACGTCTTGCCAAAAAGCTCAGCAACAAAAACCAGACATTCTTTTATTTTGAAACTAAAGCTAGATTTACACGTATGATTTTTATTCACGTCACATAAGGTTTTTCACAAGAGGACACAATCAATCCTCCAACATAGTTTTTCCCCTTTACAAGCAAGTGTAAATAAAACAAAGCACCTTTATAAACATTATTTGCACAACGTAATGTATATATTAGATACTTTCTGTTAAGAGGTTAGTTCAAGACATCTGGACAGCATAAAAGGCTTGGAATTCAAAATCAGCCCCTCCCAGCACCACCATGTCTATGGTTTTTAAATTGATTAAGGAGAGCCAGGGCCTAAAAAGAAAACAAAATCCATCATCGCTTTTTGTAACAACAGAATCAAAACAAAAAGCAACTAAAATATGAAACCATAAAGAAAGAACACATACCTTTTCTTTGGCCCTTGGAGTGCCTGTATGTGCCAAAGCTACTAATGGTGGGACAGCACCTTCTTGGAGCACCATGTTTAAATATCTGTGATTGCTGCATAGATGTAGAAGAGCCGCCGCGGCATTCTCCTTTCCTCTCGCAGAACCTAACTCAACAACCTCAACAAGAACAGGAATCCCACCTTCCTGGCCAATTGCAGTTTTTCCTTCTGGCATTGTGGCAAGATTTGCTATAACAGCCACTGCTTTATCAACCATACCAGCTGTGGGATCCATTAAGTCTACTAGGTGCTTCACAGCACCAGCTTGCACAATCCGATCCTTGTTTTCGTGAAATATAGACAGATTAAACAAAGCAGTGGCAGCATCTCTCTTCCCCCTCGGTGTTCCATTCCCTAATAAATCAACCAGTGGTCCAATTGCCCCAGACCTACCTATCCTGATCTTGTTTTCCTCAACCACCGATAAGCTAAAAAGAGTAGCAGCAGCATTCTCCTTGGCTTCTGGGCTCCCTGTCTCAAGGACATGAATCAGAGGTTCAATTGCACCAGCATTTGCAATTGCAGTTTTGTTGTTATCATTGATTGATAAGTTAAGAAGTGCTGTGACAGAATTTTCCTGAATCACTGTATCAGCTGATCGAAGTAAATCAACTAATAAGCTAATGGCTCCACAGTTTGCAATCACAATTCGGTTATCCATATTGTGCTTAGCAAGAAGACGGAGTTCTGCTGTTGCATCCCTTTGAGTATCAAGAGAAGAGCTCTTCAAGTTCTCAACCAATTTCTGAACCTCAGTTTCAATAACAGAAACATCAGCTCTTGTTTCAGTAGAAGGAGAAGGCACTATCCTAGGAACGAATCTCCCTGATGACCTTCGCCTTACAGTACGGTTTCCAGAACCTGGCTCTACCAATTGGGGTGAAAACTCAGGTGCTTTATGCAGAGTCAGTATTGCAGCAGCATCTGGCCCTGGATTTAATTCCCCTGAAGCGTCTCGGCTGTGGACTGGACTGGTTGACAGCACATAAGCACTGTTGTTATCACCTTGTGTGCCTTGAGGAAAAATTGCACTAGAGAGTGCACTGGAATTGGAAGCACTTCTAACATGGGTTTGGGATTGTTCTGAGCTCAAGGCATTGGAGGATTCCCCTCTAGATGGCAACGTTAATGATTGGTCAGCTGAATTTATACTCCCTTCATCTGAGCTATCAGACCTGACATCTGAATCTGTGGATGATATTCTTACAAGATCCACAGGCAGCCCATTAACCGTGCCACTTAAGGAACCTTCTGAAGTTGAAGGGGGATGCAATGGTGATGTTCCCTCTTGGTTGATTTCACCAAAAGAAGTTATAACAGGTGATTCCTTGGTTGAGCCAGACTCCATCGACCCATTATGGAGAGATGGTTGATTTAAGTTTGTGGACTTTATGGGATCAGCTAGCTTCACATTGTTTAATTCGCACCAGTTAGCAATTAATGCCTTTACAGTGTAGTTAGGTATTAAGTTGGTGTGAACCAGAGTCTGACGTGTCTTTGGACAAACAGTAAGGCCAAGATTGATCCAGTTCTTGATGAAAGACCGCTCATAGGTTTGCCCTGATGCCACAATGACTGGATCTGTCATCAACTCCAAAGAGAGAGGACAGCAAAAATCAGCTGGTATCGAAACTGGGATAGAGCTTTGAGCTTGCTTAAGCATAACAAGACGCTCATGCATACGAGTTACAACAGAGATCATTTGTTCAATATATTCAGCTTCTGTAATCTTTTCAGATTGCTCAGCATCATCCTTCAACTTTTCAAGGGCCACAGCCTCTATCAGAACCTCTTGATTAGACCTTAGACCCAGGTTCTCAGCAATCTTTGCCAGGACCTCTGAATTGGGTCCTACACCTTCCTGTTGTTCCATAATAGCTTCTTTAATGATCGATGATGTTTCATGTCCCAAATCATCAGGGAGACATTCCTGCGAAGCCTTCAGCTGCCGTAAAATATTGATCCCTGAAGCCTGAATTCTAGATATCAAAGGTTCAACTTGCATAACCTAGTATTAAGAAAGAGGAAATAGTGAGAATCAACATGTACATACCATACAAGAATTAAGCCAGATAATATTTATGAGAAGCAGGCACGACAAGACCACACTACTACATATTTTACTTCTATACCAGATGGTAATCCAACATAAGCAAAGATACTTGCACACCGTTCACTTCTAACCAAATCACATCTCGCCAAGGTGAAGACAAAGGAAACAGCAAGAAGGGGAGAGATGTCTGGCTACCAATATGTATGTATCCTCGGAGAAGGGTAATTCCATACAGATAAACTTGATAAAAACAATCAGGGTATGAGTGAACATTGAGCACAAGTAAAACAATATGAAGTAATGTTGTGAGAGAAGAGGAGAAGAACTAGGATGACGGAAGAAAGGGAGTGACGGAAGGAGAAAAGGATTAAAAATACACCAATGCTTGGCAGCATAAGTGTGTTCCTCTATGCAAGGCAGCAGTAAATAGCATGATCTCCTGGCTAGCCATGGCAACATATACAAAAATTAATATTTATCCAAAAATTGGATATCGGCATAACTAAGCAAATGACAAACACAGCCATTGCAAAATGTAATCTCAGCTCATCCTCGTTTTATGTTAAACTAACAACTACCTTAAATGTTCCATCTATATCGACAAACTAAATTTAAGATATTATTATGAGACTTACAAAGTAAAATTTGCTAGATAATAGATGCCAGTTCTCAATAAGCTCCCTCAACTCGTCAATAGCCTGATCAAGTTCCTCAAATAGCTTACCAAGCACTTCATCATAAGCTAAATCAGAATAAAGATTCACATCAATAATCGGTATCAGCAACTTGACTATCTCATCTGCCTTTCGGTAATACATTGATACAGGTTCTGAGTTAACGTTTCCAGAAAATGATAAATGCAAAAATGAGGATATGCCATTGGAGAGCACCTTTAAGAATGATTTCTCCATAACACCTACATCAGTACAAAAAAAAAAAAAAAACTTCCATCAGTTGCATTAGGATATGAGGAAATTATAAGAAAAGAAAAAATACGGAACTGGTAAGTCTTTATATTATCAAATGTTTGACATAGGGCTGTATAAGCAGTTTGATATCATGAAGATATAACTGTTTGTTAATGGGTTGAATATGACCTAATCATGTGATTAAATGCCAATATAGAATAAAAATCTATTTATGTAAGAAGAGAAAAAGGGAATTGCAATAAATGGAGGAAAGAATAATGAATAAAATTAAAGAGAACAATTTATTCAGTATGATATTAATAGAACATTGTAATTAGTGTCAAAATAGTCAATAAAAACACAAACTTCATTTAATTAGGGATTACTAATGCACAAGATTGCCTATCTAAAAGATTACAAATTGCAGCTTTGGTCAAATGAACCATTCAGCTTTACAAATATCAAAGATTAAAAAATTTCATAAAGCTTTTTCATACTCCAAAAAACACTGATGCATAAAACCAGTTTTAGAAAAGATTTTAGAAAACTGAAAATTTGAAGCAATTGCTATAGTGGCCAAGTTGAGGGTTACATCTATAATACACCCATATTGCAATTTACAAAGCTAAATATCTGAAATATTAAAATGTTATGATCAACAATTTTAGCTGTCAGATTTGGCTAAATCTGTAGGCACAGAATTGTGAATCCAGGTACTACTCTAGTATGCATGTCATACTGAAACAAAATTGAAGAAGAAAACAAATAAGTAGGGGCTCCTGGAAAAGGATATCGGAAGTTGATGAGGTAATAATCCAAACTCAAGGAAAATTTGTAAGACATCATAGATCCAGCTATCATGTGCATCAGTGGTTTGATGAAGAAAACCAAAAGGAAAAATGAGTACCACCGGAAGCAAAACTGTTGGCAGGTGGCTGCACGATGGGCTTCCTTGGTGGGGGAGTTGGCTGTATGGAAGCAAGGTGAGTGGAGAAGATGTACAAGATCTAGTTATCATAGAAAAGGGCGGTGGACAGATTTGGTTTTATTATCAGGATTTTTTGATGTACAAGGGAGGTCAACATCCCACAGTTCCACTAATAAATCCAGACTGATAAGAGGAAAGAGCCTCCACACCCATGATACAGTTGACAGCTAATATGTAACTCACAATCCTGTGGCAACCCTGTCAAGTTGGAAAGAATGGTCTATCCACACTGTGGGGTAAACAAACCAGGCTCTAACACCACTTGAAGCAGAGGAAAACTCACTCCTAAAATCCACGCAGATAGAAGAAGAGTCTCACCAATAAACGGGAGTTCCATGTCTTACACCTAGCCAGCAGAGGACTCGCTCTCATGCATTACATTTCCTATCTGGTCTAATCCGATGAATCCCAACACAATAAAGTAATTAAACTTACAAGATGTTATCACTCATACAGAATTGTACTACCATCCACATGCACCGAACGTGTTATCACTTATCACTGGACAGTAATAATATCAGCCTATATTGTCCAATCCTTCTTATATGACGAACTGAACAAGGAGTTAGAGATCACATAGACACCTAGAGCATGAAATGCCAATGGAGTCGAGCTGAAAGGTCATTTTAGTCTAAGTATTTTTTAATGGCTTCTTTAAAGTTTTCCTTGGTCTTCTGCTACCTCTACTTATCCAGCTATCCTCCGTCCGATCAAACTCTTAATACTAGAGCTTCTATTGTTCTTCTCCCCATATAACCAAACTATCTTAGACGAGATTTCATCATCTATTTCTCAAAACATACGACTTCTGCTTTCCTTCTAATACATTCATTCTTGAATGCTGATCTTATCTAACTTGTCTATCCAGGGATAACATTTGTAGTCTTGCAAAGTGTACCACAACCATGTGCCATGGATTCTGATCGGTCAATTGATCTAAATATCCAATAATTACTAATGAGGGATGATGGTTCTTGACCAATCAGAATCCATAGCACGAGGTTGTGACACGTTTTGTGAGACAGCAGATATTGTCCCATCTATCCATGCATAAAGATTCAAAGAAGTTTTGTGTTGGCTGTTGACCGCCAAACACAACCCGCTTAGGACTAGCTATGTAAAGTTTGACAAACAAAAGAACATGGGCAGAGTTAGGCTCAACTCAACTAAATAACGGGGAAAATAAAACGACAAGCTGAACTCATGTGTCCATCAAACTCGACTACACTTAAGTCCACTTAACTTAAATCATTCCAATTAAGAATACTGGAAGTTAAAAGCTCAGAGATTTAAGCTGAAAAATATAACACTATAGTGACCCAAGCAAGATGAACAGAGGAATACGCGGCTAAACAACAATAAATGCTACAAGTGAGTAGTAATTAAAGTCAAATACAAAACAAATGCAGCAACACATGAGGCCAATAGCAGAATTAGAAACTTAACAGAACCAGACAGATTTTTTTAACTAAACAACAATGCAACAACAACTGATGAAATATAGGGTGAAAGTTAAATAAAAAAAATTTAAATTTAAGAGTGGTCAATTATTATGGGGTTTACCAGAAAGAGGGGATTCTAAGGTGATGTGCCTAGTTGCTAGTTGCTTGTGAGAGAAAAAGGGTTCCTCTTCTACTCCGGGCGCAGGGTTTTGACTTTTGGGAAGGGAATGAAATTAGTTGGCGCCACCGCAGAAATAGGCTTTCAGGCCACCGTGGAAATGGGAGGAGCAGGAGAAGGTGGCGGTGGTTCTGACAGAAATAATTGGGAGGAACTTAAACCTATGATGGTTTGACTTAAATACATATGATATGGTTATCTCAACAACCTATGAAAATGGAAGATGGCGTCTTTGAGGTTGGAAATTTTTTTGCTCTGAAATGTGTTTGACTATCATGCGTTGCTTTCAAGTTTGAATTTTCTCACCCAATTCTCACGTCGATGTTGCAAAGCCGGACACAATTAGAAAATTATTCTGGTCAAAGACTCAAAGTCGATACATTTGAAAAAGGGACCATTATGGAAAAAATAATCAAGGTTAGGTTAATGGACAAAACTCAATTATAATTTCATATAGGTGTATAATGTGTTATTTTTCAACGACCCCGTATAATAGTTTTTGCATATGTTATGTTTTCATTGATAAAATATTACACATGTTTTATTAATATTGAAAAACAATATATATTGTATCTAAAGAATTGTATCTAAGTATTATCATAAACTAATTTGTACCTCTATGGATTATTTAAAAAATTTGGTAAGAGAAATAAAATGGAAGAGAGAAATTATAGAGAAAGAATATGTGTTGAAAGAAAATAATGAGAGAAAGAGTAGATTTGAAGGATTCTTTCGTATAAGAGAAAATGAAGAGAAAAAACATAAAATTCTCTCTTTGCATATTTGGTAGAATAGAAAAGGAAATAAAGAAAATAATCTTTTCTTGAGCAGACAATTACGTCCCCAAACAATAATATATTTTACTAACAAATTATGCCCCATGCACCATGATGCAGAACATTCACAAGTTCCTCCCTCTCTTTTCCCGATTTCCTTCTCATTTGATGTGGGAAAGTATTTAGGTGGAACCCACTATAAGTTTATTTTCTTCTCCCCATTTTCTCTTCAATCCAAACGAGAGAAAACTCTCAAATCTCTTCATTTTCTCTCTTTATGTTTTCTTTCCTCTTGTTTTTATTCCTACCAAACGAAATATGAAAGTTTGTAATTGGGTCTTTGGATACTTGAAAAGTTTGTAATTGGATCCCCCGTACACTTTTCTAGTAAGATTTCGCGAAGTATTCATTAAGTGATCCATCCACTCGTATTTGTAGGTCCTTAAACTTTTTTAAAAAAATCAAATAGGTCACCATACTTTTTAGAAAAATTAAAATAGGTCCCTATTTTTTTTTTTTTTTGGAACTTAACAAAACCTATCAAAAAAGTGTACGAGGGACCAAATTAAAATGTTCTATGTGTCCAGGGACCCAATTACGAACTTTTAAAGTATAACGACACTTTTTTTTGTCTAAACACAGTGTATCCCAACGCTGGCAACGAAGGACTAATCACTATTCACGATGCGTGGCTTTCGCTGGCCAAGCATTATTTTAACACCGTCAGGAATCGAACCCAAGAGCAAACCGAGGTAGCCCTAGAGTGTCCCAGGGCAGGCCTTACCACCACTAGGCCAAGAGGCACTACTACAAAAAAGGGTTTTAGTAGCGCATCTTTAATAGCGTTTCTAACCGAAACGCTATTAAAAGAGAAGCGGAAGACATTTAGTAGCGCTTCCTTGAAGAAACGCTATTTTAGATATAACCTAAGACAGCGCTTCTCCAAGGAAGTACTATTAAAAGTTGATAGGTAGGAATAGATAGCGCTTGTTTGAGGAAGCGCTATCTATTTGTGATGAATAGATAGCGCTTTTTTGAGACAGCGCTATCTATTTATAACCTAAGATAACGTTTGTTTAAGGGAGTGCTGTCTATTCCTTACCCTAAAAATAAATGTTTCCCTCCCACGCATATTGTCCCTCCATCGTTCAATTCAACCTTCCCCTCTCCGATTCTCCCACTTTTTCCTCAGAAATGAATTCCCTCTCTTTCTAGGGTTTCCCTCCTCTCAAATCTCCCACCCCCAAACCACCCTGTACCTCCTCCTCCTCCTTAACCTAATCAACTTATTAGCTATGGCTATCCGCGTCACCTTTTCCTTCTCTGGCTACGTCGCCCACAACCTCGTCTCCTCCGCCACCACTCGCGTTGCCAATTCCCGCTGCCTCCAAGAATGCTGGATCCGCTCTCGAATCTTCGGAACCAACCAGAAACCCGACCTCGATCATTCAACCGAAGTCCGCAATTTCCACTCCGATTTCAAAAGGCCCGAGTCGAATCACTGGGTCAAAAACTCTGCCTCTGCTTACACCAACCTCGCCGCGGAGATTCTCGGCGATGACTGTGGGAACCCCGTCGTGTTGGGTTTGATCTCGATGATGAAGTCAACGGTCTGTGCTTCTGGGTCGTCAACGGCGGCTATGGGTGTTTTGGGTATTTCGCCGTTTAAGACATCTTCGATCATACCCTTCTTGCAGGGTTCGAAGTGACTTCCTTGCAACGAGTCGTTTCCCGACGCCACAACCTGGGAGGTGGATAAAGGAGGAACGCCGTTTTTGGATGGTGCTGCTAATGCGAATCCGAAGGGTTTTGAGAGAAGCAGTTGGCTTTCGCGGTTGTTGAATGTTTGTTCTGAGGATGCTAAGGCTGCTTTCACTGCTATGACTGTTAGTTTTCTATTCAAATCGTACTTGGCTGAACCAAGGTCCATTCCTTCTTCTTCTATGCTCCCAACACTGGAAGTTGGTGATCGTATTTTAGCTGAGAAGGTTTGTTCTCAATCAGAATCAAGTTTCTTATTAGTTATGGTTTTGTATTTATTTTACTTATTGTGAAACTGATTATGGTTGTTAATGGTGGATCAGGTTTCTTTCTTCTTCAGAAAGCCTGATGTTTCAGATATTGTGATTTTTAAGGCACCTCCTAGTTTACAGGTATCATAAACTTCCTTAGAAGGGGATTATTGAAATTGCTTATATATAAACTCGGTGTGTTTGGAAGAGGAGCTTATAATAAGAATACCTTATGAAAATAAACTTTACAAATAATTCATGAAAATATTTTATTATATTTTCATAAGCTCTTTTTAGCTTATTTCAATCAGCTTGTCAGAAAAGCTTATGAAAATAAGTTGTTTTTAGCTAATTTGAAAAAGAGCTTATTATATAAGCGCTTAATTAAGCTGGGTATCCAAACGCATGCAATATATGGATTGATCCTTCATCATATTAAATTAAAGGTGTTGAGATGAATAATGATGTTTCTTATTTGATGTCTGTTATGCAGGAAGTTGGTTTTACTTAAACTGATGTATTTATAAAAAGGATTGTTGCTATGGCTGGGGACTGTGTTGAAGTAAGCTTCCATGATTTGAGTAATTTGTAGATTACATTTGAGGTATTGTACCTTAATTTGGACTTAATATGGAATATTCTTTGTTTCAGAACGGTAAGCAAATGGTTCAAGAGGGTGCCTTAACTGCTTTGGTATCAGTTGTTGATTCATCGCAGGTACATTGTATAATTTGTGTTCTTCAACATATATAAATTCTTCTGCTGTAGATTACTCATTTAAAACCATGGCCTTCCTCAGGAACACTTCCAGAAATACTATGATGCTGTCATGCCATACCTGAAGGCTATATTGGTCAATGCAACTGACAAGTCTAACCGTATGCTTCGTGCTAAGTCTATGGAGTGTATAAGTTTGGTTGGCATGGTTGTTGGGAAGGAGAAGTTTAGGCACTGTATAAATTTGGGTAAAATATGCAAGATTCAATAAATCAAAAGGTAAGATATTCCAAACCATTTAGTTTTGAAGTAAAATATTCAAAACCATTTAGTATATTGAAAGGTTAAAAAAGTATTTAACGCTTTAATGTTTCAGAAATCATCAGGATTCATCTGGAGGATATAAATAAATCTCGTGTATCCGACTTTAAAAGATTATTTGAAAGATTAGTAAGAGAATTCAGGAGATGGATAGCAGTTTTATTGAGTAGAGTAAGTAAAAGCCACAAGCCACTCAAGTAAAGGAGTGGTAGACACAGAGTTTTAACAGAGTGGTTTGAGTGACATTAAACACTGAGGTTATTAGTTAGAAATCTTTTCCTTAATGTTTACAAGTCTGACAGAAAACCTCAAATGCTTACCAGATCATAAAACTTCCAGTTATCAGTTGAAATGTTAAATCCCCATAATTGTGTCTTGTGGCTGTACTTGTGACCAAGCATCTGAACTGAAATGCATTGTGAAGCTAAAAATTGATTTTATTGTTTCTCTATGGTAGATTCTGTCATTACGTTAGGCATTACCTGTAGTTTGATTTGCAAACCAGGTTGCCTCTTCCCACAACATGTATGGCTAGGCTACCTAGAAAACTTTGTGCTTCATATTGTTCTGATTATCATTATTATTGTTGCAAGTAACTTCACATATTTTTGTGACATGAATAATGATACATTAGGTGTGCATATATTATTATTACTTTGTGAAGAACTTAATGTTGCTAAGGTTTTCGGGGATCATCAACCTATCGGTGATAAAAGGAGGTGAAGTCATTTTAGTTCAAATGGAGCAGTATGAAATTCTGGAACAGATTGGGAAAGGTTCCTTTGGTTCTGCTCTGCTCGTGAGGCACAAGCATGAAAAGAAAAAGTGAGGATCATTCCAATCTCTATGTTCAAATGTGACTCAAGATATCGTATACCCTTTTTCAGATTGAATTATTAAGTATGTATATAAATACTGATAAGCTGTTATATCATTTGGTGTATTTTATTTATTTATGCCTTCTACATTTTAGGTATGTCCTCAAGAAGATCCGCCTAGCCCGCGGTGACAGAACCCGTAGGTCTACCCATCAGGAGGTAATCCACTCTCCTTTTTAATCCCTGCTCAGCTGCTCTTCAGATATCGGAGGAAATTTGAATTAAGGTCACAAGTAGCTTACATCTTTCTTTGAGTTTTGCTGAATAGTTGTTCTTTTCTCTTTCTAGAAAGTAGCATGAAGGGCATTATGTTGCAATGTTGAAATGAGACATCCATTCTTGTACATTTTCTATATTATGTTTTTCCAAGAAGTTTGCGGCTTGACAATTTGAAGTTGATCTTTTAAGCCTATAGCTTGTTCATTTTAGTCAATTTTACATTTGAGTTTCAATGTAATATTTAGAATAAATTTCTTTCTACTCGTTGGTTTATATCTTTTAAAATATGAAAATGATGCTAATGTTGTCTTTCTAATTTATTTGATTGTAAGATGCTTTGTTGGTTCCTTGTTTTATAGATGGAGCTTATATCTAAAGTTAGAAATCCATTTATTGTGGAGTATAAAGATTCATGGGTAGAAAAGCCAGCCTTATTTTCAATCAGAACATCTAATTATTTTGCTTTTCATGTTGTATTTTTTTTTTTGTTCATACTCATTGAGATCTTAAGATCTTACAGCGGAACCTTTTTATATCCATTACATGGGTTTATAATCTTGGTTGATTTATGATACTGAAATTGGCAAGCTGGTATCTTCACTTCCAGGGCTGTTTTGTATGTATTGTCATCGGGTATTGTGAAGGAGGAGATATGCAAGTCATGATTCACACTGAATTCAAGTATCTGAAGGAAGTCAGAGCGCTTACTAAGACGTCGCTATCTTTCACTTGCCAATTATGTAGTCTTTTGATGGTTTGTCTCTGTTATGCAGGGCCGAAGCTATAGAAAAGACTAATGGTGTTCATTTTCCTGAAGAGGTTGCCCACTCTTGCTGCAACTCCTTTTACTGGAGCTGGTGGATAATTTTCAATTATTTTTCTAAGCTCTTTGGAACTATATAAATAACTGATATCTATAAACTTCTGCATACATAAGCTTTGTAAGTGGCTTGTTAAACTGTTGATGGCAATTGATTACTTGCATGTAAATCATATTCTTCACCGTGATGTCAAGGTAAAGGCCTTCTTCAAGTTCGCTAACAGTAGATTTATGTAGCTAATATATCAGAGAAGTTTGAGGGCCAGCTTTGTGTTGATGTTTTTCCCTCTTCTGTTTCAGTGTTCAAATATATTCTTGACAAAAGATCAAGATATACATCTGGGTAAATGCCCTTCCTCATTGTATCCTCACACTGCTCTTAGACTTGATGAATGTGTTTGAGTCTAGACCTATGTAAGTTGCGCCTTGTTTTGTAGTATGCTACCCTTATGTTATATGTTATGCATGTTGGATGCAGGTGACTTTGGTCTGGCTAAAATGTTGACATTTGACGATCTTTCTTCCTCAGTGAGTCATATTGCCAAAATGTTGTTTCATTCACTGTTTCACGACTAGTAGTTACTATGTGTGCTTGCTCTAAATTTAGGTTGTTGGGACTCCAAGTTATATGTGCCCAGAGCTTCTTGCTGATATACCCTATGGCTCCAAGTCAGATATCTGGTCTTTGGGTAGGAAAAATTATCCTGAAATTTCCTAATTTTAATCACTCTTTTCTTTCCCCTCTTTTACAATATATTTTTTAACTGCATTTGACATTTGTTATGATTTATACAATTTGCCAGGATGCTGTATTTACAAAAGTTGGCAAGGAGCAAACAAAAGGGTTAGTTACATCCCCATTAAAGAACAAGAGCAAACATCAGCCTTCCCAGCCTCCTATAACTCATGGTAGTGCAGATTTTATAACCTTTCTTAGAGTCCATGTGTTAACAAGGATGACAGATAGAGCAAACATTGTCAACAATTAAAAGGTACGACATACTATGATATTATTCTAGCTAATGTCTCTCCTATATTATTAGACTTGTGTGTATGTGCAAGTGATCTGTATGTGTATCTTATGCAGGCCGACAACAAAGACTTTGTGCGATCAAGCAGATGATGGAAGCAGCATGCACAAATTATTTATAATTACTAGTGTGTTGATTAGCTTGTACGCATTGTTAGTATGCATGGTTATTATCTAGTGTAGGTTAGCGACCTTTTGGTTTATGGGCTTAAATAGTAGAATTGGTTATGTGTAAGCGTTACTGTGAATTGTGTTAAAGTATATTACTTAATTAATTGGTTATATAGGCATGATTTTGATATTTGGTTTGGTTTATATATATATGCTTACCAATATGTAAGCTTTGTACATTATATATGTGTATGTGTGTGATGTACGGTGTTACTGTGAATTGATGAGGGATGGTTGTGCAGGTGGGAAATGTAGAAAAACATTGAATAATTAAAAAAAGGGGGGGATAGGTAGCGCTTTCTTGAAAAATGTTGTCTAAAGTGACAAATAGACAGCACTTCCTTGAGAAAGCGCTGTCTAAAGTATGTAATAGATTGTCTTTAGACAGCGCTTTCTCAAGGAAGCGGTACCTATTCCTACTTTCAGCAGCGCTTTCTTGAGAAAACGCTGCCTAAAGTGACAAATAGATAGCGCTTCCTTGAGAAAGCGCTGTCTAAAGTATGTAATAAATTGTCTTTAGACAGCACTTTCTCAAGGAAGCGCTACATATTCCTACTTTCAGTAGCGCTTTCTTGAAAAAACGCTGCCTAAAGTGACAAATAGATAGCGCTTCCTTGAGAAAGGGCTATCTAAAGTATGTAATAGATTGTCTTATTACCAACTTTAGACAGCGCTTTCTCAAGGAAGCGCTACCTATTCCTACTTTCAGTAGCGCTTTTTTAAGCGCTATTGAATCTCTCACACCTTCAGTAGCGGGTGAATAGATAGCGCTTTGAAGCGCTACTAAAGGTAAAAAAATAGCGCTACTGAAGTCATTTTCTGTAGTAGTGAGGCTTGGTTAAGTATAATGACATTTTTTAAATTTCTAAATATTTCAAGGACATCCATATTAGTTAAACCAATAATCAAATACACGACTCTACTTTTTCTTGAAATTGTGCACGATTTTTGTTTAAATCATGACATAAGTGACTGCAGGGATCCAAATTCCCCATTTTTGCCTAATTAGTATCTTGAGAATGGTTTTTGAATGAAAAGATTTTATTTTGCTAATGGTTATTGTTCTCAGATGGTAGGATGTTCCCATATTTCTAGATTATTATCATCTTTTTGATCGAATATTACCACTTATCTCTCCCCCTCCCTCGACCTCTTAATCTCTCAAACAACAACCCCCAGATCTCCCTTTCTCTCTCGGGTTAGCAAACCCCTTGAACCCAGATTGGTTTCCCCCCACAATGCGAGAGGTGCGATCAAGCGAGCAGTACAAACAAGCAGAGGTGCGGCCAGCGGAGGTTCTGATGACTTTCTGATGTATGTTTTTGTGATTTTTTACATTTGGAGTTGTATGATTAAATTTCGATCGCTCTGTATTTTGTAATCTATTGGGTCTGTTTTCTTCCTCTTTCTTTCCATTATCTACCTTTTTTCCTCTCTTTTTTTGTCGCTCATGATCTTTTATGGTTGAAATTTTACAAGAAAATGATTTTTTTTAATGTTAAGTGTTGATGGTTTGGCAAGTGTACCAAATCGTACAAGTAATAAAGTGAGAATAGAGTATCGTTCTCAAGGAGGATTGTGTTTCAAGTAACAACGTAGCTTAGGCAATTGATATTTGAACCAATGAATTTCATGTTTCCAAGAATTTTTATGAATTTTTGTATTTAAGAGTTGCCACAACAATGAATTAAACAATAGCAATTAAGGAATGAATTCAATATATGTAAAAGCGGTTAGGTATCGGAATCTCTCAATTTCCACCTAATGTAACTGTGTTCAATCTTAATTCAATCCAATTCATTCAATTGACTTTCAAATCACTAACCTAGATTTATCCCTAATTCCTTATCCCAAATTCCTTAGGTGATAATCCTTTTGTTGCAAATCAAAAACCCTAATTCCTTAGGTGATGTAAGATCAGAAGAAACATTAAGCATTGGATTCACAAGAATATATTGCATTGTAGTTCTATTCCTAGAATCAACATCACAATATTAATCTACTTCATTTCCAATTTAATCACCAATTTTCCAATTGTGAAATTGAATCTAACATCATTTAAGGTTGATCAATCCAAGAAAAGCTTTAAGCATATAAGAGATTAATTAAACTGAACGAAATTGCATTGAAATTTCAAATCAAACTTCATTACATCAAGATTCAATCAAGTTCATCCTAAACCTAACTACGAGATTTAACAACTCATAGTAAACAGAGAGGAGAAGAAGAAACTTGAGTAGGAATGAGTGGAGGAAGCCATTGAAGCTCAAAATATTGTTCCCAAGCTTGAATCGCCAATGATGTAGAGAGAATGTGATGGACCAAGGTGAACATCGCACACAAATGAGCCAAAGACCTTTCAGAAATCTCTCCAAAACTGATTTATATTGTTTCTGCGCGTCGCCCAGTGGCTGGGCTCCCCTGGCCTGCGCTGGGCGTTCCTGAACTGTGCAAAAACCTGCTTTGTCTCTACTGGCGCTGGGCGCCAGGCCTTTTCCCGCATACTAGTGTTGGGCGCTGGTGACTTGCATTGGGCGCTGGCCAGCCTCTTGCTCCTGTTGTTTTCTTATGTTTCTATCCGAGCTGAGTGCCCTGTTCCAGAGGCGAGCGCTCGGCCTTCAATCCTACACATTTTCAACATCTTTTTGAGTATGTTTTTCATATAAAAGATCAAAACTCTAATCAAATGAATGTGCACATTTTCTAATCCTTTTCATTCACAAATCCTAAGAATATTTACAAACTTATTTCTATTTACACTTCCAAACTAACATATATTGCACATTCATCATTAAGCAATTGTTCTTTTGCGTCACTTTCTTGTATAAGAAATGGTGTTTAACTTTAAACAATTGTCACATATGTCTGCTCCAATGAGGAAAAGGGGCATTACTAAGCGGTAGTGTTATTTGAACACCCCATTTGGGACACCTCCAACGATACCTTGGTTAATCACGTGTAAATATTTGGTTAATTCAGTTCATTATATGGTTAATAGGTCATCTGAAGCTTATTTTCCCTAATTACATAAATATTTGGTTAATCACATGCAAATATCTAGTTAATTCAATTCTTTATATGATTAATGGGTCATCATGAATTAATCAAATATTTACACGTTATTAACCATATAATGAACTGAATTAACCAAATATTTGCACGTGATTAACCAAGGTGTCGCTGGAGGTATCCCAAATGGGTGTTCAAAAAACATTTCTCTTAGTGTTAAGAGACTCAATAATTGACTGCATTGGAGTTGCTCTTAGATCTCATCTTTTATGTCACAGCTTTCATGCCTCTTATCATAATTCTTTGTGATGTACATGAATATACCTAAAATCTTAGGAATTATCAGCTATGTTCTTAACCGTGTTAGGCTCTATTTCACTTTTGTCATCGGAATACGATATGCACACTATTTGATTTGACTATGTTGACAACAACATTGGGTTATGGCTGCAATCATCACACTCTTACACGCATTCCTCTTAACACACCTTCAATTATTGGGTGGATTTCATGTGGGACCATGTGTTTTGGTGGGTCTCACATAAAATCCACCTAACAATAGAGTGTGTTGAGGAGGAGTATGATAAAGAGTGTGTTCTTAGCATTTTTCATTAATATATGCTTATTTCAATATGTTTATCACTAGTACAAATAAGACATTTAACATCTGTTAAAAATAATTTTTAACATCGCTGAAGTAGGCGATCTTGAAACAGGAGATGTTGAAAGTATGACTTTTAACATCAGTTGTAAAATTGATGTTAAAAGTGTCATTTTAACATCCGTTCTAATAGAAACCGATATTAAACATGCACTTGAAACATCCAATTTGAAATGAACAAAGAGCTTTTCACATCGGTTATACGCATAACTGATATTAAAATGGAACATTTAACATCCATTTAGACAATAGCTGATGTTAAATGTTCCCTTTTAACATCAATTATGGTCATAACCAATGTTAAAAGTGTTTTTTTTTTTAAATTCTGGTTTCTTTCTATTTCCCCTTCCCTGTTTTCATTCAGTACTCAATTTTTACAACATAATCCAGTAATTCAACATCAATGCCCTTGAAATAACATTGACTCAAGTGCCATACACCACATTACAAGTAAAGAACTATATATTAAAAATTCTATTTATTAATTACCTCATTCCAATGATTGGTAATACTTGTGGAGACAATGTTCAACATATGTTTCATTACATAATATCCACACTCCCAAATGCCACTTTGCCGATGAGACTACGAATGAAAACGAATTTGAACATAATGAGTAAACGCGTGCGCACACGCACGCACGCGCGCGCACACACACACACACACACACACACACACACACATATATATATATATATATATGATATTGAATATCGAAATTGAATATCAAAATTGCAATTGAATATCGAAATCTAATAAACTACTTACACGGGGACAAATTCATTGTGGCTTTCTTTTACTTGCCTTGGACCTACTTTTACCCTCCATGATAATATGTGCTTGCATAGCTCTATGATAAAATAAATTCATGTAAATTATGTTGAACACAGTAATAATACAAAGATATCACTAAGCAAATGTCTTATAAATTAAATAAAAACTTACGTATCAATTATGTCCTTGAATGATGCATCTGGTTCCTTGTGCAACGAACACAAGAAGACAACGACACACTGGCGATGACAAAGGATCATCAATTGCCAGTGACGCTTTTCGAGGTACAGTGCTAGATAATACACTCTTTTGCTTGCATTAAACATCTTCTAGATGTATGCCTTGACTGTAGCAGCATTAGAACAGGTCTTCATTATAAGGCTGGGGTCTAAATATCCATACAATTCTAGGGTACCCTTTTGGATACTTAGGTGATGTAGATACCTAACATTTTGAAATATAAGGATGTTAATTGTAATTGTTTGATACTAATTAATCGGTTAACTGAATTACAAATAAAATGTACTTACGTGCAACATAATTGTAGTCGTGACACCCATGCTTCTTGACCAGGAGTGCATATGTCCATTATTTCCTTCGAAGTTACCAAAAATAACATTACATCTTCGCTACCATCATGTTCCAGTAGCAGAGGTAAGTCTTTAGTCCCAAGTTGTTGAGCCACTAGAACCATGCGTAATATCCACGGAGGAGGTAGATCATCTTTGTCAATGTCCTGAACAACAAAGATAAAGCATTATTAAACACGGTTAAATTATTTCAATTGTAAATAGAGTGACAAACACACACACACACACACACACACACACACTATATATATATATATATATATAAGTAATTGATTGATTATGAATATACCTTGGGTGAAACAGACTTCCCATGTCTTCTATGCTCCGACCTTTCCAATGGACCAACTTTATCAATATCCTAAACAACAAAGACAAAGCACTAGGAAACACGGTCAAATTATTTCAATTGTAAATAGAGAAATACATAAATAATTGAATGATTATGAATACCTTTCTTGAAAAAGTCTTCACAAGTCTTCTCGGCCATTGAATGAAGTGGCCGGGGGCCTGACCCACTGTTTCAACATCCTTAATGGGCACAGGGACATGAGCAGAAGCATCTACAACTCGTTCAATCGTCACCCTCACCATATCATGCTTTAATGTCTTGTGGTGCACGGTTTTCCCCAAATTGTATACCTTCCCCAAAGCCACTAATCGGCTGCAATGATCATCAACATAAAGCTCACACATATCCTCCTGGTCCTCAATAATATCATCCTCTTGCGCCTTAGTCGACATGCCTGCTTGATCATAGCTCCCTTTTGTGCTTAGATGGATAGAAGGTTGGACATTTGGATTATGTTGGGAATAACCCATATATGACATATCCACTTGAAACGACTCCATAACATGTCGTCTAACCTCCTCCATAACCTGAGGCATAACCTCCTGTCTAATCTCTGCCCTGATGATCTCTTCCATATGTTCCCTGGTTACACCTCCTGCCGTGGGGCCATGATGTGAAGGTGGTCCGTGGTATTTGTGAATGCCCACGCCCCATCCAACACCTAGGACACAACCAGGATGGTCAGGTTTCCCTATCGCGGTAGCCAATATATCCTGATGTCCATAAGGAACAAAGGTTCCTTGCAAGCTCTATACTTCTAGGGAATCCTACAACACGTAATTGACAAACATAAGTAAGATAGTGTGTAAGCTTGTTACAATTTCAATTTGATACTAAATATTTACATACAATCTTCTCGGCAATAAGGCCTGGGTGCTCATTTACAAATTGTCCCGATGGTCTTTGTCGGACTTTCTTCCACGTTTGATGGCGTGGGGGTGGTGGTGGATCAACAATTTCTGGAGGATTACCCGTAGGATCAGATTGGGCTGCTTCTTCCTCAAGTTCTTTCCTTTTTGCTTGTTGCAAATCCTCAATAAGCTTCTCATATCCCCCATGAGACAATATGTGGGGGCATAGATTCTTTGATTGGATGTCTTGCACTTTTTTCCTTTTCTCCTATTATAGATAACACACCACTAAATTCAGTAAAAATTAATAAATTTGAAATGCTAAGTAAAAACTATAACTCCAACCAGCCAGAAAGGCAGGGTCCTGTCGCATCTTAACAAATGCCTCCCACGTCTCCTCATCAAGGAAATTGTACTTCTCGAGAGGAGATTTGCACCCATCCTTCCCAAAAATGAATTTGGAAATGAGATCTGTCTTGAATGCCCTCCAATGCCTACATGCATAAGAAATCCATTTCTTCCTCATTTTATCAGTATTTGGTACCTCAAAAGTGAGGTACATTACAAACAAAACGGAGGGTCAATGAATGAATGATAATAATATGGTTAAATACAATAGAGATACAAACAAAGAATGTAAAAGTAAATTATAACAAAAAAAAGAATGTAAAAGTAAAATACAGTGATATTTTCCCAAATTTGATTCTTAACAATCTCTAGTACGTGATCCCAATCCTCATATAGAATGCTAGTCCTGCTCCGACCAAGGAGGGCAACATAACAGAACTGGCTCTTTCTTGGCCCCTTAGGTTTGCCAGTTTCTTCATTAAACTCAATCATAATTTTCTAATTAATTACCACAACGGATGGCTGTCAACTTTTTTAACCGTGTGGCACGTCTACCTTTTTCACGTATCGGCTGACTATCTGAATCTCTCTGTGAAGGAGAGGGGTCCGATGAATCAGCCATTTATGCCTATTTAGACAAGATAAATTAGGTTAGTAAGAATGGGTAAATAACAAACATATTTAACTTATAAATATCAAGATAAACATAACTTAAAATGGATAAATAAATAAAAAAAAACATAACTTAAACTATGAATAAATAAAAATATTCCTACTTTAAACATAACTTACACTATTGTCAAGTGGGAATGTTATCCCATATCCCTTCATGATGGTCCTCACTGGCATGTACATCGTCCATTTCATTTTCCTCAATGAAAGTAGGAATATGTGTTGAGAAAGAAGGAGTCTCAGAAATATCAAGAGTTGAATCTTGATTTTCCTTACTACCATTATGCATGCTTTTTCCTTGGAGAACCACTGACCACCTTTTGTTAGAAGGATCACTGATATAAAACACTTATGAAACTAGTGCACCCCGGATATAAAGGCTCATCCGCATCACTGCACAAAGTATCATACACATGTGCTAGCTGAAAAGACTCTTGTCCAATATCACAGATCATGTCCTCTAGTCGATTGTCCATATCTACGTCAACTTCCTCTATTTGGGGTGCACTTGGAATGTCTAACAATTCACCATGCCATGTCCATATTGTATAACCCTTGCAAAACCCATCACAAATAAAATGCTCTCGTATCTCCTCGGCTTCTAGTTGTCTCTCATTCAAACAATTAACACAAGGACAATAAATTTTTCCGTTACTACTATGAGGAAGATTTCTTTTAGTAAATTGTATAAAATCTTCCACTCCATTCTCATACTCATCACTTGTGCATCTACTATCGATCCAACTACGATCCATAACTACGTTCTGTAAATATACACATAACTAAAATTAAGTTAAGGCTAACAAACCCTTAATCATCTTTTTGACAAGTGTACCCACACATATTACTACTTAAAGGTGCAGTTAAAAGAATACAATCAAAGAGACATAAGCACCATCCTTTGGTGATAGTGTGATAACAAGATAAAACAAGGAAGGAGAAATAAGAAGTACCTGTTGAGGACGAAGAGCTCACAAAAATGCATAAACTATAACCAAGGTCTAAGGCCTTCCTTTTGTAGGGTCAGAGAGGGAAGCTTCCATAATGTTCACTATAAGCCAAAAAATTACAAGGAAATTAAGGGTCAAAGAGGGTGTATTCTAATGAATCAGCAGTGATGGTCAACCTCAAGTTGTATCCCATGTAACAAATAATAATGAATACACTTGTGAAAACCACACAAATCTTTTCTTCCCAACACATACCATGTTCCCCACTCAACAAATATAACTCAGTATATCAAAACACAACATGAAGACACAGCTTGCCTCCTTATCTCTTTCTGTGTATTGTTTTTCTCACAATTCAAACATGATTATGCTCCATGTATCTAATGTTTACTAAAAATTAAATAACTAGCATATACACAATTCAAGTAATAATTTTCTGTTTCCATGCCTATAGAAGTCCAACATTAGACAAATTATTAAGTTTGCCACTGTCATAAGGATGTGTATTGAATGAATATTGTTCATAAGACCTAAAACAAGAACATACATACCAAATAAATAAAAAATCACAGAACTAACATATTAAACTTACTCCAAGAACTTACCAGGATGGACATCAATGGTTTCAAAATCAAGTGTGTAAACATGGTCTTGAAGAAATTTTACATACCTTGAAGAAACATGGTCATATTTCTGACTTTTCAATCAAGTTAGAGAAAGTAAGACTTAAGAAATTTGTTCTCATCTTAAGGGGTCTGTATGGTTTCAGTAAAAAAAAATTAGTTTTTGTGCGGCATATATCATTACCCTAATTATGCCTACTACTTATAGTACAACAAGAAAACAATTAGTTTCAAACCGAGCAAACATTCGTTCAATGAAGAGACTCAATTTGAGATCACTCAGTAAACATTCATTTAATGAAGAGCATTAATTTGCGATCAATAGTTTGTTCCTTGGCTAAGCAGAAACTCCGCAAGCAATTGACCATGCAAGACAAAGGCAGCATATAGTCTAGATTAGTAAGAGAGAGATGTATCATTGATGGAGGAGTTCAAAGACAAAAGGGATGAGTAATACATAATGTATTGCAGGGCATCAATAGCAAAAATACTAAAAAAAATGCAAATATGATATATATCCAAGGGCATGTGTAAAATAGTTTGACAAAGATATAATTAACCAACTAAACTGCAATATAAAGAGGCTTACCAAAAAAAGAAATGCAACATAATGAGACATTCAAACTGATATAATAACTCAGACATTTTTCAGTAAGCTAGAATCACCACAAGTTTGAAGTTCAACACAACATAACACTGAAAACTAACATGGCTATAACATATCTTTATCAAAGCTTCCATCTGAAATCACTAATGTAACATGAAAACAATTGAAGAAACAAAACCCGAGCATACCCCAAAATAACTCAACACATGAAATCAAATATACAAATCAGATAGAGAAGCATGATCCTTACTCCTCCTCCCAACCTTGAAAACCTCATCACTCAAATCCAACCCACGCAAGACCCTATTTCGCAACCCGCCCTTCAACAACGACGCAACAGAATCATCAAATTGAGGACAGGAAAGAAACAAGCTCGCCCTTACATTTAAGATCAGTAATGTCATAACCAGAAAACAATTTTTTAGGCTTGGAAAGATGAACATACCTGTGGCTCAGTGATGACAACAGCAAAGACCAAATGCTGAGACGCGACAGCAAAAGTTGGGGCGAACGTCGAGGCAGTGGCATCACGGAGGCTCGACACACGGAATGCGATTGAGAACGGAGAAGAGAACACGGAGGTGTGGTGGTGGAAAATGGAGGTGCGGTGGCGACAGACGGAGGTGCGAACGATTGAGGCGCCAGAAGGGTTTTGAGAGAAGCTCCAGAAGGGTTTTGAGAGAAGAGAACGTATATGAAAGAGAGGGAACGAGTGTGGGTTTAACAAAATGATGGAGACATTTAACATCCGCTCATATAGGAACCGATCTTACAGTGCTAAAAAAAATTCTGAAATGCACGTTTAAGATCGGTTGTCACAAGATCGATCTTAAATGTCTTAATCTCTTTTAAAAACACGTTTTTAAGATCGGTTAAGTAACAACCGATGTTAAAAAAATTCAATTAATTTCAAAAATGTCACTGTCTCGTTTTTAAGATCAGTTAAAATACAACTAATGTCAAATCATGTTCTTGAATCCATTATTTGCACTAGTGTATCATAGATATTCATATTTTATAAGTTTAATATATATATATATATATATATATATATATATATATATATTTCATTATTTTATTTTTTTTAGAGTCATTATTAATTATAACTTCTAATGTAATTATACAACCTTGGTAGGACATCATTAATTGCTCAATTCCATTAACCCATGACACAATAAACTCCATTATACTAATCCAGGAGATTTACAAAGATATTTTTTTTTGGTAAACAAACATTTTTTAAGTAAGATATAAAGATGAAAACTACTTTTTTTTAATCTTTATAATAAATAAATATAAAATATAAATATAAAAAATTATTATATATCTGAAATAATATTTTTTGAGACTTAAAAAACTATTTAAATGTTCATATATTGGAAGAAAATTGGGTAGTTCTCAACTAGTGTAACAACACTGCTTAAATATTTTATGATGGTAATTTATATTAAAAGAATTTTGAGTACTTTTTTAAATATTAAATCATAATGTATTATAAAAAATTATACTTAAATTTTTTATTTTTTAAGTAGAATCTTAAACACACACTCTATTTGGTCCACAACATATTATAAAAAATTAACATATACTTTCTCTTTAATAATACATTATAAAAATTACATGCACACATGCACATGGGGTAAACATTTTTCTTATATATAAAAGCATTGAATATAACTTTGATAATAAATTTTAAAAAAACTCAAGTATATTAAAAGGAGTCTTTTTTTTTTGTTATCTTGAATGGTCTATAAAATAACAACCTACAATTATTTATCGAAAAAAGTTTAACTACTTTGTAAGTCCCTGAATTATTTAAGAACTTTTAAAGAAGTCATTATATTTGCTTATCAAAAAATTCAAAATAAGTCATTATAATTTTAAAAAATTGTAACTATAACACTAAACTTATAGATAATTTGTAATTTGGTTCTACAATTTTAATTTGATCACTGAACTTATAAATAATTTATAATTAGATCCCTAGTATCACAACCAAAAATTACGACGAGGACGGCGATAAAAAGAAATTTTAGAGAAAAGTAGAGTCGCCACCAATTTTATTTAATTTGGGAAAAATTGGAAAACCTTTAAAAACGGTCTTTGGAACCAAGTTGAGTTCGGGAGTCGGTTATGAGTAGGGAAGGTGTTAAGCACCCTACATCACCCATCCTACGAATGGTACCTTGAATTAATCGTGCAAAATTAAATTATTTATTTTTTACCCCAAAAATATTTTCAAGGAAGGATTTATTTATTTATTTATATTTTCTTTATTTTTATGTTTCTTTATTGGTTTTTTTATTTAAATTTTTTTAAAAAAATATTATTGATAAATACTAAATGAGGTTAAACATGGTACGTAAGTCCATAGGGCAACCTCAAAGTTAGGGGATTGAGCATGACACTTGTCATAGAGCAACCAAAAAAAATAAAATAAAATAAAATAATTATTAATTAATTATCCAAATTAAATAAATTAAAAAGACCACAAAATAATTAAAAAATTAATTTTGGCTTGACGGGATGATTGATCCCGCTCCTACGTATTCCCTGCTGCGATGGGAAACTCAAATCCACGTAGTTCTTGTAGAAAATATTTTTTGTTTGTTGATTGATTTTTGATTTTTATGAAAATGTTTTTTTATTTTTTTCTAGAAAGAAAGAAAATTTTTATTATTATATATTTTTTTATTTACTTTTATATATCGAAAACTGATCAAGATAGAGCATGGCACATGAGTCCACGGAGCTATCATGAATATAAGGATTGAGTGTGAAACATTTTCACAAAGCAATACAAAAAATATTTTTCAGGTGTTTCTTTTAAATTTTTATTTTATTTATTTACTCTAGATTTTCAACAAAAAAAAATACAAATTCCTTTTCTATTTATTTATCAGCCCAAACCCATTTGGTGAAACCTATTTGATTTGGGCCAACCTGATACCCATTAGTGATTTGGGCCAACCTGATACCCATTAGCAAACCACTTTAAACATACATAAATAGGTAAAATAAAATAAATGAAATAACAATTAAAAGAGTAAAGTAAAACTGCTATAACATCATTAGAGATAAAAAGAAGATACGATCAGATTGTGAGCAAAGGCTAAACCTCCTTCTTCTTCACCTGTTCACACGAGACCAGCGAGAGGAACAACAGTGGCGGCCTGAGACGGACTGGGTGGATGGTGGCAGAGGTGCGCTGGGTTTATCTCTGGTCGAGAGAGATTCGAATCCGGATCTGGGTGCAGTGGGGCGGCGGCTGCGATTCGTGGAATGGGTTCTGCTCGGAGCTACCACCCAAAGCGACTGCGCGCGATCGGAAGGGAGGTGATGCGGTGATCTTCGGCGAAGGCAGTGGCAGGCGTGGTGTGAACGACGATGGACGGTGGAGGGATCTGGGCAACGCGGTGAGAACCAGAGGAATAATGGGAAGAAAGCTTGGTGGCTATGGTGTTTTAAGAGAGATGAGAGGCAGAAGGAGAGGGATATGAGGGATGGTGTTTTGAGAGGGATGAAGGGAATGAAGTCTTGAGGGAGATGAGAGGAAAAAGTCTTGAGGGAGATGAGACGAAGAAGACGTGTCTGACAGGAAAAAAAATGTAAGCTAAGAAAGAATAATCAAAGAATGGGGAAGAACGTGATTTTTCTGTAACTAGAAAGGGAATAATTTTTCCTGCTCTCTGATTTTTTCGCTGCCTCCCCCTTCTATGCGTTCTTGTTGTCATTTTTATAATGCCAAATTGTTCCGATTTTGATCCTAAAATCCCGTCAAGATTCAGATTGCTATCTGATCCTGATCCTAAAAATATGCCCAGGTTAACATTTTTATCTCTGATTTGAAAATTAAATTCTGATTCAAAATAAAGTGGTTGCTAAGGAGGAGGATGAGATGGGTTTTTATTTTCTTTTCAAATTTTTATTTTATTATTTTTTTTGATTTTTTTTTGTGAAGACTAAGAGACCCGGTCAAAATGGGGTGTTCACAGTTGCACCTCTTTACTTGTTCATTACTAGAATACATGAATAAAGAACTATTTTTCATGTGGTAATAGTAAGGAACTAGTAAAGAAAATGAACTCACATTTTAGCCGGGATGGGAAACAGGCTGGAGAAAAATAAGCTTTAGAGCTTGGAAAATAAAAGTGACAGTGGACCTCAAATCCCAAGTATAAAATTAGCAGTGAGCCTCAGAGCTCGAAAAATTAATTTGCAGCGGGCCTCAGATCCCAAAAATAAATTTGCGGTGAGCCTCAAAGCTCGAAAAATAAAATTGCAGTGGGCCTTGAATCCCAAAAATAAATTTGCGGTGAGCCTCAGAGCTCGAAAAATAAATTGCAGTGGGCCTCAGATCCCAAAAATAAATTTACGGTGAGCCTCACCCAAAAATAAATTTGCAGTGAGCCTCGGAGCTCGAAAAATAAATTGCAATCGGCCTCAGATCCCAAAAATAAATTTGCAGCGAGCCTCAGAGCTCGAAAATAAATTGCGGTGGGCCTCAGATCCCAAAAATAAATTTGCGGTGAGCCTCAGAGCTCGAAAAATAAAATTGTGGTGGGCCTCATATCCCAAAAATAAATTTGCGGTGAACCTCAGAGCTCGAAAAATAAATTGCAGTGGGCCTCAGATCCCAAAAATAAATTTACGGTGAGCCTCAGAGCTCGAAAAATAAATTGCAGTGGGCCTCAGATCCCAAAAATAAATTTGCAGTGAGCCTCAGAGCTCGAAAAATAAATTGCAATTGGCCTCAGATCCCAAATATAAAATTAGTAGTGAGCCTCGGAGCTCTAAAAATAAATTGCAGTGGGCCTCGGACCCCAGAAATAAAATGATGGTAATTTACTTTCTCTTAAAAACTTTTCTTTTACCTTTGTCTCGATTACAACCGAACCACACGCTCCATTAAAAGACTTCGACCAATCAAACCTTTGTTTATCAACAACTGTGAGTCATTGTCTTTCGATTAGAGGGGCTTCTTTTTCAAAGCGATGAAGACACATAGAGCGATTATTTCCTTCAAGACTAGGACTCGTGGAGACTTTCATTATTGCTTTTCATTTCTCCTCATTGTGCACCGGTTATCTCCCTTATTGACTTTGAAATGCTAGGCTTTCTTTGGTTCAAACCATTCATTGAAGTAACCATTAGAATTATCCAATCATACCATTAAACTTAAATTTACTTAAATTGAGACATGATTTCAATGCGCAAGTATGATTTAAGCACAATAGGAAAAATGGATGAATAAAATCCTTGCCTTAATATGAGAATTTGCATTGTACACAAGGAAATTGGAAAGAAAAAGGGGAAATACAAAGGGGTGTATGGGAATTGTATCAATAGGGATAATGGAACAAAAGAAAACCGCATAAAAATTTGCCCCAATATTGGTTCCTTGATCCTCTTAACTGATTCCCAGCAACTGTTTGACGTCGCAGATCCTGGTCTCAGCTTCCACATACATCCTTTCATTAACATTTCAATGATTTTCTTTGCCCCATTGTAGACAGTCACAAACAAAATTGCCCCAGTGTAGCAAGTTATGAGAAAAACTCCCCCAGTGTGGTGAATATTGAGATATCTCTTAAACTGCCCTTGCGGGTTTTCAGCCTAAGATTCAGCTTCTTTGTCCTAATTTTTGCTTAGGTCGCCCTTTCGGGTTTTCAACCTAATGGACCCCTTTTTTTTTTTTATGCCCTAACTTTTGCTTAGATCGCCCTTGCGGGTTTTCAACCTAACGGACTCTCTTTTTTATTTTATTTTGTTTATGCCCTAACTTTTGCTTAGGTCGCCCTTGCGGGTTTTCAACCTAACGGGCTCTCCCTTTCTTTTTTCTTCCTTTTTATCAGGCATAGAACTTTTTCACGGCATCAGAGTTTACAGGTCTCGGTAGCACTCGTCCGTTTTCATCTGTTAGGACCAAGGCTTCGACTGAGTATGCCTGCATTACTATATATGGCCCTTCATAATTGGGTACCCATTTTCCTCGGGCATCTTCTTGGTTGGGAAGTATTTTCTTTAACACCAAATCACCTGGTTGAAACTCTCTATGACGGACTTTCTTATTAAAGGCTTTAGCCATTCTCCTCTGATATAGTTGTCCATGACAAAGGGCCACCAGTCTTTTTTCCTCAATCAACTTTAACTGATCATATCGAGCTTTCACCCATTCTGATTCTTCCAAGTCAGCTTCCATCAGCACTCTTAATGAAGGGATTTCAACTTCTATAGGAGAAACAGCTTCCATTCCTTACACCAATGAGAAAGGCGTTGCCCCAGTACTTGATTGTATATTGGTATGATACGCGTGCAAAGCGTATGGCAACATTTCATGCCAATCCTTATAATTTACGACCATTTTAGCAACAATTTTCTTGACATTCTTATTGGCCGTTTCTACCGCCCCGTTCATCTGAGGTCTATATGGGGTGGAATTATGGTGCTTGATTTTAAAAGTATCTAATAAATTCTTTACATCCGCCCCATTAAGATTGGCAGCGTTATCTGTAATGATTCTTTCTGGTATTCCATAGCGACAAACAATATCTCTTTTTAGGAACTTGGTAAACACCTTTTGAGTTATATTGGCATATGATGCTGCTTCTACCCACTTAGTAAAGTAATCTACTGCAACCAGGATGAAGCGATGTCCGTTTGAAGCATAGGGATTGATTGTTACAATGACGTCTATTCCCCACATAGAAAATGGCCATGGAGACACCAGATTGTGTAGTTGGAACGGTGGAGCTTTGATATGATCTGCATATATTTGGCATTTACGACATTTTCGGACATACTCCAGACAATCGGCCTCCATTGTTAGCCAATAGTGACCATTTCGTAGGATCTTGCATGCCATCATGTGACCATTGGCATGTGTTCCACATATCCCTTCGTGAACTTCTGTTATGATAGTCCGAGCTTCACGAGCATCAACACATCTTATGAGGACCCCATCATAGTTCCTCTTATATAGAATTTTGCCATCTAAGTAAAAGGACATTGATAATCTACGAATCGTCCTCTTGTTTACTTCATTTGCTCCAGCTAGGTACGTTCTACTCTTCATATATTGCTTGATGTCATGATACCAAGGATTGCCATCGAGCTCTTCTTCCACATGTGCACAGTATGCGGGCTCATCTTGTACCTTCACTTGAATAGGCTAGATGATGGTATGGAGACCCAACTTGGTCATAGTGGCTAATGTGGCTAAAGCATCCGCAAATTGATTCTTGTCTCGAGTCAAGTGCGAGAAAGTAATCTCATCAAACTTCGCAACTAACTGAGTCAAGTATTTCTAATACGGGATAAGCTTGGGATCTTTAGTTTGCCATTCGTCGTTGACTTGATAAATGATTAAGGCTACATCTCTAAAGACCTTTAGCTGTTTTATTCCAAGATCAATTGTTGCTTGTAATCCAGTTGCACATGCTTCATACTCAGCAATATTGTTGGTGCATTCAAATTCGAGCTTAACAGCCACTGGGTATTGCGTGCCCTCCGGAGAAACAGCCATCGCCCCTATGCCGCTTCCATGCATATTAACTGCTCCATCAAAATACATCTTCCACATATCATCTTCCTCTGTTTCACCTTCTTCTAATGACAGTATCTCTCCATCAGGGAACTCGGATATAATTGACTGTCCTCCCTCAATAGGGTTTTCAGCTAAGTGATCAGCAATTGCACTTCCCTTAACGGATTTCTGGGTCACATACTTAATATCGAATTCCGATAATATCAGTTGCCACTTTGAGACCCTTAATGATATGTGAGGACTTTCAAAGATGTACTTCAAAGGGTCCATTCGAGAGATTAACCAAGTGGTGTAGTATAACATGTATTGCCTGAGTCTCTTGGAGGTCTATACCAATGTGCAACAAGTCTTCTCAATTGCCATGTATCGGGCTTCACAGTCATTAAACTTCTTGCTCAGATAGTAAATTGCATGTTCTCTCTTGCCAGACTCGTCATGTTGCCCCAACATTGCCCCATTGAGGTTGGGAGGATCGTGAGATACAGTATCAAAGAACGACCTTGAGTGGGCGGCACCAACACTGGTGGGTTTAATAGGTATGCTTTTATTTTTGTCAAAGGCTTCCTGACATTCCTCATTCCATCTCCCCGAATTATTCTTCTTTAATAGCTTAAAAATAGGCTCGCACGTGTTTGTCAAGTTAGCAATGAATCGGGCAATGTAATTTAATCTCCCTAGAAAACCCCTTACTTCTCGTTCATTCTTGGGAGTTGGCATGTCCCTGATTGCCTTTGCCTTTTCGGGCTGTACTTGTATTCCTTCCCTGTTGACCACAAAACCCAACAATTTCCCAGTTGAGGCTCCAAACACACATTTTGTGGGATTGAGTCTCAGATTGTACTTCCTTAATCTCTCAAATAACTTATGCAAAACTGCTACATGACTTTCCCCCTCCTTAGACTTAGCCACTATGTCATCCACGTATACCTCTATCTCCTTGTGCATCATATCATGGAACAATGTCACCATCGCACGCTGGTAGGTAGCTCCGGCATTCTTCAGCCCAAAAGGCATTACTCTGTAACAAAAAGTTCCCCAAGGGGTGATGAAAGTTGTCTTCTCTTTGTCATGGACGTCCGTGAGAATCTGATTGTATCCCGAATACCCATCCATGAAGGAGAATCTGAGGATCCTTGCTGTGATGTCTATGAGAACATCAATTTGAGGCAATGGGAAGTCATCCTTCGGACTTGCTTTGTTCAGATCTCTGTAATCCACACACATTCTTACTTTTCCATCCTTCTTTGGTACTGGTACGACATTAGCGACCCACTCCGGGTGTCTCGACACATCCATAAACCCAGCTTCTAACTGCTTAGTTACCTCTTCTTTGATCTTTAGTGACATATCCGGATGCATCCTGCTCAACCTTTGTTTCTTCACCACTGTATCTAGGTACAGTGGATTTTATGTGATGCAATCTCTGGATCCAATCCTGGCATATCTTTGTAGGACCATGCAAACACATCAAGGTACTCCTTAAATAGCGCGACCATTTCTGCACATTCTGGATTATCCACTATTTTCAACTCCTTCTTGTCTTCCTTGGTCCCCATATTAATCACTTCTATAACTTCATCATTTGAAGTGAACCCATTTTCTGAGCGCTCTATTGACTTTGTAAATTCCTCGATGGCTTCTTCTTCCTCACTAATCCCATAATCGTCTTCGTCAACAGCTGCAAGGGAATCAGTAAATGAGGTTTCAAGGTTCCTTTTGTGGGACAAACCTTTGACGGTGGTGAGGTTCCTGAAAGAAAATGTTTGAAACGAGATAAATATAGGCAATGATATTATTCAAGAAATGATACGCAATTGATATAAGATAAAGGGTAGGGAAAGGAAGACACCAAGAAAAATGCTGAAAAATCATACTAACTCATTTTATTGATTTCTCAACCAAAGTAAACATCAGTTTATACGAGATACAAAAAGGTAATCACTTCATGAAAATAACATCAACAAATGGTTCAGACTGCCAATTGCCAAGGACCTCATTGTCAGCAAAGAGTTAAATAACAGGGTTTCTTGCTTGCTCCTCTTCAAGTGCACTGATAGTAAAATGAGGGGAAGTCGACTTTTTTAGCGAGATCACTTCAGCTGATACTGAGAAAGTATCTGTCAAGTGAGGGATATAATCAAATTCCTTTCTTTCTTCTTTCTTGCCTTTGAGAGTTAGGTACTTCATATCTTCTGCTAGAGAAGGATTGTATCCTAACCCATGTCTTCCATCTCTTGTAACTGCTGTGATCAGTTGAGGGATCCCTTGGAGGCTTGCCCCTAGACCTCTTCCTTTCAGATACCCGTTTCTTTCCATTATACGGACTGCCACTCCATTCACATTTTGTATTGGCAGCTCCTCGTTCTTTCTCTCTGGCTTCAGGATTTCAAAACTACGTAGGGAATCATCCTCGACTTGCTCTACACTTTCTACGTATGGTACTGAAACAGGCTTTTGAAAGCATGATTTCCTCTTCACCGAGGATGGTAATTACAACCCCATCCTGAATATATTTCAGACATTGATGCAATGTTGATGGAACAACACCAGCTTCATGAATCCAAGGCCTTCCTAGGAGCATGGTATAATTAAGCTGGCAGGATCTCCATGACTTGAAAGAGAACACGGAAACAACTAGGCCCTACTTCGAGGGGCAGAGTTATTTCCCCTAAGATCCCTCTTGCCGTCCCATCAAAGGCTCGCACAATCATCTCTTGGGGTGTCAAATCCATCAAGCCTATGTTTAGCTGCTCTAGAGTGGACAATGGAATCACATTCAATGCAGAGCCACCATCTATAAGCACCTTCGCAATCACAAATCCTTTGCACCTTAGGGTAACGTGGAGCGCCTTAGGACTACCTCTAAACTTCAAAAACACCTCATCTTCCGAGAAATTGATCATGTTGATCCGCCTCACTTGATCCACCATGTTTACTACATTCTCTGGCATGACTTCGCGATTAACATAAGCTTCATTCAACACCTTCAATAATGCCTTACGATGCATCTCTGATGTGAGGACAAGCGACAAAAGGGATATTCTTGCCGGTGTTTTCTTGAACTGCTCTATCACATCGTATTCACTTTGTTTCATGTTCATCAGAAACTCTTCTTCTTCTTCTTCTTCCTTCTCTTTTCCTTCATCTTTGGTATTCTTCCTTGCTTCTTCTTCTACCGGGTCATAGTATCGCCCACTCTTTGTGATGCCTCCAATTCTCACAACATTAGTAACCTGGGCCTTTGAAGTTTCTCCTGCCCCTCCTACTAGCTCAACTTTCTGTCATAATTCCAGGGTACAGCGTGTGTATCATTATAGGCAAAAGGAGTTGGCTTTGTCACCTTTACAATCACTTTTTCTGGAGCCGGTGCATCATTCATAGGTGGTATCCGGAGCACAACTTTTTCAACCACACTAACTTCTTCAGTCGTACCTCGCCTAGCTTGGATCACCCCCAAGGTAAGTAATCCTTGGACTCGGACCTTAAAGTCCCAACAAGTTTCGATATCATGCCCTACCTGCCCATGATGATAGTCACAACTTAAATCACCATCATACTTCTCTTTTTCTCCAATCAGCTTCATCGGTGCAACAATATCATATCCTGCTTTCTTGAGTCCTGCGAATACTTCTTGCATCGGGGTTCGCGATTCCAAAACCTTCTTGACTTGAGGCCCTCTCACTTCCAAGTTATTCACGCTATTTCTCGCATTATGGTTTGGGATTGGGTTATTAACAATGCTAGGCCCATAATCTTCTTCGAAACCCAATCTTCCACAAGCAATCAATTTTCTTACTGCTGTCTTGAAGGCCTCACATTCTTCAATGGAATGCCCCAGGGCATCCATGTGATACTTGCAAGTCAAGTTTGGATTGTACCAAGTAGGGAAAGGTGGTTCCATAGGTCGTACAGGGTTTCCAGCGATTAGGTGACGATCAAATAGTTGTTTGAACAAATCTGCATTGGAGATAGACAGTCTTGGGAAAGGAGGCAGATTTTGATATTGGGAACGTCCCTGATTTGTAAAATTTGAGCGAGGTCGAGGGTAGCTTGGATGGGTTTGTTGAGGTGCAGGTGGATAATGAGTATATGTGGGCGAGTGGGGTTGTATGGTTGAGGGGTAGGGATGTTATTTATTTGGTTTTGTGGCTGGGTGATGGTTGGCGAGGCCTGTTGAGGTGGGTAAAATGGTGTTTGGGTCTGATATGGTGCTTGGTACCTTGGGTATGAAGGGACATGTCGAGGTCCAAAGTTTGGCTGGTGTTGCACATAATTTGCTTCTGCTTCCTTCTTCTTGGGCTGGAACCCCTTCTTGGATGCACTGCCTTCCATGTCAGTTGGCAGCTTCCCGGCTCTGGCTAGTATTTCAATTCTTTCCCCTGCAACAATCAAGTCAGAGAAATCCCTATAAGCTACTCCTGCCATTGCTCCGATAAAGGGGGAACCCAGGGTTCCCAAAAAGTATGAGCACATTTCGGACAACATCAGCGGCGGCTGAACCTGAGCTGCCAAACTCCTCCACCTTTGTACATACTGTTTGAAGGATTCATCACTCTTCTTCTGCATTATAATCAACTGTTCACTGGTCGGAGCTATGTCCAAATTGAATTTGTATTGATCCATGAACAAATCGGCTAATTCTGTCCACCGAGAGATCTTAGAATGGTCTAACTGGAGGTACCACTCTAGTGCGATTCCGATCAAACTTTCATGGAAAAAGCCAATGAGGAACTTGTCATCCTTAGACCAGATGGCCATTTTGGTGGCATAACTAATCAAATGGAATCGTGGGTTCCCACTTCCGTCATATTTGGAGAAATCAGGAATTTTGAAATCCTTAGGGATCACGACATTCGCGACAGGACAAAGTTCTTCAATCTTGAGAAGGCAATAAGTATTTGAGCCCTTGATCTCTTTTATTTGTTCTTCTACCTTCTCCATCCACTCTTCCTTCATCTTATCGGGTCCAAACTGGACTCCTCTTGATTGTTCAGGAATGAATGCATGCGGTCTTTCCCATGTATAGCCAGCAGCCTCATGATACACATTCTCGATGGGGCGATATCCTTCCCCGATGGGGATTACTATGGGTTCCGTGTAACCCGACATTCCCTGAGTAAAGCTATGGTTTATGTTTGAAAACATTGGCGCCGTTACCATGGAGAGGGCCGGTTGTACGCTCACATGTGGGTCATCTTCGTTTCCACTTCTATTTGCAGTAAGCCTGCTAAGAGATTCCCTCATATCCTGTAGTATAGCCTCCAACCTTGCTTGAGTTTCAGAGATTTCAGTCACCCTTCCCCTCACTTCATCTACTTCTAAACTCAAGTTCCTTCCTGTCTCAGGATTGTTGGCAGCCATCCTGGTCCGGGATCTTGTGTTGTAAACTCGGGTTTGATTGGTATTGTCTTTCTTAGGTCGCGCAATGATTCTCGAACCCTCAAATTCGTGTTTTTAGCTCTATTACGAAAAATCGTCAATTATTCTAATCAGTAACCCCCTTCTTTTTTATATATATATATAATTTTTGGCATTATTATTGTTATTAAAAGAAAGATAAAAGTATGCTTCGAAAAACCATGAATTATTTTTTTTGCAAAGGAAAGACCATTTTTTGTAGTAAGCAACTTCACCCCGACACATAACTCTAGGGGAACATCCCCCTTAGGTTAATGCGTGGTTGATGACAAATCCATGGGACCATGTGTCCCTCAATAGACAGCATCATTCACTAGCAATGCAATCATACAGGCCTACTTGTAACACACCATAAGATAGAGCAGAATTCATTGATAGATGTAACCCCTAAAAAGGCTTTTATTTCTTTGAAGAGGAAATACAATGTCTCCCATCTAACAGAATTACATCAAAAGTTTTAAAGTCTTCCTTTTGAATCCGCTAGCAAGGCCCCTACAATACTTCATGAAGCGAGCTACTTTTGGAGGTATTGTAGATCCGTCATTCATGCGAGTTTGGACTAGTGCTTCCTCTAGGTGACCCACAAACTGATAGGTATGGTATTGCAAACTTCCTGAGAGTTGTTCATATCTTTTATTCCAAGCATCTCTGTCAGCCTTCAAATCTTTTGCCACGGATTCCCAGTTCTCTAGCCATTCTTCCTGTTGTCTGATCTCATCCTCATACTGTTTTTTCTCCCTTTCGAACATCCGAAGCCTCATCCACAACTGTTGCTCTTTCTCTTGTGATTTTTTCAATGATTCGCGTATAGTTGCAGCTGCATTCCAACCTTCGTCCGAGTAGCGCTCAGCATGAGTTAAGGCTTCTTGTAGAGATTCTATTCTTTCTTCCAACATCCGGATTATCTGAATGTGCACTTCGATTTTGGCCCCCAAGTCTTCTTTTTCTTTGAAGATTTGTGCCGACGCCTTTTTTTGATCTTCTATCCTTGCTAGTAATCCTCGAACTTCCGACTCTTTCATATTCCCATTCCTCGCTCTCTTCGCTGGAGCTGCGGCTTCATATGCATCGGCACATTCATCTTTCAAATGTCATATCCTCATGTTTAACTTCTGGATTTGGTGTTGGAGCGCGTCAATGGTGATTTGATCTGTTTCATTCTTTTCCTCTAGCACTCTCATATGGGCCATCATAACCTCGATCTTCTTTAACATTTCTGCTTCCATTTGCGGATTTTCATCTTCATGCGAGATTGGTCTCGAAATAACACGGTCGTCTTTCCTTGCTTTCCTCCATGCCTCGTAGTTTTTAGTACGAGAAATAATTTGTCTTCCCAACTCATTGGATCCCGAGATCTGGATGTTGCTCCAAAGCGGATCTAACAAATATTGTTGTATTCTTGACAACCTCGCATTCTTGATATAAGAACGAAATTCCACCTAACACTTCTTCAAGTGGTTCCTGTTGAGTCCATTTCAATTGTCGAATCACAAGTGCCGGAGAATATGACACGCAACCCCTTGGTCCCATCAAAGGAATATTCGAGAAATTCCCACAATCAAGAGATCGTATTTCCTTTATACCAAGGACACATCCAGCAAAAAGCTTTCGAATCAACCTTATCAAATTCTTGTCTCCATTCATTGGGTTTGTGCGACTTTATCGGAATGTGATGGAATCTCCTCAAAGGGTCATCAATCCCACTAACATAATTTCGAGCATACATGTGAGTCACGATCCAAACATACAACATTTGTGCACAACATCGTAATTTGCATTGTTGACTTTCATGGCAAACTTGCAATGATAGGAATGTTTATGCCAAAATTGCGGGAACAGGATTCACAGTATATTCTTCGACCTTGTAGTAGACATCCAAGGCTGCGTAATCCACCATGTCTGGTATAAAGGGGAAAAGCACCAGCTCATAAATGGTTAAAGCTAACACCCGCTTGAAGATAACCCAATTATTTTGTCGTGCTAGTTCCTGGAGATAAACTTCAAGGAATCTTTGCCTCAGACCTCTGGCAGCTCCTTTTTCCATTTTGTCTGATGGCTTTGGTAGAATTCCCAACAACTCTGCAACCTTCCCATCACTAACATGCTGGCCATAATAGAAATAAACACGAGACTCCCTTGGAAGAGGCATCCGTAGCATGTACGCATATTCTTCTATAGTCGGTGTCGTATCCAAATTCGGCAATTCGAAACACCTCAAATTCGGGTTCCAATATTGGGCCAAAGCACTCAAGCCCAAAGCATCTACATGTATGTGTAATAAGTCCAAAATCTTCACATACTTGCTTGCAAACTCTGAATATTTCTTTTGGCATCAAGCGACTGGTTTCCATTAAAGTCTTCACATCATTGATTTTCACGTCAATTCTAATATTCTTCTTCAGGCCAATTGCATTGCTAGAGTTAGACATTTTCGTTCCTTGCTACACAGATAGTGTCTTTCCTCCACAAAAGAGAATCACCTATATATATATATATATATATATATATATATATATATATATATATATATATATATATATTATTTTTACAAAAAGTAAAAATAAAATAAATAAATAAAAAAGATAAAATAAATAAATTAAAACTATATATATATATATAATATGTATTTTATTTATTTATTAACCATTTGTTAAAACACGAAAGGAAATGAAGTAAAAATAAATAAATAAGTACATGGATAGAAAAACACAAGGGAGATATAGTACACCTCCAAGTGTCTTAAGAGGTAGGGCCTAATCAAGGGTACCTATGATGACAACTTCTAAGTCGAGCGGCCACTAAGTCAATTTAGGAGTATAAACTTTAGGACGGGTCTAGACTTCTAAAGGTCATGGTCCCCAGATTGCCCTTGTCAATGACCTAGTTCACGAACCTAATCACAAGTAGGGATAAACCCTCCAGGATGATTAGTCCATGACACTAGTAACAATCCGAGTGGTAAGTCACCAAATATCAGAGGCACTAGGCCTTCAATGACAATACCGAGTCATCGCCTAATCCTTAAGGTCCCACAAGCTCGGGTGTAGAGCTGAAAGTGTGTGAAAATGAGTGTCGGTGTTGTGTGTGATGGAGACATACAAACCTGTACAATCCTAGAACAAAACTACTTGAACCTGAAAGACAAGCAAACAACAAATACCATGGTCTTCTATCCTAGTGTAAAAATAATTATTAAAGCAAAAAGGAATCACATATATACAAAAAAAATAAAAAAAATAAAAAGAAAAGAAAAGAAAAGAAAACAATAAAAAGGGGTAAACAATAAATACCAAAATGCACAACTCATTACTTAGGCTTGACTTTAGAAATGTCCCCAGTGGAGTCGCTGTTGACGAATCTCGGCAAGTATACCCAGTCGTGCAAGTAATACGGTGGTAAGACCGGTTATCGTATCCACGGGGATTGGATGTCAAGTACCAATTCACAAACTCAGCAACTATCTAGACTAAGAAGAGAAACCAGAACAAACAAAAGAAAAGAAATAAAATCTTTTTGTCTTTTTGGGGATTTTGAACGAACACTTGGAGTGCAGAAAGGATATGTTGGGACCAGACTTCACCAAACCTCTAACTCATGTACTATCAGGACTAGATACCTCTCATTCATGCTTCAGATATTAAAATCAATCCACTAAATTACTCAAGTCCCGATCCCTCGGATGACAAGAGCCTAAATCCACTAATAGACCCTAATTCCTTAGGTGGCCTAGATTAATGAATTTGCATTAAGATTAGGGATTACGCGATTACTAGTAAACATAACTCCATTCCCAGATGAAAGGGTTACTAGGTGATTAAATTCAGTTCCGGTAATGATACGAATTTCCCAATTGCATACCAAAACACAAATCGAGTCATGGGGGTGCTAGCCACAACAAGCATTAAGCACAGAAAATTAATCACTAATATGAAGACATGAACATAGAATAATCCGTCAAGATAAATACATGATAATGAGTTTGGTTACATCTAATCCCAACAAATGGGATTTAACTATTCATAACTACAGAGAAAGCCAAACCAGAAAAGCAGTAGAGAAAGGAGGAAAGGGAGAACTCCATTGAAGCTTCCCACTGTCGTCACAGCAACCCCCTAACTCAGCTCCCTTCTAGGGTTGGCACCCTAGCCCAGCCGCAGCCTCCAAGTGCCTCCTCTTCCCTATATTTCTGTTTGTGGCCGTCTGTCTACTTCTTATGGTACTACTGTACGGCCCTCCTTATTCTCTTCTGCGCTGCTCCTTACATAGAAGATGGGTGTCTTTGTTTTAATGCCCAATCAATTAAGATATTTCTTTGAATCTGATTTTAATCACGTGGGCCAGTCCCTGAGGCTAAATTGCAAAAAGCCAAATCTTATTGAAATTGGTTTCCAATCTCTTCTTTTAATGCAATCTTCCTCCAAGCAGTTTTTGATTCATGCGATCCAAGCTTCAAGTTGGCAAAGTCCACTTTATTTCCTTTTATCATTTCAAGGGACTTGGCCCATCGTGATTGTTTTATTTTTGTTAATCCAATATTGAAGCCAAATTTCAATTGCCTAGCATTTGTTCCTATTTTTTCTCCTGGCACTAGCGTGAGAATATGCCACTTTGAAATTTCAATTCAAATTGAAATTGGATCAAAGTCACGTAGCTTCTCATAAGGACCTTTTGATTTCATATCTCTTTAAATAAAATTCAATTCCTGCAAAACAACACCACAAAATCGCTTCACCCGTTCCAAGGGAAAAACTAATAAAAACCAAATAAAGAATGGTTAATCTATATGCAAAATGCATACAAAAGTGTACAGAAAAATATCATGTAAAATCACACTATCAAATCACCCCAAGCTTATTCAATTGCTTGTCCTCAAGAAATCACTAAGGCCAGAAGAAGAAACAGAACATGGATAGTGAACTAAGAACCTGAGTAAATAATCCAAGTAACAGGCAATTCAAATAATTCAGCAAGAGACAATCAATTCAAGTCCAATTAGAGGCTTAGGTTCCTTAGACTCATGTTCTCACTGATTTGGGCACTCTTTCTCACCTGAAGCTCACCCCAAGCTTGTTCATTTGCTTGGCTCTCTTTTCTCCCTCACTCAAGTGTTTAGGAGAATAAGGCAATTCGCTCAATTTTCCTCAAGGAATGAATCCTACCATAGGCTTGACTATCAACCAAATCTCTACTTTATTAATGAAAACACCTAAGAATCAAGAGGTCTTTACTTTGGTTGTAACGTGGCCATGGGATTAATAGTTAGGTGGGGAAATCAATAAAAGGACATTTCAAAAGGCTACACAACATATCAACATTTGTAAAGCATGACCTTTTAAAATACCTTTTGGGTTTCGGTTCACTTTCCACCTTTCTTTTCTTTCTTTTTCTTTTTAATTCTCACTTTTCTTTTTGTCATCCCCTTCTCTATTTATTTTTTTTTCTTTTATTTTTTTTTTCTTGGAGAAGGGGAGATTTTTCAACTCAAGAGAATTTTTTTTTTCCGATTCTTTTCCCAAACTTTCAACTACCTTTTTCACCCTTTTTGGAATACTTTAGAAGGTCCCTTATCAAGCATATTTATCAAAACATTCCAGGGTACCAAGAAAGCATTTTTTTTCTTTCAAGCTCAAAATTGGGCAACTAAGGGGTAGAATTTCATCATTCAAAGCTCAGAAGGCCAAAAAAATACCTATTGCCTCAATCATTTTCAAAAAATGTTAAGCTTCGAAATGGTTTCAAGTCAAGTTCTAGAGAAAATCATCCAAGAGGAATAACACTCTAACACAAAGAATGGGGTAAAATTTTAGTGAGTACCCCTTTGGCTCAAAATCTCACATTTTAGTTCAGAATCAATGAAAAACAAAAATCTTCAGAACCATATGCTAATTATCAACTATCCAAGATTATCTCAAACATTTTCATTTGCAGCCATATCACAAGAATAACAAATTGGGTTCAACAATTCACTATCACAAATTATTGACACTTAGTTCTCACAATTGGATACAAAATCTAAGCAAGGGCAATCTAATTGTATGATCATGCAAACTATCATGCAAAACTATATGAATGCAACATGCAAAATGCAAATGCAAAATACCCCTACCCCAAGCTTAAGAATTTACATTGTCCCCAATGTAAACAATCAAAATGGAAAGAGGAAAGAAAGATAAAATAAAATTTAAAAAAAAAAATTGGAACGGCTTACCAAGGCGGTAGCGGGTGTTGACTCTCATTCCAGTCAGAAAATCTGGCCATGATGGGTGCTGACTTTTATTCTTGTTCTCCTTGCTCTTCCTTCCTTCCTACCCTGAAAAACTTGACAATTCTCAATTTATTATTTTTCCTCTTGAGCTTCTCAAATTATTCAAGAGGTTAAAATCAAAAACAAAAACTAACTAAAGAGAAGGGTTAAGAAAAGTTGGGTTGCCTCCCAATAAGCGCTTCTTTAACGTCACTAGCTTGACTTTCTAGGATCCTCCTCCCGGATCAAATGGAACTTGGAGTGGAGATTGTAGCAGTAGTATGACTTTATCTTCAACTCCACCCAGCCAGTGTGTGAAAGCACCATTGACCTCTTCAACTATAATAATGCACTTACTTCCTAGCGGGTCACATGGCATTTGCACCAGGAAGTTTGATATACAAGTGGAAGGGATTAGTTTACCAATGTCCACACATGCATGCAAGCCGACATATTTGTCCAATGCAGAAAAATCAGATTCCTTAGCAAGCATGGTGGAATCCACTACCACTTCGTCTTCATCTTGAACTATCCCCCAAACCAGATTTTCCTCAAAGTGGGCTTCAGGTGAATTTTGTACTAATTGTTTGCAAATCTCCTCAACATGCGTTTTGAAGTTCTGCTTCACAGCTTCGATACTCTCACAATTGGCTCTTGCCTTGGCCTCAGAGGCGGATAGCTCTTGAGAATATTGTTCTAGAGCAGCTTTCAACGGTGTTTGCTCCTTCCATTCCCATTCTTCAACTTCCCAAGGACTTGTGGAAAGTACTCCCTCTTCTTGTGACTTATCCACCATCACCACTTCATCTTCAATTTGATCCATTCCCACAACCAGATTCTGCTCAACTTCTGCTTCATGTTGCTCCATGGGAATCACAATACACGGTGGTGGAGGTGGCAAATATGAACAAAATGTTTCCCAATCCTCCTCAGAGAAGTTATATATAAGCCTTCCCGTCATGTAATCAACTTGTGCTGGAGTGACATGACCCATCAAATCCATGCAATCTCCCAAACACCAGTTGTCTTCCAAAGCGCGACTTGAGGCTTCCTCATCAGGTGGATAATACAAATTTTCCATGAACTGCATCCACCTTGCACAAACACAACTCAAAAGAGAAAGATCAAATATATACAGAAAAATAAAAAAAGAATAAAAATGTCTAAATTAGTTGCCTCCTCTTACTAATGATATTGGCAAAACCAATCCCCAAGAATGGCGCCAAAAACTTGTTGACGAATGCGGGCAAGTATACCCAGTCGTGCAAGTAATACGGTGGTAAGACCAGTTTTCGTATCCACAGGGATTGGATGTCAAGTACCAATTCACAAACTCAACAACTATCTAGACTAAGAAGAGAAATCAGAACAAACAAAAGAAAAGAAATAAAATCTTTTTGTCTTTTTGGGGATTTTTAACGAACACTTGGAGTGCAGAAAGGATATGTTGGGACCAGACTTCACCAAACCTCTAACTCATGTACTATCAGGACTAGATACCTCCCATTCATGCTTCAGATATTAAAATCAATCCACTAAATTACTCAAGTCCCGATCCCTCGGATGACAAGAGCCTAAATCCACTAATAGACCCTAATTCCTTAGGTGGCCTAGATTAATGAATTTGCATTAAGATTAGGGATTACGCGATTACTAGTAAACCTAACTCCATTCCTGGATGAAAGGGTTACTAGGCGATTAAATTCAGTTCCGATTATGATATGAATTTCCCAATTGCATACCAAAACACAAATCGAGTCATGGGGGTGCTAGCCACAACAAGCATTAAGCACAGAAAATTAATCACTAATATGAAGACATGAACAATGAATAATCCGTCAAGATAAATACATGATAATAAGTTTGGTTACATCTAATCCCAACAAACGGGATTTAACTATTCATAACTACAGAGAAAGCCAAACCAGAAAAGCAGTAGAGAAAGGAGGAAAGGGAGAACTCCATTGAAGCTTCCCACTGTCGTCACAGCAACCCCCTAACTCAGCTCCCTTCTAGGGTTGGCACCCTAGCCCAGCCGCAGCCTCCAAGTGCCTCCTCTTCCCTATATTTCTGTTTGTGGCCGTCTGTCTACTTCTTATGGTGCTACTGTACGGCCCTCCTTATTCTCTTCTGCGCTGCTCCTTATATAGAAGATGGGTGTCTTTGTTTTAATGCCCAATCAATTCTGATATTTCTTTGAATCTGATTTTAATCACGTGGGCCAGTCCCTGAGGCTAAATTGCAAAAAGCCAAATCTTATTGAAATTGGTTTCCAATCTTTTCTTTTAATGCAATCTTTTTATCTTCCTCCAAGCAGTTTTTGATTCATGCGATCCAAGCTTCAAGTTGGCAAAGTCCACTTTATTTCCTTTTATCATTTCAAGGGACTTGGCCCACCGTGATTGTTTTATATTTGTTAATCCAATATTGAAGCCAAATTTCAATTGCCTAGCATTTGTTCCTATTTTTTCTCCTGGCACTAGCGTGAGAATATGCCACTTTGAAATTTCAATTCAAATTGAAATTGGATCAAAGTCACGTAGCTTCTCATAAGGACCTTTTGACTTCATATCTCTTTAAATAAAATTCAATTCCTGCAAAACAACACCACAAAACTGTTTCACCCATTCCAAGGGAAAAGCTAATAAAAACCAAATAAAAAATGCCTAATCTATATGCAAAATGCATGCAAAAGTGTACAGAAAATATCATGTAAAATCACACTATCAGTCGCCATCTGTAGCAATCAAAAATTACGACGAGGACGACGATAAAAAGAAATTTTAGAGAAAAGTAGAGTCGCCACCAATTTTATTTAATTTAGGAAAAATTGGAAAATCTTAAAAAACGGTCTTTGGAACCAAGTTGAGTTCGGGAGTCGGTTATGAGTAGGGAAGGTGTTAAGCACCCTACATCACCCATCCTACGAATGGTACCTTGAATTAATCGTGCAAAATTAAATTATTTATTTTTTACCCCAAAAATATTTTAAAGGAAGGATTTATTTATTTACTAATATTTTCTTTATTTTTATGTTTCTTTATTGGTTTTTTTATTTAATTTTTTTAAAAAATATTATTGATAAATACTAAATGAGGTTAAACATCGCACGTAAGTCCATAGGGCAACCTCAAAGTTAGGGGATTGAGCATGACACTTGTCATAGAGCAACCAAAAAAAAATAAAAAATAAAAAAATTATTAATTAATTATCCACATTAAATAAATTAAAAAGAACACAAAAATAATGGAAAAATTAATTTTGGCTTGACGGGATGATTGATCCCGCTCCTACGTATTCCCTGCTGCGATGGGAAACTCAAAGCCACGTAGCTCTTGTAGAAAATATTTTTTGTTTGTTGATTGATTTTTGATTTTTATGAAAATGTTTTTTTTTTCTAGAAAGAAAGAAAATTTTTATTATTATATATTTTTTTATTTACTTTTATATATCGAAAACTGATCAAGATAGAGCGTGGCACATGAGTCCACAGAGCTATCACTTATATAAGGATTGAGTGTGAAACATTTTCACAAAGCAATACAAAAAATATTTTTCAGGTATTTCTTTTAAATTTTTATTTTATTTATTTACTCTAGATTTTCAACAACAAAAAATAAAAATACAAATTCCTTTTTCTATTTATTTATCAGCCCAAACCCATTTGGTGAAACCTATTTGATTTGGGCCAACCTGATACCCATTAGTGATTTGGGCCAACCTGATACCCATTAGCAAACCACTTTAAACATACATAAATAGGTAAAATAAAATAAATGAAATAACAATTAAAAGAGTAAAGTAAAACTATTATAACATCATCAGAGATAAAAAGAAGATACGATCAGATTGTGAGCAAAGGCTAAACCTCCATCTTCTTCACCTGTTCACACGAGACCAACGAGAGGAACAACAGCGGCGGCCTGAGACGGACTGGGTGGATGGTGGCAGAGGCGCACTGGGTTTATCTCTGGTTGAGAGAGATCCGAATCCGGATCTGGGTGCAGTGGGACGGCGGCTGCGGTTCGTGGAATGGGTTCTGCTCGGAGCTACCACCCGAAGCGACTGCGCGCGATCGGAAGGGAGGTGATGCGGTGATCTTCGGCGGAGGCAGTGGCAGGCGTGGTGTGAACGGCGATGGACGGTGGAGGGATCTGGGCAACGCGGTGAGAACCAGAGGAATAATGGGAAGAAAGCTTGGTGGCTATGATGTTTTAAGAGAGATGAGAGGCAGAAGGAGAGGGATGAGAGGCAGAAGGAGAGGGATGAGAGGGATGGTGTTTTGAGAGGGATGAAGGGAATGAAGTCTTGAGGGAGATGAGAGGAAAAAGTCTCGAGGGAGATGAGAGGAATAAGACGTGTCTGATAGGAAAAAAAATGAAAGCTAAGAAAGAATAATCAAAGAATGGGAAAGAACGTGATTTTTCTGTAACCAGAAAGGGAAGAATTTTTCCTGCTCTCTGATTTTTTCGCTGCCTCCCCCTTCTCTACGTTCTTGTTGTCATTTTTATAATGTCAAATTGTTCCGATTTTGATCCTAAAATCCAGCCAAGATTCAGATTGCTATCTGATGCTGATCCTAAAAATATGCCCAGGTTAACATTTCTATCTCTGATTTGAAAATTAAATTCAAATTCAAAATAAAGTGGTTGCTAGGGAGGAGGATGAGATGGGTTTTTATTTCCTTTTCAAATTTTTATTTTATTATTTTTTTTGATATTTTTTTTGTGAAGACTAAGAGACCCGATCAAAATGGGGTGTTCACACATAGGATAGGGTTTTATAATCTATTAGCAGACTTTACAGTTTATAAATCCTACTCAGTAACCTAATTACAAATTATCTATAAATTTAGGGATCTGATTACAAATGTGAGTTTTAATTATAAAATATTTATAAATTTATGGATCCAATTACAAATTTTTTAAGTATAAAGACATAAAAAAATTCCCAAATAGTTAGTAATTGAACTTCTAAAAAGATACAATTTTTTCTTTTTCCCTTGTGGTGCAAATCCCACTCCCGTGGAGAGGTTTCGTCAACAAAACTTGATACTTATCAAATACTAAGAAGATTATGTTATCCTACTCGCAGTACATGATTTCATTCTAAGGCCATGTTTGGTTTGTCAAATTTACTCATTTATAGCAGATGAAAAAGTAATTCTCTGTTTGGTAATCATTTTTAAAATTAAGTTATAGTATTTTTTTAACTAGCTTATAACATTTTTTTTGGATGCTACTTGAAGTAGTGTTTGAGATTATGTCTTACCAATTTTTTTTTATTTTTTATTCCTACTATTTTAGCTAAATTCCTCACTCACTCTCAAGTAAATAAAATATAGAATACTAATCATACTATTTAAGATAAAAAAATAGATAATATATTTTTATTTATAAAAAAATTTATATAAAATCATATCAATATATAATTTTATTTTTATTATCTCATTTTATTTATTAACAATAATTAATATTAAGTTAATATTAAAATTAAAATTAAAATTAAAATTTTTGAAATGATAAATAATTTAAAGTAAAATAAAGTATTTACAGTGATAATTATTTTAAAACAAATAAAACACACACACACAAATATATATATATATATATATATTTATTGCAAATATACCCTTTTATATCATTTCACATTTGTTAGCTAGTTAATTCAACAGTTAGTTTTATCAAACACTTCAAATACAATCTACAAACTTATCCACTATCAATAATTTATATGTTATGTGTTATTTTTTACCAAACAGAGCTAAGTATGAATTTTACATTAGTGCAGACATTTTTAAACTATATATTGACTTAACTGGTGAATGAATGAATATAATAACTCAATCAAGTCACACAAAAATTCTAAACTACTATTTGTCACTGTCACTGAGAATCTGCAACCGTATTGTTTTGTTTTTGTTCATGAACCAAAAGAAATGATGAAATGGTTTAATATATTGGACGGTTACCAGTGTGTTGAATTCAGAAGGCGGCAACTGCATTGCAAAGAAAATAAACAGGATTTTAAATTACGAACCATATCACGTGTTGTGATCACAACATCTTGATTGCGAGCTTGCGGCAGCCACTTGTTAGTGGAAGAATTTCAAATTCATGACAGAATAATTCCGACAAATCGACGGAAGAACTGAGGGGGGGATTGTCAAAGACATGGAAAAGAAAAAAAAATCGACATAAAGAAGAACGTCAAATTCAGAAGATTATAGAAGAATTGACAAGTGTGGAGTTGACAAGAAGTTCTTCAGTTGACATGTCAGACAAACAAGGCTGTCGAAAAGTAAAACTTGGGGCGCATCTGTTAGGGATGAAATTTCTGATTATTGACGGATGCATTTGACTGACTGACGAAGGAATCAGAGTAATGACTAGTATTTTCTAAGTATCGAAAATATTTAGTTGACAAGAAAATACTGGTCGACAGAAAGGATAAATCGACAACCCAGCTTTTTGACAAAATATTAAGAAGAGTTGTCAAACGTACAGAGAAGTGTGAAAATGACTAAGTCCTTAAGACTGACAAGGCATTAGCAAGATAAGCTGTCAAGCAACCAGTCCGTCGAAGACAATCAAGTTGTTGTGGAGCGGTTCAAGAAATTGAGCAGTTATCAGAGTTGATTGACAAGCAGTTTAAATATAAAACCTAGGAAAACTGCCAAGGACATGTGGCAGTTATTTAGATAGGAAGTTGTTACTAGGTAGTTACTTTATTTACCTATAAATACTAGTTATTACAATGTATAAGAGGAGGTTACTTGATACAGATTCTACACATCTCGATCACATAGCAGATTGACGGATTACACTCAAGTATTCCCTCCATCCTTCCTATTTCAATATTATAGCAAAATTCAATGCCATTTTCGTTTCTTCTGTTCAATGTCTTCATTTATTTTTACTCATTGCCAGCATTTCTCTTATATTTTCCTTTTTAAGTTCATTTACTTCTTGAAAGTTGTATTACTCAGATCCTACTTTACTTAACTTTCTTTTTTAAACTTATGTTCCTTCTTTTTATTGTAAACTTAGTTCAATCAAAAGTTATTTTCTGCATGTAAACTATTTTCCTCTTCCAAATTTCAAATTCCTCTTTTTAAGTACAAACAATTGCGTTGTCAAGTTTCATTATGGACAATCACCGGTACATCTTTTTTCCTAAACTTATACACTTGTCATAGCATCAAGTCTTTGCCAGTATATTACTAGATTTGACTAACTTGTCAAATTCATACTTGCGAACAATACATACACACATTCTGACGAGATTACCGCATAACTCGTACGTCCCACACTCGTTTGATCTTTAATTATTTGTAACAAAGGGATTTTTGGACACCAACCAAAAACCAACGTTAACAAATTGGCTCGCCCGGTTGGACGGGTTTAGAGTAACTCGTAACAGTGTCATGAATTTGACATACAAAGTTATTTGTATGCGTCTACGGAGTGGAAAGGTGGTTCAAACATCATCTATTTCCCAAAACTCTGAATATGAGTAGTGCAAGTGATGCAGGCGTAGTAGGCACTAACGCCACTGCGTCAACGGTGGATGCTATTGCACCAGTTGACAATATTCCTGCAACTAAGGCTAACGCTACTAATGCGGGGAATAATAGCACTAATGGTTTAGGTGCAAGAAGAGGCGTTTCTTACGCTCAAATTGTCAATAGATTTGACGAAGTTGGTCAAGGAACACTCCCGTCACCAAATTCCCCAGTTTTACAACAAATAAACCCACCAACTACCGGATTGTCTTCACGAAGTGTTGTGAATTCAAACCCAAGAGGGACTACGCAACCTCTGTCACAACCTTTGTACGGGATGCCTTATGGTTCGACTGCTGTCAATCCAAGTACCCCATTTGCATACATACCATATCCAAATGGAATGACGACGGCTACCCATGCATCTGGGCAGGCAGGACCATCGACTGGGGGGCAAATTCCCAGTCATGCAAATGGGATAACAGGGTCAATGGTAATAACCCATTCTCGACAAGAGCAACCAGTAGTAAGGCCACATGTATCCCCACTAAGACAACCCCCACAAAATATTGTTGGTCTGTCAGAGGCTACATTAGCCAATGTCCGACAACAAATTGACTCTATAACCATGACATGGTGAATACATTTACTCAACAAATGAGTATAGTAATTACGCCATTAATGGAAAACATGAATAATGCCTGCTTGACATTGTCAAATGAGATACGCAGGTTAAATAGAGCCTTGGGCGTTATAACCCCATATGATAGCCAAAATACTAATAGAAATATCATTGGAAATGTCAATAATCAACCACAGGTTGAACGACCACAAGTTATACAACTTGACAGATCTGAACAAGATGACGAGCGGCAACAGCCCCATCGTCGGATTCCTTTGAGACGTGGAAATGTATATATTCTACGACCAGAGGAATTGAAGATGAAGATTTGGTCATAAACCAGGGTGCTTTTGGAGCATTTCGTCAAAACGTTCTAAATCAAAACGTCAATCAAGTCGTCAAGCAAGCATTGAATAGGTTTGGTTTTAACATAGGTTATGCCAATCAACCATTTTTTGCGTCAACATTTCCTGATTGGGCCCAACAGGTAGAAATGCTTCGAGGATACAAAATACCCAAATTGTCAAAATTTTCAGGAGAAAGTGGAGAATCGACAGTCGAGCACATAGCCCGATATACAATCGAATTAGGAGATTTGGCTTTAGAGGAGGGACTAAAAATGAAGTTCTTTCCTAGTTCGTTGACTAAGAATACTTTTTCTTGGTTTTCAACTCTAAGGCCTAATTCCATACATTCCTGGAATCAATTAGAGATGAGTTTTCATGATCAATTCTTTAGGGGTGACCTAAAGACAGGATTGACAGACTTATTTGGCATAAAGAGGATGAATAACGAGTCTGTCGATGACTACCTTGCCCGAATCCGTCAAATGAGGAGTCGTTGCTTCACCCCTATCCCTGAGGCAGAAATAGTAAAGAGGGTTGCTGGGGGTCTAGATTATCATATTAGGAAGAAGTTGGTCAACCAGCATCTAATTGATCTTTCCCAATTAGGAGATAAAGTCCGACAAATTGAACAATTGAAAGCCGGAAAGGTTTTCAAGCAGAAGAAGTTCCTCAAAAGGGAAAAGGTTAACTTTGTCGGATGTAGTGAATCTGACGAGGAGGGCAGCGATTCTGAGGAACATGAGATAGATTACGTTGAATTAAAAAACGGTCCACCTTATATATGCCAAGATTTGAAGCCAGCGAGGGTGAAAGAAAGGATTCCTTTCATTAATAAGAAAGTGTATACATTTGATGTGACCAAAGCAGATCAAATATTTGACACATTACTCAAAGATAAGCAATTAAAGCTGTCAGATGACCATAGGCTTTTGAAGGCCCATGAGATTAAGGATCGGAAGTACTATAAATATCATAACACTTTTGGTCATGTAACTAATGATTGTATATATTTCAAGGACATTATTCAGAAAGGTTTGGCAGAAGGAATATTAAAATTTTCAGATAAGAAACCAGACATGAAGGTTGATACAGAACCCTTTGGTCTTGAAGTTAACAAGACAGACCGCCGAGTCCCTATGGGAATAGGCATGGTCAACATCAGGGCTGGGCAAAATATCCAAATCGATCTGTCGGATTCAGTTGACGTTTATCCAAAGCTGGGAGAGCCTCTTGTCGATTTCATGGCACGAAAGAAATCTGGGGGCATACTTAAGGTTTGTCCAAGATGTGAAGCATTTTATGACGAAGTGGCTGCCAAGGAGGCCAGGGCGCATAAACCATCATCGTATCACCCACGTGACAGTACTGAGTCTCGTAATGGTGGTAACCAAGGCAGATTTTCACACTCGAGCAGCCATGCTGGATCTAACAGTGTATACAAAAGGGTTGCACCTGTTGTTAACAAACAGGCAAATAGCCGTCAACAACACATGCATAAAATAAGACCCAGACAAAACCACACCGGAGGTTGGCTTAAAGAGCCAATCATAGGATCAGTGGGAAGCAACAGCTTTGTCGGTGGCAGATTCAATTCTGTCAAGACTAGGAAACCCCCATCCAATGTAATGGTGGATCAATGGGTAAAGAAAAAACAAGTTCAGTGACCACAATCCACCCTTTTGGAATGAGAATTACCGAAATGGCCAACTAGCTCAGAATGCTCAGATGACAGGACCTGGCTTGTCAGGACCGTCAACTCAGTTGGCCATCTCTAAGAGCCAAAAGAGGAGGCTGCAGAGGCTCCGACAGGCTCAAAAGAAGAAGCTTGCCAGGCAAGGAGGTGTCACCATAAAAGAGATGCCTTCACGTGATACTGGTTGTTTGGTTGCAACAGCTGACAACGTAGGTGACAAGAATGGAGCTGTCAAAATGAAGAGCGTGATAGAAGCTCACCCAATGGAGGTTGACATGAAGATGCTTGCTACTCAACACAAGCCAAAGAAACCTATGTCGCAAATCTGTGCGGAGAAAAAGAAGGCCTTAGACATGTCGTCACCACCAACAAAATCCACAGGCAAATGGCCAGTTGGATTGGTAGACATGGAAAAGGTAGCAGGGCTTGAGAAGAAGTTTGAGGCGAGAATGCAAGACCATCAGTTGGCAACATTCAAACCTGAATGTGAGTTAACCAAGGAAGAATTGTCCTTTGATGCTGTCATTGAGGCATTGAACGATCTGAATGATGATATTAACATCAACAGAGGCATGGACATGGATAGCCAAAATGAAGATATAGCTGACATCATCAAGGCACTGGATAACTGTGGTGCAGGGATAGCCCGACCCCTGTCAGAAAGGTCAAGATCAGACGATGACAATGATTTGAGAAGATATCATTGAAGAATTGTAGGAGGTGCATTCTTAGACTAGGATCCAGAGAATGAAATCATCCTGGAACCAGGCATGAGGATGAATGTAGGATTGATTTCCATCATCCCTGCGGAGTATGAAGGATATCTTGAAGTAGATTTTTCCGACGATGAGGATATGGTAGACAATGACAGAAATCTAGATGATTGTTGGATGTATGTCCAAGAGAATTTGGTCACCGTGTTCGACAATGTAGCCCAGTTGGAAAAGCCCATTGACGAACAAAGAAATCATTTGAGGCCATTGCATGTGAAGGCCATAATTGATGGGAGACCCACTAATAGAGTTCTGATTGATGGAGGAGCCGCTGTCAATTTGATGCCTAGGGAAATGTTTAAGAAGCTAGGAAAAGATCAGTCGGACTTAATTCGACAGATATGGTCACATTCGATTTCAGTGGCAAAACATCTCCGTCAGATGGTGTCGTACTTCTCAACATCCAGGTTGGAATTGTCAAGAGAATGACATTGTTCGTAATAATTCCAGCCAAATCAAGTTACAACTTATTACTTGGCAGGGATTGGATTCATGCTGTGGGAGCAATTCCTTCGACAGTGCACCAGAAAATAATCCTGTGGAACGAGCAACTTCAAGTGGAGATTGTCGAAGCAGACGATAGCGCGTGTTATGCCCAGCAATTACATGTGGACTTCAAAATATATTCGCCAAATGTCAGACCCGTGACTGCCAACGAAGGGGTCATTGATAAGGATGCGTTAGAAGCAAGCCTTCTTAGTCGGTTTGGCGTAAAGATAAATCAAGAGACCGACAAGTCTCGGCCCAGTTCCGACAATGAGCTTTGAAACACATCTAAGAAGATTGTCGACCTATATGGCCGACAGAGAAGTACACACTTCAAAGAGTGTGTTGGCAGATTGTATCATTGACGACGGCCCTTTGGGTTTTGATAAAGGAGCCGAAGTTAAACAAAACGTTGAAGTAGAAGATCCTCTGGAAGAAATAAATTTAGGGATGGAAGAAAAGAAAAGGCCCATCTTTGTCAGCGCTTTTCTTTCGGAGGATTATAAACAAAACTCGTCAGATTAATTGCAGAGTATAAAGACTGCTTTGCATGGGACTACGATGAAATGCCTGGTTTAAGCAGAAACCTTGTCAAACATCGACTGCCACTTAGGGAGGACTGCAAGCCTGTCAAACAGGAAAATAGAAGGTTTGCTCCATAGGTAGTGCAAAAATCAAAGAGGAAGTACAAAGACTGCTTAAAGCGAAGTTCATTCGAACAACCAGGTATGTCGATTGGCTTTCTAATGTAGTTTCTGTCATTAAAAAGAATGGCAAAATAAGGGTATGCATAGACTTTAGAAATTTAAATATGGCTACCCTCAAAGATGAGTATCCGATGCCAATAGCCGACATGCTTGTCGACTCAGCATCAGGAAATGAAATTTTTGTTAAGTCTCTAAAATGTCTGATGTGCATTTCCCTAAGTTTTGATGAAAACTAAACATTGGTTAATGATTTAATTAACCTTCATATTGGTTGCTAACCTATCTATCGAGTGTGCAGATTAAATAAGAGAATGAAACGTCCAGCACTGTAGTGATTGAAGCGCACGTCCAAAATGCAAGAGATAGAAACTTGCATCCACCAAAATGATGAAAGCCAGCGTCTACTAACGTGACATTTGCAGCGCGTCCATCAAAATATCAGAACAGCGCATCCATTAAAGTATCAGAACAACGCGTCCATTAAAGTATCAGAACAGCGCATCCATTAAAGTATCATAATAGCGCGTCCATCAAAGTATCAAAATAGCCTGTCCATTGAGGTATCAGAATGGCTCGTCCAATGACGTGGCATTTGGAGCTTGTCCATTGAGGTATCAGAATGGTCCGTCCAATGACATGGCATATCGAGCTCGTCCATTGAGAATGGTCCAATGACGTGGCAAATGGCTCTCGTCCACTAAAGTGACAGAGGCTCTCATCCACTAAAGTAACAGAGGCTCTCGTCCATAAAGTAACAGAGGATCTCATTTACTAAAGTGACAGAGGCTCTCATCCATAGAGTAACAGAGGCTCTCGTCCACTAGAGTAACAGAGGCTCTCGTCCATAGAGTAACAGAGGCTCTCGTCCACTAGAGTAACAGAGGCTCTCGTCCACTAGAGTAACAGAAGTGCTCGTCCACTAAAGGTGATAGAAGCGCTCGTCCACACTAGTCTTTGGACTTACTGAGTCCTTAATATGGAGCTCATCTACTAGCCCGAATGAAAACTCAAATGGCTAGATAGACGTGGTTATTTTCAAGATAGAAGCACTTGTATTATGAACGCGAATTCTATAAGGATTATCAGAATCGTATTTCAAGAACCAGAAAGAGACTTGAAGCCTTCTCTCCTACTCAGTTTCACGATTATCAAGAAAGGTCAGAAGTTACTCTCTCAAGCAACCTTGGATAATCAGAACCAAAGACCAGTTAAAGAATGCTTCCAACGTGCTTTATTCCCTAGTACCTCTGGTCCTTACACGAAAAGGGAAGTGTACTCAGCAAAGTACAAAAAGCTCTCTGCATAACTCTGATATGGTTGTATCACGATGCATAAAGCCATGATCCTTCATGTTAGAGCACAACCAACGACTCTATTGCATTAATGACTACCCAGAACGACTCTATTGCATCAATGGCTGCCCAGAACGACTCTATTGCATTTAATGAAGTTCTGCTTGATGCCAACATCTGAGGGGATGTCTCTAAGGGATCATAAATGCTTGAAGACCATAAATACAGAAGTCATTGAAGATGAAGAAAAAGAGAATACACATTGCATTAAAAACGCCATTACTCTGCATTAATTTCTTCATTCTTTTATTCTGTATTCTTCAATCATTTTGAAGTTATTACGCAGACTTTCCTAAGCCTTACATTTAAACCACTCTTTGACAGGAATAATTCCAAATGGTGACGGAAGAAGCGAGGGGAGGATTGTCAAAGACATGGAAAAGAAAAAAAATCGACATAAATAAGTACGTCAATTCATAAGATTATAGAAGAATTGACAAGTGTGGAGTTGACAAGAAGTTCTTGATTGACATGTCGGACAAACAAGGCCGTCGAAAAGCAAAACTTGGGGCGCATCTCATTAGGGATGAAATTTCGATTATTGATGGATGCATTTGATAGGCCGATTAAGGAATCAGAGTAATGACTAGTATTTTCTAAGTATCGAAAATATTTAGTTGACAAGAAAATACTGGTCGACAGAAAGGATAAATCGACAACCCAGCTTTTTGACAAAATATTAAGAAGAGTTGTCAAACGTACAAAGAAGTGTGAAAATGGCTAAGTCCTCAAGACTGACAAGGCATTAGCAAGATAAGCTGTCAAGCAACCAGACCGTCGAAGACAATCAAGTTGACGTGGAGCGGTTCAAGAAATTGAGCAGTTATCAGAGTTGATTGACAAGCAGTTTAAATATAAAACCTAGGAAAACTGCCAAGGACATGTGGCAGTTATTTAGATAGGAAGTTGTTACTAGGTAGTTACTTTATTTGCCTATAAATACTAGTTATTACAATGTAAAAGAGGAGGTTACTTGATACAGATCCTACACATCTCGATCACACAGTAGATTGACGGATTACACTCAAGTATTCCCTCCATCCTTCCTATTTCAATATTATAGCAAAATTCAATGTCATTTTCGTTTCTTCTGACTAATGTCTTCATTTATTTTTACTCATTGCCAACATTTCTCTTATGTTTTCCTTTTTAAGTTCATTTACTTCTTGAAAGTTGTATCACTCAGATCCTACTTTACTTAGCTTTCTTTTTTAAACTTATGTTCCTTCTTTTTATTGTAAACTTAGTTCAATCGAAGTATTTCATGTAAACTATTTTCCTCTTCCAAATTTGAAATTCCTCTTTTTAAGTACAAACAATTGCGTTGTCAAGTTTCATTATTGACAATCACCGGTATATCTTTTTTCCTAAACTTATACACTTGTCATAGCATCAAGTCTTTGTCAGTATATTACTAGATTTGACTAACTTGTCAAATTCATACTTGACAGACAATACATACACACATTCTGACGAGATTACCGCATAACTTGTACGTCTCACACTCGTTTGATCTTTAATTATTTGTAACAAAAGGATTTTTGGACACCAACCAAAAACCAACGTTAACACCACCGCACCCACATCAGACCAAGGTTTGCGAACCGTACCGGCCGTAATAAGGTCGCATCGGACTACAATGACCACAAATGACAAACCAACCGTGACCATAATGTAATCCCAACCACAATTTAAAACCTTGGTAATTAAAAACTGTCGGGAAGTGGATATCAGGAAGCAGAAAGAAGGAGTAATGAAATGCTTATAGAACCCTTTTTTTAGCATCGGAGGCTGCCATTGATGGCCACCCAAATTGAGAGAATTGAAGAAAGACAATGCGTAAATATGCGTTCGAAGAAAGAGAAAGTGTTTTTTTTTTAATTTTAATTACTATATTGTCATTGTAATTTTAATGTTTCCAGCCAAATTTTACTCATATTTTGGTTGATGTCAAGTTTTACTCATCATGAAACTTCGAATATAAATCCTTGTCAAGTTCTATCCCCTCTCTCCAACATTAATGTAGATCGTTAAATACATGTATTGATTTATCTAAATTGTTAAATGCATTTATATTTCAAATGTCCATGGGCTACCGCATCACAATTCACACGTGGTATGTGTGCCCAAATTTTGGCTGCACCGTTTGTACCAATGGGGTGGGTGGGGGATTTGTTAGTGGCAGGAATCGAGTCCTGTACCTCCTACTTAAAACTCCTTCATGTTCCCGTCCATCCATCCTTCTGAGATCATGTGAGGACTCGTTAATATGATGCTAGTGTTGAGCTGTCACTGTCACTGAGAAGGAACTCCTATTAGCTACACAGCTCCACTAATTGTTAATTAGAATAGATAGATATATCCATGTGAATAATGCTTTAATAGATATGTATCTTTGACAAAACAGATCTATCCTACATTTTAATCACAGATAGATCCAAAGGCCTATCATTAATATACATGTATCTGGGAATCCTCACAAACACATATATAATTTATCTTTTCTGACATTTAATATCATATTAGAACTTGTCAACCCCACATATATTAATGCAATATCAGTTTGAAATTTTTTATGAATACTGTTAGTTAAAATATGACATGATTTCCACTAAGTCGCCCAACTAGCTTGAATTGCGTGTTATAAAACTATATGTTGCTTTTCTCTGCTCAAATCAAATCAAAATATCAAAATAAGGAAAATATTGAAAACTATCTTACCTTCTTGATGGGTGCTCTACATGAAAGACGATGCTTTGTTGGAATTTTGGAAAGATGGAGTTTCTAAAATATTGAATATTAAGCAGTGAGATTTAGGTAATAGTAAATTGAATAACCCCTAATGACTATGTTGAGCTAAAGCTGCGAATATTTCAAGCAACGGTGACAAAACGAAGTTCTGTCATAACTTATACGCATCTTTCGTCTAAACTACCACATAAAATTAAAAAAGAGATAATGGAAGGGGGAATAAAAAATACGAATAGAGCATTCTGTATATTAATTATATTGTCTCTATATTATTTATTTAATTTCTATACCTATTCTTTCACACTAGCTCAGGTTGAGTTTCACACGTCAAGGAATCGAATGCTTCATAGAATATGAGATTTTTGTTGGTAAAAACATTGACTTAGATTGCATACCATTTGCTTAAACAGAACAACTTTATAATGCAAGAAAATATAATCCCACCATTACCTTTTTTTTTTTCCTTTATTCTTTGGTGTTCAACCACAAAGGAGGTGCTCCTTAGCTTGGTTACACATATAGGGCAACTAATTCATGCATTTTCTGACGTTGAATCATAATTGTATATCGCATTAAAGCGGATAATGTAAAAGTGAGGAACTTTTGACAACAATGGAATGCTCATGCATTGCATTTTGTTCAATACTACCAATATTAAAAAAAACAATCACTCTTTCTATTCTGCTACTACTCCGCCTAATTTATTCAGTGTGATAACATAAGATTCCATTACTACTACTACACCTAAATTTCACACATTTTTATGGGAAAGGGAAGTGTATGCATTGCATTTTGTTCATCACAATATGGTTCCTGTTTACACTGTAGTCTAGTTACCACTTCCACAAGCATTAATTTACATAAAAGAAAACCGATTTTATTTTAAAATGATTAACAAAAGAACTATACAAAGTGGATGGTGTTGTCTAAGGTGCACCACCCACCAAAGTGGTGGTGTACCACCCAAGTGGCACAATCTGAACCATCTAAATTACTACTTGAGTTAGTTGAACTTTGACCATATAATACATGTGGCAATCTGGATGGTTCAGATTGTGGCAAGATTTGGGTAGTGCATCACTACACCGCCTTCGGTTGGTGGTGCACCATAATTTTCATCTATTTTTAGTATTAAGAAATGAGCTTTGAGAATCTAATTAATAGGAGAAAGGAGTTCAATTTAAGTTAGATCTATACACATATGTAACTTCACATGGGAACAGTAACTATATGCCACGGCCACCGTAGCTTGTCTGCCCTCTAAGACTAGTTCTTTACTTAAATCTTCAGCTGGCACAGACTTGTATGTGACTTAACTTAAGCTTCAGTAAAAAAAATGGAGATATACCCCCCACGTGGTGCAATGACCAATTGTTCAACACTAGAGTTCAAGTGATCTTCAGCTCCAATTCTATAATAAAATCATAGTTCTCAGAGCATCAATTTATCATTGTATTCTTTATAATTCTGCAATCTCCAATTTTACCAATATCTAGATCATTCTAGTTGACTTTCTTCAGTTTTCTCTTTTTGGTGCATGTTTGATCTTTACATCAGTTTGAATCTCTTCCTAAAACTAATACTACTTGAAAAGAAAAACATAATTGTACACACCACAAAACCTGCAATACTACAGTTATATCTAGTGAAATTGACAAGCAGGAAGTAGTGTATGATGGCACATTCAAAATGCAATGTATATTCTTACAGATGAAGTCATGAAGACAAACTAAGCATAACTAAGAAATTGTATAAAAATAAAATCATAATAGTGAAGCATATGAAAATTAAGAAGTAAAAAAAATACCACTAAAAAGCATATGAATATAATGGGATTTCCCTTTCCCATAAACTCTAGACTCAAAACAGGAGGAAAAGAAAGATGACCAGATAGCTAAGGTCTGATGATACATTCTATACTCTGTTGAGATAACAAGATTATTCCTACAGAAAATGAATAGGGAACACAGTAGGACCTAAACAAAGTATGGGACTTTTTCACTGGCAATGGATCCATGGCTCATTGTGCTTTTAGGTGGAGTGTACACAGAAGAAGTTGAAGATGAAGACAAGGATGAAAGAACAACAGAAGGTGAAGGTAATGGTTTTGGTGGAGGAGGAGGAAGAGGTTGAGAAAGACCTTGTGATGAATCTACATGAATAATTGGTGCTTCCCCAGAAGAAACTAAAACAGCATGAGAAGAAATAAGACTTGCAGCTTCTCTATATTTGTATTTTAGTATCTCAGCCCTTACTGCATTTAGTTCTGCTTCTAAAGATTGAATTTGTTGCTGCAAAGCTGATATTGCACCCATGCATCCATATACTGGATCTCTCAACCTCAAGTTAGCTTCATAAACCAAGCTATTTGCAGCATCAGCTCTTTGGCCCTCAGCTACCTCCTACATGCATATATATATATATATATATATATATATAGAATTTAAATTTGATAATAAATCAATAGCTACTTCAATTAATTAATGAGAGAAGTGAGTACAATTCAAGAAAACAAAATAATCAGTACCATTAGCATCTTAGAGACATTGCTTGCACCAAACACTTTATGAACTGCTGCAAACTTTTGAGGTTCATGTGGTGAGAAATAAGGAGAGAAAGGGCATTCTTCAGCACACCTCCTTCTCAAGAGCTTACATGCAGCACATGGAGTAACTGTGTTTAAGGTTGTCCCACAAGCTGGACCATAAAAGTGCTTCCTTCCCATTTGACAAGATGCTTCTGCTTCTGCTCTCACCTTCTTTCCTATCTCATCTAATCTGTCTTTGACAAAACACAAAACAGCATGTCAAACAATTACCACAATCCTGAGTTTGTAGACAAAACAATTATTTATATTTTGATATTTGGTTGCTTAACAAAGACCAAGAACATATATGGAGAAAATCTAAGATATTTCAGCTTATGATAATATTGTTTCCTTCATGTTAAAAATGAAAAAAGAGCTAGAAAATGATTATTTGCTAAATATTTACCTGTCTCTGGACATCCAAACATATCTGGTTGATTGTTTTGAGCTAAGTGGTGGGTTGAGAGGAGGAAAGACTTGGTTTCTGGCACAGACACAAACAAGGTGAGAAGTATTTGCGGGAGAAGGGAAACAAGTGCTTAATAGGCAAGGTAATTAGGAAAAAGTAGGTCAATGCCCTTTATAAGAAACACAAGATTAAACTATTAGAAGTTTAGGTAGCTTTTTATAAATCTAATTACAAGAAACATAAGGGGGAAAGAAAATAAAAAACAAAAGGATTATGTTAGCCTTTATCTTTGGCTGAAATTTGAATTTTAATACAATAGGTAAGAAATTTTCCCGGATCCTACATAGATCAACCATCTTTTATCTTAAACTTTATAGAAAACACATTTATCATTTAGAGAGAGAGCTCTTTGTCAATAACCTGCACACGTGTTAGTCCTTGTGGCAAATTGGTAATTGACTTTTAAAAACAAACAAGAAACATCAATGTCAGACTATTCAGCAGCTGAGTTTTCTTATAATATTATTGTGGAAATTGCTATGGACTGCAAAGTGGTATGCCTCCCTTCATTGGGTATCTTGTAACTCTCACTCTCTCAAGTTTCAAATAGAAGTCATGTATGAGGGACCAATTAGATTAGAGGATTGCTATTCATACCATTAATCTTTGGCTATTTTTTCTCCCTTTTTGGAAACAGCTTATAAGCGAAGGGCAAATGAGAAATGGTGCAAATATATAATGTGGGACAATGAAATGAATGAATGATAGTGAACAATCATTAGCCAACAGCTTATATACACGGACTCAACATCACCTCACATACATACGTCTCTCACATGCAAACCATTTTCAGGCGAAAAAACCAAACAAGGTTAATGCAGAGGATAGGAGAGAATTATACTTTTCCAAATCAGCAGCTAATGAATCTTTCAGCGTTGCTATTGTTGGGGAAGAGTTCAAAATTCCAAATAAATGCAAGTACATAGGTGGAAATTTTAAAGGTACATTCAAAGAGGTGGAGAAATGTATTTTGATACTTGAAAAACTCCATGTCAGAAAGAAAGGTTAGTTGAAAAGATGAGACAACTAATGTCCGTTAAGTCACATTCAGGAACGGAAGTCGTGTCCCTTCACTATATGAAGAAGCTATGTGAGGAAGATTGGCATCCCAACCAAAGTAAGAGAAGAAAACAAGTGTATGAGTGATCACTTATATAGAGTCTCTTGTGTGAGTGAGTGTTATCAATTCTTGTAACTCTTGAGTGGGGGTACTCAACCAGGTTTGCAGCAGTTTGATACACAATTTCAGGTGATTTTTCAAGTTCATACAAAACTTGTAATCATCTTTGAGGTAATGAAACACGTTTATTGAGTCATTCACGTGGACGTAGGCAAGAGATGTCGAACCATATTAATTCTTGTGATCTTCTACAATTGATTTTGTGTTTGTGTGTGTTTCATTAAAGATCCTTGACCATATGGGTAAATCCGTTAGCATGTGTGATTTTTCCCAAGCAGGGCATCGAGCTATGACAAAGAAACACACATATGTTTTATGTTTCATCCATTTAGGTTTTTGCTTATTCTTATTAATTTATTCTTATTATTTTACTAATTTTATTTTATATATTCATTTGGATAAAGAATACTAGTAAGGTAATTTCGAAGGATGTCCTGTTGAAGTCTCACATTGGATAGTGATATGGCCTGAAGAGTGCTTATAAGTAAAGGGCAACTCTCACCTTATAAGCTAGCTTTTGGGTTTTAAGATTGGATCACTTATGAGACTGAATTTTTATTGTGGGGATCCACTCATATGTATAATTAATATAATATATATATAATATTTATATATATATATATATATATATATATTTGTTCTGTCCGATTTTGACCGGGTGGGAACAATGAGCTTCGAGCTCCGGCTCGGCGGAGCTGTGGGGGTTTTGTGGGTTGATCCTGACGGAGTGAGAATTCCGCGCGCTCCTGCGTATCCCGGTAAGGAATCAAGGCTTACGTAGTTCTAGTGGTGTTGGTGGCGTTTCGTAGAGAAGATGGGTGTTCCAAATGGCTGAATGGGGTTTCAGGTCGTTCCCTAGGATTAGGGTTTTTGCTAGGTTTTTGCTTGGAAGGTGGCTTGGTCTCTTAGCGGGTGACTTACCCTTTATATATATGTATAGGGGTCTTGTCCGTACGTCACGTGGTCCGTCCTCGGTCTGTTAGCGGATATTTTGAGGGTCTCCAATATCATCACGACGTGTGTCCTTCTAGCACCTGTCCGTCCTTATTGCTAGCTAGCCCTAACGAGGTGTACTGTCTTGAGGGTATTCGAGTACATCTAACGGGTAAGGTACGATGGTCGTTTGAGATACTCGGCCTTCGTCCGAGAGGCTAGTACCTCCTGTGGAATTGCCTACAGGTCCGAGTAAATTACTTAGTCCTATGTCGGGTTGAGTTTTGACTGGGATGACTCTCTCCCCTTATATGCTGGTTGACCAAGAGCCCTCTCTCGGATCTTCCTACGGAGTTTGTCCAGGAGTGCTTTCTTCCTCTCCCCGGGAGATACCAGGATGGCCAGCTTAGTAGCAGAGGCACTCATGTAGCCGGTTATTCAGGTCTCTCGACACTATAGGGATATTCCCGAGAGTGGACTGGTGCAGGTCGATTGACCGAGTGGGCTCAATGTTTTGGGTCGAACCTTGATGGGTTGGGTCTAAAGCGATTGCGGTATATTACGGTCAACGGTATAAACCGGGTTCTAACACATGGCAGGAACATAATCCCCCTAGCCTAGAGCTGTGTACAGCAAATATGCTATATTCCGAAAGTTCGTTAAATTAGCTCCCATGGTTCAATTGCCCGGGAACTTTGGTCAGTCGGGCTTGTCCTTCTAATATTCGAGATGTGTTATCTCGAGAACCTTCGGTGCTTTTGAAGATGTGCTTCGGGAGTCACTTGATCCGGCTTACAAGATTCGAAGCATTCTACCAAGTACCTAGTACGAGTTGGTCCGAATAAGCTGCCATTCTCGGGTATATGCTGTACTAAAAGGTTAACAATACTGAGTAGGTTGTATGCTAGTACATTTTGAGGAGTTGATCGGGAGATACTTGAGATGCTCGATACTCTACAAGAGGTATGACCTAGTACCGAGTTATTTGTCCTGCTATGTACCCGAGAAGGTTGTTCGATACTCGGTCAGGAGTGTCTTGTTCCTAACCGAGGTGTTCCCTATTCTTCGTGCCTGGATGGCCGAGTATTCCTGGTCTTGCTGTTATCAGTCGACAAAGGTTCAAAGTCGAGTAGGTGGAGTACTCAGTAGGAATTCAGGTGGAGTTGTCAGGGTCTCGGTCCGAGTAAGCTGAGTGTGCATGGTACTCGGTCGGGTGTGCTCTCCCCTCTTGGTGATCGAGGCTCTAGGTGCCCGCTGAAGGCTCTTGGTCGAGAATCCAGGTGTGTTCTCGAGAAGTTCCCTAGATCCAGATTATGAAATGGGTACTTGGCCGAGTGCTGGGTGAGTACTTGAGAATCTTGGCCAAGTAATGGGTAAGTACTCGAGAAGACTCGGTAGCTAGTGTTCTTAATCGGGTAGTGGGTAGAGTGGACCAGGACTCGGAGCCGAGTATTTGTACTATTCGGACGGGTTTTGATTCCTTTGAGCCGAGGGCCATGTATTTGGGCCAATTGATTGGGTCGTCGGACTGGCCTATACGAGTCGCTTGATTAACCCGATAGTGAAGGGAGTTGGGTGCAAACCTGTGGTGTTTTCATTCTCGGTCTTTGGAGGGTTCTTGTCTGTGCTCCGATTTGGACTTGCATCTACCGTTTGACCGAGGTCTTTGACACCTATCTTGTCGGGGAAATGGCATTGCGGCTCCTCTGAAACTTGGTCATGTCCGCTTGCTATTAGTTTCACCCGAGTATAATTCTCGAGTAGGTCTTCGTTGCGTGGCCAAAATGTTAACTTTTAATTGACCGAGCAATAACTAATGGTTTACAAAATCCCTAGACGGAGCTATTGTTTGATCCAGGCAAGGATTGTTACTTTGGTTTCGGAGCTCGATCTTGGACTTGGGAGCCGGAGCTTGACCATAAAGAGTCAGGGCCTAATCTTGATCTCGGGAGCCGGAGCTCGGCCGAGTAAGGGAGCGTGGAGGTTCGGCCTTTTTGGTCATGAAAGCGTGGAGCTTCGACCAAGTAGGTCTGGGAAGAACATAGCTCTGGCCTTGTTGGCAGGGAAGCGTAAAGCTTCGACCAAGTAAGTCATGGAATCCTTCGACCTTGTTGGCAGTCGAAGCTCAGGGTTACGCGAACTTGTACCAAAGTGCTTTAATGGAGATGTTGCCCGCGAATGTATATGTTTTTGTAATTTAGAATCTGCGTGTTGGTGCTTGGATCATCATTTCGTAAATTATATTTTAGTAAAAGGAAATCCAAGAAGTGTATCTTCCCTTCTCGATTAATTTCTGAGAAGAAAATGCAACGTTAATCATGTCCGAAGAAGACTTTTAAACCAAATACTCCTTCATTGGGGGCATTGACCCTATGCTCCCTTTTTTTTTTGGATATCCTGAGAATGAGTTACGAGATTTTGTCAGTTGCACCAAAGTGCATTCTTCTGTCAAGTCCGAAAAGGACTTGTATTTATTTCGACCGTCAACCAGCCTAGTTCAATTTCTTCTGCCGAATAGGGAACCGGAGCTCGACCGAGTTGGGGAAGCGCGAAGTTTCAACAAAGATGTCGAGAACAGGAACTTGACCGGGAAGGGGAAGCACGGAGCTCCAACCAAGATACTGGGAGCCGGAGCTCGACCGAGTTGGGGAAGCACGGAGCTTCAAACCAGATGTCGGGAGCCGGAACTCGATCGGGAATGGAAAGCGTGGAGCTTCAACCGAGAAGGAGAAGCACGAAGATTCAACCAAGAAGGGGAAGCGCGGAGCTTCAACCAAGAAGCCGAGAGCTGGAGCTCAACCGAGAAGGGAGTCAGAACTCAACCAAGTAGCCGGGAGCCGGAGCTCTACCAGTAGCTGGACCGAGTCCAGTTGCCAGGAGCTGGAGCTCGATCGAGTAGGGAGCCGGAGCTCAACTGAGTAACCGGGAGCCAGAGCTTGACCGAGTAGCTCAGAGCTGGAGCTCAACTGAGTAGCCAGGAGCCATAACTCAATCGTGTGACCGGTAGCCGGAGCTCAACCGAGAAGGGAGCCGTAGCTCAACCAAGTAGCCGGGAGCCGGAGCTCAGTCTAGAGGAGAGCCTGAGCTCAACCAAGTAGCCGGGAGCCGGAGCTCAACCGAGTGGGGAGCCGGAACTCAACCCAATTGCCGGGAGTTGAAGCTCGACCGAGCAAGGAGCCGGAGCTCACCCGAGTGGGGAGCCGGAGCTCAACCGAGTTTTATTCGTTGTGAAGCAGTTCTGGAATTTCAACCTTAAGTAGCTGGGAGCCGGAGCTCAACCGAGTAGGGAGTCAGAGCTCAATCGAGTTTTATTTCATTGCTGGCGCGCGAGAATTTTAACCTTAAGTATTTCGCTGCGAAGCAGTTCGGGAATTTCAACCTTAGACAGCGGGAGCCGGAGCTCAACCGAGTAGGGAGCCGGAGCTCAACCTAGTTTTATTTCGCTGTGAAGCAGTTCGGGGATTTCAACCTTAAGTATTTCACTGCGGCAGTTCGGGAATTTCAACCTTAAGTAGCCGGGAGCCAGAGCTCGACTGAGTAGGGAGCCGGAGCTCAGTCGAGTAGCCGGGAGCCGGAGCTCAACCGGGTTGCTAGACTGGAGTCTCCACTTTGTTTAGATCTGGACCGTCTTGAGTTGGCGTACTCCCGAGATGTTCATGACATTCATGTTTACTTTCTGGCTTTGATGGCCGAAAATCAAAGGTCGGCTTTGGTGAGCATCCTGAGAAGCAATGATTTAACCGTCGAGTTGCCTTTGGTGGGCATCCCGAGAAGCAATAATTTCACTGTGAAAGTCACATTTGGTGGGCATCCAGAGAAGCATTAATTTCACCGTGAAAGTGGTCTTTGGAGGGCATCCCGAAAAGCAATAATTTCACCATGAAAGTCGCTTTTGGAGGGCATCCCGAGAAGCAGTGGTTGGGGCGTGAAACGAATTCTTGAACAAGTGGAATTTAAGGTTTCCGATAATTATGCCCTCTCGACTACGAACACTTTCTCTGGGTCAAGTGGTCGGGTTTCCCTACTTTGTGGTCCATTACGTCATGGTGTAATGCTTGAGGACCGGAAAGACCAAATCCCGATCTCGACAAGGCTTGAACTATCTTCTCGAGGTCCATATGGCACGAAGCTGACCCGAGTTTGGATATGGGTAGGGTTGCGACCCGTAACATGCACCATTACCATGACGGATCTATCTCTAGTAGATCCGAGGGTTTGAGTGGTGTGTCCTTTTCAGGCGTCTCTGATGGTTGCAAACGAGGCTTAAAAACGACGACTCATCGCGATCTGAAGGTGTATCTTCTAGGAAATTTTATGAGATCTTGGTGGGTATTTGAAGATGTCCATAACGGTGGGGCGAGGTTGGATCATCCGACCGACAAAGAGGGCCTTCGGTGCTTTGGCGAGTTGCGATCATGCTGGAATAGGGTTCTGATGAAGGCAGAATGATGACTGAGGTCTAGATCTGAGGATTCAGAGTCTATCGCTGGTGTCGACGATGGAGGATGTACGATGTGCGGCCGGGGCATAGTTTTACTGAGGCCCCAAGGTGGGCGCCAATTGTTCCGTCCAATTTTGTCTGGGTAGGAACAATGAGCTCCGGCTCGACGGGGCTGTGGGGGTTTTATGGATTGAGCCTGACGGAGTGAGAACTCCACTCCTACGTATCCCGGTAGGGAATCAAGGTTTACGTAGTTCTAGTGGTGATGATGGCGTTTCATAGAGAAGATGGGTGTTTCGGCGGCGGAATGGGGTTTCAGGTGTTAGAAATTTTTGGGTCACACTTGTAATGTTTAAATGTGTTAGGGCCATTATTTTTAATTAGTCAAATTAAAGTGATCTAATTCAAGTAAGGTTTATGGCTATGGACATAATTGTTATGAAAATTATTGTGTAGATACCATAAGGTCTTATTTCTATTTTTATGATGGGCAAAATTAGAGATAAGAAATGAGTGGATAGTCATGACTCTTCATGAAAGAGTTTGAATTCGAAGGGACATCACTCTTCATGAAAGGGTATGCAATTCTTATAAATAAAGGGTTATGGTCCCCAATTGTAGACGTAATAAAAGGAAAGGAATTTCAATTCTCTTCATCCCATTAGAGGAGGAATTAAGGCTAAGGAGAATCTACAATTGGAAGATCATTACTTTATCAGGAACTTCAACATTTCCAACAAGATTTCATGGATCCTTCGGGTACGCTTCCGCATTCGATAATCATCTTGAATTGCCATGGGATTATAGATAAAATTTTCTTTTGTATTTGAGCTTGAAGATGAACATGTTTCTTGTTGATATTGATTTTGTCTACATGATGTTTAAGGAATTAGAAACATGTTTAGGCACAAATAATTATGATTCTAACAAGTGGTAACAGAGCCACCCATGATCAATTCATGTATGATTTAAGGTATTCTGAGGTTTAGTTTGATTAATGGAGTTTTCAAGTTTTTCTGAAATTTTATTTGTGATCTTCCATGATGAAAAATTTCATGATTCTGGTATTTTAATGTGTCTATAAAGATGCATGATTACGTGTTAGTTTAAGTACTTGTCCATGCACAAGAGAGTTACATGTTAAACTATGTTTACGTAATGTCACCGTGTCACTGTGATAATTGATATCACTCTTCTTTCAATAATTATTGCAACATACGTGGTGCACTATCATGTATATACAGTCCCTGAATATGTGGTTTACAATTAATCATGTAACACTTTTGATTTAACAATTTCTATTTCCTATATTGCAATTCTGGTTTAATTTTGGGGCCTGGGTCTATCATATTAATTACTGAATATTGCATATTTAAAAGTAACTTGGTTTCCTGTTGTTATAATATGTGGATATTGTTGTGTTGCAAGTTTTATTTGTTTAAAGTTGCAATCTCTGATTGTGATGGTGTGACTTCTTTCCGTTTTGTTTCTGTATGTATGAAACAACGGAGTTTAAATTTAATCTTTAAAGTTCGTTGTATTAAGCAGTGCGTCCCTTGGTCTAGTGGTTGAATCGTTGCATTGTTCTGTGAGTGGGAGGGGATCGATTCCCATCTGGTTGTGTTTTTCGTCCGTTTTCCTTTAAAAAAAAGGGAACTATTTTCTGAAAAATTGGACAAAACAGTTAAATTTGCCACCACATGGGAATCGAACCTGAGACATCAAACCTGAGATATGATGCAACATTGACCACTGGACTACAATTTCGGTTATGTAAATATTTGTTCAAACATTTAAAATAAAGCAATCAGATAGAATTCAAATATATGGTTATAATTGTTTAACATTTTAAGTGAGCCAATTGAAACAAGAAGTCGCCAAAGTGACATCTCTTGTGTAGATTTCTCATGAGAGATGTTAAATGCTAGTGTGTATATGTATCCATGCGAGTATTAATTGGCCCAAAGGAAGGTTAATATTTTGGCCGGATTATATGTACACCCGTGATGGTAAACATGTGATAATTATAAGGTTGTATATGTGAATGATAAATAAGTTCAAAGAACGGTTTATTATTTGACATGCATTATTATTAGTGTTTGATCATTGCAATAAGAGTACCACTAGCAATTAATATTACTGTCCAAAGACTTGATATTGATGTTGCACTAGGTATCTTGAGATGAGTTATGCCATTATTTGAATTTGTTTATGTTTGAATTTAAATTGTGATGTGAGTATATTTATGTTGTTTGTTTTGTTCTCTTTCCAGCTAATATTGCTACTGTATCTGCTAACATGAATTCGGTTCCGGTCCTTAATGGTACCAACTTTAAGGACTGGAAAGAGAACATTTTAATTGTTCTGGGCTGCATGGATCTTGACCTTGCACTAAGGATGGAGCAACCCTCTTCTCTTACGGACTCCAGTACCTCTGAAGAGAGGAAAACTTATGACAAGTGGGAACGCTCCAATCGTATGAGTCTCGTGATCATTAAGCGCGGCATTCAGGAGGCATTTAGGGGTGCTATATCTGAAAAGATAACAAGTGTCAAAGAATTCCTTGCCGAAATTGAGAAACGCTTTGCCAAAAGTGATAAGGCAGAAACAAGCACACTCCTTCAAAGCTTGATTTCTATGAAGTATAAGGGCAAAGGAAATGTAAGGGAGTACATAATGGAAATGTCTAATATTGCTTCCAAGATTAAGGCTCTAAAGCTCGAGTTATCAGATGACTTACTCGCACATTTGGTGCTAATATCTCTTCCTGCACAATTCAGTCAATTTAAGATAAGTTATAACTGTCAGAAGGAGAAATGGTCTCTTAACGAGCTCATTTCATATTGTGTGCAAGAGGAAGAGAGGATGAAGTAAGAAAGGACAGAAAGTGCTCACCTAGCAAGCACCTCTAAATACAAGGGCAAAAAGAGGAAACATAAGGATACTAAGAATGAAGCTGCTAAGGGTCCAACACAAAAGAAGCAAAATAAGGGTGACAACGGTTGCTTCTTTTGTGGCATGACTGGACATGTCAAGAAGGAATGTACCAAGTATCATGCCTGGCGTGAAAAGAAAGGTATGTTCCTTACTTTGGTCTGTTCTGAGGTAAATTTAGCTTCAGTACCTAGAAACACTTGGTGGTTAGATTCTGGGGCTACTACTAACATCAGTGTTTCAATGCGGGGTTGCTCGAGTTACATGAAGGCCAACCGATGCTTGAAAGACGCATTTATGTGGGAGATGGCAAGTCGGTAGAAGTAGAGGCAATAGGGCATTTTAGGTTGTTATTAAGTACTGGTTATTATTTGGATTTAATGGATACTTTTGTTGTACCGTCCTTTAGACGGAATTTAGTTTCTGTTTCTTGTTTGGACAAATTTGGTTATCATTGTTCATTTGGAAACAATCAATTCAGTTTATCTATTAATTCAAATGTTGTTGGAACTGGTACTCTTATGGTGTATGACAATCTATATTTGCTTGACACTATTGCTTCCTATAATGAAAACTTGAATGTGGAATCACGTGGTACTAAGCTCAAAGTTGACAATGCAAATTCAGGAGCATTGTGGCACAAGCGTCTAGGTCACATCTCTAGAAATAGAGTTGAACGACTTGTGTCAAATGGGATCCTTGATTCCATTGACTTTACAGACTTTAATGTATGTGTTGTGTGCATTAAGGGCAAACAGACCAAACAAAAGAAATTGGGAGCATATAGAGCTACAAATGTCTTAGAATTGATACATACGGACATTTGTGGGCCATTTCCAACACCATCTTGGAATGGTCAACAATACTTTATATCATTCATAGACGATTATTCCAGATATGCGTACCTATTTCTTATACATGAAAAGTCTCAATCTTTGGACGTGTTCAAATCATTTAAGGCTGAAGTTGAAAATCAACTCGATAAAAGAATTAAGAGTGTCAAATATGACCGTGGAGGTGAATATTACGGTAGGTATGACGATTCAGGTGAACAACGTCCGGGACCATTTCCCAAATACCTTCAGGAATGTGGGATCGTCCCACAGTACACCATGCCGGGGTCACCTAGCATGAATGGTGTAGCTGAAAGACGAAACCGGAATCTTAAGGATATGGTAAGGAGTATGCTATGTCATTCTACTTTACCGGAGTCACTCTGGGGAGAGGCATTGAAGACTGCAGCTTACATTTTGAATAGAGTGCCAACTAAGGCAGCTGTCAAAACACCCTATGAGCTTTGGACAGGTAGAAAGCCTAGTCTAAATCACCTTCATGTATGGGGATATCCAGCTGAGGCAAGGCCTTATAGGTCAAATGAAAGGAAATTGGATCCCCGAACAGTGAGCAGCTACTTTATTGGCTATTCTGAACGATCCAGGGGCTATAAGTTTTACGATCCCAAATTAAAGACAATTTTTGAGACGGGAAGTGCCACGTTCTTTGAGGATATTGAGTTTGGCAGGAGAAATAAGGTTAGAGACTTTGTCTTTGAGGAAGAATCGGTTTCAATTCCAGGACCAGTTCATACAGTTGCTTCTGATGAAGCAAGTACGGAACCTCTCCAAGACATTGTTGTTCAAACTCCCATTCAAGATGAATTAGTTGTCCCAGAAGAACAAACTCAAGATCCTCAAGAACCAGTGCTTCTAGAACCAGTGTCGTTGCGACGATCCACTAGAGAAAGAAGAAATGCTATTCCGGATGATTACATAGTATTTCTCCAAGAACATGAGGAAAATGATGGTATGATGGAAAGTGATCCAATCAATTTCCGTGAAGCCATGCAAGATTCCAACTCGGAAAAATGGATTGAAGCAATGAATGAGGAGTATAAGTCAATGCAAGACAATAAGGTTTGGGAACTTGTCCCATTACCAGAAGGTGCGAAACCCATTGGTTGCAAATGGATATTTAAGACCAAAAGGGATTCCAAAGGTAATGTGGAAAGGTATAAGGCTCGTCTTGTAGCCAAGGGCTATACTCAAAAGAAAGGGATTGACTTTAAAGAGACATTCTCTCCGGTTTCATCGAAGGACTCTTTTAGGACAATCATGGCTCTTGTTGCACATTATGATTTGGAACTTCATCAGATGGATGTTAAAACAGCGTTTCTCAATGGCAACATTGATGAAACAATCTATATGGTGCAACCAGAAAACTTTGTGTCGGGAGACCCAAAGAAAATGGTTTGCAAATTGACAAAATCCATCTATGGACTAAAACAGGCGTCTCGTCAGTGGTACCACAAGTTTCATCAGGTAGTTCTCTCATTTGGTTTTGAGATGAATGCGGTTGACGATTGTGTGTATCACAAATTCAGTGGGAGCAAGTATATTTACCTGGTATTGTATGTTGATGACATACTGCTTGCCACTAACAATATAGGCATGTTACACGAAACCAAGAGATTTCTATCAAGAAATTTCGAGATGAAAGATCTTGGTGACGCCTCCTTTGTATTAGGGATCCAGATACATCGAGATCGATCTCGAGGTATTCTAGGATTATCACAAAGCATCTATATCGATAAGGTGCTCAAAAGATTTGGCATGCAGGACTGCAAACCAGGTGATACCCAGGTCGCTAAGGGAGACAAATTTAGTCTCGATCCAATGCCCAAAAGGAAATATTGAGATTCGGGAGATGCGAATATTCCCTATGCATCACCGTTAGGGAGTCTAATGTATGCCCAGGTTTGTACGCGTCCGGACATAGCGTACATTGTTGGAGTTTTAGGCAGATACTTAAGCAATCCAGGAATGGATCATTGGAAAGCAGCCAAAAGAGTTATGAGGTATTTGAAGAGAACAAAAGATCATATGCTCACATATAGGAGATCAGACTCTTTGGAGATCATTGGGTATTCTGACTCCGATTTTGCCGGATGCCAAGATAGTAGAAGATCCACTTCGGGCTATATCTATCTGTTGGCTGGTGGTGCAGTTTCTTGGCGCAGTGCCAAGCAAACGCTTATTGCTTCATCCACCATGGCAGCAGAGTTTGTAGCATGTTATGAGGCATCAAATCATGGGATTTGGCTGAGGAATTTTGTCACTGGGCTGCGAATTTTGGAAGGGATTGAAAGACCACTTAAGTTATACCGTGACAACAAATCAGCCGTCTTATACTCCAATAACAATAGGAGCTCGACAAAGCCGAAACACATCGACATCAAGTTCCTAGTTGTCAAGGAGAGAGTACAGAGTGGACATATTTCCATAGAACACCTAGGGACAAACTCCATGATAACAGACCCTCTAACAAAGGGCCTTCCACCCAAGGTCTTTCATGAGCACACTGCTCACATGGGTGTCATACAGTTTGAGGATTCTTTGGTTTAGTGGGAGTTAGTAATTGATGTAATTCATGTTCTATATTTGAAATTATGTATGCATACTATTATATTTGGATATCTTGTTACGATCGTAAATAAATTTTGGTATTTAGTTTATTACACTTTGTACGATAATGTCTTTAATGATCTCACTAAAGTAAAGTAGGACCAGTTGAAAATCGACATGTACAGATCACCTTCATGTGATTTTCATGCTGCACATTTCATGATTAATCTATGTCATTTGGTTGTGTTAATATTAGTGATCATTGATGGATTTAGTTATGATTGATATAACGAAAGCCGTTTTGGTTCTATATATTGATATAACTAATGGACGGGATAGTGATATGTCCAAGGTTTATAATGGCAAATTTGGAGCTCATAAAGTATAACACATTTATAAGCATACATACGTGACCATTGAGAGATTGTTAGAAATTTTTGGGTCACACTTGTAATGTTTAAATGTGTTAGGGCCATTATTTTTAATTAGTCAAATTAAAGTGATCTAATTCAAGTAAGGTTTATGGCTATTGACATAATTGTTATGAAAATTATTGTGTAGATACCATAAGGCCTTATTTCTATTTTTATGATGGGCAAAATTAGAGATAATAAATGTGTGGATAGTCATGACTCTTCATGAAAGAGTTTGAATTCGAAGGGACATCACTCTTCATGAAAGGACATGCAATTCTTATAAATAAAGGGTTATGGTCCCCAATTGTAGACATAATAAAAGGAAAGGAATTTCAATTCTCTTCATCCCATTAGAGGGGGAATTAAGGCTAAGGAGAATCTACAATTGGAAGATCATTACTTTATCAGGAACTTCAACATTTCCAACAAGATTTCATGGATCCTCCGGGTACGCTTCCGCATTCGATAATCATCTTGAATTGCCATGGGATTATAGATAAAATTTTCTTTTGTATTTGTGCTTGAAGATGAACATGTTTCTTGTTGATATTGATTTTGTCTACATGATGTTTAAGGAATTAGAAACATGTTTAGGCACAAATAATTATGATTCTAACATCAGGTCGTTCTCTAGGATTAGGGTTATTGCTAGGGTTTTTGCCTGGAAGGTGGCTTGGTCTCTTAGCGGGTGACTTGCCCTTTATATATATGTGTAGGGGTCTTGTCCGTACATCACGTGGTCCCTCCTTGGTCTGTTAGCAGATATTGCGGAGGGTCTCCAATATCATCACGACGCGTGTCCTTCTAGCAGTTGTCCGTCCTTATTGCCAGCTAGCCCTAACGAGGTGTACTGTCCTGAGGGTATTTGAGTACATCTAACGGGTAAGGCTAGTAGCTCCTGTGGAATTGTCTACAGGTCCGAGTAAATTACTTAGTCCTCTGTCGAGTTGAGTTTTGACTGGGGTGACTCTCTCCCCTTATGTGCTGGTTGACCGAGAGTCCTCTCGGATCTTCCTATGGATTTTGCCCAGGAGTGCTCTCTTCCTCTCCCCGGGAGATACTAGGATGGCCAGCTTGGCATCAGAGGCGCTTATGTGGCCGATTAGTCGGGTCTCTCGACACTATAGGGATATTCCCGAGAGTGGGCTGGTGCAGGGCGATTGATCGAGTTGGCTCAATATTTTGGGCCGAACCATGATGAGTTGGGTCTAAAACGATTGCAGTATATTACGGTCGACTGTATAAAGTGGGTTCTAACCCGTGGGAGAAACAATATTAATAAGTTGAATTTTGTAAAATTAATTTTTATTAGAAAAAACTATGCAATAACTGATTTATGTTCTTTATTATTAAAGGTGGTTTTGATAGGATAAATATCATTTAAATATTGTTGATGAAATTGACTTTTAGATATGTAATTATTAAATTGGTAATATGAACGTTGAAAAATGCGACATCGATTGATTTTCTATGATCAGACAAATAGTTGAGAATAGAAACAAATTCTTATTGATAGAGAGGTGAAATTTTGTTACTTTTTATTTAATCAAGATTTAGAAGGGGTGTTCTTGGAGTGAGTAGAGACGAGTATAACTTGACTCAAATTTCACTTGTTATTTTGACATGATTATTTACTTGAATTCGAATCTAACCATGACCTGATAATATATGTGATGGAATTGCGTCAACCTAATATATTGACATAACATATAAGATTAAATGTTATACATAAATCATAAAAGTGTGGGTGGGGGGGATATTGTTAAATAATAATATCGGCATAAATATATTATCATATTATGTAAGATGTTGTTGATTTAAGTGAAGAATTTTATCATTTACTCCTAATAGTAAAAAAGTATAATTTGTTTTTAAAAGAAAAGCTTGGGACACCCGCACGAGTTGGGAAAACTCGGAATACCTGAATCAGACCCCAAAAGACATTGGCCCTGCTTTTTAAAGGGTGGTGTTATTTGTACATTAAAAATATCAATACCTATTTTTATATTTTTTTTTATATATTTATTCATTATTTTTCTTTCATTTTTCATCATTTTCTTTCCTAAACTCATTATGATTGATGGTGTCAAAAGTTGATATCAAAATTGAATGTCAAAATATCATTTCTCCTCTCTAAAACACAAACCCTTCACAATTAGTTTTTTGTCAGCAAAGGTGGAGCCGAAAATTTAAAGGAGGGGCCAAAATCTAATTTATATAACATGTTGAAATAGCAACAAAAAAAAATTAACTAATATATAAATACAAATTTGATATATGATTAGCAACTTAATATAATATAAATTACTTAGATAGATTTATAGTCAACTTTGATACATATCTAAGACCTTGACTTCTTCAATTGTACATGACGACGTTGGAGTAAAAATATCTATTATCAATATAAGTGCTACATGTTTTATCAATTTCTTTTTAACATAAACAATTGTATCTATTCTATTAATTTGAGTCAATTACTTTTTTATTATGAGTATATATATATATATATATATATATATATATATATATATATATATGTGTGTGTGTGTGTGTGACAGGATCCGTTAACACCGGTATAACTCACAAGACTTATACCAAATCTGGATCGTTGATAATAGTAGATCTGACGGTTGAAAATAATTCAGTAATTTTTTTTCTAAAATATTTAAAATGTCACGTGCCTAATCTTTTTAACATCCCCTTTTTTCTCCTCATCAATAACCACCCCCTTCTTTTCTGTTACGGGTTTCTCATAGCACACCGCCGCAGGAGAACGCCTCTCCAAGCACGTTGTGCGGCCGCTGCCCATGAGATTATTTGCACGTCGTTTCCTATCCCTGGCTCTATCTTCTCTTTTAGCAATTTCCCAGGAACAAAATTACTCGTCGGAGCTACCACACTCTGTCGCTTCTTGCCGTTGCAGAGCACCAACAAAATTTTGAACACTGCCGCCTGACTTATACATACAACGTTGCCGCATGCTTCTTGCAATTGAACCGCCTGACTTATTTATACAGCGTTGCCGCACGCTTCTTGCAATTGAACCGCCTGACTTATTTATACAGTGTTGCCGCACGCTTCTTGCACTTGAACACGACCGCCGCCGCGCGCTTCTTGCCATTGAACGGTGCCGCAACGCGCTTCTGTTCATTGAACAACGTCGCCGCCGCCGTGTGACATTCTGACCTTTATTTATTTTTGCATAATCAAAAGCATACAATAAACTGGAGTGAATGGAGACACGATACTCTGTTTCCGCCGCTGCCGTGTGACATTCAGACCTTTATTCATTTTTACACAATCCAAGGCAAAAGTGTATATGTTATTCTGATGTGAATGGATCCTATCAAGTGGAGTTTTCAAATGTGTAGCCCATTTGGTAACTGTACTGGCCGAGAATGTAAGACCGAGAACTCGTCTATACATCGGACCAATCGAGCTTACCCCCGCGAATGGGCCTTGACCCAAACTCCTCCGAAGCCGAGGACATGTCAGCACACCTGACACCCGAGAATAACTACTCGGCCCCAAGCTATCCATCCGCAGCCTAATCGGGCCGAATATCTCGCCAGCCATAATGCCACTCCCGACAATCAGGCTCCTGGATATCTCTCCCCATGATCGCGATCCGATCCAAATATTCCTCCGCTTATTTCTGAGCTCCGATCCCGAGAGAACAACTATAAATAGGGGGCTTACCCCTCATTCTAGAACTACGTTTGCTTTGATTCCCTTTTGGATACGTAGGAGCAGAATCCACATTCTGTCAAGCACAATCCAAAAACACCCCACTAATCCTCGTTCGGTCGAGTATTTCATACCCGAGATATTTGGCAGGAACATTTGACGCCGTCTGTGGGAATCGAAGCAAACATTTTCCCATACCACACAAAAATGGTGAGGACGAGAAGCGGAAATTGCAGGAGGGAGGAGCCAAGGAATGCCAACCACGGAGTTAACGGAGATAATGGAGAACAGTCCGTAGGCCCAGCAGAATGACTCGACAACCCGGTGATTCAGGAGCTTCTCGCACAGTGTCGCAGCGCTAAGAAGGGAGAATGAAGAAATCCGCCGTGCAGAATGACCGTCGGGGGAGAGGGGCCGAGTAGGGAGAGGGCCTGGTCTCCCTCCTCACATGAAAGAGAGCGCCGAGCCTCCCGAGGTTGAGGGGTCCAGAAACTTATATCGGGAAGGAGGTCCTCGCCTCCGGCTTCCCACCACAACCGAGCAGAGGAAGAGGGATTCCCTAAGCGAGCCCCAAATCTTCACTCCAAACGAACAGACTTAATGACAAGGTGGCCTGCGAAGCCGAGGCATCCTTTCACGAATGATATCATGGGGGTCCCCTTGCCGGCCCAGCTACAAGCCCATCAACATTGACAAATATGATGGCACCTCGACCCCGAGCGCCACTTGGACGCCTTCACCACGCAGATGTACCTTTTACTGGACGACGATGCCGTCCTCTGTGCAAAGTTTTCCCAACCACACCGAAGGAGGCAGCGTTGACTTGGTACACCCAGCTACCCCCACCTTCTGGTGGACTCTTTTGACACATTCGCGGCGAGGTTCAGGTGCTCGCTTTGCCACGAGCCGAGCCCACCGGGAAACCTCGGCCTCCCGGTGAACTTCAGGCAGGAGAAGAATGAATCCATGCGCAACTTCATGGCCAGTTTCAAGAAGGAGGCGGTACTCATCCCCAATCTCAAGTGCCGATGTTGCACTACACACCATCCTCGACCGGGTTGAGACCTGGCCCTTTTGCTAGGTACTTAGCTCGCAAAACCGCCTACGATATGGACCAACTGAGAAGAAAAGCTGCAGGTTACATCAACATGGAGGAGGTAGAGGAGTCCAAGAAAAGGGATCGGACCGATGAGACTGACCGGCGAGAAGGCAGAGATAAGAGGAGGGCAGAGGGTGATAAGCCGAGATTGAGAGGCCCAAAGAGCATTTCCGAGAGGGGACCGAAGTATGATCATTATACTCCCCTCAACACAAATAGGGCTCGGGTGTTCGAAGAAGCGTACAACGCGAGCTTCTGCAGCTCCCAAAGGGTGGCCGCACCCCCGAAATGCGGATCGCCGTAAGCATTGTCGGTTTCACCGCAACTATGGCCATACCACCGAGGAATGCTGGGTCCTACGGGATAAAATTGAAGAACTGGTTCAGGCGGGTCACCTCAAGCAACTTTGTCCGAAGAAACAACAACAACGGTGAGAGGCGTGGGGAAACAGAAGAAGAGAGAGGGTGACCGAGCCCGAGGAGGGGCGGCGATCGAAGAAATGAGGAGAGAGTAGAGACCGAGAGAAAGGCAAAATGAAAGACGGAAGAGGATAATGTCATTCGGGGGTGATAAACACCATCTCGGGAGGGTTCACGGGGGAGGCACCACAAGTTCAGCTCGGAGAAGACATCTGCGGGCCATCCGGCAGCTTAACTCGGTATCTCGGCAAGCCTCCCTGAGTTCCCCCCTATTGTCTTTTCCGATGATGATTTCGTGGGAGTAGATCCCAACCAGGATGACCCCATGGTGATCACCGTACAGTTTGGCCAACTTCTCGGTCAAAAGAACCCTCGTCGATCGTGGAGCTCCGCGGATATATTGTACTACTCAACCTTTCGAAGCTAGGAATCCCTGAGAAATCAATTCAGCCGTATGACAAGAAACTCGTTGGTTTCGCAGGGGAGCAGAGTTGATACTCGGGGATATATTGACCTCTTGACCACTTTTGGCGATGGCACGCCTTCTAAAACCATCATGGTCGGTATGTGTTGGTAAACGCAGTTACATCGTATAATATCCTCGATCGGAAGGCCGTCCTTGAACGAGTTAGGGCCGTGGTCTCTACCCCCCACCTCACGATGAAGTTCCCCTCCAGCTCGGGAGATATAGTGGCTGTCCGAGCAGATCGGAGGATGGCGAGACAAAGTGCTACGCCGATAGTTTGAGGGTGAGCAAACTTAAACCCACACCAAGAGAAACCCTAGACAGGGGAAGGACAAGGCGGTGAGTTCAAGAAACTCCGTTGAGCTGGATCCCGGATGGACGTGCAGGAACAACGTCCGCAACCTATTGAGGAGCTAGAGAAGTTCCAACTCGGCGCGCAGCTGAACAAGTGTACCAAGCTCCTATGGTCACCTTGAACCTACTCAAAGAAGAAATAAAACAAGTACTGCGCAGAAATGCCGATCTATTTGCGTGGACCACATCTCGACATGCCGGGAATTGATCCCAACTTTTTATGCCATAAATTGGCAATCTGTCCCGAGGCGAAGCCGGCCCCGAAGAAAGAGGAGATTAGGTGAAGAGAGGAGAAAAGTAGTCGAAGAGGAGACGGCGAAGTTGGTCAAGGCCAACTTTATCCGAGAAGTAGAATACACCACATGGTTGGCCAACGTCGTTCGTCAAGAAAGCAAACGGCAAGTGGCGCATGTGCACCGATTATACGGATCTGAACAAAGCATGCCCAAAAGACTCTTATCCCTTGCCGAGCATTGACAGTCTGGTTGGTTGACGGGGCTTCCGGATATAGAGTTTTAAGCTTCTTGGATGCGTATCTGGTACAACCAAATTAGAATGTACCCCGGATGAGGAGAAAACAGCCTTCATTACCGAAGGGTCAAATTATCGCTACAGAGTAATGCCGTTTGGGTGAAGAATGCGGGAGCTACGTACCGCAGACTTATGGACCGAGTATTTGAGAAGCAAATTGGAAGGACCATGGAAGTATATGTGGATGACATGGTAGTGAAATCTGATGACCCCACCGCCACCCTTTAGATCCGGAAGAAATATTTCAGCAATTGAGAAGGTTCAACATGAGGCTCAATCCTAGGAAAAGTGTGTTTTCGGTGTCCATGGGGGTAAATTCCTCGGCTTTATGCTTACCCACCGGGAATTGAAGCCAATCCCGATAAGTGCTGGGCCGTAATTGAGATGAGAAGCCCGCGAACGTTAAAGAAGTACAAAGATTGGCAGGACGGGTCCGGCGTCATTATCTCGCTTCCTACCCAAATCCGCAGAGAGAGCTCGGCCTTTCTTCAAGTTGTCAAGAAGCCCCAAACCTTCAAATGGACCGAGGACTGCGAAAAGGCTTTTGTCGACTTCAAGGACTTTCTGTCCTCCCCGCCGATATTAACAAGGCCCATCTCGGGAAAGAATTGTATCTCAGATCTGTCGGCCTCCGAGAATGCCATTAGCGCAGATCATTGTCGGCAGAGGTAGAGAAAGCCCAAATGCCGAGATACTTCATCAAGCAGGTGCTCCATGATGCCGAAACTCCGGTATCAAGTTATTGAGAAGTTGGTCTTAGCCTTGGTGACTCGCAGCTCGGCGGTTGCGCCCGTACTTCGAGTCACCAAGTGGTTGTCAAGACGGATCACCCCATCAAACAGATACTCAAAAAGCCCGAATTGGCGGGCGTATGATTGCTTGGTCGAGAGAGTTGTCCGAGTTTGGCTTGAAATACGAAATGAGAGGACCCCGAAATCACAATGCCTGTCTCGACTTCATAGCCGAGCTCCATCCACAACCGTAGGCCGAGAATACATGGTGGAATCTATATGTGGATGGATCCTCAAATATCGTGGGCGATGGAGCGGGGGTGATTCTCGGAAGGACCAGGAGATTTGATATTGGAACAATCGTTGAAATTCGAGTTCAAAACCTCGAACAATCAGGCCGAGTATGAAGCTCGATAATGGGACTAAGGTCGGGCGAATGAAATGGGGGCGAAGGTCATGTCAAGTGCTCAAGTGATTCACAACTAGTCACCGGACAAATATCCGGGGCTATCAGACGAAGGAACCTCAGCTCACCCGATATTTGTGTAAGGTCAACCAGCTAATCTCAGGCTTTGAAAAGTTCACCATTGAGCACATTCCCCGAGAAGAAAACACTCGGGCTGATTTGCTGTCTAAGCTTGCCAGCACAAAGAAGCCGGACACCACGTAAGCCAGTTATTCAGAAACCCTCAATGAACCAAGCATTGGGACGAGAAGAGGTGATGGCCAATGAGTTGGTTGACCGAGAGTGGATGACACCTATCCGGGAGTACTTATCCTCAGAAGCTCTACCCTCGGATCAGGATGAGGCAAGGAAAGTCAGGCTAAGGGCGAGTCATTTCACCATAATCGCCGGGGAGCTGTATAAGCGGGGATTCTCGGTGCCTTTGCTAAAATGTTTGACCAAGGCACAATCTAAGTATGTCATGGAAGAGGTTCACCGAGGAATCTGTGGTTTTCACAGTGGTGGCGATCAATGGCCTCCAAGATAGTCCGAGCAGGTATTATTGGCCTACCCTTAGAGCCGATTGCATGGAGTGGACGAAGCGGTGTGATGAGTGCCGAGAGATGTTCCAATGTAAATCATACCCCCTCGAAGAACTTCACACATTAAACTCGCCGTGGCCGTTTGCAATGTGGGGAATGGACATACTTGGGGCCTTTCCCGAAGAGCTGAAGGCCAAGTCAAATTCTGCTGGTAGCCGTAGACTACTTCACCAAATAGATCGAAGCGAGCCTTTGGCTAAGATTACTCGCGAGAAGGTGCAGAAATTTGTGTGGAAAAGCCTTATTTGTAGGCACGAATTCCCTTCGCAATCGTTATCGACAACGGAAGACAATTTGTGGATAAGAAGCTACGGGAATTCTATGACAACCTCGGTATCAAGCACCAGGTTACATCCGTTGAGCACCCCCAAACCAATGGGCAGGCCGAGCGAAATAACAAGATCATCCTCGGGAGGTCAAGAAAAGAGTAGGAAGATCTAAAGGAGCACTGGCGGAGGAGTTACCGAGTATTCTCTGGGCCTATCACCGGACGCCTCAATCTACCACTCAAGAAACACCCTTCAGTGCCGACGTGACGGAACCGACGCCATGATCCCAAGTAGAGGTTGGGGAACCGTCTTTTCCGACGTGTGCAACACGAGCCAAACGACAATGGGAGCAATATGAGGGTCGAGCTTGACTTGGTAGAAGAGGTTAGGGAGGAAGCCAGAATCAGAGAAGAAGCCTGCAAACAGAGAGCCACTAGAAGGTACAATTCAAGAGTAAGGCCGAGGACTTTTCTGCGCGGGGACTTAGTGCTTGAGAATAAAAGGGGGAAGCAAGGAAGGACCGCACGGAAGGCAAGTTAGCGGCAAATTGGGGAGGACCATTCCGAGTGGTTGAAAACCTGGGGAACGGAGCCTATAGGTTAGAAGAATTGTCGGGAATTCCTATCCCGAGGACTTGGAATGCCTCTCATTTGAAGTTTTATTACAAATGATGTATATAGTCGGTGTCTGTACTCTTTTCCTACCTCGGTATTTTTTCCCAAAATGGGTTTTGACCGGGAGGTTTTAACGAGGCACACCGCGGACTCCATTCAATAAAAAGCAGAATTTATTATAAATATGGTTTTATTTTTCCTTGCCTTGCCAAGTCTTTATTTTGCAGATATCCTATTTTAATGGCCGAGTAAGAGCCATAGTCGAGGGGCCAAGTATGAGCCCGGCCGAGTGCGAGCCGTTGTCGAGGGGCCAAGTATGAGCCCTAGCGGCCGAGTGCGAGCCGTAGTCGAGGGGCCAAGTATGAGCCCGCCGAATGCGAGCCGTTGTCGAGGGGCCAAGTATGAGCCCGGCGGCCGAGTGCGAGCCGTTGTCGAGGGGCTGGCATGAGCCTGAGGGGCCAAGTATGAGCCCCCGGCCGAGCACGAGCCGTTGTCGAGGGGCCAAGTATGAGCCCGGCGGCCGAGTCGCGAGCCGTTGTCGAGGGGCCAAGTATGAGCCCATCGAGTTCGAGCCGTTGTCGAGGGGCCAAGTATGAGCCCTGCGAGTTCCAGCCGTTGTCGAGGGGCTGGCATGAGCCCGACGGCCGAGCGCGAGCCGTTGTCGAGGGGCCAAGTATGAGCCCCGGCCGAAGTTCGAGCCGTTGTCAGAGGGGCCAAGTATGAGTCCGGCGGCCGAGTTCGAGCCGTTGTCAGAGGGTCCAAGTATGAGCCCGGCGGCCGAGTGCGAGCCGTTGTCGAGGGGCGCAAGTGATGAGCCCGGCGGCCGAGTCCGAGCCGTTGTCAGAGGGGCCAAGTATGAGCCCGGCGGCCGAGTACGAGCCGTTGTCAGAGGGGCCAAGTATGAGCCCGGCGGCCGAGTCCGAGCCGTTCAATTCCAAAGGCCAAGTCAGAGCCTCATGGCCGAGTACGAGCCGTAAAGTTAAGTATAAAGGTCAGGTACGATCTTACTAGCCGAATCCGAGCTACTTTATAGTTATTTACGTTGAGTTCAAGCTACGAAAATAGTAAAGCTGAATGTGCGCAAAAAACAAAATTCGTAAAGGCCAAGTATGAGCCATTGTTTTATTAAGGAAACCGAGTACAATAATGCAAAAATAAAGCCGAGTGATACATTCAAGGAAACCGAGTACAATGAGCAAAAATAAAGCTAAGTTTGACTCTTGAAAAGTACATTCACGGGACTGAGTACAGCGCTGAGGTTGAAAGCCGAAATTGAAAATAAGGGCCATTCGGCCCCCAGTCCCCCCGATTCAACGCCATCACGCTCTCTCAAGGGAGGCTGTAGTTCACACTCCCCCCTGAGAAAGCTGGACGATGAGGTGCTCGGCCAACTCAGGGAGTAGACGGCCGCTACCCCTTTCTCGACTCCCGAAGATTATTATTCTCCCAGTTGACATCCTTCTTGAAGGATCAAGGAATTCTGGATCCCGTCTCCCACTTACATCCTTTTTGGCGGATGTGAAACCCAAAAAAGGATGTCAACTGGGAGAGGGGAACGTAAACCCCTGTTGTTAGCATGGAACTACTCGGGTGGAAGGGAAGTAAGAAGCGAACTTGATTGATAGAAAAGGATGAGGAATGAACAAATGGGAAGGGCCCTATTTATAGGCACGAAAAGAAGTAGAATGTGTGAGAATTTGTTGGGAAAACAAACCTCGAAACCAAGCGAAAGGCAGCGATTGCGTGAACCCATTACGGTTCCCAAAAGCATTTAATGCATGACAACGCAAAATGAAATACACGTGCTTTTCGTATAATGACCACCGTCCATTTTGGACGGTGGAGTATTTCGGCCTTAGCCGAACATTCGATGGACAAGCCGAACATAACAAAGAATCAGCAAAATGATAATAATATTCATTCAAGTAATCGGGTTACAAGGGCATGAGCCCAAGACAAAAGAGGAACAAAAAACTATTAACAATTACTCCCCGGTGGCTTTCCTCTCGGCCTCTACATGATCGTCCGGAGAGCCCCCCACTACGTCCACCTCTTCCTCCCCCGGAATGATGGGAACAAGTTCCCCATTTACCACCCCCTATATTAACATCGGCTCCCGAAAGGTCGATGCCGGGAACCGGAACCTCAGCTGGGCAATGCCTTTGTCAAAACCTTCCTGTGCTCGATGACAATGCAGCGGGTGGCCTCCTCGTACGTCCTCCTCAAGCAGTATCTTGGCCTGAATCTCAGCCTCCAAGGCAGCCTTGAGCTGATCAATCTCAGCTTGAGCCTCTTTGACCTTTTCTTCGGCACGAGCCTTGTCTTCTTCCACTCGAGCTCTGCTTTCCTCGGCCAATTTCGCCCGAGAATCTAGCTCGGCGTTCCGAGTGTTGATATCGGCGATGGTGGTAGTCAAGCGTTCATTCTCGGAGGCAATCCGGGAAAGATCCCCCTTCAACCTCTCAATAGCAACGTAACTCGGACTCCAATTGGCCGAGACTTCCTCTCGGTCTCCGTCACCTCTCGGCTACGTAAACGAGCCAAAGCCGCAAAGACGAAGGCAAGAGACCGAGAGGGCCTCCATGCTGGATCGGGCCCCTGCCGCTTGATAAGCCGAAGATCAGCGGCTTTTAAGAGGGTCGAGTCGAAAGAGGAGGAGGGGTTGAAGTCTTCACCCTGCAGAGATGAAGTCCCCGCCTTCGTGGGTGGTGTTGTACCATTTCGGCTCGAGGGGGGTAGAAAGTGGCTGTTCTCGCCCCACGATTTGCGTCCCCTGAGTAGTGGGGCGAGGGGAGCTTGGGCCAGGAAGGGGAGAATCTTCGGCCACCACTTCAACCTCTGCCCTCTTCCTTTTTTGAGGGGCAGATGACGAAGCCCCTTTCGCAGAAACCTTGGTGGGAGGAGGTCTTTTCTGCTTCTTCTACCTGAAGAGGGACCCTGACCCTCTTTACCAACACCAGCCTTGACAAGCTTTGAAAAGTCGAACTTTCCCATGATGACTGTCAAAAAGAAAGAGTTGTTAGTATAACAACACAGGCAGAAAATACTCAAGAAACTAAAAAGCCGAGCACTTACTTTTAAGATCGGACCTTGGGGTGGAGGAGAAGGGGAGTTTCATAAGGCGTGCACAATGGAGGGGCCGAGGAAGACCCTCTAGTACATCTATATCCCGCCTATCCTCGGCCGGCAGGGAACGATACTCGGGGTTTACGAATTTTGTGGGAGAGGATTGCCAGTATAAAGGAAACTTGGCATGTTTATTCTCGTCAAAAAAGTGGGAAGTATGAGAACTCGAAGGGCGAACACGGAAGAAGCCAACCTTGAAGTCTTTATAAGACGAGGCGAATAAAATAAGAAGACCTCTTCGGTTCAACCCATTAAGGGATACCCATCCCTTTTTCTCGCCAAATCTGGTTTGATAAAAATACAAAAACTTCGGAGTGGTAGGCTCTATCTTTATGTATTTACATAGAATCTGAAAGGCTTTCATAAAAGCCCAAATTGTTAGGGTGAAGTCGAGTAGGTGCGACGTTCATGGTTCTCGAACATCGTACTCAAACTCGATAAAGGGAAGAGACACATGCAGTTTGTCAAAAAGTGTTTTATACATGTATGTAAAGGGAGGCTCGGAAGGGCGAGCCCTTAGAAAGACACACTCGGTGCTCGTGCACCTGAGAGCAAATAAACTCGGACTCGTCCCCGAGGCTGAGATATTGATATGGGACCGAAGTTCAACAATAGAATCAGGAGTCCGGTAGTCGAAAAAAAGGTTCCAACCTCCCCTTTAACCTAGTATACCCGGGAAGGGTTATATCGGGAATAGGGTCTTTAGGAACCCTAAGGCGTTGTTTATGGGCGGCGGGTTTGGACACTCTAGGAGGGGGAGAACCAGACCTAGACGAATCAGACTCGGAAGAATCTGAGTCAGTCGAAGATGACCCGGAGGAGGATGGTTCCGCCTCCCAACGCCGCCTCCCGCGAAGGAACAAGAAAAGCAGAAGGATCCCCCAATTGGGAAACTTCACCCTCAACCAGAGGCGAAGTATTTGACTCAGAAGACATAGATGAACTCATGTCCGAAGATCAGAAACAGAGCTTAGAAGCACGAAGGAAGAGAAGAGACGGAGCGTACCTGGAGGATGACAAGCAGAGGAACAAGGGCAGAAGCTTGGAAGACGAGGGTGAATGACGGAGAAGGGTAAGCGAAGTAGGAGGGAGTTGGCGCCGGAGGAGGTATTTATAGCCTGCAATTGGTAGCCCATTGTCCGTTGGGCCCAAAAAGGGGCGCGACTTTTGATTGTCCCGATGCGACTTTTGATTTTCCCCCCATTAAATGGGCGCGGAACTCTAGGGTTTCTTGTCTGTGGCGTGCCGAAGAAGTAACGGGAATAATTGCTTTCTCTGACAGAGAGAGAAGACTTGATTGAAATGACAGCTGAGAATGTGGATAACTGCATAACCGAAGAATAAGCTCGGTTTTCATACGTATCAGCTCCTTCGCTTATTCAAGCTCAGAGCTCGGGGGGCTTGTGTACTGGCCGAGAATGTAAGACCGAGAACTCGTCTATACATCGGACCAACCGAGCTTACCCCCGCGAATGGGCCTTGACCCAAACTCCTCCGAAGCCGAGGACATGTCAGCACACCTGACACCCGAGAATAACTACTCGGCCCCAAGCTATCCATCCGCAGCTAACTGGGCCGAATATCTCGCTGGCCATAATGCCACTCCGGACAATCAGGCTCCGGATATCTCTCCCCATGATCGCGATCTGATCCAAATATTCCTCCGCTTATTTCGGAGCCTGATCCTGAGAGAACAACTATAAATAGGGGGCTTACCCCTCATTCTAGAACTACGTTTGCTTTGATTCCCTTTTGGATACGTAGGAGCAGAATCCACATTCTGTCAAGCACAATCCAAAAACACCCCACTAATCCTCGTTTGGCCGAGTATTTCATACCCGAGATATTTGGCAGGAACAGTAACATTTGCTCTGTTTCCGTTCTTAGGCAATGGAGACACAATTACCTTCAGATTAACATATCTATATTAAAAATGACTAATTTTTAAATCTACAATAAACTGCAATTCATTTGCAAGTCTCAGCCTCATCATTTTGCTCCATAGTAAAACAAAGAACACAAAAACTTGTTTCGAGTATGACTTCTCTCTGGCTCCGGAATTCCCTAATGGTGAAGAAAGGTAGGTGAGAGAAAGAAGGGGAAGAATCCCCTCTTCCCTCCGCCCATGCTTGTCAGGAACGTGTTAGTTGGATGAGATAAATCTTAAACACCTCTAATTTGTACTCAAAACTTAATTATGGCTATTCGACTTTTTGATATGTTAATTAAGCATATTAAAAAAGTTACAACCCTTTAAACTCAGTTTGGAAGACTAAATAATTGTCACTATAAAAAGTTTTAAATTGATATTAACTAATGTTTTAACATTTGTATTTCTATTTTATTAATCATAGAGAAAAGTAACGAGAGCTACTAATTTGATCATAATATAGTTGAATGGCAGTATATAAATTAGGGGTGTGTGTAGGACGGGTTGGGACAGGTTTGGCTTGTCCCTCACCCGATCATAAATATTAACATAACCAATTCTTTGAATCCAAATCCGTCCCTAAATCCGAAGGAACCCGATTATATGCGGGTTGAATTAAGAACGGATCAAAGTGGAACGAGACCGGGTTCAAAGTGGGACGAGATCCTTTATAAGTTGATGAATTAATTTTTGTAAGTGAGAAACATAAATTGGTGCTTTGTACTGCATCATCGTGTAACTTTTATAATGCATTAAAAACAATATATCTATTATAGATATAGAATTTGGCATCAAATCTGACTCCTATAATTGGAGTATCAACAATCATCTAAACATAATTGAAGCACAAAAAATCAAGCATATCAAGCAAAAAAGGACACGCGGATACTTCCAAATTGATTTTATGTGGAGATAAAAGATACACAGTTCTTAGTTTCTATAACAAAAACATCAGCAACAGACTTAGTCAGTACAAACAATTTCTGATTTTGAAACAAACATAACCTTCAATTTTAGGAAATAGCTTTAGGGTTTCAAAATATTTTCAACAATTTGAGTGGGAAAATAGAGTGGCAGAGAGAACATACCAGAATTGTGAGATGCTAAGAGATCGGAGTGGTGGTTCTCGTTTTTCGACGTTCGTGAGTGGTCCTCTTCGCGAATGCACAAACGGAGTGGTGGGTCTTCTTGAGTTGCAGGCACAACAGCCAGCAACAACGATATGGGTGGGGTGGGTCTCCTATTCTCCTCGAAGTCGCCTTGTGTGGCCGTGTGGGACGTGGATCTCCTCCTCGACGACGTCGCGTCGTCGTGTACTACTAGGGGGCGCTAGAAGGAAGCTGCCCTTCAATGAGTTTGTGAGTGTCTGAGTCAAATTGTGACAAATGCTTAACCTAATGCGTATTGTATAATGCTGCTGTGATGGATTGGGTTGTGCCGTATAGGTTAGAAAAGGGTGGGAACAAAAATGTAAGTATATCTAGGATGGGCCGGGTAACCCCAGCATGTCCTAAACCCGGTTGCGGGTCAGCAAAACAGGACAGGGTTTGTCCCTTTGTATTTTCGGGTCTGTCCTTTCATCAACCCAAAGTGATCGGGCCGGGCCGGGTTCCCGGGTTGATCCGGGTCATGCACACCCCTAGTATAAATTTTTTACATTCATAATATAATATATCAATTATTTTTATGCAAGATGATCCTATGTCACCATACATTTATTGAGTAAAACTAAAAACAAAAATAAAGAAAATAAAGTCATGCGGGAACATAAACCAAAACTCAGACAAAAAAATGATCAAGTAAATTTAACATTAAGCCTTCTATTCTTTCTTAGATTATACTTCTGAGATTTAGACAAAACCACTTTGAAATTAGAATCATCCTCAGTAGTAATATCATTATGTTGCTCTGTTGAAAGAGAGTCATTCTGTAGATCTTCTTCATTCCCGTCTCTCCAAAACTTATCAAGAACTTTCATATCATGAATAACATTAGGATGCATATGGGTTGAATTTATAACGGGAGTCTCAAAATTCTTACTATTAACTGTTAAATCCATAGAGTGCAATGAATTTATGGCAAGATCAGGCACAGTAGCAACAGGAGTTGGATCTTGAAGAAATGAGTTTGAGACACGATCAGGGGTGGTCTTAATCGATTCACCCTTTTCAGTGCCACTCAAATTATTATCACTTGCAGTCTCTTTATTGACCTGCACAAACACCAACAAAGGGTTAGAATCATTTCCATTGATGGTTGTGATCATGACAGAAGCTTCTTGAAAAACTTGAACCGCAATAAGAGAAGAGGAACCACTAGTGTCTTCCTTATGACCAATCACTGAAGCAGGAACTTATTTATTCTTAGGGACATATTTAGGAGCAGTCTTACGAGCTGCCCAGGGACAAAGCCAGACTTAGATGACAAGGGGGGCAACCAAAAAATTAAAGTTTATCCAAAGGATAATTACATTAGTAATCTATCAAAACACAGAACGTCTGTCACCAAAATTTTCAATGATTTTCTTTTTAGATATATACTAGTAGGTAGTTAGTAAAAAATTTGTCTTCCATCTTGTTGCAAAGCGTAGTCTACACTATATTTATCGAAAATAATTTTTAAGCCTAGTAATTTTAAAATTAAAAGATACTAGGTTAAGTTATTTAAAATAATAACAAAAATTTAGGGGTGGCCAAGGCCCCTCCTAGCGTATAAGTGGCTCCGTCCCTGGAGCTACCAGAGGTTTCTCTTTCTGAATCAGTTGATCGATCTCTACTAGAGTTAGGAATAAAAGTGCAGTCTTTCTACAATTAGCCAAAGAATGACCAATTGTTTTTCAAATATAACACAAAAGAGGCAACTTTTCATACTCTACTCCCAGAAAGAAAGCAAATTCCTGTCTTTCCACCAAAATTTGGTCATGCAATTGTCCAATAAGGTTAATGTCCACAAGAATTCTGGTAAAGTGGCCCAAAGTTCTATTTTGAGTCGTGTTCCTGCCAAATTCTGAATAGCCGGAATGTGGTCAGGAAAAGGTAAATTCAATCTCTTAATTATGTATACAATGAACAAGAGATCCTAGTGTACGCTTAAGAGAGATTTACTAGTAGTAGCAAAAGTGTCCCCCTCTTTGGGGTTCTCTCCCTTTTATATTAGGGTTAGTTTCTTTAGCTTAACTTTCTCAGATAAGATTTATCTCTTATCTCTTATCTCTTATCTTTTATCATTTATCAAGGAGTTAGTTTCCGGATATATTTATATTTAGTTATCTTTTACGTTAGTTACATTCCTTCATTTTAGGGTTTATTAATATTAATTTATAAAGTTTATTATTGTCCCACTGATGTCCTTGATTCAAATTTCCGTACACAAGCTCGGTGGCCGATCTTGAGATGGACATAAGAGCTTAATAAAGGAAGCCGAGCTTGACCCTAATAGCCTCGGTAATAATGATCTCGACCGATACAAGTTGCTTCATCCAAAGAAATAGGGATGTCAAGACCTCATGCAATTTCAAACAAGATTTTCGGTCTCTAATATTTTTGAGGTACTTCATGTATGTGAATTCAACACTGTGTGTCTGGCTTAAAGAATTAGGATTGACCTTGAGATGTGAGATTCCAAGAACTCACGTTACAAACGCAACGTAGGTCTTCTATAATTTTAAGGGACATTTTCCAATCTAAGGTAGATGTGTGGGACTTCATTTTGGAAAAGAAAATATATTTTGGTTGAAAAGAAAACAAATAATTATAAGTATGAAGACGAATTGTGGTGCGAATTGGGTGCAAGTATATTGGTTTTTGTCTCCTGTCACATTCCAGAAGACAACACAGTTGATCAAATATTGGTCGTTAAATTGGCCTCCAGGACCGGTGTTTGGGACCAATTTAGCGACTCATTTTTTTGAATTAGTAGGAAATAACTACAAAATTGCTACGAAATTTAGCTATAGATTCATAGCTACGACAATATAGCAGCTATTTAGCTAGAAAAAAGCCATTCATAACAATATATTACTATGGATTAACTATCAAATAGCTAGAACTTTTTTAAGATTAGCTAGGAAAAAATTTCCTAGCTGATTTGCCACTCAATTTATGCTACCACCAATTGTAAAGCTATTTTCCAGCTAATTTGTAGGTAAATTTGTTTGTTAGAGATTAGTTACGAATTAGATATCAAATTTGTCATAGTTAATCACAGAATTTCTTGTAGTGAATTTAAATCTGATATCAGTTTTGGATTTTTTTTTTTCGCAAGGTGGTTCTGTTGTATTCTACGACAATATAACAACAAGGAATTTTGGGGCATTTTGGACTGGTGCAATATGTGAAATCAGTGTGGATCGATTCTCATTTTGTTTTGGTTTTAGAGAAGTAATAAATATGTACCTTAAGCATACTTTGTCTACTAAAAGTCATTTGCCATCTGCTGTGTTTGTTTAATTTTGCTACAAGACTTCTGGTGCGGCTGTTTGAACAGCAAAGTAATTGGTGTTGGCTATTAGATTCGTATGTTTTTTATGTTTTGTGGATGACACTCTTGAAGTTAATGATAGTTGTAATTTTTTGTTGTAGATTTAATGGAATATATATATATATATATATATATATATATATATATATATATATATATTGATAAAATGAATTTTAGTATGATTTATTGGGAACATTTGTATGTCATAATTTAAGTGTATAGCAAATGATTTATACGACGAATATTATTGACGTTAAAATTTTTGTTAATCATATCATACCCACTTTGAGGGCAAATAATATTTATATTTCGTGGCAATACTAATTGTTGGGAAAAATCATCTCGAATTTTTAGCGGCAATAAAAAATAGCTGGTAAATTAGCTTCGAAGATAATTCTAAAATCATATTTAGTGACCATTAAAATTGTTACTAAAGACCATGATAATTGTCGTTATAACTTTTTATTTTTAGCGATAATTATTTGTATCTTTATCAGCAATTCCTACAACTGTCGAAAAAGCTTTTAACAACAATGAATATAACGGCTAATTAATAATTGTTGTTAAAGGTTTTTGCAGCTATTATTATTGCCGTTAAAAACAATAATAATTTCCGTTAAAAATATATTATATTGTAGTGTGAGTTAATTTAATTAACATAAAATGCTTCTTGCCCAACCCTTTGGTATTTGCGCTCTTCACGTTGGAATATATGGAGGAATTAAACAATTTAGTAAACGTTGACAAGAGATATATAGCAATTAATGATATCGTATATGAACATCTTCTAACCTACTCCTTTGGTTACATCTAATTAAAATAATACGAGGTGATGTGAAATAGAATTGCTCGTATACATATATGTCCCTCATGATGCATATACAAATGGGTACTCCGACTACCAGCCCACTGGATTTTATTGGTAATTTAAGCTTCATTAACATTATAATGGGTGAAGATTTCTACTTCGTCAATTTATTTCTACTTAGTTTAGGATAAAATATAGTTTTAATCCTTATACATAAAAATATTTTTAATTTAATTAAGCTCTATATATGCAATCATGCATGTTTATTTGATCTTATCAATCAAAACATGCACAGTTAAATATAGGAATCAAATTAGAAATTAGTATTTTGTCAAAAAATAAATAAAAAATAGTATCATATATAAGAATACTCGTTAGCAATACCTTTTACTTTATTTCTATAAGAGGAGTTAAATTCAAATTCTAAGCCAATTAAACTCTTGTCTTTTCTTACAATTTTTTGTATAGGTTTCGGTGTTTTAACTGCATAGTTGTCTTTGCAGTATAACAGTATTATTATTATTTTTTGACGGAATAATGCATAGTATATATTCTCCAAACTATATGTATAATTAACTTTAAGATCATATAGAATCATAGATTATGACATCGTTGCAACATTAATGCAATGAAAATACAGTAATAATTAATAGTACTAAAACAGATTCATATATTTTTACGAAATTGATTTTAATTTATTGGATAAGAATAAAACAGCTTCTTCGTGATTTCCGTTTTCTCCTCTCCGCACCATTGTAGTTAGTTTGTTTCCCACCACATTCATACGAATAAAAGTCGTACGATGTGGTATGGCTGATTAATTAAAATATATGTAAGAACTGCTCGCATATTTACAGCGTTGTTTATCGTGCAGGTAAAGATAACTCATTTGGGAGTGAAACCCATGATAAATAGTGGACTATACTAATATTCAGTACATTAAATGACGACGAGGACTATTATTATTATTTGGTTAAGGTGTGATATCCCAAACAAGATTTTAAACTGTGGTCGTGGTCGTTGTTGAGGTCGCATTATATTTATCGTAATTGTGGATAATTGTAGAAAAATATGATCGATGCAGACACAATTACGGTTACATTTAGGTTTTGGAGACCTTCAAAACCAGATATTATGACCCATATCGCAATCGTGGATCTTTATTTAAAATCTTGATCCCAAATGAAGCAACAACATATATATCTCTAGGAAAATAGGATGTGAGAAAATGAAGAGAAGAGATCAATTATAAAGCAGTCATCAAAGTAAAGATATGATGCACTTTGTTACTTTGAGAATCAGTTTGGCACATACAATCTTTCCAACTACGTACCAGAGTACTTATTATTAATTAACAAGAACCATAGAAAAAAGCAGCTTCTGCATATATCACATAAAATCTCCAAGCAAAACCTTCTTGAACATGGATGAATAGCACCCTCGCGAATTGGCATTGCCAAAGCACAAACTCACACGAGGCACATCATCATATACACCTTCTTCTTCTTCTTCTCCTTCACCTTTCCTCGAGTGTATCATAGGAGAAGATGGCGCCGAATATGGTGGTCGCGACAAAGATGATGACATAGATGATAATGAAGAAGAGGAAGAATAGGACAAAGAAGGAGACTGAGGGGTTGGAGGAACACTAACTTTTCTTGTACCACGCTTAGGGAATATAGTTTGCAAAAGACTAGCTTTTGGCGAGTTCTTGTTCTTGGGCTTGATCATAGGTTTTCGGGGCGCATTTTGATGATAAGATGGTGGTGGGGTGAGAGGAGGGAGAGAGTTTTCTCGGAATTTGACCTTAGGAGTACCTGGTTGAGATTCCCATACAAAGGGAACTGATGCAGATTCACCTCCATGATACCCTTCATTTGAGACATTGGACAATTGTCTAGTTAATTGTTCATCAGGGTCAGGGCACATCAGCTTCTTGCTTCTCTGCCTTTGTACAATGATAGGAGAAGGCCTTTGGAGAAAGTTTGAAGGCTTTGACATCATTAAATTCAAAGGGTTTTGGTGCAGTGAAGGAGTAGTTATTAAGACTTTTAAAGCACCAAATGGGAATCTCCAACTTGAGATTGGGAATTGGTAGTGGGAGCCTTTTATGCATATTTAATTGGTTTCCACATCCAGTAGAGTATGTGATAGGTTGAACAAGAAAAAAGGAAGTCAACTTTATACATTTGAGGGTGATTAATTAATGATAAGACTATTTAATGCTTAATTGCTGATAGATTTATAGTTCCTGGTATTATATAAGTCCGGTTTTCTTTATTATTGTGTCGTACGAACATGTAAGGAATGAACAAGGATGAAGTGGAATACAAGGCTCAAATCAACTCGAGTAAATTTCTTTATAATGTTTGGTAAACAAATTTTGCGCCACGAAGCTAAAAACTTTGGATGATTTTTTTTTTTTTTTACAAAAAAAATTGATCCCCGCCGCTTCCCTTCACCTTCCATGAAAGTATTGGAGGGAAGCTGTCGTCCTCTTTCTTTGGTGGCAATTTTGGTACTGTTTCGTTCTAATAGTTTGTTTATGATGTTGTTTTAGGTGTATTACCCATCAAAGTTATGTAATGATGTACCACTCATGTGATCAAATTTGGTCCAATCAATTTGTCATATGAGATGGTCAAATATTCAAAATATGGGATCAGACTTATAATATAGTCAAAGTATATATATACAATATATTTCAGTATAATACATGTATTCTTTGTATTTACAAATTTCATCTTTATTAGAGTAAAGTGTTTCTGATTAAAAAAAAGTAATTTTTATCTAATTAATCTGCACAGATATTTATTAAAGATTTTTTTTTGTGTTAGTTTTTGTTAGTGTCTGTGAACCCATTCCCCCGAGGCTGCGAACACGAGTTTAATAGTCAAAAACTATAATAATATAAAATTTGGATATATAATTTTATTGTACATACATATGTTAACATTAGGATTTTATGTTTTTATTTTTATTTTAAAAAATAATAAATTTTTTTAAAAAATAATTTTAAAAAATATAATTTTTTATTGGTTTTTTTTAAAAAAAATTATAAAAAAACTTAAATTTTTTTAAATATTTTTTTTAAAGTTTTCCTTAATTTTAATTTTTTTTCCTAATAATTTTTTTTGCTAATACTTTTTTTTTGAATTTATTTGTATACACTGACAGTATAAAGTTTTTTTATACCGTCAACCAATCATAAATTGACAAACGGTAAAAATAGAGTTGTCATGTTCTTGATGTTTTAATTTTTATATACTTATATTATAATGTATAGAAGTTAATATTTTTTATTTATATATATATATTTAATATTTTCCGGTTCGAATCAAATCAAACCAATTTTAATTGATTCGGATATTTTTATTGACTTTTTAAAGTTTATAATTTTTTAAAAAATATTTTTAGCCAGGAAATGGAGCAAAGTTATCATGTTCCTCGAAAAAGTTTATGGTCGTAAGGCTCGAACCAATAATTCGATAAATTTGAAAATCCGAACCAACCAATTAAATTGGTTCGTTTTTTTTCTTTTTTATGCACGACTACGAATTAAACCAAACTCAATGGTCATTAATTCGATTATTTTGGAACCGAATAAATTACTATATTTTAGTATTTATATATATTTTAATATTCAATATGTATATCAATTTATCAATTAACAACTTTTCTTCTACTGTTCCTGAGACAGTGGAAGAAGTTGTCAACCGAAGGTTTATTTTGAATTATTTAAATTTATTTTTTTTTTAAACATATATTCTTTATAATATATTTTTTAAATTTATTTTTCCCCCTATTTAGTTTTTTTTATTTACTTTTTCTAAAATGTTTATTTTATAATTGATTTTTTAAAAATATTTTTGTTTTCTAATTAGTTTTATTTTTCTAATTTTTATGAATATTTTTTTCTAATTATTATTTTCCTAAATTTTTTAAAATATTTTTATATACTTTTTTCTAATTATTTTTCCTATTTTACTTTTTTTAATAAATTTTTTATATTTTTTCCTAATTTTTTTAAATATTTATTTTTCTCTAATTAATTTATATTTTTTTATAATTAATTTTATTTTTCTAATTTTTTGCAAAAAAATTTCCCAATTATTTTTATCCTAATTTTTTTCCTAATTATTTTTCGTTTTTTTTCTAATTTACTTTTTATTTTACCTTTTAAAGTATTTTTTATAATTAAATTTTATTATTATTATTTTTTCAATTTTTTTTACTTTTTCCTTAATTTTTAAAAATTTTTCAAAATAAATTCTTTTGCTAATACTTTCTTTTTTAATGTATTTCTATAAACTGACAGTGTAAAGTTTTTTTACACTGTCGACCAATAATAAACCGGCAAACGGTAAAAGTAGAGTTGTCGTGTTCTTAATGATTCAATTTTTATATACTTTATTTTGATGTATATATAATTTAATAGTTTAAAATTTAATGTTTTATATATTTTTATTTATATATTTATATATATTTATATATATATATATATATGTATGTATATATATTTTAATATTTTCCGGTTCGAATTGCATCAAACCAAACCAATTTTAATTGGTTCAGAGAGTGATATTGACTTTTTAAAGTTTATAATTTTTTGTTTTTAAATATTTTTATCCAGGAAATGTAGCAAAGCTACCGTGTTCTTCGAAAAAGTTTAGGATCGTAAGACTTGAACCAATAATTCGATGAATTTGAAAATCTGAAACAACCAATTAAATTGGTTCTTTTTTTTCTTTTTTGTGAACGACTCCAAATTGAACCAAACCCAATGGTCATTAATTCGGTTATTTTGGAACCGAACCAATTACTATATTTTAATATTTATATATATTTTTATATTCAATATGTATATCACTTTATCAATTAATAACTTTTTTTCTACTGTTACAAATATATATTTTTATATTCAATATGTATATCATTTTATCAATTAACAACTTTTTTTCTACTGTTCTTGTAACAGTAGAAGGAGTTGTCAATAGGTGGATTATTTAAATTTATTTATTTATTTTTTAAACATATATTCTTTATAATATTTTTTAAAAATTTAATTTTTTTTACTGCTCCGAATTGAATCAAACTCAATGGTTATTAATTCATTTAATTTTTAACCGAACAAATTACTATATTTTAATACTTATATATATTTTAGTATTCAATATGTATATCACTTTATCAATTAACAACTTTTCTTCTACCGTTCCTATAACAGTAGAAGAAGTTGTCAACTGGTGGATTATTTAAGTTTATTTATTTATTTTTAAAACATATATTCTTTATTATATTTTTTTCCCGAATTTGTTTTTTTCTAATTTACTTTTTTAAAAATGTTTATTTTTATAATTGCTTTTTTTAAAATATTTTTGTTTCCTAATTAATTTTATTTTTCTAATTTTTTTGAATTTTTTTTCTAATTATTATTTTCCTATTTTTTATATACTTTTCTAAATTTTTTTCGAATTATTTTTTTTCTAATTTACTTTTTTTTTTCTAATATCTGTATTAACATAAATAGAGGCATGGCTGTTCATATTTTGTATTTTTTCTATATCGTTACCTTTATTTTTTTCTATTTTAAATAATAAATCTATGTACTAATTAATAAGGGAAAATACTGATTTTAGTGTAGCACAATGGTGCAAGCCACATGTCAAGCGATGAAAAAAAGTTATTTTTTTATTTTCTAAAATTTATATTTTTTTTGTTTCAAAACATTTACAAACCGGTAAATGTACAATATTTTGGGAGTCAAACACGACAATCTCTGAATTGACATAAATAGAGACATATTTTCTCATCTATTTTTTTCTACATCATTGCCTTTGTTTTTTCTATTTTAAATAATAAATCTATATCTATACTAATTAATAAGGGGAATTGATGATTTTCTAATAAAATGACACGTGTCAGCACCACATGATTTAAGAGGATTAGTTGATCATTAGTAATAATCGAAGAGTAACACTTAACACATAGTGTTACATTACGTATTGTAATATCATTTTAAAATAAAAATAATATTCAATTCTTTGCACTCAAATTATAGATAAAATCGTTTCAAGGTTTTTGTTGATCACTTCTATTTATAAATAAAAAACTTTGGAGATGAATGAGTACCACCATTATGGGTGAGAAGGAAATATTGAAAGCAATGTGTGAAATAAGTCAAGAAAATGTTTGACATAGTGGACTTAATTTGGGATAAAGGAAAAAAAAAGTTTCATACATATAGAGACACAATTCAGGTTATTAATGATAACACTGCTATCAATAATAATAATAATTGATGACCCGTGTATCGCACGGGTTCAAAAAATACTAGTATATTTTAAAAGTGATGAATTCATCACAAATTCATAATTGAAAAGCAAGATTCACGGCTAAAAGTTTTCGTTTTCAATTTTGAACTTAAATTTCTCGGACAGTTGAGCATTTTCCATTCCTCTAGAACAAAATTTTTGTTGTGCTAATTAGCATCCTGTGTGGCCATCTTCGGAGAAAGAGAGAAAAGGGTCGCCGCCGTCATCACCAGCAACAACCCCTAACCAATAACGAGGGACATAGATCGAAACCAGAACAATCTCGCAATGACCAGTCTTCAAGAACGAAACTAGAAAAGAAGTGTGAGCCATCTGCGAGAGAGAGAGATGGAGAGAGTATATAGGCAACCACCCGATGTCCAAATCCCATTATTCCGAAAATCGCATGCTTTCATATAAAGGTATCTTTGCGATTTGAACATTTGCTTAGTAAGTCATGGGTTTCACTCATCCCCGAATAATTTGGTAGACAAGCTTTGAACCAAATATTCATTAGTACAAGCGTGCATGACTTACACATGAAATGTACCATTGAACGACGTGGTAGTGTGACACATTTGGTAAGGTCATGTGTCGTGTATCCCTTTCATGAGAGCTTACAGAGTCAAGCCCAACTCTAAGAAGCAGCCACACTTCACTCTCACATAGGTGGACTTTATCAGAAGCACCCATAAGTTGGGCACCTCAGCATATATATGTTATAGGTCCATTAAGAGCAAAACCTCACCCTTTTCTTTTTGTCCTTATGGTATCCAAGTACTTTTAAACCTTGGGATGTATCTATTCTTCAAGTACTTGCAAACACTCTCATAGTGTACTTTGGCCACATTGAACTCAAGACTTGATGCTACTCAAGTGTGAGTTGGGTTTCCACCATTGGTGATCATGTAGATATAAGCTTGATTCCCATCCCTTATGATGTTTTTCCACATCATATCACTTGCCAGTCCTTTCATCAAAAGATGCAAGATTTCTTTTCGTCTTATAAAGACCCCGGATATTACTCTATTTGCAATTAGTTCCTCGACATAACTATGTCTTAGCCCAATGTTCATGGACTTTCCATTATAAACCTGGCTATATGCCATTGATAGTATTGACTTACTATCCCATTGTATGGATACTGGCGCCATTAAAATTAGTATCCCATACAACAAATTTCCAAGCCATTCGATCTCTTTATTACTGCTCCCAATGCTATGAATTCTGTAGCCATGGTGGATCTGGCAATGCCGTCTTATTTCTTGAAACCCCAAGAAATAGAACCCCCACCATTTGTGAAGACTCAACTGCTTATTGAAACATGATCTTCTTGTATAAGTCACCCAACTAGCATCCATGTATACCTACTTAGTCTCCCTACAACATATGCAATGTTTGCCCAGGTACACGTCATGGCATATATAAACATCCAATTACTTTTAAGTATTCAAGTTGTGCTACTAAACTACCTTTATTTGGTACTAAATTAATGCTATGATCATATGGAGTAGTGGTAGGTTAACAATCAAAGTGATTAAATTTCTTTAATACCTTTTCTACATAGTGAGATAGGGGTAAACCTACATTCTCACCATCTCTTATTATTCTAATTCCTAGAATCACATCAGCTACCACTAAGTCTTTCATATGAAAATCTCTAGATAAGAAACTCTTAGTTTCTTCTACCACCTAGACCAGTACCAAATAACAACACATCATTAACATATAAACAAATCATGACCCCTTTTCCACTATTGAATTTACTATAAATACACTTGTTAGATTTATTTATTTTATATCCATTAGCTAGCACAACTTGATCAAACTTTTGATCACATCGCTTATGATCTTATTCTAGTCCATACAATGACTTATTCAATTTACACACTTTCTTTTCCTGACCATTATCCATAAACCCTCCAGGTTGTGTCATATACACCTCTTCATCTATTTCCTCATTTAGGAATACCACATCCATTTGATGGATGACAAACTTATAGATGGATCCAAGTGCCAATAGCACTCTAATTGAGGCAATTCTTGCCACAAGTGTATATGTATCAAAATAGACAATCCCTTTTGTGTAAATCACTTAGCAACTAATCTTGTCTTAAACTTATCAATGGTCCTGTCTACCTTCATTTTCCTTTTGAAAATCCATTCACAACCTATAGGTTTAGAACCAAGTGGCAGGTCTACTAATTTGTACATTTTATTCCCCATTTATTGAGTCCATTTATTCTTGTATAGCCTCCTGCCAGAAAGCGACAACTTAAGACTTTATTGCCTCTTCAAATGTCTATGGATAACTTCCTGTATAATAATAGATTGGTCCATAACTGTCTATGAACTCTCTTGTTCCTTCAACAAGGAACATGAAAAAATTGGTATGTACGTTTTTCTTTTCTTTTCTAGGTGTCTAAATTCTTCTAAGTTCTGACCCTTCCAAAGTATCTTTATTAGATACATTGATTTACGGATTATGTTCATTCCTATGAACATTATCACCGTGACTTGGAATTGAGTTAAACCTATCTTTTGAAAGATTGAATCCTATACTCAATTATTGTATTTATAGGATATAAGTCATTAGATTCGATAATCATGAATCTATATGCTTTGCTATTTTTAGCATAGCACAGAAACACACATTCAATTCACCTTTCACTTAATTTCTTTATTTTGGTTCAAGAACTTCTATTATTGCCCTACAACCACTGACTATGAAATAGTTGAGATTTGACTTTCTATAATTCAAGAGCTCATATTGGGTTATCATGTTCATTTTGTTTGGAACTATAACTAACTAACAAGCCTTCAACATGGCTTCTCCCCAATATCATTTTGCTAGACCATAATAGGATACCATGATTTTTATCATTTCTTTTAATATCCTATTTTCATCTTCAACTAATATTAATTTGTTATGGGGAATAAGATTTGGACAACTATTCCAGTAGACTCAAACTAACTAGGGTTATAAAATTCTCCTATTCTTATAACTCCTAAAAGCATTTAATAAATGCCATATGACAATCAATTTCAATTTACCCACACTATATAATAACATATATAATCATCAAAACTAATGGGTAATTGCGAATATTCATTTCCTTAACAGTTACTAACAAGCATTCAAAATAATTTTAAATCATATATGCCAGATATAAAAAAAAATAATTAACCAATTATTCCAGATACATATACAATATTAAAGAACATACTGGCAAGTTATCTGTCCCTGGCCTAGCGGCAAGCTTGTCAAACTTCTTTGATCCTGCCAATGCATCTCGGGTTCGAATCCCTTTGCGTGCACTTTTTCATTCAAAACATTTTGTTTACAAAAGAAAATGTTCAAAACCGCTAGTTCTGAGATTTGAACTCGAAACCCGCAGGAAAGGAGAGCGGCATTCTACCGCTAGACCAACATACCGATTGGTACGAGTGACGAACCGATTTATATAGTTAACTTTAACCAAAACGCAACTTTCCAATAAAATGCGACTTTTGGGTATCACTTCTTGCTTCCAACCGGGTTAACTAAACCCATTTTGTAGGAAACTGGGTTCACACGACTCACTCCCTTTTTTTTTTGGTCATTCTATCCCAATCTAAACTTATTTTCATTGTCTTCATTTATTGAATTTATGTTTAAACATGTTATATTATAAATCTAAATAATTATCATAATAGAAAACAAACAAATAATGATCAAATATCATTTTCAAGTTTTCTATATCATTCCTCTATGGAAATCCATGTTCATTTTGACAACGTAGAACAATTCAAAAACACATCCAAAACATTTATGCTTTCTACAAAAGCAATAAATAATTTTCATCTTATATTCACAAAATCATGCCCTCGTAATATAAGGTTGTCTATTTTAAAAAATAATTGGTTCTTACATGGATCAAATCCATTAATACACGCACTTGATATAATCATGTATATATATCTAAGACCTTTCTATCAAAATAGAGCAACATGCATGCATGCATCATAAACCAAACATATTAATGTTCATCAAAACTCACATACTTGAGTGTATTCTAAGAATCATGCATCTAAGGATCTAATACCACATGTTAATTTTAACACAAACAAAGAATGCCTTTAGCATTGTACACACATGAATTTAGAACACCAAGTATAACATAGCCATGAAAAGTAATTGTGTACCTTTCACCTTGTCACAAATAAACATATTTTGATGAAGCATATGACTACTCATCTATTCTTTCTTGTAAGAAGATCATGCATCTCTTTCTCCCAACGAACGGAGTTACCACCTTCGACCCTCTCAACTTTGACTAAGTCTAATGTTATCTCCCTCAATGTTGCAACCATTTTAACAAAACGAAAATCGAACCTAAAGATTGTTGAAAATGGGGTATGGATATGCAACAAAGAAGAAGAAAACAATGGTAATGCGCAATCTCCAAGGCGTGTAGGAACACTAGGCTTTAGGTTCGATTCGCCCCCACCAATCTCTCCTCGTAGATTGAATGCAATAGGTAAAACCGGCGAATCCGCTTCAGGATACAATGGAGAACCTTGGTTTGGTATGCACACCCTAAACCAAGCGTATCAACAATGGCAGTTTACAGAACAATAGTCTCCTTAACTCTCTCTGCGCATAAGGGAGAAAAGAAGGTGATTTGGAGTGAAGAATGGTTGAGAGATTCTGAGTTTTTTGTGTCAATTACTGCATGCAGATGGTTTTATTTATAGACCAACTCATGTCACTTGGTGAAAGGAAACAACTCTTCAAAAGTTTCAAAAAGGGTCAAATTCGATACATAAATAGTATTAACGTTCATTAACTGTTCGAAGACATCAGTTGGCCTAGTGGCCAACAGATGTGTCCCTTCCCTCACAGACCTGGATCGAATCTGCTCAACAGCACTTTATCATTTTATTTTTCCAGAACGTTAAACAACGGTCATAATATTCAACAAAAATGAGGAACATAGGATTCGAACACTGACCAAAGCATCAAACAAATGAAGTTGCTACCGTTAGGCTACGCGACCAAGTAGTGACAATTAGGCGCCATTAATTAGATTTAACCGTTTAAGAATTTTGAAAATTTCTCACAAGATCTCTCCATATATAGGTTTCTTTTCTTTTCTTCGATGGTTTTTTATTTCTATGGTGGAAACGCATGTGTTATTTGCTTGCCCTTCACCTTGTTTCCAGTAACCCAAATCTCACTCACCTTCAAATATTGTCTCGAGTCGATTCGGAGTGTGGCTGGTTCGCGTCGGAGTGGGTAGTCGGTAGTGGTGGTGTGGTGTGGCTGGTTTGAGGCGACATTGGGGCGGCGACATGGTGATGATGGTGGTGGCGCGTTCATGTCTATCTGTTTTTGGTGGAATAGAAGCAGAGGGGTAGGGATGGGGGTGGTGAAGAAAGGTGTTTAGAACAATGGCTGAGGGTTCAGTGAACACACTTCACCTCGGATTAGTTTTATTAAATTGGGTCTTTAAGCAAATACGAAAATACGGTATATTTTTTTACAAGTACACAACTTGTTTTGACCATTTGTCGAGTTGAAAAGTCAAAATACCAAGTGTCAAATTGGTTGGTTCAACTATTGACACTTGGGTGGTGCACCATTACACTTTGGTGGGTGGTGCACCATATCCTTCACCTTTGTTTATATTTGATAGATTTTAAGCGTAGTCGTTCAAATTTAGTTTTCTCAATAAACAATCTTGTGACTTTGTTATTTCTTTTATAGGTGTTTTGTTTTTAGTTTTGATTTTTTAGGATGTTTGTTCCGTTTGTTGTTTTGTACTCCCTTCGATCCACGATATAATAAACAAATGAGTTCTTTTTTTTTTTGTCCAAAATATAATAAACATGCATCTATTTTCACACATATTAAATGTCAATTTTCAATATTGTCCTTATTAATTACCGTCATTAATTATAGGTCATCAGAATATTAATTAAAATTAGAAGGGGTGTTTTTGAAAATTTATATGAGTATTAATTACAATTAACTTATTCCAATACATTTCATTGGTCTGTGTGTTTTAGGGTTTTGTTTCTTATATTGTGGGCCGAAAGGAGTATTTTTGCCTCTTTTTTAAGATAATTAGAATTTAATTGATAATAAAATATAGTTTTAACATCATAGTTGTTAAGTCTCTAAAATGTTTGATATGCATTTCCCTAAATTTTGATGAAAAACAAACATTGGTTAATGATTTAATTAACCTTCATATTGGTTGCTAACCTATCTATTGAGTGTGCAGATTAATAAAAAATAGAATCAGACGTCCAACAAAGTGAAACAAGCAGACGTCCAACAAAGTGTAACAATCAGACGTCCAACAAAGTGAAACAAGCGGGGCGTCCAACAAAGTGTAACAAGCATACTTCCAACACTGTAGTGTTTGTAGCGCACATCCAAAACACAAGAGAAAGAAACCCACGTCCAAAAATTATCAGAAGGCCGCGTCTACTAAAAACAACAGAAGGTAGCGTCTACTCAAAGTATCAGAAAAACCCGTCCAGTGAGGAATCAAAATTATCCGTCCAATGACGTGGCACTTGGAGCGCGTCCATCAAAGTATCAGAATAGCGCGTCAATCAAAATATCATAAAAGACCAGAAAGGTCCGTCCAATGACGTGGCAGATGGAGCTCTTTCATTAAGGAATCAGATGTAGCTCGTCCATTAAGGAAGAAGATGGAGCTCGTCCATTAAGGTCAGAATGTATCCGTCCACTGAAGAACAAGAGACTCGCGTCCAGAAGAGTGACTGAGACTCTCGTCCACCAGAGTAACTGAGACTCTCGTCCAGTAAAATAACTGAGACTCTCGTCCACCAGACTAACAGAAGCTCTCGTCCACTAAAGATAACAGAAGCTCTCGTCCACTAAAGGTAACAGAAGCCCTCGTCCACTAAAGGTGACAGAAGCGCTCGTCCACTAAAGGTGACAGAAGCGCTCGTCCACTAGTCTTTGGACTTGTTGAGTCCTTAATATGGAGCTCGTCTACTAGCCCGAATGAAAACTCAAATGACTAGATAGACGTGATTATTTTCAAGATGGAAGCACTTATCTTATGATCGCGAATTCTTTAAGGATTATCAGAATCTTGGTTCAAGAACCATAAAGAGACTTGAAGCCTTCTATCATACTCAGTTTCACGATTATCAAGAAAAGTCAGAAGTTACTCTCTCAAGCAACCTTGGATAATCAGAACCAAAGACTAGTTAAAGAATGCTTCCAACGTGCTTTATTCCCTAGTACCTCTGGTCCTTGCACAAAAAGGGAAGTGTACTCAGTAAAGTGCGAAAAGCTCTCTGCTCAACTTTGATATGGCTGTAGCACGATGAATAAAGCCATGATCCTTCATGTTAGAATACAACCAACGACTCTATTGCATTAATGGCTGCCCAGAACGACTCTATTGCATTAATGACTACTCAGAACGACTCTATTGCAATTAATGAAGTTCTGCTTGAAGCCAACATCTGAGAGGATGTCTCTAACGGATCCTAAATGCTTGAAGACCATAAATACAGAAGCCATTGAAGATGAAGAAAAAGAATACACGTTGCATTAAAAACGCCATTACTCTGAGCATTTATTTCTTCATTCTTTTATTCTTTATTCTTCAATCATTTTGAAGTTATTACGCGGACTTTCCTGAGCCTTACATTTAAACCACTCTCTGAATGTTAGTGAAAGATCTGCCTGTGAGAAATTGTATTTATTACAAACCAAATCTCTTAAACAAACCCAAGTGAGCCTGAAAAGGCTAGGTGTGAAAACAATACTTGTCTTGAGCCTGAAGAGGCTAGGTGTGCAAATAATACTTGTCTTGAGCCTGAAGAGGCTAGGTGTGCAAATAATACTTGAGTCTGTAACCTTATCAGTTATAGTGGATAAATCTTGGTGTTGCCAAGGACTGGACGTAGCTCTTTGATTTGAAGAGTGAACCAGGATAAATCACCTTGTCAATCTCTCTTCCCTTAAACTCTTTAATTGCTTTAGTTTTTATTGCATCTGTCAAGTGGTGTGTGTGCAATAGTCACCCGTCCATCCTGTATTCTTTCACTCGTCCAAAGCTAGCTTTCTGTTTGCGAAAAGATTTCAGTTTTGCTTAAATTCTGATAAACACAATTCAACCCCCCTTCTCGTGTTTATAGTTGTCTATTTCAGTTGGTATCGAGCTCGGCCTGCTGGGGTTGAGCATCTAACGATGTAGAGAGGTAAAAGGTCTCAAGAATAGACATGACGGGCTGGAGCTAGTACAAGTGGAAGTCATCGATCAAGGAGCCTCCCTAACCAGACCTCCTTACTTCAATGGAGAAAATTACAACTACTGGAAAGATAGATTTCAGTGGTTTATTCTATCCACAAACTCTGATATTTGGGATGTCATCACAGATGGACCATTCATTCCCAAGAATGATGATAACACTGACAAACCAAAAGCTCAGTGGACTGCTGCAGAAAAATCAAAATGGGAGCTGAACCACAAAGCCAGATACAACATCATTTGTGCTCACAGTCCGGAGGAGTTTGAGAAGGTATGTGCCTGTGACTCTGAAAAATAAATATGGGACACCTTAGCTGTCACACATGAAGGAACAGCAAAGGTCAAAGAGTCAAATATTACCATACTTGTTAGAAAGTATGAACTATTCATCATGGAGGAAGGAGAATCTGTTGGTCAGATGATAGGAAGATTTCAAACTATCATCAACAGTTTAAAATCTCTTGGCAAAGTCTATACCAATGCTGAGAAGGTTGGTAAGATTCTGAGAAGTCTACCTAAACAGTGGAGACCTTTGGTCACTGCTATCTCTCAAGCCAAGGATCTCACTACCTTGACTATGGATGAACTTCTTGGAACACTCACTGTGCATGAGTAAGAACTTGGAGATGAAGTTGCACCAAATAATGGCAAGTCAGTTGCTCTGAAAGCTGATCAAAAGTCAGCAAAAGGTTCCAAGGCTCTGAAGGCAGATGAGTCATCCAGTGTCGCTGACCTATCAGAACTCGAGGATTCTGAGAGTGATGAAGAGTTGTCTCTCCTGACCAGGAAGATAAAGCTTCTCCTACAGAAAAAGAAGTTCAGGAGGGATAGGCCATTCAGAAGGTCCAACAAGGACAAGAACTTCAAAGAATCCACCTCAACAGACAAAAGTCCAATTGTTTGCTATGAGTGCAAAAATCCCGGTCACTTCAAGGCTGAATGTCCTCAACTCAAGAAGGCCCCTTTTAAGAAATTCTTCAAGAAGAATAAGAAAGGAATGATGGCTACTTGGGAGGATCTGGAGTCAACATCTTCTGATGAAGAAACTGAGGAAGAAGCCAATCTCTGTTTGATGGCCAACACTGAATCAGACTTTAATGACGAGGTACATCCTGACTATGAGGAATTAATTGATGCTTATGAGGAGTTGTTGGAGGAATCCAACTGCTTATCTAAAGCCTTCAAATCCCTCAAGAGAAAGTATGTAAAGCTCACCAGTGAGCATAAACAAAAATCTCAAGAGTGCGAGAAGCTGGCTAAAGAGAACAGTGAGCTGAAGACTGAAAAGTCTAATGAAGCTAAGATCTCAAATGAAACATCACCATCTGAAGAAGTTGAAAAACTTCAACAGAAAGTGGAAGAGCTCACTTCTGATCTTGCCAAATTTTTTAATGGTAGAGACAATCTGACTAAGCTACTTGGCATTCAGAAGCACTCTCTTAACAAAGAAGGTATTGGATATGTCCATCAGACACATCATAAAGTATCAACTAAAGCTTCTAAAGTATCTGTTAAGTCAACTGTAACCAAATCAACACCTATTTGTAACTTCTGTGGAAAAACTGGGCATGATATGTCTAAGTGTATCCATAAGAAGAGAAGGAAGTCTTTAGACTCCTAGAACTAACAGAAAAGGACCCAGAAAAATATGGGTACCTAAAGATCAAATATTTTTTGTTGCAGATGTCCTCAACAGGACAAAGAAAACACCACTTCTTGGTACACGACAAGTGGCTGCTCGCGACATATGGCGGGGAGAAAGGTCTATGTTCCTAGACCTCCAACTTAAGAAAGGAGGACACGTTGCCTTCGGAGGAAATCAGAAAGGGAAAGTTATAGGTATTGGTACTATTGGTGGTAAACCCCCTCTTCCCTCTATATCTAATGTTCTTATGGTTAAAGGATTAAGACACAATTTACTTAGCATAAGTCAATTATGTGATAGTGGTTTTGATGTTTCCTTTACCAAGGATGTATGCATAGTTAAAGATTGTAGTGGTAAAACCTTCTTTTCATCTAAAAGGAAACAAAATCTTTATAAGATTGAACTGTTTGATCTCTCAGATCAAAGTGTAACCTGTCTGATGTCTAAAGAGGATGAAAGATGGTTATGGCATAAGAAACCAGGACATGCTAGTATGAAACTAATTTCTGAATTAAAAAGGAATAATCTCGTGAGAGGATTGCCTGATATTAGCTTTAAGAAAGATGTCTTGTGTGATGCATGTCAGAGATGTAAACAGATAAAATCAAGTTTCAAATCTAAAAACCAAGTATCAACCTCTAGACCTCTTCAGTTGTTACACATGGATCTGTTTGGACCAGTTAGTGTTGCCAGCCTGGCTGGAAGAAAATATGGATTTGTCATAGTTGATGACTATTCTAGATACACATGAGTACTCTTCCTAACACACAAGGATGAGTCTTTTAAGGTTTTCTCAGTATTCTTCAAAAGAGTACAAAATGAGCAGAGTTTCTGTATTTCTACCCTTAGAAGTGATCATGGGGGAGAATTTGAAAATGAGCAGTTTAGACAGTTCTGTGAGGAGAATGGAATCTCTCACAATTTCTCTGCACCTATAACTCCACAGCAAAATGGAGTGGTTGAGAGAAAGAACAGGTCTCTGCAAGAGATGGCTAGATCTATGCTCTATGAAAATAATCTCCCTAAGTACTTCTGGGCAGAAGCTGTAAACACCGCTTGCTATGTACAAAACAGAATACTTATTAGGCCTTTTCTAAAAAGGACTCCTTATGAATTGTGGAAATGAAAAAGCCCCAACATATCTTACTTTCATGCTTTTGGATGTGAATGTTTTATTCTGAATACCAAAGATAATCTTGGAAAATTTGATTCTAAGGTAGATAAAGGTATTTTCGTAGGTTATTCTGAAAAGTCCAAGGCTTTTAGAGTTTACAATTCAAGAACTTGTATTATTGAAGAATCTGTTCATGTTAAATTCAATGATGGTTTAAAGACTGATAAAGAACTATCAGATATAGAAGATGATCTTGCAGGTCTTGATATAAACAAGCCAGAAAGTCAACAACCCGATCTAACCAAAACAGAACCTGTGCCTGAGACTGAAAGACAAGTGGAACAGACGAGTCAGCAGACAAGTCAAGATCTTCATGATGATCTCAAAAGGGATTGGAAGTTCAACACTCATCATCCTAAGGATCTTATTATTGGAAATCCTTCTGAAGGAGTAAGAACCAGATCCACATTAAGAGAATCAAGCAATGTGGCCTTTATTTCAGATTTGGAGCCTAAACGCATTGAAGAAGCTCTTGAGGATGAAAGCTGGATTCTTGCTATGCAAGAAGAACTTAACCAGTTCACCAGAAATGATGTCTGGACTCTTGTCTCTAAGCCTAAAAACAAGTCAGTTATTGGAACAAGATGGGTCTTCAGAAACAAATTAGATGAAGATGGTAAAGTTGTCAGAAATAAAGCGAGGTTAGTAACTCAAGGCTATAACCAACAAGAAGGTATTGATTATACTGAAACCTTTGCACCTGTAGATAGAATAGAAGCCATATGCATTTTAATGTCATATGCTGCACAACACCAAATTACCCTATTTCAAATGGATGTAAAAAGTGTTTTTCTAAATGGTATAATTGAAGAAGAAGTGTATGTTAAACAACCCCCTGGCTTTGAGGATACTGATAAACCAGATCACGTTTTCAAACTTAAAAAGGCATTATATGGTTTGAAACAAGCACCTAGAGCATGGTATGATAGACTCAGTTCTTTTCTCATGCATAATAGTTTTACTAGAGGATAAGTAGACACTACTCTGTTCAAAAAATGCTCTAAAGAGAACTTTATTATAGTTCAAATATATGTTGATGATATTATTTTTGGAGAAACTAATGAAAAGCTATGCAAAGAATTTTCAAATCTAATGCAAGCTGAATTTGAGATGAGCATTGACACGGACTCGGCAAGTGTACCGGTTCGTTGTAAGTAATAAAACGGTAAGACCGGATATCGTTCTCAGGGATCGTGGACAATTACCACTTCGCAAATTTGACTACTATCTAGGCGATCGAATTTTTGAGTGAAGGTTGTTCTAACATCTAACAAGCAAACAAGAAGAAAATGTTTTTGTTCTTTTCGGATTTTTTTTTTCAAACAGTTAATTATGAAAACAGAAAGATGAATAACAATGAGATAGAATTGCTGGGGTTAAACTAAGCTAATCCTCCCTTGATTGTTATGAAATGATAACTAACACAGTTCCTAGTTCTAATATGACAATCAAGTCTTTTCAGAGATACCCAAGCCTAATTCCTTAGGTGCATTGAGCCTAAAATCCCAAGTTAAACCCTAATTCCTTAGGTGGATTAACCTGAGATTTTGCATTAAGTAAAGACTTATAAGATTGCAAGCACCTCAAGACCTATTCCTAGATTCATGAACTACCCGGCATTTGATTCATGAGCAAGCTCTAACACCAACCTTCCAGTTATCTATTAAAGCAACTAATCATTCATAGGGTGATCAAGCCTAAGAAAGCATTAAGCATGGAATCAAACACTCATAAAGAACAAAGAAACTGCATTAATAATCAAGTCATTTTACAACCAAGTTCAGATAGCAATAGTCTAACCCCAACAAAGGGGAGTTTAGCTACGCATAATTGAAGATAAAACAAAAGGAATAATTACAGAGATGAACAAAGGAGAGAGCTCCATGGAATGATGCACACAGCCACAGCAGCAGAGGATTTTTCTTTAGGGTTTTCTGAATGAAATCCTTCTTCTGTTCTGCTCAGTTCTTTTATTACTCGTGGCCGGTCACGGCCGTGATGGCCGTGACGGGTTCTGTCTCTTCCAGTTCTGGCCAAACTACTCTTTCGCGAGGCGAGCATTTATTTCGCGACGCGAGCCGACTTTTGATGCCCGTGATCCCCATCACGGCCAAGCCGTGATCGTCTCTGACTTTTGGAGGTTTCTGGGTCACGGCCATGATATACATCACGGCTAGGCCGTGATCGTCTCTGACTTTTGCTGGTTTTGGCACAATCACTCTCTCGCGAGGCGAGCTATCATTCGCGTCGCGAACCAACTTTTCACGCCCTTGATCTACATCACGGCCAAGCCGTGATCGTCTCTGACTTTTGGAGGTTTTTGGGTCACGGCCGTGATAGCCATCACGGCCAGGCCGTGACAGATTCTGACTTTTGGTCCCTTTCTTCTTCAGTTTTCAGGCCTTCTCTTCATCTCAGCTTCCTCATGGCTAAAACGTGGGCATTTAATCAAAAATCCCTGCAAAACAACACACAATACCACCTTATCCGTTCCAAATGAAAAACTAAACAAAATCCAACTAAAATGGCCTAACTAAATGCAAATGCATGCAGAAATGTACATGGAAAATGAGGTGAAATCACACTCATCAAATCACCCCAAGCTTAAGATGTTGCTTGTCCTCAAGCAAAAACCAAGGCCATAAGATGAAAACAACCAGGACAATGATAGTGAACTGAGAACCCGAGTAAAATGATCCAAGCAACAGGCGATCAATTATTTCAAGAAGAGACAATCAATTCAAGTCCAATTAGGGGCTTAGTTTCCCTAGACTCACATTCTCACTAATTCGGGCACTCTATCTCACTTGAAGCTCACCCCAAGCTTGTTCATTTGCTTGGCTCTCTTTCTTGCCTCACTCACTCAAGTGTTAAGGGAATATGACATTTCACTCCATTTTCCTCAAAGAATGATTCCTACCATAAGCTTGACTATCAACCAAATCTTCACTTTATTAATGAAAACATCTAAGAATCAAGAGGTCTTATTCTTTGGTTGTAATGAGGCCATGGGATCAATTTTCAGGTGGGAATTTCAAGAACAGGAAATTTCAAAAGGTTATACAAACAATCAAGCATTGCAAGGCGCGACTTTCTAAAATACCTTTCTTTGGGTTTCAGTTTACTCTTCCACCATTCTTTCATTTTTTTTTTCTTTTTACTTCTCATTCCTTTTTGTCATCCCCTTCCCCATTTTTTTATTTCTTTTTCTCTCTTTTTTTTTTTTTTAATTTAATTGGAGAAGGGGAGATTTTGCAATTCAGGAGAAGTAAAATTTTTTTTTCAAATTCCTTTTTTTTTTCTCTTTTCATCATCCCAAACTTTCAACTACATTTTCCAACCCATTTTTGCACAGTACTTTAGAAGGTCCCTCATAAGCATATTTGACACAACATTTCAGGGAACCAAGAAAAGCATGTTATTCATTCAGGCTCAAAATGGGGCAACTAAGGGTAGCATTATTCATTCAAAGCTCAGAAGGCCAGAAAAAAACACCTATTGCCTCAATCCTTTTCAAAAATATTCTCAAAAATTTTCAAGTTTCGAAATGGTTTCAAGTCAAGTTCTAGAGAAAAACAATCCAAGAGGAAAACACTCTACACAAAGAACGGGGGCAGATTTAGTGAGTGCCCCCTAATGGCTCAAAAGCTCACATTCATCAGTTCAAGAACCAGTGAGAACATAAATCCATAGAAACACATGCTAATCATCAACTATCCAAGAACATCTCAAGCATATTTAATGAAGCCATATCACAAGAATATAAAATCAGGGTCCAAAAATTCACTATCACAGAGAAATTGGCACTTGGCTCTCACAATCAGATGCTCAATCTAAGCAGGGGGCAATTAATTCATGTGATCATGCAAGACTAGAGCCTATATGAATGCAATATTTACAATGCAAGCTAAAAGATTACCCCTACCCCAAGCTTAAAGACTTACATTGTCCTCAATGTAAATAATTAAGTTTAGAGAGGGGAGAAAATTGGAACAACTCACCAAAGTGGTAGTGGTGCTGAAGCACATGCTTTCTGGTTTTGTTTCCTTATGCCCTTCTTCTCCTCCTTCCTTCAAATCTGGAATCACTCAACAAACTATTAACAAACCTCTTGAGCTTCTCAAATTATTCAAGAGGGGAAATCAAAAACAAAAGAGAAGACGAAAATAAAATAAAATAAAATAAATAAAAATAAAAATTGGGTTGCCTCCCAATAAGCGCTTCTTTAACGTCACTAGCTTGACGGATGATTTCTAAGATGGTGCCTCAAGAGGGATGGAGACTGCCTGACGATTAAAATCTCCTCCAAGGTAGTGCTTGAGCCTGTGCCCATTGACAGTGAAAGTATTTCCCGATGATGGATTTTCCAATTCAACTGAACCAAACGGAGAAACTGACTTGACATAAAATGGGCCTGACCATCTTGATCTCAATTTGCCCGGGAAAAACTTGAGTCTTGAGTTGAACAGCAAAACTGACTGGCCTTCTTCAAATTGCTTGGGAAGAATGTACTTATCATGCCAGAACTTAGTTCTTTCCTTGTATATCCTGGCGCTCTCATAAGCCAAGAGTCGGAACTCATCTAACTCATTCAATTGAAGCATCCTCTTGTCCATGGCCAGCCTTGCATCAAAGTTTAGGGCCTTCACTGCCCAAAAAGCACGGTGTTGTAGCTCTACCGGAAGATGACATGATTTCCCGAACACCAATTGGTAAGGTGACATGCCAATAGGCGTCTTATAGGCAGTCCGATAGGCCCAAAGTGCATCATCCACTTTCTTCGCCCAATCCTTCCTTGCATTGTTCACAGTTTTTTCCAAAATCCTCTTCAACTCCCGGTTGGACAATTCCACTTGCCCACTGGTTTGGGGATGGTATGGTGTGGTAACTTTGTGGTTCACCCCAAACTTGGCAAGCACCGCATTAAACTCCTTATTGCAAAAGTGGGTGCCCCCATCACTAATGATGGCCCTAGGGGTCCCAAACCGGGTAAAAATATTCTTCCTCACAAAACCGATCACAGTTCTTGCATCATCCTTCAAAGTTGGCACAGACTTCCACCCACTTGCTCACATAATCAACTGCCACCAGGATGTACTTGTTGTTGTAAGACGACGGGAAAGGACCCATGAAGTCAATCCCCCATACGTCAAAGAGCTCCACCTCTAATATACCCTTTAAGGGCATCTCATTTCTCTTGGAAATACTGCTCGGTCCTCCGGCATTTATCACAATTCATCACCCAAGCTCGGGAGTCCTTGAAAATAGTGGGCCAAAATAGCCCGCTTTGCAAAATCTTCATGGCGGTCCTCTCACCACCAAAGTGTCCTCCATAGGGTGAGTTGTGGCAAGTGGGTCAACACCCCATTAATTTCTTCTTCCGGTATGCACCTCCTCAGAATTCCATCCGAGCCTCTTTTGAAAAGATACGGCTCATCCCAAATATAGAACTTGGCATCATGAATGAGCTTCTTCTTCTGCTGCGCATTGAAGTCCTTAGGAATCTTATTAGCCGCCTTGTAATTTGCAATATCCATGAACCAAGGTGCCACTTGCACCACAAACAACTGTTCATCTGGAAATTCCTCTTGAATTGGCAACTTTGCTTCTGCTTGGACATCTGCTTGTGGGAGCCTGGACAAATGGTCTGCTACCACATTCTCCACTCCTTTCTTGTCCTTTATTTCCAAATCAAACTCTTGGAGTAGCAAGATCCACCTAATAAGCCTTGGCTTAGCATCCTGTTTAGTCATAAGATATCTCAAAGCAGAATGATCGGTGTGTAGACTGTAGTTTTACAACCAATCAAGTAGGATCTAAATTTATCAAAAGCAAATACCACAATGAAGCAATTCTTTTTCAGTCGTAGTGTAATTCAATTGGGCATCATTAAGCACACGACTAGCATAGTAAATGACATGCAAAACTTTGTTTTTTCTTTGGCCCAAAATGGCTCCCACCGCATAGTCACTTGCATCACACATTAGCTCAAAAGGTAAACTCCAATCTGGAGGAGCAATGACCGGTGCGGTGGTGAGTTTTTCTTTCAAAATTTTGAAGGCATGCATGCAATCATCATCAAATATAAAAGGAGTATCAGCTACCAAAAGCTTGCATAAGGGTTTCACAATTTTTGAAAAATCTTTTATGAACCTTCTATAAAAACCCGCATGCCCTAGGAAGCTTCTAACACCTTTCACATTTAAGGGAGGAGGAAGTTTTTCAATCACTTCAATTTTGGCTCTATCAACCTCCATCCCTCGTGATGAAATTTTGTGCCCAAGAACTATACCCTCCCTAACCATGAAATGACATTTTTCCCAATTTAAAACGAGGTTAGTTTCTTGGCACCTTTTTAGGACACAGGCCAGATTATTCAAACAGTTATCAAATGAATCACCAAATACAGAAAAATCGTCCATAAATACCTCAATAAACTTCTCATTCATATCAGAAAATATGGAGAGCATGCACCTTTGAAAAGTGGCGGGTGCATTGCACAACCCGAAAGGCATTCTCCTGTATGCATAGACTCCATAAGGGCAGGTGAAAGCGGTCTTCTCTTGGTCCTCCGGGTCAACCACAATCTGGTTATACCCAGAGTATCCGTCAAGGAAACAATAGAAAGCATGGCCCGCCAACCTCTCTAGCATCTGATCAATGAAGGGTAATGGAAAGTGGTCTTTTCTAGTGGCCTCATTCAGTCTTCTGTAGTCAATGCATACTCTCCATCCAGACACGGTCCTAGAGGGAATAAGTTCATTCTTTTCATTAGCTACCACTGTCATCCCCCCTTTCTTCGGCACAACTTGGACCGGACTCACCCATGGACTATCGGAGATGGGATAGATAATGCCCGCATCCAACAACTTCACAATCTCCTTCCTCACAACTTCCTTCATATTCGGGTTGAGTCTTCTTTGCGGTTGCCTAACCGGCTTGAATTTTTCCTCCACACGGATTTTGTGCATGCAGAAGGAGGGGCTTATCCCTTTCAAATCGGACATAGACCATCCAATCGCAGATTTGTGCTCCCTAAGCACCCTCAACAGCTTTCTCTTCTTCCAATGAATTTAACCCACTCATCGATGATAACTGGGAATGAAGAGTTCATCCCAAGGAAGGCATAACGGAGATGGGATGGCAATTCCTTCAACTCTAGCACCGGTGGGTCACCCTTGTCTTCAATTCTCACATCTTCCACCACTTTGTCTTCATCGTATTCACAACTGCACAAGCCTCCGGAGATTTAATCATTAGATCAACTTCTTATTCATATATTCCTTCTTCTACATCCTCTACCATTAGAGCGGCTTCTAACGAATCTACAAACTTCATGTGCAAACTCTTGTCAGCTAATGAATCAATGAGGTCCACTATCAAGCAATTGTCCTTTTCGCTTGGGTGTTTCATCGCTTCAAACACATTAAAGGTGAACTTTTCGTCTTGTACCCGAAGCACCAATTCCCCTTGATTGACATCGATCAAGGCTCTACCACTGCTAGGAATGGTCTCCCAAGAATCGAGAGGAGTATCACCATCTTCACCATATCTAACACCACAAAATCTGCTGGAAAAATGAACTTATCTACCTTCACCAACAAATCCTCCACAACACCATAGGGATATGTAATTGAGCGGTCCGCCGATTGAAGAGAAATTCCTGTTGGTTTTACTTCACCAATCCCTACTTCTTGAAAATGGAGAGCGGCATCGATTAATACTTGCCCCTAAATCGCACAATGCTCTCCCTATGTTCGAGATGACCTATAGTGCATGGAATAGTGAAACTGCCCGGGTCCTTCATTTTTACTTGGCAGCTTCCTTTGAAGTATAGCGCTGCACTCTTCATAAGCATAATCTGTCTCCTCCTTCCACCTTCTTTTGTTTGTAAGGATCTCCTTCATGAATTTTGCGTAGGAAGGCATCTCTTGTAGAGCTTCAAAAACGGGATGTTTATTTGTAGCTTTTTGAATACATCCAGGAACTTAGAAAATGCTGATCTTTTGCCTCTTTCTTCAACCGCTGGGGTACGGGATTCTCAAATATGGGGGCAGCTCCTTGGGATTATCAACCTCTTCCGAATCTGTCTTACGGTCTTCTTCTTTGCAAATTCTTCATCAACCAGTTTCTCCCTCTGTGGTTCTTGACTTCTACATCAATAGGATTAGAGGTAGTACCTTGGGAAGTTCCGGGTTCTTCATTGTTTACCTCTTCAAATTGCCCCTTGTCAATTCCAAAGCATCACTTGTCTTCTCTTCCTTCTCTTTTTCTTGTGGATTTAACATTCTCCCACTTCTTGTAACAATGGCTTTACAATCTTCCCTTGGGTTCTTCTCGGTATCCCTGTGCGCTTGTCCTGAGGTCTCTCTCGCCATCCGCCTTGCTAGTTGGCCCATTTGATGCTCCAAGTTCTTGATTGAAGCATTCGATTCTTTATAGTCTCTTGAGTAGCTTGCATGAACTGGCCTAGAAGGTTCTCTAATTTGCTTGGACTCTCTTGAGGAGGCTTTCCTTGAGTATTTGAACTTTGCCCTTGTCTCCAACTAAAGTTGGGATGATTGCGCCACCCCGGGTTGTAGGTGTTGGAGTAGGGATCATTTCTAGGCCCTTGGTTGCCCATATAGTTTACCTCTTCTTGTCCCGAGCTTCCAACCACATTGATCTCACAGTTTCCATTTGCATGGTTGCCTCCACAGAAATCACACACTCGAGGCACCTTGAACTTGAAACAGCTTTGTACTTGAGAGTTCTGCAGTTGAACCGACCCCAGCTTGTTTGGTAAGAATAGCCATTTGTGCCTTGAGGGCACCAATTTCATCCAACTCTAGAACACCTCTATTGACCATTGACCGAGAACTAGGCATTTGATAGTCATTGTTAGCCATGTTCTCAATCAAGTCTTTTGCTTCTTCCGTGTCTTCGACTCAATGTACCTCCTGCAGCCCGCTTCAATCATACTTCTTGAATTCTCGTTGAGCCCATTAACAAAAGTTGCGACCTGCTGCCATGTCTCTAGTTCATGATTTGGACAAGCTGTGAGTAAAGACTTGAACCTCTCCCGTGCTTCATATAGTGACTCACCATCCTCTGTGCAAAGGCATTGATCTCTGACCTCAGCTTAATCATTCTTGACGGAGGGAAGAATCGAGATAAAAACTTGCTGACTAAGTCGTTCCAGGTGATGATGCTTCCATGAGGATGAGATTGAAGCCATGCCTTGGCTCTATCCCTCAAAGAGAAAGGGAAAAGCCTTAACCGAATGGCCTCATCGGAAGCTCCGTTTAACTTGATGGTGTCACACAGCTCAATGAAGGTACCAATATGAGCATGAGGATCTTCACTCTCCAACCCTCCAAATTGGTTTTGCTGCACAAGGTGGAGAAGTGATGCCTTGATTTCGAAATTATTGCAGGCCACTGCAGGTCTCACAATCGGAGTTCCACATCTATCAACTCTAGGGGAAGTGTAGTCCCCCATTGTTCTCCTTGGTGCATTCTCTTCTCGCCATGGTGACAAATGCTACTTCAATTTGTGGTTCTTGCACACTGGGTAACTCAACTTGCTGCTCTTGTCTACTAGAAGATGCTCTTTCTCTGTTCTGTCTTGCCTTGGTTTTCTTTCTATTCCTTCTGCAGAGTCTCTCGATCTCGGGTTCGAATTGGAGTTCACCTGGTCGATTGTACCTCGCATACACCGAACAAACGGAGTAGCACAGAACAAACAAAAACAGCACTTGCGGTAAATTCACAGCAGAGATATAGACAATAAGAACGAAAACAACACAGTAGAAAAACAGAAAAAAAATTTGCCTAAATTAGGAGTCCCCTTTGGTACTCGTGATATTGGCACACCGATCCCCGGCAACGGCGCCAAAAACTTGACACGGACTCGGCAAGTGTACCGGTTCGTTGTAAGTAATAAAACGGTAAGACCGGATATCGTTCTCAGGGATCGTGGACAATTACCACTTCGCAAATTTGACTACTATCTAGGCGATCGAATTTTTGAGTGAAGGTTGTTCTAACATCTAACAAGCAAACAAGAAGAAAATGTTTTTGTTCTTTTCGGATTTTTTTTTTTTCAAACAGTTAATTATGAAAACAGAAAGATGAATAACAATGAGATAGAATTGCTGGGGTTAAACTAAGCTAATCCTCCCTTGATTGCTATGAAATGATAACTAACACAGTTCCTAGTTCTAATATGACAATCAAGTCTTTTCAGAGATACCCAAGCCTAATTCCTTAGGTGCATTGAGCCTAAAATCCCAAGTTAAACCCTAATTCCTTAGGTGGATTAACCTGAGATTTTGCATTAAGTAAAGACTTATAAGATTGCAAGCACCTCAAGACCTATTCCTAGATTCATGAACTACCCGGCATTTGATTCATGAGCAAGCTCTAACACCAACCTTCCAGTTATCTATTAAAGCAACTAATCATTCATAGGGTGATCAAGCCTAAGAAAGCATTAAGCATGGAATCAAACACTCATAAAGAACAAAGAAACTGCATTAATAATCAAGTCATTTTACAACCAAGTTCAGATAGCAATAGTCTAACCCCAACAAAGGGGAGTTTAGCTACGCATAATTGAAGATAAAACAAAAGGAATAATTACAGAGATGAACAAAGGAGAGAGCTCCATGGAATGATGCACACAGCCACAACAGCAGAGGATTTTTCTTTAGGGTTTTCTGAATGAAACCCTTCTTCTGTTCTGCTCAGTTCTTTTATTACTCGTGGCCGGTCACGGCCGTGATAGCCATCACGGCCAGGCCGTGACGGGTTCTGTCTCTTCCAGTTCTGACCAAACTAATCTTTCGGGAGGCGAGCATTTATTTCGCGACGCGAGCCGACTTTTGATGCCCGTGATCCCCATCACGGCCAAGCCGTGATCGTCTCTGACTTTTGGAGGTTTCTGGGTCACGGCCGTGATATACATCACGGCTAGGCCGTGATCGTCTCTGACTTTTGCTGGTTTTGGCACAATCACTCTCTCGCGAGGCGAGCTATCATTCGCGTCGCGAACCAACTTTTCACGCCCTTGATCTACATCACGGCCAAGCCGTGATCGTCTCTGACTTTTGGAGGTTTTTGGGTCACGGCCGTGATAGCCATCATGGCCAGGCCGTGACAGATTCTGACTTTTGGTCCCTTTCTTCTTCAGTTTTCAGGCCTTCTCTTCATCTCAGCTTCCTCATGGCTAAAACGTGGGCATTTAATCAAAAATCCCTGCAAAACAACACACAATACCACCTTATCCGTTCCAAATGAAAAACTAAACAAAATCCAACTAAAATGGCCTAACTAAATGCAAATGCATGCAGAAATGTACATGGAAAATGAGGTGAAATCACACTCATCAAGCATGATGGGAGAATTGAAGTTCTTCCTTGGATTACAAATCAAGCAGACAAGTGATGGAATTTACATTCATCAACACAAATATACCAAGGAGATAGTCAAGAAATACAAAATGGAAAATGCAAAGCTCATAAAAACCCCTATGCAACCAAATGCAAAACTAAGCAAAGATGATGAAGGTAAAAAGGTAGATCAATCTGTCTACAGAGGTATGATTGGCTCTCTACTGTACTTAACTTCAAGCAGACCTAACATTCAATTTAGTGTCTGTATGTGTGCTAAATTCCAATCTGATCCTAGAGAATCTCATCTTAAGGCTGTAAAAAGAATATTTAGATATTTGCTTGGAACTACTAATCTTGGTTTGCTGTATTTAAGATCAAAAGAATACAGATTAGTGGGATATTGTGATGCTGATTTTGCTTTGAGACAGAATAGAAAGAAAAAGCACCAAAGGGAGGTTGTCACTTCATTGGAGCAAGTTTAGTCTCATGGTCAAGCAAGAGGCAAACAACCATTGCCTTGTCTCTTCGCTGAAGCAGAATACATCTCTCGCTGCTAGTTCTTTCTCCACTCTTATGGGTAAAACATCAACTTGAGGATTACTCTATTTATGAACATAACATATCTGTATGGTGTGATAATTCCAGTGCTATATGCTTAACTAAAAATCCAATTCAGCATTCTAAGGCTAAGCATATTGAAATCAAACATCATTTCATTAGGGATTATGTTCAAAAAGGCATCTTTGATATTAAGTTTGTTAAAACTGAAAATCAATGGGCTGATATTTTCACTAAACCCCTCGCAGAAGAAAGGTTTTTTATTTATTAGAGATAATCTAAACATGCATTGCATTGTTGAATGACATGTCTGAATGTTAAGCTGTCTGTGATAAATCTGTCATTACTCCTATATACATGTTCTTTCAACTAAGCATTAGTTCAGGGGGAGTAATGATACAATAGTTTAAGTGGGGTATGTCTAACCCTTTTTTGATAAAACACATAAATAAAACTTGATAACCCTTTTTGATGTTGACAAAAGGGGGAGAAAGGAAGAAATGAATATGATATGACCTGTTCACTTAAGAAAATTTCAACGAAATGGAGAAATGAATAGGGAAAATGGTGGGAGAAATAGAATGGAAGAATGAATATAATATGACCTGTTCACTTAAGAAAATTTCAACCTGTCTATATATGCTATTTTCTTTGTTGATATTTTCTGAGGTTCATTAAATCATCTCAATGTTTGTCATCATCAAAAAGGGGAGATTGTTAAGTCTCTAAAATGTTTGATATGCATTTCCCTAAGTTTTGATGAAAAATAAACATTGGTTAATGATTTAATTAACCTTCATATTGGTTGCTAACCTATCTATTGAGTGTGCAGATTAATAAAAAATAGAATCAGACGTCCAACAAAGTGTAACAATCAGACGTCCAACAAAGTGAAACAAGCAGACGTCCAACAAAGTGTAACAAGCAGACTTCCAACACTGTAGTGTTTGTAGCGCACGTCCAAAACACAAGAGAAAGAAACCCGCGTCCAAAAAGTATCAGAAGGCCGCGTCTACTAAAAACAACAGAAGGCAGCGTCTACTCAAAGTATCAGAAAAACCCGTCCAGCGAGGAATCAAAATTATCCGTCCAATGACGTGGCACTTGGAGCGCGTCCATCAAAGTATCAGAATAGCGCGTCCATCAAAATATCAGAAAAGACCAGAAAGGCCCGTCCAATGACGTGGCAGATGGAGCTCTTTCATTAAGGAATTAGATGTAGCTCGTCCATTAAGGAAGCAGATGGAGCTCGTCCATTAAGGTCAGAATGTATCCGTCCACTGAAGAACAAGAGACTCGCATCCAGAAGAGTGACTGAGACTCTCGTCCACCAGAGTAACTGAGACTCTCGTCCAGTAAAATAACTGAGACTCTCATCCACCAGACTAACAGAAGCTCTCGTCCACTAAAGGTGACAGAAGCCCTCGTCCACTAAAGGTAACAGAAGTGCTCGTCCACTAAAGGTGACAGAAGCGCTCGTCCACTAGTCTTTGGACTTGCTGAGTCCTTAATATGGAGCTCGTCTACTAGCCCGAATGAAAACTCAAATGACTAGATAGACGTGATTATTTTCAAGATGGAAGCACTTATCTTATGATCGCGAATTCTTTAAGGATTATCAGAATCTTGGTTCAAGAACCAGAAAAGAGACTTGAAGCCTTCTCTCCTACTCAGTTTCACGATTATCAAGAAAAGTCAGAAGTTACTCTCTCAAGCAACCTTGGATAATCAGAACCAAAGACCAGTTAAAGAATGCTTCCAACGCGCTTTATTCCCTAGTACCTCTGGTCCTTGCACAAAAAAGGGAACTGTACTCAACAAAGTACAAAAAGCTCTCTGCTCAACTTTGATATGGTTGTAGCACGATGAATAAAGCCATGATCCTTCATGTTAGAATACAACCAACGACTCTATTGCATTAATGGCTGCCCAGAACGACTCTATTGCATTAATGACTACTCAGAACGACTCTATTGCAATTAATGAAGTTCTGCTTGAAGCCAACATCTGAGAGGATGTCTCTAACGGATCCTAAATGCTTGAAGACCATAAATACAGAAGCCATTGAAGATGAAGAAAAAGAATACACATTTCATTAAAAACGCCATTACTCTGAGCATTTATTTCTTCATTCTTTTATTATTTATTCTTCAATCATTTTGAAGTTATTACGCAGACTTTCCTGAGCCTTACATTTAAACCACTCTCTGAGTGTTAGTGAAAGATCTGCCTGTGAGAAATTGTATTTATTACAAACCAAATCTCTCAAACAAACCCAAGTGAGCCTGAAGAGGCTAGGTGTGAAAATAATACTTGTCTTGAGCCTGAAGAGGCTAGGTGTGCAAATAATACTTGTCTTGAGCCTGAAGAGGCTAGGTGTGCAAATAATACTTGAGTCTGTAACCTTATCAGTTATAGTGGATAAATCTTGGTGCTGCCAAGGACTGGACGTAGATCTTTGATTTGAAGAGTGAACCAGGATAAATCACCGTGTCAATCTCTCTTCCCTTAAACTTTTTAATTGCTTTAGTTTTTCTTGCATCTGTCAAGTGGTGTGTGTGCAATAGTCACCCGTCCATCCTGTATTCTTTCACTCGTCCAAATCTAGCTTTCTGTTTGCGAAAAGATTTTAGTTTTGCTTAAATTCTGATAAACACAATTCAACCCCCCCTTCTCGTGTTTATAGTTGTCTATTTCAATAGTGACTAACATCCGACCTTCTAGAAAGGGTTTGAGGGAAGTCACCCTATCATTTGCACAAAACTAGATAAGAAGGTTACATAAGTCTCAGCAATACAACCAACACCCTTTACACAAAATACCCTTGTCAAACACCTTTTTAAGGCTCAAACTAGGGTGCTTCTATTGTGCATCAAACATGTTTGGGGTGTAACTTACACCCCACTTTCTGACCTATTATAGAAAATTTGTGGGTTTTTTTTCCATAAATTTAAAGTAAATCCCTAAAATAATTTACATTGCAAAAAAGTCCTATTTGTCATTTGTCCTCTCCTGCTATCTGTCTCCATTTTTTAGAACCCCTGTATCTGTCCTATCCCTTTAAGCGTCACCCCCGCCCTTTGTGAGTGAACCTAGATCCTCCGCTGCTCTCCCAGTACGCCGCCTCCGCCTCTATCCCGCCTCAGTGGCCCGCCGGCCGCCCCCGTCACGATCCTTTCATCTCTCTCCCATCGTGAGGTGACATCTCCGTCCTCCGTCGTGGTTAAAGTCGTCGCGTCGTTCAAGGCTACATCCGTCGTGCCGTCCCAAGTTATCAGAAAGAAAAGATTTAGAGAGAGAGAAAAGTGAGATAAGATAAATAAAGAGAGAGAATGATGAATGTCAGACATCTTATTACTAACGGCAACAAAAGCCCGCTGCAAACTATACCAACAATACCACATACATGAACTCTAAAACTTCATTTTAATATTATTTATGACATGTTGTTATCTTTAGTGTTTCATTTTCATTTTTTGGAGGGATTTTTTTTATTTATTTTGACTCTTGAGTCATCACACATGCTGGTTGTGTTAAATTCAATTTCTGGAGAGTGGGTCAGCAATGGTGAAAAACTCAAGAGTCCTCACATAGGGGAGGGGGGGTGGGGTGGGGGCGGGGACGCCGGGGGGGGGGGGGGATTAATCCGTAGGGAGGGGATGGAGAACAACCAGTACGAGAGAATCTGGATCCACAAAGTTTCAACTAAAAAATAAAAATTAAATATATACCTTTTTTTCTAAAGAAAATATAAACTTTTTTAAAAATACAGGGATCTGAAATTAATTATTTCTCCAAAAAGGACTAAGTAGCAATTAAGGCATAAATCAAAGATGACCTGATCAACTGGTCAAAGAGGTTACAAGAGCCCCCAACTTAAGTTGATCCAACGGTCAGATTTTCATCACACCATTGGGAGCAATTTACACCCCATTTTATGGGGTGCATTGAAGACGTGACCCTCAAACTGATAAGCTCAGAGCCAGACAAACCTGCTCAACATATATGACAAGCAAAATACACCCCCTTGTATTTATGCCTTTTTTTTTCTTTTTTCTCTAATGTACCAAAAAAATTAGGATATTTTTGTCAGACCTTTTAGAATCCACTTTTTATTTTGTTTTTTTACCTCTTTTATAACTGTAACACTTTTAATGTTGGTCTTCGTTGTGTCTTAGACATCAATAGTCTTTAGGTAGGAAGGAGAGCTCTAGATCATTGATTAGTTCAAAGGATAAACTAGGTGTTATCAGATGAAGTAAAATTAGCCGTGGGATCAACTAACTCTTGATAACAACAATTCCCTTAATCAGTCGAAAGTATTAGATGGGGGATTTTGCCTCCAAACTTGTGTGTTCCTAAACTACTCCAAAGATTGTTTAGTATGGAAGATGAAGTAAATGTAAATAAATTCGCATAAACAGTAAATGGACGGAAAGATAAAGCTTGTGCATAAAAATGTTTGATTGTATTGATGTGTATCCAACTCAAAAATGTACAATGGATATTTATAGGTTACAAACAATCTATGCGAAGTATCCCTATGACCACTAACTCCTAAATTTTTGCTTGCTAACTTAGTGGTAACCTTAAGTTACAACGGCAAATCACCTCCAGCAAAAATCCCTATTATTTAGGATCACCTTCCATGATCATCCACCAATAACCGCTAGCATGTTGTCTTCTATCTTCAACGGCTCTTTCCTTCCTAAAATCAAGCTAACCAACTCGAAATCGTGTCCCTTGTATATAGGAGTTTTGTTAACATGTGCAATCGGCTACCAAAATCACCTTCTGAACGGACGAGTTTAACACAACCACCTCCTATAACCACGTCAACATTTTATTCTCCATGAATTTATCAACCGTTCCCTTATCTTCCCATCGACTACCAATACTCCGATTAGGGGTGTACACGGGTCGAGTTGGGCCAGTTTTGGTCAAACCCGCTACCCGAACCAAACAACATTACACGGGTTGGGTTGGGTCGGGTTTTCTTATTTTCTTTGCTAAACCTTAACTGAACCAACCCGAACAAAAAAGGGGTTGGCTCGGATCGGGTCCATCGGGTCAAGGGAATTAGGGTTTCACAAAAAAAAAAAAAAATTTGAATAAATGACAAATGTGCCGCCTGAGGAATACGGCTCATAACTTCCTGTTACCCCCCGACCCTGATCGTGTCTGCTTGCAGAGAAACAGATATGCAAATGTATAGACATGAACAAACATAGTTTTGGAGAAGATGATCGAAGCGGTGGTGGTTCGACCAAAGCGGCGCACGGCGGTGGAAAGGTTCGTAGTGGAGAAGAGGTACGCTCGGTGAGCCTGTGACCATATAAGCCAATGCGCGTGACGAGTCAGTGGCCGGAAAAGAAAAGACGTGCGGTGAGGACTGAGGATGTCGCGCCGGAGGTCTGTAGCAGGAGAAGTAGAGACGCACCGAGAGTGGAGAGATACGGGAGGGGTGGACCAGTGGCAGTGTCAAACTAAAGAAGAACGAGTACAATGTGGAAGTATATGCAGCCCCTTTAGGTGTAGAACTATGCAGCCCCTTTATTTTTTATTTTTTTAAATAAATATGTACCATCGGGTCGGGGCTACGGGTTTAAAAACATTGAACCCGCTACCTGAACCATTGATCTTCGGGTTTCATCGAGTTGGTTAGGGTTGGACCCGAACCTCGGAAAAAATCAAACCAAACCCTTCTGTTTAGTTCGGGTCGGCGGGTTCGGCGAGTCGACCCGGACCCATAAACACCCCTAACTCCAATAAAGTGGCTTCCGATTTGTTTGGCCCAAATGGCTGAACTTTGCAACGGCTATAATTGACTTAATATCTGGTGATAACATTTGCCTCCTTATATCTTCTATCTGATTGAAATGAAGATAGAATGATATAACTACTTCTACATTGAGCATCGCACCAACATTTAATCAAGCACTAGCGAACCACTTTACTTCCTTCCAATGGCTAGTTTCCTTTAATCTCTTATCTTTCTTATATATTTAGCCGAGCGCTTCCTTCTCACTTTTACTTTACCTTCTTGCGACCATCTTCTTGCTATATTTCTGCCTTCTTTTTTGCTTTCTCTCACCTGCAATCCTCTCTCGAACCTTCTTTCAAACATGTATTCCACATCCGATTCTCAGAACCCTGAAAACCTTTCCTATGGCCATAATGCTTCCGATGATTCGGCCTCCATTGCCCCTCAGGAATCGTCTTTTGCAATTTCTTCTTCTGAACAGGCAAGGGGTACCCTTTATCATATCGAGCACTTCATGACCCTGACCCCTTCTACCTAAGACCAAGACGAAGGTAAACTGTTCTTGGATAACATTCTTTACCCAAGTTTCTTCGCCTTAGTTGGTTCACCATGGACAAAAAGACTTCTAGCTTCCAGACTTGGACCAACCATTCTCCATCATATCTCACATGGCTCAACTGGATAGCCGCGGCCAAGAGCAAAGATTGGAAATCTTGGGGCATCTACCATTTGATAACGTTGTCGCGCTATGACATCCTTCTAAACTCCGACCTCATCTTCGCCTTCTGCGGCAGCTGGAACACCTCCATTAACGGTTTCATCTTTCCTTGTGGTATGATGAGCCCTACTTTACTCGATGTCGCGGCTATCACTGGGCTTCCCCTCCACGGCAACGAAGTTCCCTCTTTCTCTGAGGCAATGGAGCCAATTTCTGGAGTTAAAAGCTCCAAACCCCACTGCTATTACAACAATTTCATCTCGGCCAACTCCAATTCTTCAGGGGAGGTAACCGATCTTGAACACCATTCCTTCTTGCTATAATGGATGTGTAGGTATTTTATCTGCACCAATTCAGTACAAATAGTGTCTGAAGTCCTCAACTATGTCCAACTCATCACCTCTGGGCAAGAATTGGCTCTTGGCCCTCTTTTCCTCGGCCTCCTCCACCGGAGCTTGTTCATAAATGTGGAACAGCTGAAGAACCAAGAGAAAACTGACAACATTCCTGGCCCACTATGGTTCTTGTAACTCTGAATCCTACACTACTTCCCGGAGTTCGTGGCTCAAGCTGAGAATCCAATTCTACCTCCTCGTAATCCTTCTATACTGACCGAAAGACTGATTACATTCACCCATTCCTACGACTCGACTATCGACGTGGTGAACACTCTCCTTTCTCTTCAACGGATGCCTTCAGAGTTTCACCTAACCATCTCTGCAGGAATCAGGCCGTCTTGGATTTTCACTTCCTCTGAAAGCACTGCTTGTCAAACCACTCGTCGTGCAACCGTACTCGCCTGGGCAAGCATTTTAACGGCCCGGAACCTTCTCACCGGCATCAAAGCCAAATCCGAAAACCACAAGTTCTCACAGGAATGTTACAATCCCCAATGCTTTGCTAAACAATTTGGATGCTTCAAAGACATTCTCGTTGTCTTTCTTTGAACCTGCATCTCTCTACTCTCGACCCACGTTTGATGAACATGAAGTTGGGTATCAATTCTCTGTCATCATGGAAAGATTATCTGCATTCCAATACAGAAGCTTTTATCGGCAACCAGGCACCACTTCGGCTTTCCTTAATAGGTAGCCATCTGTCGTTGACAAGATTTTCAATAACTCAACCAATGATTGGGTCAACCATTTGGTTGAGGGCAGGTCAGATGATAGGTCTTCATATCCTCCACTTGTCATGCAACCTGTTTCCTCTCAACTACCGTTTCGTCTTTGCAGGCACGAGGTAAACGAACACCCGTCTCAAGACTTCTAAATGACTTTGTCATCCTTTCTAGTTTTTAACTCCTTCTTGTTCAAATGTTTGAATACAGAAAAAGAAATCATTGACCTAGATGACGATCCTGATAATAATGCCCCTCTTTCATATGTCAAGAAGAGAACAAGGTCCCAAGGGATTACCATTAGGGAACCTATAAAAGTTTCCCCTAAGAAAGCCAAGAAAGGAATGGGAGGATCGGCTAAGGTATTTCTTTACTTAACCTTTGAGACCAAAATTTTACCAAGCCGAAACATGAATATTTATCCCTTTCTTCTTCCTCAGAAAAACAAGAAACAAATACCTGAGGCTTCTCCTTCAGTGAATCCTCTGCCGAAGAAACGAACACCTCGACAAGTTGTTGAAGTAAGTTCTTTTCCTCAACCTTGCAATTTTATATTTCTTCTAAACTCGATTCGGCTAACATTTACTTTGCTATTTTCAGTCCACTCTTCCGGAAACGACTTCCCTATCACCCATTCATGAGAGGACAACCAACTTCCCAACCACTCTAATGGCACCAACCGCTCAACCTGCTTAAAATCAAGCTGAGGCAACCATTCACCATTCAACTCCAATCGCTTCACTAGAATATGGGATCCCATATGACATTCTCCTTCAATGCTTTGAAGCATCATCCTCATCGGACACCGTTGCTCCTTCTTCTCCAATAGACGAAGAACTCTCCAAAATTGAAGAACCATTGGAGAAAGAAGTCCCTTCCGATGAAGCCATTGTTACCAAGCTGCGACTGTCCTTGTCGAAAATCATCCAAAATCTCCGATTCTCAGAAGCTCAGAAGACCATTCTCCACAGCATATCGGCAAGGATTGGGGACATTCACAATGAGTATTCCGCCCATTCCCAGTGCCATGAAAAAGCCTTCAACAACCTTCATCACCTTTTTGAGCTATAGGTTCAAATACTTCAATTGTTGACAATGTTCCTTTCAGTTCGATCCGAGAGAGAAACTGACACGACAAAAAGCAAAAGGTTAGCTGACAGACTTGCTTATCTCACGGCTGAACGCGAAAGGATTAACAAGGAGATAACTGATACTGAGCCTTGACTAAAAGTAATTGAAGACAAGATCAAGTCGAGTACCAAAACTAGATTCCAGTTATACCATCAGTCCACCGTGCTCAATAAGGAAATCACCCCTCTTGCTCAACAATAAGTCACCTTGAAAGGGGATTTGGCCACTACAGAAAAAGGAATTTCGGTAGCCAAATCTTCTTGGGCAGCTTTAAGGACATTGTCCATGGAAGCCAAGACCGCTCCTCCAACTGCCACTTCGACTGTTCCTGCCCCCATGCTTAAGATTTCAGCCCCAAATCCTGCCATTTCCGCACCTGAATCAGTTGATGCCATCATCACTACCATTGCGAATGAAGTTGAGGCTTCAGCATTCTCGAATCAACCTCGCAGAGCGAAGAAGTGGTGAAGACAACTCGATGAAGAGATCACGGTACCGAAGGCTACCTCACAACCGATGATACTCGCACCCGAGATTTCCGATGCCCTTCCTCCAATCGCACAACCAGAATAACTTCCTGCAACTGCCCAAGATCTATCGGCTGACTCAGCTAATTAATTTAGGGATAACAGTAGCCGATGTACTTTTCTTAGTAAGCCTTCTTAGTCCCCTTTTTTAATTTTTTTTATTATTAGAAAGCTACTTGGTCGGCTTGTCATCAACATTTTGCAACCTTCTGCTTATTTCGCCGAATATTATCCAGGGCCATAACTTTGTCTTCATCAACGGATTCTAACTCCATCAACATGGCTTGTTGATAATCATCCAGTATCAAACCGTGCTGCCTGGTCACCCTTAAGGATTTCACATTGATCTCCGAAAGATAGCACAACATCTTGCCCAAAGGTCGGTCGATAAGGTGTCAAGCTCAGAGTCGTTGACTTAGAATTCCTATAAGCCCACAGCAATTCCGAAAGTACCTCATGCAATTTTCTTGGATTATCCTCCAAGGTTTTCTTGATCATGGATATTAATATTTTATTGGTTGCCTCGGCTTGCCCAATAGCCTAGGCATAATATGGGAATGAATATAGTAACTTTATACCATACTCTTGAGCAAAGGCCACCATCTTTTCACCTGTAAACATAGTTCCTTGATCAACTGTAATGGTTTCAGGGATACCATATCTATGAATGATATGTTGTTTGATGAAAATAATAACATCCTGCTGTGTCATATTGACCATCGACTGCGCCTCCACCCATTTTGTGAAGTAATCTGTTGCCACAACGATGAAGGCATTCTGTTTACTCGATGCTGGATATATCTTCCCAATTAAATCCATTTCCCAGCCCCTGAAAGGCCACGGTTTGACTATGGCATGCAATTCTTCGTTTGGTTCTCTTTGAACAGCACCATGTTTTTGACAAGCTTCACATCCTTTGGCATACTTGTAACAATCGGTCGTTATAGTAGGCCAATAATATCTCGTCCGATGCAATGTCCGTTTCATAACTGGTCCTGCCCTATGAGCTCCACAAATTCCTTCATGAATTTCCCCCATTACTCTTAAGGCCTCTTCATTCCCTACTCATCTGATATATACTCCATCGACCCCTCTTCTTACTAATTCTCCATCAAGCATTGAATATTTCAGTGCTCTCTGTCTTACTTTGTAGTCCACCTTAGTTGAGGGATCATTTAAGTACCTGATAAGCTTAGTCTTCCAATCTTCGGTTGGATGGTCTTCAATAGCCACTACTTCTGTAAGGCTACCCAAGGATTTTATCTTTTTATAACCAGATGCGTGTTGGGCGAGGTCATTAGCCTCATCATTTTCTTCTCTGGGAACATGCATTATTACCACATCGGCAAACTCTTTTAACAATGAGCTAGCCGTTTCGTAGTATTCCAGTACTTTAGGGCTACTACACTTATATTCACCCGTTAATTACTTGATGGCTAACTATGAATCACCCATAATTTGGACATATTGAGCCTTCATGGATGCCAGGATTCTAAGTCCCATAATCAAAGCTTCACATTCGACTTGATTATTTGAGCAACTAGACTATATCTGACACATGAATTTCCAATTTTACCTAGTGGGGCCTATAAGTGTAACTTCAGCCCCTGCCCCCTTCTTGGTCTTTGACCCATCGAATGTCAAAACCCACGGTTTAAGATTAATGCATTGGTTAATCTCTTCGAAAGGATCAACTACCTCGATTGAGGGGTGTTGAGCCACGAAATCGGCTACGGCTTGTCCTCTTACTGCTTTCAACAGCACATATGTCAATGCATATGCACTTAACTTAATGGCCCACTTCATTAATCTGCCTTGCAAGACAGGCCTATTAAGCAAATATTTAACAATATCAATTTTTCACGAAACTAATACTTCTTTAGGCAACAAATAATATTCAAGTTTTGTACAAGCATGGAATAAAGATAAACATAATTTTTCGATAGGAGTATATCTACATCCGGCTGAATTCAACAATCCACTAAGATAATAGATGGCTCTTTAAGTACCATCCTCGGCTTCCCTGCCAAAAGGCAACCGATTGATCCTTTTGCAATCGATATATACAACTTCAAAGATCTTCCCGGAACGGGAGGCATCAACACTGGAGGACTTGCCAAAGCTTGCTTGATATGATCAAATGCATCCTGATTTCATATTCCCAACCGAATTAGCTATAAATCTTCTAAGGAAATTTATTTTCCATATTAGGCTCTGCAATTCTTTCTTATTTCTAGGAGGTGATGCCTCTAACACTGCCTTTGCCTTGTCCTGGTCTATTTTGATGCCATGTTGATGTACTATGAAACCCAAGAAATTACCAGTCAAGACTCCAAACCAACATTTCTCTGGATTCATCTTTATTCCATGAAACCTCATCCTCTGAAATGCCATTTCCAAATCACGAAGGTGTTCTTCAAAATTAATAAATTTGACCATCACATCATCTATATACACCTCCATATTCTTTTCGATTAAATAATGGAATATGGCATTCATGGCCCTCTGATATGTAGCCCCATCATTCTTCAATCCAAACAGCATGACTATCCATTCAAATATTCCAATCGATCCTGGGCATCTGAAAGCAGTTTTATGGACGTCTTCCTCGGCTATATAAATTTGATTATAACCCGAGTACCCGCCCATTACTGTAAGAACCCCATTGGAGGCTACAACATCGTCAAGCATGTCGGCTATAGGCATGACATATTCATCTTTGGGTGTTGCTAAGTTCAGGTTCCGATAATCAGTGCAAATCCTCAATTTACCATTCTTCTTGAACACTGGAACAATATTAGATAGCCATTCAGTATACCTTACTGTTCGGATAAACCCAGCCTTGAGCAATTTCTCCATTTCTGCTTTGATTTTAGGGAGCAAATCTAGATTAAATCTCTTAGCCGACTGCTTGTAGGGTTTATATCCCTCCTTAATCGGCAGCCGATGCTCAACTAACTGTCTAGACAAACCAGGCATTGCAACTGTAATCCCATGCCAGGCAGTCCTTGTACTGCCGAATGAGCTCGAGCAACCTGATTCTATCAGACTCGGCTAACAAACCACAGACCTTAGTCATTCTCGGCTCATCATCCGAACCTAAGTTCACTACAATCATTGGATCTTGTGCTTCAAATGTTGGCACCTTTTTGTGCATCGGGGCCTATATTTCTCTTTCATCTGAGCCTTGCCCCCTAGTATATTTCTCTACCTCATTCTGCATTTCTCCTTCGGCCAACCCTGTTTCCTCGATCTTACTTTCAGTTGTAAGCATGGCTAGTCGATGGAGAAGGTCTTTTATGATTCTGGGTTTACTAATCATTAAAAATGTCGAAAGGTCGCGAATCGGCTAACATTTTTACCTCAAAACCCCTTGAAGTTAAATCAGAAGACTTCCAAACCCCATCTTCATAATCCTCATTAACAACAATAGGCTCCATATAAGGGGAATAAAATAGAGCTTCAGTTGCTCTTACCTCTGCTGTAAATGGATTCTTGTCTGCCAACACTGTTTCCACTCCACATGATCAGTCGCTGATGTAAAGTTGAGGGGACACACTTACTTGGATGGATCCAATATCTTCCCAGCAGTATCGAATAAGTAGTCTTCGCGTCCACCACGCAGAAATCAGAACTAACAGTCTTTGACCCAACCGTTACATCGGCTACCAAGACTCCTAAAGCAGTTGTTGCTTCCCCAGTGAAGTTGGTCATCTTCATGTTAGTTGACACCAAATCTTCTTTGGTCATTGCCAGCTTCCGCATAGTACTAACAGGCATCATGTTTAACACTGCTCCACCATCCACAAACACCCGGCTGATTTCCTTCCTATTCAACTGTGCCTTGATATACAGGGGTTTCAAATGCTTAGTCATCTCTTCTGTTGACTTGTCGAATGTCATACCCACCGGTCTCAAGAGAGCTTCATCAGACAAAACATCCCATTCAACCTCTTCTGTGCATACATCACCTTCCAGCATGCTCGGCTGTTCATCTTCTACCCAGAATTCACTAGGCAAAATGCTAACAATGTCCACTTAGACCGATGGTGAAACTTTCTCAGCCAGAAGTGTATCAAGCAATGACTCTTCGAGGAATGACATCATATTAATCTCCTCTTTAGCCATAGCATCCCCTGCCTTTCCATTTTCTTTTGAACAGATAATGTCTCCCGGTTGCTCTAGGCTCTGCATCAACTTCACTTCGTTTAATGCTTCCATGATCTCATCATGCTCATCCTACTCGCTCTGTCTATCCTGCTCATCTAACGGTTGACATTCTGGCTCCTCAACTTTCTGCTCCTCTGAGTCTTGCTTTGGTAATTCTTCAGCTGGAGGACAGCAAAAAGCTTCCTCGAGTGCCTTATCAACCTCACTGGATGAAATTTCCTTCTTATATTTGGCTTTGGCCTCGGCTAACAATTTCAATGTCATCCTCATTGTTTGCATAGACTTCTTCTGTTGTTACATTCTCTTTTGCGTCCGTGTCAATTGTTGACGGCCAGCATTAGCAGTGTTGTCTCTTTCTGCTTGCTTATTCACATGCCACTTCCCTTCTTCTACATTAGCCGAAGGTTTAATCATTATTTGGGATCTCACATTTTCCTCATTTCTTACCACAATCTGTAGAGACGACATTCCACCCTTCATGTTTACATCAGCTACGTGCCGTTTACCTTCTAGAATGGGATCCTCATCCACTATTGGCAACTTCTCTTTACTGAGTGACTCCCTATGATTAGGTATCTTGCCCCCGGGCCTATACTAATAATACCCCCTAGGGCATATAGTGTGTGTTGCAAACTGCCTATTCAATCTTTCAACCTCATTGTTCCTCCCTGAAGGCATCAGCCTGTTGAAGACACTGACCTATGGGATGATGCATTCCCTGGAACCTTCTGAGGCAATTACTTCCTAAAAGCAACCATATTGGGATCCCCCAACCTCTCAAACACGGATGCTTTCTGGCCCTCGGCCGGTCCATTGGAATTCCTTGGTATTTCCACCGCATTCTTAATTCTCCAATGCTGATGAGTAGGTTGTTTCCATTTTTTATATGGTGAGCCAGACCTACCAGAAAAAGAGACCTTGACGATCACAAAGTCAGGGAATGGATTAACATCTACCCTCATCTCTGCTATTGTCTTATCGGATAGTTTGAACCTGCCATCTTTCACTGCCTTCTGGATGGCCTTCCTAAAAACCACACAATTCACAGTAGCATGACTATAGGAATTATGCCATTTGCAATATTTCTTACCTGTCAAATCATCAGTCGATGGAATTTATGACCTTCGACTAATCGAATCTGTTTATCCTTGAGAAGATAGTCAAATATATGACCAGCTTTCGATATATCAAACGAATACTCTGTTTTCTGCTCTTGGGTATCTACTTCCTTGTCTTTAGAAACTCTCAACGCTGGACAAGAATAAGTCTTTCCTCTAAGGATCTCGGCTGCCATAATATCAGTTGTGGATTTGACTGAATTTTCCACCCTGTCATCCGAGCCCTCAGTATCCACGATAGACACTAGGTGAGTACCCCTGTTCCTGCTTGACCTCCTCTGTTCCTTCTCGATAATGAACTGTTCTACCCGAGTGGCCACAGAGGTGTTGGTGTAAGCCCTAGAGGCCAGTGTATTTATTAGACTTACATTTGTATCTTGCTATATATGATATGAGGCATTCCAGTTTATTGTGTTACTTGTTTAAACATAATAAAGTCCTTAGAATAGAAATTTCAGTTTAATAGAATATCAAGTATATGACTTGATCGTGAGACACTATTGAACAATGAAATCCTATTCACGGGTCATGGATATGAGATATCGAGTCGCCACATAGGTACACATTAGAGTAATGATGTACTGGATTGACCCACCATGAGAACACTACATGGAGCGTTGTGTGAGTGTCATAAGTAGTTCTCATAGTGACAATGGTGTATGCAATCCTTCGACCTGAAATCGCTACGATCCCTACATGAGGAGTCGTGTGCTTTAATATCGTCAAACGTCATCTGTAATAGGATGATTATAAAGACGGACATTGGGCATACCACGAGCCATGCAGAGGGATGTGAGTGACCTAGATGGAATTTGTCCCTCCTACATAACAGGAGTAATATCTGTGGGCCCCCTGATAGAGTGAGACTATAAAATGCATGGCCGTGCTGAAATGAGTCAATATGAGATATTGACCTCATTTGTTGTTAAGTCTACTCGGGTATCAGGGAACATGATATTGAACCATACAAGGGTGACACATTCCATGTCTTGTGTTCAATATAGATATATGGACAAAGGGATAATAATGCACATGAATATTTGTCACAGAAAGGTCTTGTCAAATCATCGACTTTCTCACTACTTAGGTAGCAGTGATGTATTGCTAGATACCACTCATCGCTTTGTAATATTAAATGGGATTTAATATTACTACTAACATTTTGGGAACCTATAGGGTCACACACATAAGAGCGGATTAAAAGAAGCATTAAAAGGAGAGTTGGACTTTTCTATTGGGCCTAGCACATAGTACATGGGGCTTAGGTCAAAGGCTGCTCACTAACTCACTTAAGGAGGTGCTGCTATAAGTATACCACTTAAGCTATTGTGCCTACACGGTTTTGTTTTACCCTAGCCGCACATAGAGAGTGATAGTGAACAACAGGTCTCGGTTTTGAAGCTAGCACTGTGAGACAGAGACGCTTCGGGTTCGTGACGTTGGACGTTCACGGAATATGCTCGTGTGGATACCTTAGAGATATCGTTCATGCGGTGTTCCTGATAGACAATTTTAATCAACTGTCATCGCTTCAAGAGGTAAATCTTCTAACCATGAATCATGACCATTCGCAAGGATCCTTCGATGGGAATTTTTTCCGCTGCGTTATTTTTTTTTATACGCAAATTCCCAACAAGAAGCTAGTTGGCCTAAATCCCGGAATCTTTGTGCCACCAATTTTTCCCTCAACTGAGGATGCATGTTACTTATGGCCATTGAGGCATACTCTGATTTTGGGAATTGTACACTACAATGGCTTCCCAATTTCCTCAATCTTTCGATGAATTCTGCAACTGTTTCATCGACTACATGTTTCATCTTCATCACATCGGTCGTAGTTACCTCGGGTTGAGGTCTATGAAACCTGTCATGAAAACATCTCTCCATATCGGCCCAATTTTGAACCAAATTAGGTGGCAATAAAGAATACCATGTAAACGCAGTCCCAATCAAGGAAAGAGGGAACAACTGCAATTTAAAGTACTCATTTTGGTTTGCTTCCCCACACTAAGCCGTGAATCAACCAATATGCTCTATAGTAGACTTTCCATCATCACCAGAGGAGGTTGTAAAATCTGGAGTTTTAAAACCCCTCGGCAAGGACATCATATTGTCAACCCATTCTGGATACGGCTTCTTATAGATGGGTCTATCTAACGACTTCAGTTGAACACCAAAATACCTCTTGATAGTCTCAGCAATCATGTTGGGATCAATTACCTAAGGGCCATAGGGCCTGCCATCGGCTGCCACTCTTTGAGGTGGGTTTACCCCAACGGCTGGCTGTTCGAAGGATACCGGTGCCCCCGGGTATGAACTTTGATAGTCGTACTCTGCTGTATATGTATTCCTGGTAGGTTACTCGCATGAGGTGGGTTATTCACCCATTGCTGCTCATTGGTGTAACTTTCCGGAACTTTGTATTGCATCCCTTGGACACTAGGTAAATTCCCTGCATGAGGTGGAAAATAATTCCATGTCTGCTCACTCGAGTATTCCACTGGTGTCTTGTACAAAACCCCTCGTTGAGGAGTTGAACCCAGTTGACCATAAGGGGACTGTTCTGGCACAGTCTGTCCAAACGGCAAGCCACCTACGGGAGGTGGAATCATATTCCATGGCTGCTCCCCCACATAATTGCCAAATGGCCTGACCTGTGTTCCTCCATAGCTCGTGGTTGGATACGAAGTTTGGAGCGGCGTGGCTGTCGGAATACTAATCCCGATAGCCGAAGCTTGCGGTCCCAAGTATGGTATGCCCAACGTTCCAACGGCTCCTGGTGGTCTCACGGCCATCGAAACCTGTCCATGCAACATAATAGAATGGGAATCATCACGTCCTGTGTAATAACTCACAGGGTTAGAATTAGGCATTGTCATGGTAGAATATAAAGGAATCGGAGATGGTACCTGCGACACCACATTCGACTGGACCACGTTAGAAGGTCCTGCCTGAACTCGTGGCATTTGTTTGAGAAGGATTCGGCTGCCCAGGAACAACCGAGGTAGCCGAACTTTGAGTGGATCTAAGACCAAGTTCTACCATCTGTATCTCATTTCGTACCATAGGCTGTACGATCTCGGCTAGCTGCCTTGACATTTCTTTCATGAGTTCATTAAGCCCTGAGTCAATCTGGTCTTTAATGAACGTGGTAGTTAGCACCATGGGTTGGCCTGACTGAACCCCTGCAGTCGTTGATGACCCTGCCGTATGACTGACAGGTGCACTACTTGCCACAAGAGTACCAGGTGATGATTGAAAAGATACTAGCATCCCTAAAGTAGGTTGCACTTTAGTATTCTTCCCAGCTCCATTCTTTGGTTTTGGTTGCGAATTCATATTGCTCACTTGTTTTCCAGAACGCAAATGCATGCGCCAATTGAAATCTTGACCTGGAGAGGCAAACCTCCTAATACGTTCACCTTCACCTATCCCACTGAGCGTGCCAAATTTTTTATTGGATGAAGTAAAATTAGCTGTGGATCGACTAACTCTTGATAACAATGATTCCCTTAATCGGTCGAAAGTGTTAGAGGGGGGATTCTGCCTCCTAACTTGTGGGTTCCTAAACTACTCCAAAGAGTGTTTAGTGTGGAAGATGAAGTATATGTAAATAAATTCGCATAAACAGTAAATGGACGGAAAGGTAAAGCTTGTGCATAAAAAAGCTTGATTGTATTGATGTGTATCCAACTCAAAATGTACAATGGGTATTTATAGGTTATAAACAATCTATGCAAAATATCCCTATGACCACTAACTCCTAAATTTTCGCTTGCTAACTTAGTGGCCATCTTAAGTTACAACGGCTAATCACCTTCAGCTAAAATCCCTATTATTTAGGATCACCTTCCATGATTATCCGCCAATAACCGCTAGCCCGATGTCTTCTATCTTCAATGGCTCTATCCTTCCTAAAATCAAGCTAACCAACTCGAAACCGCGTCCCTTGTTTGTAGGAGTTCTGTTAACACGTGCAATTGGCTACCAAGATCACCTTCTGAACGGACGAGTTTAACACAACCACCTCCTATAACCGCTTCAACCTTTTATTCTCCACAAATTTATCAATCGTTCCCTTATCTTCCCATCGCCTACCAATACTCCAGTCTCAAGCTTCCGATTTGTTTGGCCCAAAACGGTGAACTTTCCAACAGCTATAATTGACTTAATTTCTGGTGATAACACTAGGTTTGTTTCTCTCTTTCTAGATCTGATATATCTTTGTCACGTTGTAAGCAGTGTCATTACACTAGCGCAAAATATGGATTCTATAACAAGTTAATGTTAAAAGTGTTTACTGTAATGGTGTTAGCTTTCCATGGATCATAACAAAATTTCATTCACATAAAATGAAAAAATAAAAAAATAAAAAAACCCTAACTAGAGTCAAAGCATAAACCAAGCGTACATGGCCTAGTGGTTATAAGATCTGTCCTGATACACTCTAGGGGTCGACTCGGTTTGCTCCCGGGTTCGATTCCTGGCTGTGTTAAAATAATGCCTGGCCAGCGGAAGCCACGTCTCGCGAACAGTGATTAGTCGTTCTTGACAGCGTTGAGACATACTAGGTTTAGAACAAAAAAAAAGCTCGAGTCAAAGCATAAGTTGCAGCGGTAAATGTTTGTTATGGATGGAGATCACATGTCCCAAAATATTGTTTCATTCATCATTCCATCCACTTAAATGGTTTCATATCATTTAAAAAATATATACTTATTATAATAAATAATGTAATTAATTTTCCAATAATCTAAATGGGGGAACAAGAATAAGGGCTAATTGACCAAAGTAACATTATTTTAGAAACTATTTACCAAAATAACCCACATTTGAAACAATTTACCAAAATAACCTCCTTTTTGCCAACCTGGAATTTTTTATTAATTTTTTTTGCTGATGTAATGACGCTAGTTTGACCTGCCATGTGGCCGCATCTTATTGGCCCGTCAATTTTTTGTAAAAAAAAATAAATTTTTTTTGGGCGGAAAAAAAATAAAAATTCAAGCTAGGGCCACGTGGTGCATTCTGGTGGAGTGACGCCCGTTTGACTGGCGCCATTGACTTGCCATGTGGCAGCATCTTATTGGTCCATCAGTTTATGTGAAAAAAAATATAAATTTCTTTTTTTGGTGAAAAAAATAAAAAATTTTAATATATCGTTATAATAATTATATTGACCCTCCATTATTAATATATAATTATATTATTAAATATTATCATTAAGTTTGATCATTAACTTTGACTTTCGCCAGAAAACACTGTCGGAATCTGGAAAATAGAGGGACTAAATTGAATATTTTAAAATAAATGAGAGATAAAATTGAATATTTTAAAATAAATAAGGGACCAAACTGAATATTTTAAAACACCACTGGCGAAGTTTTTTACCCACAATATAAGAAACAAAACCCTAAAACACACAAACCAAAAAATACACTTGGAATAAGTTAATTGTAATTAATACTCATATAAATTTACAAAAACACCCCCTTCAAATTTTAATTAATATTTTGATGGTCTATAATTAATGACGAGGAATTAATAAGGGTAATATTGGAAATTAGCATTTAATATGTGTGAAAAATCATGCATGTTTCTTATATTTTGGACAAAAATGGCCAATTTGTTTCTTATATTGTGGACCGGAGGAGGTATTCAGTTTGATCCCTCATTTGTTTTGAAATATTCAATTTGGTCCCTCGTTTGTTTTAAAATGTTCAATTTGGTTCCTATATTTTCCAGATTCTGGTGGTGTTTTCTGGCGAGAGTTAAAGTTAACGATCAAACTTAATGATGATATTTAATAATATAATTATATATTAATAATAAAGGGACCAAATTGAATATTTTAATGCAAATGAGGGATACAAACTTAATTTAACCTAATAATTAATGATAAATTTAATAATATAATTAAGTATTAATAATATTTTAATAATTATATAATTATATTAATGTTTATTATTTTTCCCCCCAATTTTTTTTCCACAAAAACTGACGGATCAATAAGATGATGCCACGTGGCAGGTCAATGACATCAGTTTGACTGATGCCACTCCACATGTCATGTGGCGCTGACTATAAAAAACTGACGAACCAATAAGACGATGTCACGTGACAGGTCAATGATGCCAGTTTAACTAACGTCATTATGTCAAAAAAATATATATTTCAGGTTGACAAAAATAGGATATTTTAGCAATTTTTTTCAAAAATGGATTATTTTGATAAATAATTTTTAAAAAAATATTATTATTGTAAAAAAAAAAAACCATGAATAAGATGCTATTTTAGCACCGGTGATCTCCATGCGTTTGTTATTGCGTTACGTTATTCAATGTTTACCTTTTATTTGTTTTAATACAAGAATCTTCTTCAGTCATCCATCTCAGGGGCTACACCAATAGGCAAAGCCAAAACATGGCCATATGGTGACACCAGCACTGCAATTAATGAATGGAAGACGAAGTTGGCCACGTGCTGCTCCCTCTCCAAGCACCTGTTTTGTCAGATCTCTTTTCATTTATTCTTTTTTTATAAATACTCGATTTAATATGAAGTTGTGAAGTAATATCAATTTATTTTTTGAAATTATCGAAATTTCAAAAACATTTCTAGATTATAAGTTAGTATCAATTTGATTGTTTGTTTTGCTCACTTAATATCAATTAAGTTCTTGAAATTGTAAACTTAAAATCAATTTAATCCATACAATTTTCAACCAAAAGATTAAGTTGAGTATCATTTTATAATTTTAAGGAGTAGTTTATAATTTAGATAATTTTAGAACCATTGATACCACTTAAATTGGGTGGTTAATTTTTTTTTTCCTTTTAGGTCGGATCGCATTCTATATGGCTAATATATTTAGGCTCTCTTTGTTTCAGGAGAATTTTGAGAAGAGAGAAAAACGAAAATGGAGAGAAAGTATGATTTTTTTTTTTTTTGTTATTTAGAAAGAGAGAAAAAATTCTAGTAGCTGTTGCTAATGTTTAACGTTAGCTATCATGGTGGTTTTCTCTCCCCAGTGAGAAGATAGTGTTCTTGTTTTTTTTTTTGTTGCTATCATGGTGAATGTTAATTTGGGAGGCTTGTCTTTAGCGGAGGATGTTGAAGAGGGGCTTAGTTTACAGGCGAAGGGGGAAGCTGTTGTCTTCTGTTTTGTGTGTGGATGCTTGGGGCATACTGAGCTGAAGTGTGAGGTTCAATTTGGCATGGAAAATCATGGTGGCAACCGTGGCTGGAGTACTGAATTTCGACCAGAACTGCGGTGGCTGGCCATAGGTGGCGGAGGGCGGTAGTTAAAGGATGGGAAGGAGATGAAACAAAACCCTAAACAGGTTGAGGAGGTTACGTCCGGATCTCATGCTAACAATAATAGCACATGGCCCACAATTTTCAATTCAAATGTTGCTGTGGGTAACGTTGGTATTCATGTGGAGAGAGGTAATACTGTGGGAATCCTAACGCACATTATGCATGAGGGGCGGGACGTTATAAATGGTACCAAATATCATAGGATTTCAATTAGTTCAGATGGTGGGGCATATTCCACATTAACAACGAATATTGATTTTCCAGCAACAAATCTATACAATGATAACATTGGAGAGTAAGGGTGCGTTTGGGTAAATAACTTAACTAAGTATTTATAGCATAATGTCTTATTGTACAAGAGCTTATGTCATAAGAACTTGAATTTAATAAGTCATGTGTGTTTGGATGCATATTTTCAAAAGCACTTATACAAAATTAAGGCGTTTGGATACATTACTATATAAGTGCTTATGGACATTTTTTTTATAAAATTACAATAAAAATGTAATTTTAACAAACAATTTGATTGATTCAACAAAAAAAAACCAAATAATTTGATTTATTGGTTTTTTTTTTAAACAAAGATGAAAAATGCTTAATTTTTTCACCAGCGTTGGGCGCTACATCACTAGCGCTGGACGCTGGCTTCTGGTTTCCACACTCGCAAGGCGAGCCAAGGTTCGCGAGGCGAATCTCCAAAATACTTCGTGCAGAGGACCCGGCGTTGGCCTTGCCTCACAAATAATGAGATCGATCCGCATAAGAGCTTTTGCAATTTCCATAAGCTAGTTTTCCTAACTCATGAGAATAAGTTAAAAGCAACTTATGATTCAGGGAGTTTTATTATTTAGGGAGTTTTATTATTTTCTTTGTTTCTAATTTTATTATTTGAGTTGATTATTTTAATCCTTTGGTTGCTTAATTGGATGGATGAGCATTTATTGGGATTAGATTGAAAAGATGACAGTCGATCAATCATCAATATTACTTCAAAAAGGTGATACTAACACGGTTCCCCACTTCCATTTCCTTACCTTTTTTTTTTTATAAAAAAGGACGACCTTTATTGACATCTGAAGCAGAGGTACTGTGTTTTTCCCCTTCCCCTCTACACTTCCTTCTATCACAGCCACTCTCCCTTTTCCTTCTTATTGCTTCGTCTCCGGTCATGCTTGCAACTATTATTGTCTGCGTAACCTATCACCACCACCACCACTGCTGACTCTGAGTTTTTATCCTTTCTTTTGTCTCTCCTATCCGTGTATGCTTTTGATACTTAGAATGGGATTTGAATTTGAATTTGTGGTGAATGATTTGTGATGATTTGCTGAAAATTTGTGCTAATTTATTTTTCTTTCTTCTGAAATTCTTTGGTTAGTTCTTATCTTTCACCCAACATCTTCATCCTATTTATTCTGAATACTATCACAAAACCATGAATACTATCACTTTTCTTTTTCATATAATTCATTTATTGAAAAAAAAGGAGAGGACCTTCAAAGCAGAGACAATACGATGTTTGTGATGATAACTGCAGCAGCAGATGCATTTTTAAAGAGAGTTTATGAATTTTATTTCTTAACCCATTGATAAAAATACAAAGGAAGGGTAGGAAAACCAACATGTATGAAGATGCGATCTTAAACACACACGTTTTGTGCACAACATGAAGATATGTTTTTTTTTTTTGTTTTTTATGCTACAAATTTTAAATATTGATACTATGTAGATGTTGCCTTTTTTGTTTATGCTTGATTATACCATTTGCTTAATTCTTAAAATGGGGTTTGATTATGAGTTGCTTGTGTGAAATGGGTTGATATACTTCTATACTTAAAATGCAGATGAGGTGTTTGATGAAATTTCATGAAAGTTCACTGGGTAATCAGGTAACATTCGTTCTTTGATTAAGAGTATGGTTCTTTGTTATATCTCCTTGTGTTCAGCAAGTTTGGCCATAAGCACCTCTTCATCCTGTTGTAATTGGCATGACTCTCTCTTTCCCAAGAAAGAAAAGAAGTGGAACATGAAGGAAGAAGTAATGTTTATTTTGTTCTAATTTTATATTTATTTTATCTATTTTCTTTATATCAAAAATTTTGAATTTAGTTTTGGGAATCATATCCAGACATAAAATTAAGACATGCTTATTATTGGGGAAGAAGGATAAATGCAAGACAATGACATTCTCCATGGATGCATCTTTAGAGTTTAAGTTAAGTTATAATATTTTAAAGCTTTTTTATCACTTTTTCTTATTTCTTTTGCATTTCAAAGACTGTTTTGTGTATTTTATTTACTCACTGATGTATTCTTTTGGATATCTTTGGAGGATTATAGTAGGTTTTGGGAGATAGATGAAGTTTTAGAGTAGGATTTGGGGACAGATGAAGATTAATAAGTTATGCTTTGAGGGTAAGCACCTAACTTATAAAATATTGGCAAAGAAAAAAGAGAATAAATAAATAAAATAGCCACTAGACACCACAAATTTTATTCCTTCATTTTGCAGCTTGCAGCAAGTGACATCTTATAGCCGAATACTCATATGATAGAGTATTTGTGGCTGGGGTTCATTTGTCAGAACCCAGTCAACCCACATATGCAATAGTAACATAACAGCATATTGAGCAACTTCATGAATACCATATTTATCTCATTTCCATCTATTTGAATTGGATTATGAATCAGAGATACAATATTTCTAGGTAAAGTGGTAAATTGGTCTCATTTATATAGAAAGCACCTTTTGAGCAAGTACCATCCTTGATAAGATTGCGATCGTGGGTAGCACATGTGGTAGAGATGCATGGTTATGTGATACTGTTTATTATTAACTAATGGACGAAAATTTTAAAACTAATTTGTTGGATTGGATATCTATTTTAAGCTTATGATTTGCTAAGTGTCAAATTTGTTCTCAGAATTAGTGATGTAAGAACTTTCGGTCATTTCATTATTTAGGTGGGTTTAAAGTTGAGTTTCCCCCCTTTTTTACACTTCATCCATTTTAATTGTTTGGCTATTGGTGGGGAGATAGTAACAGTTGAGGAACATTCCTTTTTCTACACTCCCTTCATGAATATTGGATTTCATTTTGCTTCATTTTATGGTGATTGGATTTCATTCGTTGCTCATTTTGTTGCTTAGATTGCAACATTCATGCAACACAACAATGTAGGGTAGGACCATATATATATGTACTCTACTCTAAGAAATTGTATGTCATGAATAAACTTTAGTGCTTAGTCACTTAGAATCATCGGGGGCTGTTCCTAAATATGAATATATCATTACTGTAAAGAGTTCTGCCACAGGGCAGAGTAACTCTAAACTTATTTATTAAACAAATTAACTTCCATCATCACATATAGTAGCATTAACAAGTGAAGCATTTTTTTGCCTTAAATAGTAATTGCTTTTACCCATTTATGATTTGCTAAGTGTCAAATTTGTTCTCAGAATTAGTATGTAAGAACTTTCGGTCATTTCATTATTTAGGTGGGTTTAAAGTTGAGTTTCCCCCTTTTTTACACTCCATCCATTTCAATTGTTTGGCTATTGGTGGGGAGATAGTAACAGTTGAGGAACATTCCTTTTTCTACACTCCCTTTATGAATATTGGATTTCATTTATTTGCTTCATTTTATGGAGATTGGATTTCAAACATTGCTCATTTTGATGCTTAGGTTGCAATATTCATGCAACACAGCAATGTAGGGTAGGACCATATATATATATGTACTCTGCTCTAGGAAATTGTATGTCATGAATGAACTTTAGTGCTTAGTCACTTAGAACCATCAGGAGCTGTTCCTAAATATGAATATCATTACTGTAAAGAGTTCTGCCACAGGTGAAGCATTAACTTCCTTCATCACATATAATAGCATTAACAAGTGAAGCATTTTTGCCTTAAATAGTAATTGCTTTTACCCATTTTTTTGACTAAATAAACCACTTTAGTAGTTAACTGTGAATAGAAGGAGTAAACATAATTAACTCTTTCTTGCTCCGCTGCTCTAGCTAGCTTCTTAGTTAAGAGAGAAAAAAAGACAGGGATCTAATAGTGTATGAGAGGATTGAGAAAGTTTAGATTTGGCATTTATAACCAATGCTCTATTTTCTCTGTGTTGAGCTGTTGGTAGATATTGGAGCTGTTAAACCTGTGGGGTGTTCTATTTTAGCTCATGGTCATAGCTTTTGTTGATGAAAAATTGATCTTTATTTACTTTGAAAAAATGAGATGGTGGCAAAAGCATCCATATTTGAAGCTTGTGAAGATAAGAATCAACTAATGGAATATGCCTGGCGGTTTTTTTTTTTGTTGTTTATGTACTTTGTTGGAATACTATTACTGTATTGGTATATAGTTTTGTGTGTTGGTTTGTTGTTGGAACTTATCACACAAATTTCTAGTTTGCATAACTGTTATCCAAATGGAGGTTTTTAAAGTAATGTTGTGGTGAATTCCCAATTTCTTGACATGCTGCTAACTTGATGAAAGTATGTCTATACTTTATAAGTTATTTTGCTTTTAAGTATTTTCTTTCTTACTTTTTCTGTCGGTTCTCCTTCACCAAGTCAGGGGTTCAATGATGGAAATTGTTCAAAGAAACTTGGACGCCCAAAAACAAAAAGATGGCTATGCAAAAGAAGTGGCTGCAGAGGATTCTTCAAATAAGGTTTCTAATGGAACAAGTGATTCAAAAGCCAAACTTGCCAAAAAAGTCTGAAAAAACACTTGGTCGAAAGTCTGATGTGAGAAAAACTAATGTGACAGATTCAGTTAAAATAGAAGTTGGGACTACAAGTAATGTGGACGCTAAAAAGAACTTAGCTAAGAAAGTAGATGAAAGCAACAAGGGTGGTGGTGGATCTTCCTCAAGGTAGCCAGAGGAGAAGAAAAGGCGGGGGCGGGGGAAAGCCAACTCTGAAATAGTTGAGACAAAATCTTCTGCTAAAGATGTGGATGAGATACTTTTCTACGCTTTCTGTAGAGCATTTTTTTTGCTGTTATTTTTAAATTTTAGTTTTGATGCAACATGATTTTGTTTTGCTTTATTATTTTTCAAAAATAAAAAAGGTCAATGGAATCATTGTTAGTTATCTAGGCAATGGTGTCTGAGACGTCCCGACGTCCCATTAAAGAAAATCCAAAATATTAAGACCTAATTTTGTTATTGTCGTTAAGCGAGTATATTAAAACAGCGGAAAATTTAAAACTTAACATACATACATAACATATACACCTCAAGTCCTGATACAGTACAGTAGAGGGAATCCCATCAGTCGGATCCCAAAATGTACAAACTGATAATCAAACAGAAAATAAAAACATCCTAAAAAGACAAGACGCGCTGGCCATAGACTCTGTACTCAACTATGAGGATCCACTGCTCATCCTCCAACATCTGGCTCATACGAGGTCTCATCAAGCTCCTCCATAGCTGGCTCTCCCGTAGGATCTTTTCATCACAATCATAAAAAGAAAACATATGCAATATAGAGAAGACAAGGATAAGAAACCATATAACATCAAACATGGAAAGGGTTTAGCAACATTTAATTAAATAACGGCACACTAAACATCCGTCTCCCAAGTATAAATATATATAACACAATCACCCTCAATTCACATCTAGGATCTTTCCTCTACCCTCCATCATGATGCAATGCAAATGCTGTATGAATAATCTCCTCAGGTATCGGCCATATCCGGATATCACAACAATATAATCGACACGTCCCAGAGTCCCCAGCGCACACCGTCTTCCGTGGATGGAGGGTGCCCACACAAAGCAATGGCACTATAGCTACACAACCCGGTGCACACCTCTGGACCACAATCCAGGATGCTCATGCAATGCATGAACTATAGCTGCGACTAAAATGAAATCATCTCTGGACGGTCTGCCGTTAGCCTATCCCCAGGAATTTTCCCTCCGAGGCATAGACCCCACTCGACCATGTTTCAGGTCCCTCATATCACAGACCATGTTTCAGGTCACCCCTAGTGCCCTAACCGGTCATCTTAATCTCATAGATAACCTCAAAATAATATCATCTCATTAATCTCAACCCCATCTCATGATAATTATCTCGGTTGGGCACTACTATCACATATCGTATGCAATCCCCAATTACATCCTCGTGTCTCAATATGACTTATGATTTACTCAATCCTCTAAGCACAATCTTTACACTCATCCTATCATCATAATCGTCATCATGTTATCCAAAATCATCATCATATATCCTCATATCATAATATCATTTCCGAACAATAAATACCGAAATATAATAATAATAATAATAATAATAATAATAATAATAATAATAATGATGATGACAATAATGACAATAATAATAATACTCATAATAATAATGATAATAATAATAATAATAATAAAAATAATAATAACAATCACAGTAGAAGTAGTAGTAGTAATAGTAGTAGTAATAATAATAATAATAATAATAATAATAATAATAATAATAATAATGAGTATAAACAATTCTAAAATAATTACCACATTCAAGATATCATATATCAAGTATCAAGTTCACATCAACCAGTCCAACAAGCAATCATCACGTAATAAAATAATTTATGTATGTAGCGTAACGACGATAAACGCACAATTTCTATATCATCATCGGTACCACTGAGTAGTTCCCAATGTGGTATAGACATTGTCCGTTACTCGCTCTCGTGTAGGGTTTAGGTCGCCCTACGCCATTATCTAATTCAATGTAACCGTGCCGTTTCCGACTTTAAATAGTTTCTTTCCCCCACCTGAGAGGTCTTAGGCTAGGTCTGGAGGAACGAAACGGACACTCCCTATACTCCCTCAAATCTGCCACGCACAGTTCTACACCCTCTGGGGCTCCAAAAATTCACCTGAACACATCATTGTGAAGCACACGTTACGTATAATCCAAATCTGAAGACGAAATTGGAAACCGATAAATGAATTGAAAGACAACCTCAATACCGTCGTCGACGGAATTTAGGCATAAAAGGACATGGGTTTACCTTAGCCTAATCAAGAAAAGAAAGTTAGGATAATGAAGTAGACGTTGTGAGGATCACAATGGTATAATCGATTTCTATTCTGGACGAACGGATTGCTCAGAATCAAGCTCAGAACTTTCACTCTCCCTACGGCCTCTCTCTCTAACTCTTTGCTCTATCTCTCTTTTGCGTTAAGTTGATTAGAGAAAAGAAAGAAAAAAAAAAGAACTAAGGCAGCAAATTCTTCACGATGAAGAAGTGTTACTTAACACATACCAAAGCTAGCCATTAGGCTTAAAGGTGGCGTTAATTTAGTGAAAGGAAAGACAGAAATGAGGTTAAGCGGTGCATGGCTAATTTATGGTCAAATGATGAACTATATCCTAGAGAATTTCATGAGGAGGTGGTGTCCCCAAAACTCATGCAGCCAACTTTTCCAAGGTGGAGGTGTCTTCCTTATATATATATAAAACTGCCATGTACTCTATGAATCTTTGAGAAATGACTTTAGTTAATTTAGTTGAGTTAAAATTTGTAACTAGGGTATAATTAATTAAGACTAGTGCTATTTACTCATAATGAGTAAAAATTGAGTAACTTAATTATAATCATCTAGCTATGATTAAGATTTATATCCATGACTAATTATCTTTTAATGTTGTTGATGATAAACCACCTTAATTAATAATTTAAATTGAGGTGCTTCCAATAGGGTTTTTGACGTACTTGCTTGAGGTGTTTACTTATTGAAAAATTTGGGTTGCTTGGATTTTATTTTGAACTTGCATATGTGTTTGGATTCTTAAATAAATTTTTAGATTTATCTAACCCTCACTCCCATCTAATTAAAATATTTAATTTTCCGAAAGATAGGATGTTGCAGTGTCTTCTCCAAGGTCTGCTAATACTGAACACTTTAATTGCATAACTGATGCTACCGAGTTTGAGTGTATTTGGCAGAAACTAGCATCACTTATGTTAGTTGCTACTTATGTTGTGGATAATCAGTACCTAACATTTGGGCCTGTATTACTTCCATTGTAATGATTTTTCGTAATGTTTATTTTTATTGTAATATTCACGGGTACTTGCTATACTGCATCACGCAGTGCACTGAATCATGCAGTGCTTGAGGTTGAAATTTGTGCTTACTATGGGGGGGAATTAAAAATGCACACACTGAAAATAAAACTTTCATTTAGAGAAATAAATAGGTCTATCATATTAGCAAGTGTATATTGTAACTATTGAAGAGACCTTTGCCAGATGGTGAGTTCTGCTGTTAATTTGCCATTATTCAATGGTTTTTAATTAGGTTTTTATTTTTGTGACAATGGAATTATAAAACTATAATCTCTAGAGGTATTAAGAAGTTCTTCTAAGAATTATGATAAGTTTAACTACTTTCAAGGAATATTTCAAGTTACACAAAACTATTCAGGTTAATATATTTGTGAGTTATGATGAATGAAAGATTTGCATAGTTGTTGTTGAGATCATTATTAGGTGACCTACATTGAGTTTGTCCTTTTGTTACACCTCTTTCATTATTGGACATATCATTGCTATTTATGTTGTGGAAGGATCATTCTTGAATGACATTGACCTAAAGTGAGGTGGGATGCCCATGGGTTGAAGAAGCTTATAAGTGTTGGGAATTAATAGGTTAGGTTGACAATCCTCTAATGATGTTAGGAGATTGATGAAGCCTCTTGTTAGGTTGTACAAAAAATAGCTAGTTACTTTAAAAAAAATAAAAGAGTGAATGTTGATTGATATTGAGTTTAGTTAAAGTTTGTATAATATGTAATTAGTCTTTGAAGGAGATTAATTAATTTTAGCTATTTCGTTTTGTAAAAAGTTGAAGGAAATTGTAGATGAAGGAAATTTTAGCTATCCCAGATTTCTTTAGCAGTATTGCAGCTGTGAACTTTGGCATGTTCATATCTGGTGATGGCACACATCAAATAATGCTTAGCTTTAAGATTGAGTTGATGCTTTGCCTTTTGATGTGTTGTCCGGTCTGCTCTAGCAACAACAGCTCCATTTTCATTTCTGGGTTCGGTACAAACAGTTTCTATGAGCTCCCAGATGTCTAGACTTTGTGCATCCAAAAATGCCATCATCCTATTCTTCCAGTAGTCATAATCAGAACCATCAAAGAGAGGAGGTCTGTTGATAGCTTGTCCTTCTGCATCCAGGGTTGTTGGATCGTACTCCCTCAGCACTTGTTAGATGCTCAGCCCTTTTGAGGTTGAGCTCTGATACCAACTGAAGTTGACACAGGCAAACACAAGAAGGGGGTTGAATTGTGTTTGTTAATAATTTTCGAAAACAACCTTTAAAACAATTTTTGCACTCAAGGAGATTAGGAACAGAAGGAAGCACGAGGACAAAAATCCTGTTTAAAAGACTTTAACAAAGGCAATATCGAAACTCCACAGTTAGTATAAGCAAATAAAACTGAAGAGTTTAAGGATAGAAGATTCACACGAGATTTTATCCTGGTTCACTCTCTTCCAACCAAAAGTTACGGCCAGTCCCTTCGACTTGAAGGATTTATCCACTATTTCTCCAAATAGATTACAACTGAGTATTCAACACCTCTCCAGACTACAAGTATTCCTTTCTTACCAAGTCTCTTCAGGCTCTAACTCTAACAAAGAGATTTAAGATCAGTTGAATATTACAACAATATTCATACTAAAGAATACAGACTCTTGCTCTTGAAAGAATATTAGAATGAGTAAATATTGATTGACAAAAGTTCAGCTAGCAAGGTTGTGCAGGCAAGAGCTATTACTTCAGTATCTGAGGTCTTCAATTTATCGTGACCTTCTTTTTCACTTGTGTTTCTTCAACGGCTACTTTGAATAATTTCGTTTAGAGATAGAATTTAATGTATGATATCCGTCTGCTTACGTGGCAAGATGGACGCGCTCATTATCAAGTCTTTGGACTTGCTGTACCTAACAAGTTATTTAGGTATTCATCTAGCAAATATCTATAGTCTTGTCCACTCAAGAAAATCAGTCTACTTAATTAAATAACTAAATAACTTTACCAAAGTATTTGAGCAGCCCGTCTATAAGGGTGGACACGTATTTTTCAATGAAAACTTATCCAAAGTTTATTTTGCTTATATTGAAGTATTCCTGCATAACTGAAAGCACATGTTAAATCTCAACTAACACTTTGTCAAGCAGATTTAATCCTTTTGTTGGCATCAAAACTTAGAGATTATTAAATCCAAAACCACTTTGGTTCCAACATAAACTAGGCTTAAGCATTTTCCAGATGGGTAGTGTTGTTGCTTCCTCATTTTATCAGTTTGTTAAATTGTGATTTAAATCTTTAATGTTTTATGCTCTTTTATGATCTCATAATTTTATTGTCGGAATGCAGAACATGTCCCTGTTTACCTGTTTCCAAGTGTATCAATTGTTTTATCTTTTGAACTTCAACTTCTCTCTTTTACCTATTTTCTAACCTGCATCTTTTGTCGTTAACCTTTCTGCCTTTTATTTTCTTAGGAGAAGGACCCTCCAAGCACACTGACATGTTGTCTGAAATTGAGAAGGGAATGAATGCTGAAATTTTTTAGTTTTCTGATTGTGTCATCCATGCAGCTTTGTTGAGATTATGGCACCAGTGTATTTTTATTTACCTGTATAAGAGACAGCTTCATCACCCACAAAGCTTTCTTGATGCACTGGCTTAGGAGTTGCAAGGCCAAAAAAAAAAAAGCACTTCAATATTCAGATTAGTTTGAAATTTGGACCATCCATAACTATTATAATTGCAATCATCTTGTGTGTTTCAAAGTTGATCTGGTGACCACTTCAATATTCAAATTAGTTTGAATTTTGACCATCCATAACTAGAGAAGCATATTATGTATATTTGTGATTTCAAGTGATCATGGGATAATGATAAGTTTTTCATGTTTAGGTAATCGAGATCTAATTTTCTAATTTTTTTCCCAATATCTCCACTTGAGCTTTCTTTTTTATTTCCGCATGAAAACGTTATGTATAATGATTCAAGCAGGGACTGGTGGCATTGTTCTAGCTTCATCATTTTATAATTAACCAAATAGGGATGCTGAATTTGGCCCATCGGCATGCAAATATGTAGTTACATCCTCTATATTATTTATTTTTGGCATCTGTATGGTTTATAGTTGCATGATTTCATAAGTATTGGAGGTACATTAAGGAGGCATGGACAAGAACGCAAGCATCTCACACATCAACTATTTGTTATTCTGTCTTTAACAATTGGCTCTATAACTTGATATATGGTCGTGTATTATTCTTAGTGTGCCATGTGTTATGAGTCAGATTAGCTATTTGTATATCTGGATTTTCTTTTATATATTAAATTATTATTTTTTGACAATGTATCAATTTCTCTTGGATAATGAATTTGTTGTCTTTATGATGACGTTATGAGTTTTGGGATGTTTACCAGAGTGAATTATTTGCTCAATGACTTCTACAAATTATGTTTCCAAGTCATAATTCAGTAGAGAAAAAAATTGTCCCCACTTCTATTCTTGGTTTAGTGGAAGCCTTCATCGTGTATGAATTGACACTTTAGTATTTTGCCAACTCTACCAGATAATTTGTTGAGGTTTGGAATCTTATAAATTTTATTGTTATTTAATGTCAAAACGAAATTGTCTAGCAGAACTTTCGTTTTTTATTCATTGCAATAAGGTCCTCTTTTTTATAAAATATGAAAAATGATTTTTTGTAATCCGTAATAAACGTGCTTATTGTGTCTCCCTTATAAAATACAATTTTCTATCTTCATTATCTTATTATGTCAAATAACAATCCTCTTTTTATCAACTATTAACAAGAAATGATTTAATGAAAAATTTACCCGTGCATTGCACGGATATATTACACTAGTATTCCTATTAATGTGGACGACGAGATTTCAGAAGAAAAGACGCGAAGGCGTAAGAAGCATTTTTTATTGTCGCACACTGGTTCCCGGCCCCGCCGTAAACCTTGAATATTATCAGCTGGAACTGTCAAGGTTTGGGTAACCTGCGTGTAGTTCCCGTCTACAAATACCCCATTCGGTGTTATTGGCCAGACGTATTTTATCGTTTTTTCTTTTTATTTTAATTTACGCAAATAAAGTTGAGAACAATTGGCTATGCATTGAGCCTTTCTTATAGGTAGTTCGAAACATCGACTTGGCCACGCCTTACTTGATGAGGGAGAATATTTCTTCAAAGCTAAATTTTATAATTACTCTCCCACACTCCCGGTGCAAAACGAGGAAATCTTAAGTCTCCTTCAAGAGGACCAAGCTAATTATAAGGTTGTTATTTCAAATTGTAGGAATCTTTTGTCATCATATGTTAACAACTCTTCGATAGAGTTCGATAGGAAAAAATCCATGTAGTTGCTTACTCTTTGTTAGGGGGTGACCACGTATATTACTATTTTTCAAATTTGTGATGATGTTATCCGATGTTTTATGTTCCCATTATTAATGAAATTGCTTATTTATTTATTTTTTTGTAAAAAAAGAGAAAAAATTAAGTAGGAGAAGGAGTGTAGGACTCATCAAATTCTAAAATGAAGATAGAATCTCTCCCTTAATGCATAGAAAATTGAAGAAGAGGGTATTTTGTGGAAAATTACTCCCGCGACCTCTCACACTCTGACTTATCAGTAATTCTTGCTTTTCACCGGCAGTTAATTCGTGCTAACTGAAGCGGCGGGTATGCGTTTCAGCTGTCATCTATTCTGTGGTGGCGATGCCATTCTCTGATTTTCCTATTAGTACATTGCCACGTGGCATGTCACAAATCTTGCTTACGGTAATTCACAATCGCATGAATTGGGCTCTTCAAGATTTAAGCCCGCTCGCTCGTGAGGCATGGGAGAATACACGTGTCCATTGGGGCCCACACGTACTTGCTAGATATTTTGGGTTTTTTTTACCAAATTGGGTTCCTTTTAGAAACTATTTACCAGTTTAGGGTTATTCTGAAACTATCTACCAACGGGGGATCGTTTTGAATATTTTATTATTTTTCGGTCTGACGAGTCAAAGACGCCACAAGGCATCACTGCAATTGGCGCATACACTTTTATTAAAAAAAAAAAAATCAAAAGGGGAGGCGCCAAAGGCAGTGGCGCCTCCTCCCCCCTAGCTAGCTACAAGAGTGATCAGTAGCCTCATCAGAAGAAGACTTTATTATTATTATTTTTTTAAAAATTTGATTTTTTTAAAAAAATAAAAATTTATTTCTAAAAAAACCCATTCACCATATAATGAACTGAATGCACCAGATATTTGTACCCGATTCACCAGATATTTACACATACTTAACCAAAAAAATTTATTTCTCAAAAAAAATCCATTCACCAGATATCTAAATTGGTAAATAGTTTCTAAAAGAAACCCAGTTTGGTCAAAAAGCCGAAAAAGAAAGATAGCAGAACGAACGTGTAGAAAAAGAAAAAGAAAAAGAAAAGGGGAGGTGAACATGCACTTGTTTTTCTTGTTGGCAAACTAATGAGTTGACCATGTCTAATCCTCTGATCCTAATAAATGAATCACTTCCTGATCAAGCAACCAACAAACAAAATAAATAAAATAATAGAAAATAATAAAATAACCAATAAAACAGACAAAATAATAAAATAATTGAAATAAAAAAAATCCAAAATATTTGTGAGGCCTCCACTAACTTTGTCTTTCTGTAAGTACTCTACCACTATCTTGATGAATGAGTATTTCTACATGTGGGCAAGAGTCACATACATAGGTTTGCTTATAACCATTTTGCCATTCATCTCCAAGAGCTACCACACAATAAAGGGAAAAGAAATCATTTTTAAAGTAAAAAACCACTGACTATTTTCAACATGAAATACCACCTACTTACAACTCGAATGCCTCATCGAAGTTGAGAATGCAACAAATCCCGATCATCAACTTATGCCATTGGGGTCTCTCATAACCTTTCAAGTAAAAATATATAATCTAGAATGACCTCTTGATGAATAATTAATTAAATATAATTTTGTAATTAATATTATAAACAAATTTTTAAATTTTATGTCGTTTATTATATTATAATTTCAAGATGTCACTCTCATCATATTATATATAATACAAGAGAAACCGCGGTGTCTCCATAATCAGGTCAGGTATGTGCAAATATCTGGTGAATTCAGTTCATTATCTGGTGAATGAGTTTTTTTAGAAATAAAATTTTTATTTTTTTGAAAAAGTCAAATAAATTTTTTTGGTTAAGTATGTGTAAATATCTGGTGAATCGGGTACAAATATCTGGTGAATTCAGTTCATTATCTGGTGAATGGGTTTTTTAGAAATAAAATTTTTATTTTTTTAAAAAAGTCAAATAAATTTTTTTGGTTAAGTATGTGTAAATATTTGGTGAATTCAGTTCATTATCTGGTGAATGAGTTTTTTTGAGAAATAAATTTTTTTGGTTAAGTATGTGTAAATATCTGGTGAATGAGTTTTTATAGAAATAAAATTTTTATTTTTTAAAAAAAATCAAAAAAAAAAGTCTTTGCTTTGATGGCGCTGATCTTATTCTACAGTAGCTAGCAGGGGTAGGGGGCAGAGGCGCCACTGCCTTTGGCGCCTCCCCTTTTGATTTTTTTTTTTTATAAAAGTGTAGGCGCCAACTGCAGTGGCGCCTTCAAAGGCGCCGTCTGCAGTGACGCCTTTCACTCGTCAGACCGAAAAATAATAAAATATTCAAAATGATCCCTCATTGGTAAATAGTTTCAGAATAACCCTAAACTGATAAATAGTTTCTAAAAGGAACCCAGTTTGATCAAAAAACCAATATTTTGGTTCTCTATTCGTGATGATCGCAATAGATGAAAAAATGTGATACACGTTTTAACGGACGTGTTACTTCCTTGCTCCATAAAAATTTGTGTGCTTAAAATTTGGTAACAACATTTCGGCTTTTTTTTTTTTATCTCAACAGTGCAATTTCTTTTTAAAAATTATCAAAATGATATAAATTGAAAAGATTTTATTAGATTGAGATAAGTTATATTTAGTATATACAGCTTTAAAGTTGTACAAGTCGTATACAACTTTATTTTTTAGTTTTTATTATAAATTAATAGAAGTTGTATTTGATATGTAACACTTTTTTAAAACTTAAAAAATAAAAATCCTATATACCAAGTATGACTTTATTATTTATAATAAAGCAAAATAGTGAAGTGATGTATAATATATATGATTTTGAAATCGTATATGCTACATACGAATTACTTCAATCAGCTAAAATCTTTTCAACTTACATAATTTTGATAATTTCCAAAGGAAATTACACTTCCCAGATCAAAAAGCCCAAAATTTAGGATACGAGTTATTATATGAATAATAGAAAGATGTTAGCTTCTCAAGTGAGGAAATATGTAAAATAAAAGAAAAAAATATGTCGGTTATTGATTAGATTTTGTGAGTGAAAATTTGAATAAACTCTATTAACTTATTAACTAATTGAAGGTAAATATATCTTTAATTTCTCACTTTACATATTTGTTTCCTTTATTTTTTAATGAATACCGAGAGTGATAAGTTGATCATATAGTTTGGGACGTTGGACATGCTACGAGTTATAAATCGTAAGGTTGGAATCTCATCCGAACAAAGCTAACTTGCATACCAAAAAGAAGAAAATTGTTATTGAATGCTGGTGAACATTCTCGTCAAGAGTTTTATTATTTTAAATATATATTTTTAACTTCATTCGGATCCCGAAACCTAAATCTCTTATTCTCTTTTTCTGGGCTGTTGCATCTTCACACGACTTCAACCAGTGCCGTACATATGCTTATCTCAATTCTGAAGGTTAGGTCCATTTCATGTTCATTTCCCTTTTTTTTTCCCCTTCATTCTTTTAAATTTTCTGCTTCAATCACGAACATGTTTAGGGTTAAGTTATTGTTTGTTTTTCTTTTTTGTTGCTAACAATCATAGAGTGAATGTGTAGTTGAGTTATTGAGATTTTATTAGTCTAGGCTAGAATTGTCGTTTAACATATGAAATTTTTGAAGATCATATTTTAAGGGGTCTAATTGGGTTATTGCTGAGTGCTGTTAGTTCTTGCATTGACAGAGGCGATGATAGATGGTTTTCTGTCTAACTGTCTTGAAATTTTCATCGTGCTCTCTGGTTTGTCTTTGAATTTTTTTTTATTTTCAGCAATTTTCCTCCATTCTCATTTTCTGAAATTTTAATTTTATCTCGTTATTTACTTTCTAAACAGCAATTATTTGTGGTTAGCTTAGCTGATCAATAATCATGTCATGGCCATTATTATTTTTCCCTTATGTATTTACAAATCAGCTGCTGATTTATGTTGTGTGTTTAATCTCATTCATCCAGGTTCTTTTGTTTAAGAAAAAGAAAAACTTTTGAGCAATTACTGAAAGGGGTATTGTTCTTTCTTTGTTTTCCAGAATTTCCACACTCTAGCTAAAATCATCTGCTGAGATTTTGATTATACTTCTGAAAGTCTGAGAATTGCTGCACATATATACTCTTCAGTTGCTGACAGAAACACCACTGGGAATGCCGAAAGATGTGCTCTGTCTTTGAGATCCATAATGTTATGCCCTTGCTATTACTGCCCTGCTTAATGCTTGACAAGAGCGGATCACAATTCTCTAGGTCATTTATTCATTATTACTTGATGCACAATTGGCACACAAGTTTTTCTAGAGTGCCTGTTATGTTAGTGCATGATCTATGCGAAGACGGTTGAATGACGTTAGGCAATCTATATGACTATATATATACTCTTTATAATTGCGAATGATATAGAATTGTAACTGGTTGAGGAAGTAGTGTATTTACTTATCCCATTTTAAGGTCCCATATGGAGGGTAAATCGAACGTCTTATTGGAAAGATATGAGTTAGGAAGATTACTCGGCCAAGGCACCTTTGCAAAGGTTCACTATGGCCGGAGTGCAATAACGAACCAGAGTGTGGCTATTAAAGTGATTGACAAGGATAAGGTTATCAGAACAGGGCAAGATGATCGTATCAAACAGGAAATATCTGTTATGAGACTGGTTAAACATCCAAATATTATACAGCTTTTTGAGGTCATGGCGACCAAGAGTAAGATTTATTTTGTTATGGAATATGCTAAAGGCGGTGAGCTCTTCAAAAAGGTGGCCAAAGGAAAGCTTGAAGAAGATGTTGCACACAAATATTTTAAGCAACTAATCAATGCTGTGGATTTTTGTCACAGTAGAGGTGTATACCATAGAGATATAAAGCCAGAGAACCTTTTGTTGGATGAAAATGAGAACCTAAAGGTCTCGGATTTTGGATTAAGTGCCTTGGTTGAATCCAAACGCCAGGATGGCTTACTGCATACAGCTTGTGGAACACCAGCCTATGTTGCTCCTGAAGTCATCCAACGGAAGGGTTATGATGGTGCGAAAGCTGATATTTGGTCTTGTGGAGTAGTTCTGTTCGTCTTATTGGCAGGATATCTCCCTTTTCAACACTCAAATTTGATAGAGATGTATAGGAAGATAGGCAAAGCAGAGTTTAAATGTCCTGATTGGTTCCCTCGTGAAGCCCGGAGGCTGTTGCGCAAGATGTTGGATCCAAATACTGACACTAGGATTTCCATAGCCATGATTAAGGAGAGTTCTTGGTTTAAGAAAGGGCTAAATGCTAGACAGAAAAAACTTGAAGGGAAAAACAAGACTGTCTGCCCTGCTGTTACTAATCCTTCTGATCAATGTGATGGTCTAGCTGCAGAAGCAAGACAAGAGTTAGTTGTTCCCACAAGTATAAATGCCTTTGATATCATCTCCCTTTCGCCTGGTTTTAATCTTTGCGGATTATTTGAAGACAAGTTTCAGAAAAGGGAAGCAAGGTTTACTTCAAGACAACCTGCACCAGTCATCATCTCCAAGCTGGAAGAAGTTGCTAAGCGGTTGAAGCTGAAAATAAATAAAAGGGCTGCAGGTTTGTTGAAATTGGAGGGTCTCGAGGAAGGTAAGAAGGGGATTTTATCCATTGATGCAGAGATCTTCGAGGTTACTCCAAATTTCCATTTGGTGGAGATGAAAAAATCCAATGGAGATACATTGGAATATCAGAAAATGTTGAAAGAGGATATAAGGCCTGCTCTTCAGGATATTGTTTGGGTTTGGCAAGGTGACCATTCACAACAGTCAGAGCAACAGCAACAGATACATAGCCAGCAGCAAGAACAACCATAGTCATAATTGAATCTCACTTTCTGATCCGACCCCGTGCTTAGTGTTTGTGCATTTCATGGGATACCCATTTTTCTTAGTAATGTTTTTTCTGCATATCTTTCTCGTGTTTCACGGTGCCATGACTTATTGTAATATATCGTGTCTCAAATTCTGTTTGCAGATGTATAGTTTGAATTTTGATCCAAGTTTAGGAAGTTATATTTGAAGTACATTTCTCAGTTTTGCTGTATGATATGAGTCTTATTTAACTTTTGTCAAGTTTTGATTTAATGAATAAAATTAATGAGTTACAAATATAATAAAGCAATCCATGCTACTTTATTTAACAACTCATTCTTGACAAATTCCTTTATTATGTTTTTAATATCTTGATAGTAGGTTTCTTATCTAATTATCATTATTTTGGAGAACAAAGGCAAAGCTAGAAGAATGGTTATCATAAGATGCGCTCTACCCAGAAAATCTTGTTCATAGAATTTGATGTGATAGTGATTAAATACTGTCATGTATGATATATCGTTTCCAAAGCTGGAGTAGATCCTGTACAACCCGGAAACCTATGACAGCTTTTACTATGTAAATAAATGGATATCAGTTCCAACTTCCAACTGCTAAAAAACGTAAAAAAGGACCCGGACATGTAGAATAACTGAATAAGAATGGGCCTAATTTCTTCTACATGCTAAAGATTGATAAAAAAATTACCTATCATCAGAACATTTTCATTAGTTTCATGAGGAACGTTCCACACCATATCTCATATAGCTTTACTTCCTATATATTATTAATTTATTACTGTGAATATCAAAGAATGGTTCGTTTTCCAGCTGTAGAACTCACATGTACGCTGGTTAATATTGTTTGGCATAGATTTCATCCCCCAATGACTTTTTTCTTTTTTTGTTTGAATGATTTTCATGGAAGGATTGCTTCAAAAGACAAGCTTAGAAGATTTGGGGTTAATGTTGATAATAGATGTGTTTTGTATATGAAATGGATGAAACATAGGCTGAGTTGTTCCTTTAAGTGTAATGTACTAAGAATTGTCAATTGTGTGAAATTAAATATCTGTTAGTCTGATACCTTCTTCGGAGTTAAATCATTGACAGAGGATTTTTGAGAGAGCTAAAGGATAAAATGCTACTTTATTTCGAATGAGGTGTGCAGCTCTTTGTGCATGCTTGTGTTTTATTTAGCAAGCTTGAAATTATGTTATTTTTAGACAAAGAAGAATCTTAGTTGAAATTTGTTGCTTCAACATTGTTCAGACGATCAAACTTTGGTGGTTGCATCTTGATATAAAGAAAAACATATATATATTCAAAAAAGATACAGCAATCAACAAGCATATCGGTAGTAGACAAATGCTAATCAGTGTGACTTTAGTTAATGAATCAAAGATACAAAAATTTATTTCAAAAAGTGATGTATTCAATACATTGAAAATTCAAAAATTATATTTTCTAATAAAAACTTTTTATCTTAATTTTAATTTGGCTTAATTACAGTTTTGGTCTTCCTACTATTGGCCATATGTGATTTTGGTCCCTAAAGTTTTTTTCGTGCATATTTGGTCTCCCTATTCTTTCAATATTGCAAATTTGGTCATTCTGTCCTACTGTTTGCCACTTTTTTCAATGATCAACAAAGAGGAACCACTCCTCTAAGTACACACAGCATCTAGTTGAGGTTCTCCCTCCTTCGCATCTCCAATTCAGTATCATTCAGCGATTTCTCTCTTCTATTTATTTGTTTTGTCCCTCCTTTCCGAGACCTTTTATTGTCCCACCATATGATCATTTACCGAAAAAGCTCAAAAGGAGGTTCTCTTAGCTTAGAGCAGTGGTTTTGTATGCTTAGAGGAGTGGTTCTTCCATGTTGATCATTAAAAAATTGAAAGAATGATCAGTTTTGCAAAATTTAAAAAAAAGGGGTACAAAATGTGCACAAAAAAAAACTTTGGTACCAAAATCGCACATGACCAATAATAGAAGACCAAAAATGTAATTAAGTCTTTTAATTTCTTAAACAGTATGTAAGAGCACAAGTTAGTAAGAACTTCGAAAATGATATTGGTGGTGACATTCTACAAATGGTATTTTATGAGAATTTCTAGGATATGGTGACTTATTGATGCTGGCAAATTATATACAAAACTAGAGTGAGAAGAGATTATTTGAACACTTGTTTTTGAGCTGCTATGCTTATTTTATCTTAAATGTTGCCTAATATGCACGTTACTTTATACAATAAGAGATTACTCCGGAAGTATTCAATTAATTCTTAGAGCATCTTTCGAGGTGGAGTTGCTTAATTCTTTTTTTGTGTCATGTCATGCTAACTTGTCGTTTTTTATTTAATATTATTTTAAACAATTCTACATTTCAATGGTTCAATTCTTAAAAATTCACCAAACTAGAATGTGACCCCTACTTTGTGTGGTTGGATTTTTGTTTTAATATTTTAGTGTTCAATTTTAAATAAATTAACACTTAATTTTCTAATAATAGACAATATTATTTGTGTCAAATAGCAAAATGTAGTAGCTGAATTACATGTGAAATGTTATTCAATGATGCCCAAATTTGATGCTATTTCTGGTGCTTTTGATGATCTACATCAATGTCATCTGCATGAACATCTCCTTTCAATAAATATTTTTCAAGTGAACTTATTGTATAGTACTCGAAGTCGGTTCTGTAGCTTTCTCCTGAACATCTTAAGCCTCAGCTTTTGGATGCATTTGATTTTCTATATTGACATCACATACATTAGTATGTCCTTCCAATGAATCATTTACAAGCATGCTTCCATTATTGTTAGAAATGAACCCTATAGATTTCTTCTGTAAATCTTTCAGCTGTTGGAACTTGGAATCACATGAAGAACCTCTGTCACATTATCTGCATTATTATCATATTGCAACAATGCAATGTAACTTTTCCATGTTCAATTGATGAAGAATCATGGGGCACTACTGTAGGTTGCTTCTGAACATCTTCTGCTTCAGCTGTTAGATGTATTCATAAGTGGCAAAATGATCCATTTGTCCACCATCCATCCATGAGAAAATCCATCCAATCCATCCAATCCATCCATTTATAAAAAAATAATATAAATGGATTGGATGGATTGGATGGTTTTTTTAGTGGATGGTTTATAATCCATCCAATATTTTTTAAAATCCATTGGACCAACAATAAAAAAATGTAATGGATCAACTTTTATCCATTCCAAAACCAATTTATTTTTTTCATATTATTTTTCACCAAATAAAAAAAACCTCCATATTTGTAACAAGAAAAAAAAACACTTCATCTAATTTTCTCTTCCGTTCCCTATTATTTTTTCTTCACTATTTTTTATTTTATTTATCTACTTTTTTTTCTTTTTTTGTTACATTAAGTATTAACTAATTAATTGTTCTCAAGCACCAGTTGTAGTCCACGTTATCACGTACGTTTTCTTTTTTCGTTGCCTTTTTTGCTGAGAAACTTAAAAAAAAGTATTAACTAATTGAAAGCATGGAAAGCCGTAACAAGTTTCGTAATACAATATCATGGAACGTTGTGGCAAAACAACATCTGTAGATGCACATAATCAATAACTCCCATATAATAATAGAAAAATGACCGTGATACAAAATGATCATGAGATAGAGTGTAGAGAGAGAGTAGGAAAAAAGGGAGAGAGAGAAAGGGTAGAGAGAGGAAGAAAGAGGAGAGCGAGAGTGAGATAGAAATAATATTTTAACTTTTTTTACAAATTATTTTATTTTTAAAAATATTTTATGGATTGATAAAAGAGATATAAAATTATTTAATTTCTTAAAATAAATTTTAGTGGATGGATTGGATATCCATCCATGAAAAATTGTTAATGGATTGATCGGATGGATTTTATTTAATTGATCACGGATGGATTAGATTTTTTTTAATGAATTTTTAATGGATTATAATGGATTGTTTTTAATCCATCCATTAAGATCCGAATACAAATTTATCCGATCCATCCATTTGCCACCCTTAGATGTATTTGACTTTCCATACTCACATTGCTTGCATGAGTATCTCCTTCCAACGAATGCATGCTTGTTGTATTTTTAGATGCAAACCATGTAGCTTTCTCTTGAACATCTTTGCACTCAGCTGTTGAAACCAATTAATTTTTTCCTTTTACATCATTTGCATGACTATTTTCTTGCCAAGTTTTCATGTATCTTTTATAAGTTTAGTTGTTGTATCATTGGAAGCCTTTGAGGATTTTTCAGTAACATTTTTGGCTATAGATGTAAGTATAGGTTGATTTTCTTCCGTGACACTGTCTGCATCAACATCTAGTGATATCCAGTTTGCAACTTCACGTGTATCTTGTAAGAGAGTCTTCTTCTAGGCTTCACTTATGTTATCTTCCTTTCCAAAATGGAAAATGAAATTTAAAAATAGGGAAAAAAAAATGGAAAAATAGGATTCTACTTCCAAGTCTATAAAAACAAATTCACATCTATTTCAGAAATTAATTATGCTACAATACTTCAAAGTCTATAAAAAATATTAAAAAGAACAATTCCACATATACTTCAAAATATATTCTGCAATCATAACTTGAGTTAACATTTGAGAAACAATATGAGGGAAATAAATAAACTTATAATCAATTTGACATTTAGTTGGTTTAGTTTCAAGTCCCTGTTTTCAATTATTTTTTGGGAGATTGTGACCCTCATGATCTAATAATCCTTCAAAACAGAATTACCTCATTACTAAGCTCGATTTAATTGGACTGGGATTAGTGATAAAAGGTTTTAGATTTTAGCTTCGGATTGGGATAAATAGTAAGGTACCATCCAGATCAAATACCTTGCTTCTGCTATTGATATTAATGTGGTAGTTGGCTCATCAATCTATTAGTCAGTTAGGCTATGCATACAGTTTCTTGTCAACTATGTGATATCTGAAAAGTTGTTAAGTCTGTTAGGTAGTTAGTTCTATTTTTCTGTTATGTAACTACCTTGAGAGAGACTTGTGTGTACAGATATATAAGTCATTGTTGAGAGAAACTTGAGGGGGAGAGAGAGATACGAAGTGTAATATACACTGCAAACCAGAGAGAGGGAGTGACTCATTGAGATCAAGAAAGGAGAGCAAGTGAGGATTGAGAAGATAGTTAGTTTTCAACCCTGAAAGTCTTGTAACCAGTTTCCTTTTTGATCTAGTGGATAGAAAGTCTTGCCTCAGTGTGGATGTAGGAGAAACTTGCTCTGAACCACGATAACATACTATTGTTAATCTTCTTTTTCGTATACTTCTGCATAATCTCGTTTCTTGCATTCTGCATTCTGCATTCTGCACAATATCGTTTTCACCATTTCTGTCAAGAAGCTTTTTTGTCGGAAGAAGCATTTCTGTCAAAGCAGCAATTGTGTGTTCTTGACGTAACAACTGGTTGCGATTTCTGTCAAGAAGCGATTTCTGTCAAGAAGCGTTTTCTGTCAAGAAGCGATTTCTGTCGACAAAGCAATTTCTGTCGACACAGCAGCAATTCTGCGTTCTTGTCACAACAACTGGTATCTAGAGCTTCGTTGAATCGGGGCTGCTTCCACGATGGGCACTGCAAAGTTCGATTTGGAGAAGTTCAATGGGGAGAATGACTTCAGCTTGTGGAGGATCAAGATGAAGGCTCTTCTTGTCCATCAAGGACTCGAGGAAGCCTTGGGAGGAATCAACAGACTTCCTGAAACACTTTCAGAAAAAGAAAAGAAAGATTTGATCAACAAGGCTCATAGCTTGATCATTCTTTCTTTGGGTGATGAAGTTCTTCGCGAGATAGCAGATGAGTCCACTGCTGCAGGTGTTTGGCTCAAGCTTGAAAGCTTATACATGACTAAATCATTGACGAACAAACTCTATTTGAAGAAGAAACTCCATCAGCTGAAAATGGAGGAAGGATCATCAATCAAAGAACATGTCTCTCAATTCACCAAGGCAGTTCTTGATTTAAAGAATCTTGATGTAAAGATTGATGATGAAGACCAAGCTGTGATGTTGCTGTGCTCCCTTCCTCCCTCCTATGAGAACTTGGTTGACACAATGATGTTTGGTAAAGAAAGCCTCACCTTAGAAGAAGTGAAAGCCACTCTCAATTCTCGAGAAATGAAGAAGAGAATTACTTATGATAAAGGTGAAGGTGGAGATGCAGAAGGGCTGTTTGTCAGAGGCAGAACTGATAACAGAGAAACAAAGAGCAAGAATAGGAGGAACCGATCCAAATCCAAAGGCAAGAAAGAGTGTTACTACTGCCATAAGGAGGGACATTTCAGAAAGAACTGTCCTGAGAGGAAAAGGAAGAGTAGTGGCAAGCAAAACTCAAATGATATGGCTGTGGTAGCAGATGGTTATGAGAGCTCGGATGTGTTGGCAGTATCTAAAGATTCTTGCAGTGAGGAGTGGATTCTTGACTCAGGGTGTTCATTCCACATGACCCCTAATCAAGAATGGTTTGAATCCTACAAAAGGGTCGATGCAGGAAAGGTGCTAATGGGGAACAATGTTGCTTGCAAAGTAGCTGGAATTGGCAATGTCAGGATCAAATTCAGCGATGGATCAGCAAAATTGTTCACAGATGTTAGACATGTACCCGAGCTGAAGAGAAATCTCCTTTCCCTTGGCATGCTGGATCAAGCAGGGTGTACATTTAAAGGAGAAGGTGGTGTTCTGAAGATATGCAAAGGCTCAATGGTCATGATGAAGGGAACTAGAAAGAATGGCTTGTACAGATTGCAAGGTGCAACTATATCAAATCCTTCTAGTTTGATTTCTGCATCAAAATTGAATTCCACACAGCTATGGCACCTCAGACTAGCTCATGTCAGCGAAAGAGGCTTGGAAGAATTGTACAAGCAGGGTCTAATAGGAAATGGAGACTTTGAAAGGTTAGAATTCTGTGAACACTGTCTTTATGGCAAACAGAAAAGAGTTAAGTTTTTTTCTGCCATACACACAACTAAAGCCTCGGTTGATTATGTGCATTCTGATATATGGGGGGCAGCAAGGGTTCCCTCATTAGGTGGTGCTAGATATTTCATAACATTCATAGATGATTGGTCAAGAAAAGTGTGGGTGTATTTGTTGAAACACAAGAATCAAGCATTTAAGTGTTTTAAACAATGGAAAGCACTTGTTGAGAATCAAACGGGAAGGAAGGTTAAGGTACTTAGAACTGACAATGGACTTGAATATCTAAGTGAAGAGTTCATTGAGTTTTGTAAGGATAATGGGATAACTAGGCACAAAACAGTAAGACTAACTCCTCAACAAAATGGTATTGCTGAGAGAATGAATAGGATCACTTTGGAGAGGGTTAGGTGCATGTTGTCCAATGCCAACCTAAGCAAGGTGTTTTAGGGAGAGGCGGTTCACACTGCATGCTACCTAATCAATAGGTCTCCTTCAGCTGCTATTGATTTCAAGACACCAGAGGAGTTGTGGACAGGAAGAGCACCAACCTATGACAACCTGAGAATATTTGGATGTACAGCCTATATCCATGTAAATGAAGGGAAATTGGAGCCTAGATCAAAGAAGGGAATCTTCTTGGGATATCCTGATGGTGTAAAGGGTTACAAGGTGTGGTTAACCAAACCAGGTGGAGGAAAGACTGTTATCAGCAGAGATGTTGTCTTCAAGGAAGAATGCATGCTTGAGGATGCAGGCCAGAAAGCTGAGATGTCTAAGGAACCAGATGAACCCGACAACAAGGTTCAATTGGAGGTGGAGCATGGTACTGTAGATACAACAGATGACAGTACTCAGTCACCTACTAAAACTGATGAACAACATGCAGCAGCAGAATCATCCTATAATCTGGTCAGAGACAGGGCTAGAAGGCAGATCAAACCACCTCAAAAGCTCGGCTATGCAGACCTTATTGCTTATGCACTGAGTGTAGAAATTGAGGATCGGGTAATTGATCCTATTAACTACAAGGAGGCAATGGAAAGTTCAGATAAAGAGCACTGGAAAACTGCCATGACTGATGAGATAAACTCCCTTATGAAAAACAACACCTGGGAACTTGTGGAAAAACCTGCAAATCACAAAATTGTAGGTTGCAAATGGATTTTTAAGAAAAAACCAGAAATTCCAGGGGTTGAAGGAAGTAGATACAAGGCTAGACTCGTTGCAAAAGGCTTCACACAAAGGGAAGGAATTGATTACAATGAGATTTTTTTCCCCGGTTGTGAAACACACAAGCATTAGAGTCATTCTTGCTCTAGTTGTTGTCTACAACTTGGAACTTGAGCAAATGGATGTGAAGACAGCCTTCTTACATGGTCAGCTGGATGAAAGGATATACATGAAACAACCTGAAGGGTATGAAGTAGAAGGAAATGAACAAATGGTATGCTTGCTGAAAAAGTCCTTGTATGGACTGAAACAGTCACCAAGACAATGGTACAAAAGATTTGACACTTTTGTAGTAACAAATGGCTACAACAGAAGTTCTTTCGATTGTTGTGTCTACTTCAAGAAAGCCAGCTCAGGTCCCTACATATATCTCCTACTCTATGTTGATGACATGCTCATTGCAAGTAAAGATCTAGAGGCAATCACCAAGCTCAAGGGCCTGCTAAGTTCAGAATTTGAGATGAAGGACTTAGGAGCTGCAAGAAAGATCTTAGGGATGGAAATCCTGAGAAAGAGAGATGAAAGACTTCTTTTCTTGCATCAGTCAGGGTATGCTGAAAAGGTGCTTAGAAGGTTCAATATGCAAGATGCCAAGGCAGTTTCAACTCCCATAGCTGGTCATTTCAAGCTATCAGTTGAACAATCTCCCAAAACAGATGAAGACCAGCAGTACATGGATAGCATCCCTTACTCCAATGCCATAGGGAGTTTGATGTATGCTATGGTATGTTCAAGGCCTGATCCTGCCTATGCTGCCAGCATGGTCAGCAGATTCATGGGGAACCCAGGGAAGGAGCATTGGCAGGCAGTCAAGTGGACTCTTAGATACTTGAAAGGGACAAAATCTGTTGGATTGATATTTGGTAAATCAAAATCAGAAAACAGCAATGCATTAGGATATGTGGATGCTGATTTTGCAGGGGGCATTAACAGAAGAAGGTCTCTAACAGGATATCTGTTCACTCTCTATGGAAATGTGGTAAGTTGGAAGGCAAATTTGCAATCAATAGTTGCCTTATCTACCACTGAATCTGAGTATATTGCTTTGACTGAAGCCATAAAGGAAGCAATATGGCTCAAAGGCTTTGTAAATGAACTGGAAGGGAGGAAAATTCCTATGACAGTATGGTGTGATAGCCAAAGTGCTATCCATCTCTCAAAGAACCAAATGTTCCATGAGAAGACAAAGCATATTGACATCAGAATGCACTACATTCGTGACATCATTGCAAATGGCATAGATGAAGTGAAAAAGGTTGCTACTGAAGACAATATGGCTGATATGTTAACCAAGGTGGTTCCAAGGGCCAAATTCCAGCACTGCATGAATTTGGCAAGTATTGGAACCTGTGATAAATGAGTCTCTTTAAGGAGACTGGATGCATACCTAGCTGGTACTTGAATTGAAGATCCAAGGTGGAGAATTGTGGCAGTTGGCTCATCAATCTATTAGTCAGTTAGGCTATGCATAGAGTTTCTTGTCAACTATGTGATATCTGAAAAGTAGTTAAGTCTGTTAGGTAGTTAGTTCTATTTTTCTGTTATGTAACTACCTTGAGAGAGACTTATGTGTACATATATATAAGTCATTGTTGAGAGAAACTTGAGGGGGAGAGAGAGAGATACGAAGTGTAATATACACTGCAAACCAGAGAGAGGGAGTGATTCATTGAGATCAAGAAAGGAGAGCAAGTGAGGATTGAGAAGATAGTTAGTTTTCAACCCTGAAAGTCTTGTAACCAGTTTCCTTTTTGATCTAGTGGATAGAAAGTCTTGCCTCAGTGTGGATGCAGGAGCAACTTGCTCTGAACCACGATAACATACTGTTGTTAATCTTCTTTTTCGTATACTTCTGCATAATCTCGTTTCTTGCATTCTGCACAATATCGTTTTCACCATTTCTGTCAAGAAGCTTTTCTGTCGGAAGAGGCATTTCTGTCAAAGCAGCAATTGTGTGTTCTTGGCGTAACAACTGGTTGCGATTTCTGTCAAGAAGCGTTTTCTGTCAAGAAGCGATTTCTGTCGACAAAGCAATTTCTGTCGACACAGCAGCAATTCTGCGTTCTCACTACAAAAAAACAATTGTTTAGCGACCGTAATTTTCGGTCGCTAAACAGTGTAAATCGGTCGCTATTTATTTTAGCGACCGAATCAGCGACCGATTTATGGTGGTGGCTGAATACCTGGTCGCTAAAGTTTTAGCGACCGAATTACTATTCCGGTCGCTAATTAGCGACCGTAATTTCCGTCGCTAAATAATAATAAACGGTCGCTATTAGGTTGGTCGCATTTTTGGGGTTACCATTTCTAGCGACCGATAATCGGTTGCTAATTCGGTCGCTAATTTTGGTTATTGTTAACCTATATTAGCGACGGATTTTCGGTCGCTATACCTCGTCTGTAAATGTTAAATAAAGTTTAGCAACCGAATTATTGGTTTCCAATTCGGTCGCTAAATTGGTTATTATTTTAAAAAAAAATTAAATTTTTAAAATATTTTTTTTTTCTGGTTTTCTTTAAACGTTAGCAAACTAACTAATAAAACACACCAAATTACTTATGAAATATACAATCATAAGAAAGAATAAATATATATAAAAAGAATAATCCAAAATGTCGTACAAGAATCGTTTAAAGTCAAAAATATGGAGAAAAAAAATCAGTCACGATGAGGGGGAGATGGAGGAATCCAATCATCCTCAGCGTCCGTACCACCGCCGTCTGCTAGCTGATCGTCCTCTGGAGTAGCAGCATCAGTAGCTGGCGGAGGAACTGGAGGAGCGGCAGCAGGCGGCACAACCGTCAGAGCATCATCCTGAGCAACTGGAGTCTGGATCCTCATCTCTGCTCCAACACCACCGCAGATGTCCGCCTGCTCGATGCTCGCTTTGCATCAGCTTTGCGTGTGCCTGAGTCAATCTGTGTAACTGGTTCGCCATCTCTGCTGCTCTCTCGTTCTTCTCCCGGCTCGCGCGTTCAGCTGCGTGATGGTGTCCTCGCATTTGGTGGAACTACTCCCGAGGGGCGGTATCGGCGCGAGGAAGGAGCAGCGCGTCTTCCGGACGATGACGCGATGAACTCGGCTCCCAGTGTCCGAGGCCATACACGTGCCCCTTCTTGTTCCCGCCCCGACGACCTCCAAATAAATGGCATTATCTTCGACGGAGAGACAGAGAAGCGGGGCCCATCACCAGTCAAAGCCTCATCTTGTGACTGTGAGGCACGTGATATGGCATCGTCCTTCTTCTCGTTGAAGCCCACCTACAAAGTATAGTTGAAGAGATTTAGTTAAAATTATATCCAATATTAACAAATCATTTATAATAAATTACAAGTAAACACTAAATTATTTTTTTGCTTACAACATAGTTACGGGCCTTGTCGTTGACCCATGTCCCCGACTTCAACTTCTTCATCCTCTCCACCAATTCCATAGCAATGGGGCTCATTGTTTTGCGGCTTTCTCGCACTTAAAAATATAATATTAAATTCATAAGAATAATAGAAAATGAAAACTAATTAATTAAATAGTATATTAAGTCAAAAGTTTAATGTATTACCAGCTCGTCGTAGTGGGCGGCGGTGATTTAGACCCACTGGTCCAAGCACATGCGCCACCATCGAAGGCTCGATTACGCCAGTCGTGGCCTGGATCTCCTGGAACTTCTCGAGAGCCCAAGATCTGGTCCAGCTGCCTCTTGATCTCAGGATCCACCAACCTCCCCTTATTCTGACCGTTCCTCATCTTGTTCGTCAGATTCTTCATGACCAGTGAGCCTTTATGCTCAAATATGTACCTGACGAGAGCCTCTAAAGCTAAGTCCCACCTATACTCTTTCTGCAACTAACAGTTGTTAGGAAATTCGTGTGTACATATATATAATGTAAATTTAATTTAAAAAACTTAATAAATTGTTACCTTAAACTCTAGAAACAATCGATCCCTATGGCCCAATGGGATGGCCTTCCATGTAGGCCATGGACCATCAAACTGGTCGTCGCAGATCTTCGATATCGAATCGGAGGGCCCTTCATGCGAGAAAAGTCTGCCGCAAAAATTAGAGCATTAATAAATGTTATAATTAAATTAAAAAACAAGTAAATAGATATTAACGATACTTTATATATATTAAAAAATTAAATTAGCATACTTGTTATCCCCCCTGGGGATAAGAAGAATCCTCCTATCGGATGGACCACGACTCTCCTGTCCCGATGATGATGATGGTCCTATCGTCGTAGGTGTGGATGATGAGGGTGCAGCCTGTGTCCCGACCACATGAGGCTGGGTGGGGGGTGCAACTCCATCACCCTGAGGTGTCCCGTCCACAGAGGTGCTGGTAGGGTGGTCTCGATCTGAAGGCTGTGGGTCGGCCGGCGAAGGGACTCTCGCAGCACGACCTCCACGACGACCTCCACGACGACCCCTACCTTTAGAGGAATCTGCCATCTGTGAAAAAAATGAAAAGATGATTACACAACAGTGTAAATAATACAAAATAAATTACCTAATAAGTAGAATGACATTCACACAATGAATTATGACATAAATAAATTACCTAAGTAGAATCTCCGTCACTAAATTCACCCTCACTCTCATCAGTATCACTTGATCGGAATGCACCTTCGCTAGATGCGTCCAACTCGGATTGATCCATTAACTCTCTTTCAACTTCTTCCCCATTTCCGGAAATGTCCGCCAGAGAATTAACAATAATGTCCGGCGTAATTTGCAACGGTACGTGGGGTCTTGAAAACTCACCATCTTGGTACGGAGCATCTTTTTCAGGCTGGTTGATTACATTATCAGTAATTATACTGCGAGCCTTTATCTTAATAACACCCAACCAGCCACGATGTCCTTCGGGATATGGCGAGTAATAAACCTGCTCTGCCTGTTGTGAAAAAATGAATGGGTCGTACGCCTTATTATACCTTCGAGACAGCCTAACTTGAACAATACCATAATTTTTATCTATTTTTGTCCCTACGTCAAGAGTAGGATCAAACCAATCACACTTGAAGATAACTAATTTCATCACGGGAAACCTAGGTATAATCGAGTTCAAGGATGTCGCTTAGAACCCCAGAGAAATCATCCTCTACATTGCCATCAGTGGCTCGCACACAAACACCATAGTTACACGTCTGCATTCCTTCATTCCATGTTTTTGTGTTAAATTTATATCCATTTACAATATAAGTATTCCATGATGTAACCCATCTGTTAGGCCCCCATGCCAAATTTGTCAACAATGGATTTTGAACATTGTTTTTTGGATCTAGTACCTAAAAAATCAAATATCATATTATTCTTATACATGCTATATATTTAAGGAGATAAAATGTATTTCAACAAATGAAGATGCTTAACCTACATATTTACTGAACCACGTAGCAAAGTGAGAAGTAATTTCTCGATCAACCTGATCGTTTGAAATATCAGGTTGGAGATTCCTTAGAAAATTGTCGTACATCCTACATATGGGAGATTAACAGCAGTAAGTACTGTACTCTGCTCCATACATTAGGACCAGTCAAATGTGGTGGAGGCGGTGTTCTCTCCGCACAACGCTTCTTGAATGCATTCTTGTTCCGCCTATAAGGATGATCTTCTGGAAGGAATTGACAATGACAATCAAAATATGAGATATTTCGACTGTTTTTAAGGGTGAATGCCTTCGATCGCTCTATATACATTGGGCATCCAAGCTTCCCCGCGGTCATCCAACCCAACATCATCCCATAAGCAGGAAAGTCGTTGATCGTCCACATTAAAGCTGCTTTCATGATGAAATTCTGCCTCAAAGATACGTCATATGTCAACACACCATCATTCCACAGCTTTGTCAACTCATCTATCAGCGGCTGCAAGTACACATCAATCTTACCTTTTGGATTAGACGGACCCAGAATTATGACTGTTAGGAACATAAACTCCCGCTTCATGCACATCCCCGGGGGAAGATTGTACGGAGTCAGGATAACCGGCCAACAAGAGTATGCTTTTCCAGACTGCCCAAAAGGATTAAATCCATCAGCAGATAACCCCAATCGGACATTGCGAGGGTCCTGCGAAAATGCCATATGAACCCTATCAAAATGCTTCCAAGCTTCTCCATCAGATGGATGACACAAGATATCTTGCTCCCTCTCATGCTCACTATGCCACCTCATGTGAGTTGCAGTGGCCATCGAAGAGTACAATCTTGTAAGTCTTGGCACGAGCGGAAAGTACCACATCTTTTTTAGCGACCTCTTATTCTCAATGCCCATCCTAGTGGTTGTCTTATACCGATCCGCACCACAAATCGACAACATGTTATGCTTTCCGCTGAATCATCCTTATAATACAACATACATCCATTCGGGCAACAATCAATTTTCAAACACCCCAGACCCAAATTTTCCACGGACTTCTTAGCATGATAAAAATTGGTAGGCATCCGATTGCCTTCGGGCAACGCCTTGGACGCTGACCTGGTGAGGCGATTAAAACAGCCTTCTTGCATATTGTAGTCAGATTTGATACTCAACCATTCCATGCACATCGACAACTCCGTGTACTCCCGACATCCTTCCCACAATGGAGATCGTGCAGCACTCAGCATATCATAGAATCTTTGAGCTACGGGATTCGGATTCTCCACTATGTATTGGGAACCCATTCCACCATCTTCTCCCCCATCTTCTTCTAGTACAACACCAATGTTGAGTCACCGGCAAGTGTACCGGGTCGTCGCAAGTAATAAAATAACACGGTAAGAATTTACCGAGGTCGAACACAAGGATTGGGGTACCAATTCAACTAATCCGCGGGAAATTAGATACGTTTGGTCAAGTAACAGAAGGTGGTTGAGAGAGAGAAAATAGGATCGAATTCAATCAACTAATCAAGTAAAATAATTAACTAAAAATCTGAAATTAAAATGTCCAAGGTCACAAATCCACCTACCCAATCATGATACCCGAGTGATGATGAATTCCTCCCTAAGTTCAATTACAATGTCAACCGGGACCCCCAAATTCTCCTAAATCCACTGTCATGCTCATTAGGACGTATTCAATGATTGAGTTAATTACTTACTAGGTCTCATAACCCTAATCATCAAATTCTATTAATTCTTGTTCCCTATAAGGTTGCACCGATCTCCTACTCACTCTCGTGCAATATTCGATCGATGATCCCAATTCAAGTTCTAAAATGCAAATTGCCTCCTAAGCCTCATCACGTTTAACTAGTCAATCACGCATGCATATGATCAACACAATCAAATCAGAATTGGAAAACATTAATTGAGAAAAAGGGAGAAAGACATACATCACATCGAATCTACACCGCCATTGGTGGCTTCATTGTTCCCTCAGACGAGGGGATTAGTTCCTCATGATCATAGACAAACAATCGGACATAACCACCATAGTAAAATAAGAAAAAGAAAAGAGGAGACGCAGCTCCAAAGAGACAAGAAACTAGCCTAAACGCTACTCTATACAAGTGGAAAAAACTAGGATTCGGATCCCCCAAAAAGCTCTCTCAAATCTGATCTGAAACAGCAATATATAGGGATTCTGTTTCTCGCCCGCTCGTGGGGTGAGCATACTCTCGCGAGGCGAACATTAAAATTGGACCGCATTCAACTTGGACTCTCGCGAGGCGAGAAGCCTCTCGCGGGGCGAATTTCAGTTTTGGCTCCATCCTGAGTTTGAATGCTCGCGAGGCGAACTGTGATTAGCGAGGCGATCCCGAAAGGATGACTTCTCCGCACACGATCGAGGCCTTGAGTTCGCGAGGCGAGCATGTTACTCGCGAGGCGAGACAGAATTGATGACTGTTGCTGCTTTGTTGATCTTCAGGCTGGCAGGGCGAGCATCCACTCGCGGGGCGAGTATCTCCAGAATGACAATTTCCACTGTTCCTTGACTTTCCTTGACTCTCGGATCTTCACTTCTAACCTGAAACAACAAAAAAGAAACAAAAGGCGTAATTCTATTCAAAATAGACTAAAAACTACTAAAAATGCCTAGAACGAGTCAAAGTCTACTTAGGAACAAAACAAAGCCAAATTTGGGCGAAAACGAGATTGAACTCGAATAATTTGCACAAAAACCACAGTCTATCTAGTTATAAAACTAGATAAGCCAGAGGCTTATCAACCAACCGATGGTCCAGCATGATCCATTATCATCTGCTCGTATGGATTCAATTCTTCCCTCCCATCACCACTTCCATAGTATGAACCTTCAGCCACAATCGGGTTTAAGTCAGGCAACGTCTCGTCATGGTTACTCCACCAATAGTAATCAGGCATGATGCCCTTCTCATAAAGATCGGCTACAACTCCATCCACGCTTTTGAAAGATTGACACTTGCATCTTTTGCAAGGACACCTCAATTGATCACCGCCCAGCCGTATAAATCTCTCCTGGCTAACAACAAACTCTATAAACTCACCCATTCCAACTCTATACTCTTCCCTAAGACGTTTATTCCGATCCAACCTACGATACATCCATTTCCGATTCTCCGGAATATCCATTGCTGGCAATTAAATAGCCTGACCAATCCTACAATAACACTTATATATTACAGTGTATTCCAATAACTCCATCAATCTCGTTCTTATGACAAGGTATGAACCTATCCCATTCGAGAAGAAACCTTTGCCACACTCGGCTAATAATAGTTATTCCCATATTCAAATACCTTAAACTTGACAAAATTTCGGCAGCATTTCCCATCGGTCTCCAAGTTACACGACTCGAGCACGGTCAGAATCACCGCGATCAAGTATGCACCAGGAGAACAAAAGGAAATGCATCAGACCGAGATTTCAACAAGTATATAAGGCATTTGAACATTGAAATGACTATTGTACGAGTGTGAAAAATGTTTTTTCCCAAACTGTTCCACTTGGACAATTCAAGATTCAATACAATGAGCATGCATACCTTGATAAGTTACGCATGCTCATTAATATTGAATCTCAAATAGGAAACTAAGGCTTTCGTAAATTAATTATTAACTCTAACAGAAAATAAAACCATTAACCTATAAATATTGCAACATTGTTGAGCTTATATAAATTGCAGCGTAAATCAATACAAACTTAGATTAAATATTGTAGCAAACATCATATTGAGCTCCGCTCTCCACTAACAAGCAGCAGTTAATTGTCAAACACATGCATAATTTCTAAATTATCAGCACACAACCAGCATCCCGCCTTTCGGACAGGATCACATCCTATTGAGCTCCGCTCTCCAATAACAAACAACACATATTGACAAACACATGCATAAACATTAAATTATCAGCATACAATCAGACAAGATCACATCCTATTGAGCTCCGCTCTCCACTAACAAACAACACATATTGACAAACACATGCATAAACATTAAATTATCAGCATACAATCAGACAAGATCACATCCTATTGAGCTCAGCTCTCCACTACCAAACAAGACGATAATTCAAATAATACATTACACCGAGTGTTCAGAGAACTGACCTGAGAGAGAAAACACAACCGAGCAAGAATAAAGGGAGGAGCCGGAGCCAACAAAGAGTAGAAGAATATGACAACAAGGACCTATCGTGCATAAATGAAATTATTCATTTCAAATCAAATCAATATTCTATATATACAGAATCCAGTACAACTATTTATAAGACTAGAAACACATAAATTAATATAAAATAGAATCAACAATATACGGTTACAAATTTATAACAACTTGCAAAGGTGAAACAACATACATTATTAAAATAAATAAAAATAAATAAATTTATATCTAATCAAATATAAATTACCTAAGCGACAAAATCTACCAAGACGAATTTTTTCATCTACTATGTTAAATTGTTATACCTAAATAATTTATCTCATGAATATCTAGTGGTAAAGCATGTGCTCACGAAAAAATAATCAATGAAGCATAAAAAATAATAAGAAAACGTATGATTATATTTCCCTGAATCAATAGTAAATTATCAAACATCATAGGGCATACCAATTATTCTCCAACGTTAAAATCATTCAAATTAATATAATGATTGCAGAATGGTGTAGTAGATCCTACACTGGATAATTGCAATTTAACTTCCAATCTGAAAAGAAGATTCCTATTTTCTTTCCCATGTGAAAATTTCAACACTAAAAGTTAGGAACTGCAATCCGAATATACCATTTAGTGTAGGCCATTTAGTGTACCATACTTTAAGACAATGAATGAAAGATTGATCTACTTTTCACATTGGCTTTTATGCAAGATATAGTTTGGAATCAATGTAATTTGGATCTTGTATTTTGGGGTTATTATGATACTTTTAATAAATTGGTTTGTTTAAGGTTTTTAGTCATTTAGGATTTCTTGGTTATCAAGTTGGTTTTGCCTATTTAAGGATTGATAAGTACTTAGAGAAAGAGAGATGATTTATGAATTGAATTTGTTCTCGAGGTTGTATTTCTCCCTTCTCGGTCCTCATTGGTACTACTTCCTCTTGTTTTTATATACATCTCTGCCTCTCAGACCCCCTCTTCCTTAATTACTTCTTTCCTTCCATTTTCCCCTCATATGTTCCACATCTCTACTAAACAAAAATAACTAAATTCGAAATGGCCTATAATCCAAATTACCTAGACTATTTTACAGTTAAGCAGCTAGCAAGAATATGGAAAGCAATTTACCAAACTGCAAACATTATTTACCAAAAACCATCACCCTACAATGCCATTCACATAACAGCTACATGACATGCCAACAAGTTTGAAAAGAACAAGTCAGGTGGGACATAATAGTGAGAAGAAACAACAACTGAAACAAGACAAAACTAACAGAAATGGTAGAGATAGAGAAAAAGAAAATGCAGGCATTGGTCTATAAATGGTAGTAAGACAGAGAGAGATGCGAGAGAAACAGAGACAGAGAGAGAGATGGAGTAGAGGAGAGCTTACCTGAGCAGAGGGGATGATGGTGGTGACGGGAGGTGTCTTGTGGTGGCCGGAGCGCGCGGCTAGGAAGAGAGAAACAGTGAGACAGAGAGAGATATATGCTAGAGAAACAGAGACAAAGAGATGGAGTAGAGGAGAGCTTACCTGAGCAGACGGGAGATGACGGTGGTGACCGGAGGTGTCTTGGGGTGTTGAGGTGGCCGGAGCGCGCGCCGTAGAAGAGAGAAACAGTGGGTGGGAGAGAGAAATGCGACGGAAAAAATGAGGAAGAAGGAGGTTCTGTCGAATTTAGGGATTTCAGTTTTAGCGACCGAATTAATTCGGTCGCTAATTCGGTCGCTAATATGGTTAGTTTTAATTTGAATTTGTATATTTAGCGACCGATTTAAATTTCGGTCGCTAACACGCGCAATTTTATTTTTTTAACGTGCCTTTTAGCGACCGAATTAATATCGGTCGCAAATATAAATAAAGTTTAAAGTGTGAATTCATAAATTTAGCGACGGATTTCTAAATCGGTCGCTAATATAAACACAGTTTGACCGTTGCATTTAATTCGGTCGCCATTTCGGTCGCTAACAATTCATAAATTTCTGACTTTTACTTTCCTTTGTTTAGCGACCGAAGTAGCGAACGATATCTCTGCTACGCTCTATTTCGGTCGCTATTTCGGTCGCAGAATCAACTCTAATCAGTGTTTCATGTAGATCCTACAATCGGTCGCTATTTCGGTCGCAAAAAGGAACCTAAAAATTCGGTCACTATTTTCGATCGCTAAATGACCTATTTTTTGTAGTGTCTTGTCACAACAATTAAGTTTCCCTTCCTTTTCAGAATAATTTAGTTTCAAGTTTCCCAGGCCCACTTTAAGTCTATCACTATGATTCCTTGACTTGTATGCCGTGTGTGTATCTGAAATATAGTAGCTGTAATTGCAAATTTTTGTTTTAAGGAAAAAACAAATATTATTTTATCCTAACATTAACTACTGCAGTTACCTCATCAAGTATTAATATATTCGATTGGCCTATTTTTGTATTCTAATGTGAGCACATGATGCTTTGATAATGACTTGATGCAAATCAAGTAAGCCAATTAATAGCAGTCCAACCAAAATGTTGTGGGATAAAAAATCTTGACAAATAGAGAAGACTTTGGGTTTGTTTCAGATTGAAAGGAAGCAGAGAGGGAACCACGTAGGATGTTTTGATTAGGTGGAAAAAATTGTGAGAGGTAGCCAACATTATGCTGAGGTGTCTTAAGGAGATTTTGAGGGTGAATTTTAATAGATTATAAATAGATAGGTTCCACAAATTATTCGCACTACAAGAAAAAATGAATTTAGCGAGGGCCAAAGGCCGTCGCAAAAAGCTTAAATCCGTCGCAAAACACATGTTTCTGACGGATTTGCGACGGCCATAAATCCGTCACAAGTTAGGTCGTCGCAAAAGGTTTCTGACGGTTTTTTAAATGACCGTCGCTAATTAGCGACGGCTTATTCCGTCGCTAAATTATGTTGATTTGCGACGGCTTAGCCGCCGCAAATTTTGAGAAATTAGCGACGGCATAGCCGTCCGCAAATTATACAAATTAGCGGCGCCTAACCGCCGCAAATCAACGTAAATTAGCGACTTAATAGCCCGTGCAAAATTGCTACACATTTTTATAAAACTAAATAATTTAATAAAGTAATTTTTTATTAATTAATTATTTAAAATATAAAGTATTTTTAAATAATTGTTTAATATTTAATATAAAATTCAAAATTAATATAAACATTAGTTATTTTGTATATTAATTAGAATTTAGACTATATTATGATAAATGAATAATAATTTTAAACAATAAATAAAATTCATAAATAAAAGCAAATTGTTTTGACAGAGTGTATCATACAAAATAAAATATAATATCAAAAACTAATAACCCTCTCTATAGCCCCGCAAAGAATAAATCAGTAAAGGATTGATCATCCTCGCATCCGGTATCTGATGACCCTCAGCCGGGACGGTGGTGGCCGTGGGTCATGGGCCGAGGGGTGCCGTGAAGGTGTTGGTCCTGCTGCGATCGTGGGCCGAGGGGTGCTGGTTCCTAAACGCAACATGAGCTCTCTCTCTGTGTAGCCGCCATCATCTCTATCTCGCTCCATCATCTGTGTTTGTTGAGTAAGCAAACGCCGATTGATCTCATCCTCGAGCCGCCGCGGTTCGTCGCATCTTTACCATCTCTGCAGACTCATGAGATCGGGCGAGGCCTAGTATCGGACGATGCTCGACTCTGGCTGAGTGAAGATGTTTGAGCACCCGCGTCGATAGTTACCGGCTAGGTCTCCCATACCATATATGCGACCCTTGTTCTTACCGCCAAGAACATCGACCCATGCCTCGCAACTCCACCGGGGCTTCCACCTCCGGGTCAAGTGTGGTGGAAGAAGGGGAAGATGAGGCTGCCCGAGACCGAACTCCGAGATAACTTATCACGATAGTCCTCCTGTCATTAAAATTGATACACATAATCATACAAAATGACCATAATTATTAAATATAAAATAAAAATAATTTCCAACAAAGAGACATGTAAATCACCCGAGTGCGTCTAGAACGCTCATCTACATACTCACGGCATTCCTTCCTAGTATGAGTTCGGGCATGAAGCTCAACCCGCTTGACGCTACTCGGCAAGCTCCCCTAGCCTGCACCAAAAAAAAACGTGTTCATATTTGAAGTTACACTACCTTAATAGCCAGACATCTAATGAATTAACAAAATATGATGTTGGAACTTACAAGGCGTCGAGCATGCTCCCGACACGATGCCGCGCCAGTGTGCGGTGCTCCCACCCTTTTCCGAGGCCCCGTTGAGCTTTGCCTCGGGCGGATTTTTTCTTAAATTCAGGTGTAGCCCAAGAAGCACATAGCTCCTCCCAAATGGGTGGGAAACACCATTTTGGACGCTGTCCCTTTTTCCGATATCTAGTCAACAACTCGGAGAGGCGTTTGCTCGCTTTTTGATGAAAAATTATCTCTACATCAGCGGAATGCTCTACTCTCCAAGCAGCCTTCTCCTGTAAATAAGGAGAATATAATATTTTTTAGGATAATAATAAACTAAAGAAACATTAAAAGTAACTAAAAAATGGAAGTAAATTCAAAAGTACAAAATACCTTAAAAGCCGCAAAGAATCGATCCCGATCCTGATCCTCAAGCTCACTCCAATGCTTCCAGCCCGATCAAACCGAGATGTAACTGCATACGTGACGGCCTCTCTGCAGATTTTCTCGACGAAGGAACCTTATCAATAGAACATGAGAACAATCAATACACATACATATAAAATCTGCACTCAACAATAAAATAACAATATTTGAGATCTTTCTTACCCTTTACCTGGTCTGGGGTAACAATAACTCGGCCATCCGACATAACCTCGATCTCCTCATCATCCGATGATATAGGCGAGGAATATCCATAAGTCTCCTCGTCATCACCATGAGACCGATGATCACCGTCCATGGGTAAATCTACCCCGATGCATCCGGTTGTCCGGAATTGTCCGCATGGGTCCGAGTCGGAATCCTCGGGGTGGGCATCATCGTGATCCCAATGGAGGTGTCCATGAACCGAGTGGCCGGAGCAACAGTGGGGGTGCCGGTGCCATATCATGTGGAGGCATGGGTGTGGGCGGTGGGCGTAGTGTAACAGATGTAGATGGGAGGGACACGAATCCGTCATCGACCGTCCGTGTCACAAAGCGAGGTCGACCACGACGACGCGTGCCCCTCCAAAGCAGGTGCCTTACCCTTTCCCTTACCATCACCATGTCTATAGTGAAAAATGATGCTAATAATAATTAATTAAAAGTAACCAAAACACAAATTTGCAAATAATGGAAATTGATGGTGATAATAATTAACTTAAAGTAAGCACAAACACACATTAGTAAATAATGGAAAATGATGGTGATAATAATTAACTTAAAGTAAGCACAAACACACATTTGTAAATAATGGAAAATGATGCTAATCATAATGAACTTAAAGTTATGACAATGACAATACTACCTAATACAAAATACATCACTAAAATAAATAAAGTATTTGTTAGTCGAATTTGAGCTAGTGTCATATTCATAGCCATCTTCATCTTCTTCATCTTCTCGTTGATTCTCGCTTCTTCAACATCTTCATCCGGAATGACTTGATTTGATGTCAAGTCTGGAGGTATCCACTTCTTCCCCTACAACTTGTGTGTCTTGTAAACATGAGATTGGTTCTACTTCAATGACCTCATTTGCACGTGACATTTCATCCGCTTGATATGGCTCATCCAACTCAAAACATCTATTTCAATGCGACCCCTTGGTTTTGTCTTGATTGCAACACACCAACCTCGTTTTTTCTGTTTGAGTTGCTGGATAAGGAACGTAATATACTTGTCTCACATTATGTGCCATGATAAACGGATCAAACATATGATATCTTCTACTCATTTGGATGTCCACAATATTATATTTTTTATTCAAATTAGTGCCTCTACTAGATGGATCGAACCAATTACAATAAAACAACACTATTCTCTTAGGGTAGTCTAAATAACGATATGACAACTCATATATGTGTTGTATGACACCATAAAAGTCATCTGCAACTCCGCCTGGCTCACCCTTTACGTAAACACCACTATTTATTGTTGTTTTGTCTTCTGTCCATGATTGAGTATGAAATTTGTACCCATTCACGAAGTATGTGTGCCATTCTTTGACTTGTGTAAGAGGACCGTCAGCCAAGTTTCATAAATGTTGATTAATGACAAGAGGTGCCTCATTGTAAACCTATTCACAAAGTTTAACGACATATGTTTTTATCCGCATACATTATAGTGAATAACAGAATGATAAATGGGGAGATACTTACTTGTTGCTTAAACCATTTTGGAAAATCTTCATGAGTACGAGCAGATGCATCACGAGAAGACAAGAATGAACTGAACATATATGGATAACATCAATGAAAATTGACATATGCTATCGAAGGAATAAAAATTATAAGCTCATACTTACTCATGGTATGGTTTAACCTCGGCGCAATTGATCAATACATGAACATGAGCTGAGTTCCACTCTGCCTCCGTTAAATAATGTGTCAACTCCTTTCCTGAATGACGACCGGAAGACAAAAAATTGATAAGGTTCCAGGTAGTCTTCCACTTTCATTTTCCGTTTCGCTCCTTCTAGTTGTTGGAGACAAAACCATGTGTTTGAAATAAAGAGAGCAGAAATGAATTGTCTCACGGTGTAAGTAAGACGCACATATCGAACCTTCAACCCTAGCCTTATTTTTCACCGATCGTTTTGACTCGCCCATGAATCTATTAAAAAATGACGAGGTTATTATTAATTAACTAATATGCATGAAATAAGATCAATAACTGTGATACTTAAATTACCTTTCAAATGGATACATCCACCTATATTGAATCGACCACCAAGTCTTGCTTCATATGCAAGATGAATCGGAAGATGCTCCATTGAATCAAAGAAGCCAGGGGGGAATATTCTCTCCAGCTTGCACAAAATTAGTGGAATGTTTTGTTCCATCCTGGTCAAATCGTCTTCCCTTAAAGTTGCAGAACACAAGTCCTTGAAGAATTGACTTATTTCAGTAAGGGCATTCAAAACATGGGGGGGCAACGAACTGAAGGCGATAGGAAGTAAGCACTCCATAAACACATGACAATCATGGCTTTTCATCCCATGCAACTTGCCTTTTATAACATCAGCACATCTTGCCAAGTTAGAAGAATAACCATCAGGCATCCTGAGCCCCTTTATCCATTGGCAAACTAACCTTGCTTCCTGGATAGTCAAAGTATAATTGGCCTTTGGCTTGTACATCTTCCCATTATCCTGATGTCTCAGCTCCAAATCCGGTCTCCTGCAGTACAACTGTAAGTCCATTCTAGCCTTATCGTTGTCTTTGGTCTTGCCATGCACGTTCATCACAGTGTTGAAAATGTTGTCAAAGAAATTTTTTTCAATGTGCATTACATCAAGATTGTGCCTCAATAAATTATCTTTCCAATAAGGAAGATCCCAAAAATACTCCTCTTTGTCCAATTATGCCATCGCCCAGTAACCATCTAATTTGGAAACCCTAACTTCACTCACTTTTGGCAAGTCCCCGATTCTTATCCAAATTTGTTCTCGTGTTAACCTCTGAGGCGGTCCATCCATTTCAACAGCCCCTTCTTGAAGGCATTCTTATTCCTTCTAAATTGATGATCGTTCGGTAAGAACTGCGATGGGAATCAAACCAGACGACTTCCCCCGTATTTTAAGGTAAATGCCTTCGTATGCTCCATACAATGCGGGCATGCAAGCTTCCCATGCGTCCCCCAACCGCACAACATGCCATACGCAGGGAAGTCATTAATTGTCCACATCAACGCTGCCTTCATTTTAAAATTTTGTTTTCGAGAAATATCGTGACGTCATAACACCATTCCACAACCTCTTCAAATCATCAATCAAAGGTTGCAAGTATACATCAATGCCTGCCTTTGGATTAGATGGACCCGAATCGTGCAAGTCAAGAACATATATGGCTTTGACATACACATTTCGGGAGGAAGATTGTAAGGGGTAACAACAACGGGCCAACATGAATAAGGTGATGCCGAGGCTTGGATATATGGGGTAAAGCCATCCGAGCATAACCCAAGTCGTACATTACGAGGATCAACGGCAAAAATCCGGATGCACCCGATCAAAGTGCTTCCATGCTTCACCATCGAGAAGGATGGCGTAACACTCCCTGCATTCCTCCTATTCTCATGGTGCCATGTCATTTTTCCCCAGCTGCATCGATGCAAACATCCTCTGTAATCTAGGAATGATTGACAAGTAGAACATCGACTTTACCGAACTGGTTTTAGATTACTTCTACTTGCTATGCGCTGACGATACCTTGGTGCGTGACAAAACCTGCACTCAACCAATGCGCCATCATTTTTGTCGAATTCATTATCGTAAAAGAGCATGCACCCATTCTCGCAACAATTAATCCTCTTGGACTCCAATCCTAACTTGGACATTAACCTCTTCGCATCATAATAATTCTTGGGTAATCCTCCTTTGAAAGGCGTCCCGGCAAAAACCATTTTGGCAATGAAATCCAAGCCTAACTCGGGTATGCTCCAATTGGACTTGGCAGATAACACTTGAACACACATCGATAACGCCGAAGTCTGGGGACCCTTCCCACAAAGGCTTATTTGCCTCTGTTAGGAGATTATAAAATTTTTGTGCATCTGCATTAGGAGGCTCTTCTGTATTATTGGACTCAAACGACCCGGACATCATAAGAGCGTCACACACCATCTCCTCCATGGAAACAATATGATCTCCATATCCAACTTCCGCACCACTACTTGAACCACCTGTGGCACTCTGGTCAATGCCAAAATCAACTTATGCGGCATTTCTTCTCCATGATTTGTCCAAATCCAGTAATTAGGCCTAAACCCAACTTTATACAGGTCGACCCTCACATCGTCTACATTCTTAATTCGGCATACACACTTCATACAAGGACATCTAATCAACCCCCCCATTGTTATAAGTATCCCGTTGACTTGCCTTGGTAATAAATTCTTCAACACCATCTAAGAAAGATTGTTTTAACCCCCTCTACGCGGATAAACCCTATCATACATCCAAGTACGATTCAAAGGAACAAATTCCATCCTCTGCATTTGCGCCAAAAAAAAGATAACTATAATGAAATTCCAAATAGAGGAAGTATCCTCTTCAAAAATTAAATTCAACGGTTATATTCAAGAGAGCATCACATTCACACATTATTTATCATAAAAAAAATACAACATACACTTGCATTGCCATTAAATCGCAGCAATGGTTTGATAGCAATGAAAGAAAAATAAACCAAATAGGATAGTCATTGTCTATATAATTTATCACATAGTTTATTGCAAGCTACTAACCATATAGTGAATAAGGAAAAACAAAGATCATGGTGTAGTTTATAAACGATAGCACAAGCATAAAAAAATTGTCGGTTACTTGCATAGGTGATTGGGTAATATTCTTATCATGATCATGTTTTTCCTCATTTATCTTATTTGTTAATGTTACATAATAGTTCATTTTTAAAGAGCAAAGACAGCATCAATAGTAACCACTTAATAGACTACATTAAACCACAAGGAAAAAGTAATTAAAATCACTTACCAATTAGAATGAGAGCAACACTAGCACAACTAGAAATGTATATAACTTTCACAAATCAAGAACCCGCCTAACAGAAAATTGAATATAATCATAAATATAAATATGAATAGAGGTTTTCAATTTAATAAAACTTATATATCATTTATATGAATAGAGGTTTTCAATTTAATAAAACTTATAATGTAAATAATTAAAATAGCCGGATATTATATTCTACCCCTAAAAATGAATTCGCCCTCGAATTATAAGGGCACGTGCAAAATCTAGAATTAACTCGGAACTAGTTCATGGTCATCGACCATCATGTTCTCAAAACACCGTACATGCCCACCTACTTCATCCAAAGATGCTCATGTAAAGGTTCAAACCATAAAATACATATTATAGCATTTATCAACATGGAAATATAACAGACGGATCAGAATTTAAATGTAATCCGCATATCATCAATATACAAGTCCACATTATAAATCATACCCAAGATAAAGAGAGTATAAGGATTTCCCAAAACCCATCAACAAAAGCACATAACTTAGGACAATATCCACTTAAACCAACAACAAAAACCAAACAGCCTAGCCAACACAACCAAACAAGATATAGAACTAAGCAACCAGCTTGAAACTAGTTTTAAAATAATAAGATATCAACAAAGATCAATAGACATTAGCGAGCCCACGTAGCATAGGAGATGCACACATCAAAGACATAAAACCCATGCTTCAAATTACCATACTCTCATAAAACTAACCAATTCTCTCACCAGGCTCAAGAAATTCCTATCAAACACAAACCAAGAATTTTGACAAACACAAAACAAAGATTCATGTGCATGGACCATATATCAATAGCTTAAGGATACAATTCATGTTCACATCATATGACATTTTATCAACATCGTGTCTCTAATCTATAAATAGGTCACTTAAGTTTAATCGTCCTCTCATTAGTAGACTTTCTTGAAGCATAGTGACAACAACAACAATTAAGAAATTAATACAATATTAGCTCTTGACAACAAAAAGATCTAACCTAAGACAAGATTGGATATAACATATTGCTTATATTTACTTGCACTCATTATAAATAATAAAAAATCATAACTTCCACCAACCTACAAGCCTCAGTTGCATCTATAATCAAAGAAGAAAATAACAGACCTAAAAAAATGCATACAATTAATAAAACATTGTAGTCATAAAGCTCATGGCATCTGATCAGTAACTTAGGCATATTTGCATTAGCATTTATTAAACATCGCCCTTCATAGTAATTTTTTTTTATAACAATATTCACCTGTCTATTATTAAACTCATTACTTTGTAAAGTAGCAGAGGTAGCACCATTAAAGTCATTGCTATAAATGATGTAAATATAAACAAAGCATGAGAATCCAAAAATTGTTGAAAAAAAATAGACAATAGTTATTTGAATGTAATTTTCTCTTATCTTTTTAGCATAATTATATAACCATTGCATATTTATCAATTTTGAACTACACATAAAAATCGTTCTCGTAGGATTTGAAAACGATTTTATAAATGTTGTTTCATAATTTTTAATATACCACTAAAAAAACCATTGTAGAAATAATCATATATAGTTAGCTAAACTAACTGAAGGCATGTAGAAAACATTTCAAACACTAATTATGTTTAGTACTAGCAGATTTGAAATTCAGTGAAATACTTATATTATACTTGTCAAGGCATGAGACATTTGATTAATAAATTATAAACTATAAACTGTATCCCTATATAAGGAATAACCAAACATGCAAATATCATTTTATTTAAGCATCATTCTCTCGCAACATTTTAACATGCAAAACAAGCATGCAATGTATTCATTATTTAATTAAAAGGAAGAAGCAACTTCTTGCAAGTCATATGTCATATGCATGCAAATCAAACAAGAAAGGAAACACAGAATAAAGTATGAGGAAGATATATAAGCATTTTCTTACCTCTCGTGTGGTGGCTAGGACTTGCAAGTTTCAAGAAGAAAGTATGAAAAAGATATTTTCGTTGCCTCCAAAATCGTGGCTGCTCCAAGATGAAGCTCCAACTAATGCCTAATCATAAAAAAATCAATGTATTTATTATGCAGCAACTTATCACTCTATATTTATAAACTATCTAAAAATAAACATTATATGTAGCAAGCATGTTTTGTAGTCACAATGTAAACATCAATATTTATCAAAAAAAAAAAAAAGAAAACATCAATACTAACCTTCTACCAAATGCTACCAAATTAATAAAGATTCAAAAGCTCTCAAGTTGAAGTTGGAAAGAAAATGGAATGAATAAGGAAGCAAAGAAACCATAGAAGCAAACAAGCAAAAAGCTGGTGCATACGCCCGCTTTTATGTGTCTCTGTCTGTTTGAGATTCTTACATCTCAAAATCCAGCTACTGTGGTGTATAATCAATTTTGCTTTTTAAATTTTTGTTTGGATAAAAATCATGGTGAGCAAATGCGTGGGCTGAAAATCAATTTTAGTGAAAGCTATAAGCTCTTTCTCTCAACATCTTTACACACGTATATATATATATTGTTGTATGAATAATATTTCATACATTGCTAGGAGCTATTGAATTGTACTTGTGAAGCGTAGTAACAATCCTTAGTATTTTACGCCCGCAAAATCGTAAAGAGAAGGTGAACAAATTAGAAAGAAGAAATGAGGGAAGGTAATGTAATATTTTGAAAGAAAAATGAACAAAGTAGAAATAAGAAGTGAAAACTCGCCGTTTTTGGTGGTCCGGCACCGCAGAGCCGTGAGGGAACCTTGCGTCGAAGAAGACAACCGAGGGAGGAAGAAAACTGCTCGAGTTACATATTGGAAATTAGCGACGGCCTTTTAATATTAGCGACGGCTAGGCCGCCGCAAATTACGATTCCGTCCGCAAAATCGTGGAATGACCGTCGCAAAATTACCATCCGTCGCACATTAGCGACGGCCATGCCCGTCGCAAATTGGCGCCAACATTTCGCGTAAAATGGCGGGAACGTTACTGACAGATTTGCGACGGAACTTCCATCAGTAATTTCCTCTACCATTTGCGACGGCTTCAGCCGTCGCAAAACATAAAATTAGCGACGGTTTTGAGACCGTCGCAAAATTTCCGTCGCTAATTCACCTTATTCTTGTAGTGTCGATGTCTGTTTTTATTTCAATGTAAAATATTAACTCTTGATTTTCATTTAATATTAATATTCATTTAAATATTGTCTTTTATCTCTTATTTTAATGGATAGTTCTGATATACGAATAAGCTGTTTTTATAATTAGTAATTGTCCTTATATATGTTATTCACATCAACATATTCTAATGGTGTAATTAAATAAGAACCTGTACTTAATTTTAAGAACAGTTATGTTTTTCAGTACAAATAACAACCACACGACTGATTAACGAACATATTTAGACCAATAAAATACATGTGGTGGACGGAAATCACGGGAGCTAAGAAAACATGAGAATAAACAGAGCTATTTTGCTTCCTTCGTATGAAATCTATGAATCTAATCAGAATTTCTCAAACATATAACTCATGACTAACAGTTACGTTTATCCACTGAATCAAATCGTAACATAGTTGCAACTTAAATTAAATCACCATAAACAAAACAGTACAACACCACATTACTTATTAGTAATTGATCCCACCAAACAAAGTTTCATGCAGCTGTACACCTTTATTACCCAAGGACCTAAGGTGCCTCCACGCTCCATGGAAAATGCCTGCCCTCACCAACAATAATGTGTCGTAAAATAATAACTAGAAAGTCTTGCAGTATTATACCAAAATAATTTCACTAAATTAACTACACGTACACCCTTGACTCATGGATCATGTTTAAAGAAAGGACATGCCACATGCATGCTCGATAATTCAACATCTGTCAACACTCGAGTCTGAGACAAAGGCTAATAACCACCCAAAAAACTGTTATGTTGTCATATCATAATAGAATCCTCGGAAGAAGAAAAGTAAAGAACTCAATTTCTCAAGTTACTTCTGTCAATGCCATCCAGTGAAAGTATGCCAAATTAGTTCCAAAGTGTGTGTGTGTGTTTTTTAATTCCATGTTGAGTTGTTGATCATATTGATTATTATATTATCTTCATTACTATTAATATTGTAAATTATTACTATTGGTTGTCATGGGCCCAAGAGAAGGGAGTTGTTTCTATTTTTATTAGTACTTTTTTTCTTCAAATTCAGTTTACTATTATTAGGATGATCAAATGTATTACTTTATAATTTTCTTCCATGCCAAGAAAAGTGAAGATACTATCTATATATATTGAAGGGTTCACACAACAGACAGGCCATGTTATGTATGGTACATTAATTAGATCTTATATTTCTTTTCAGTTATGATGAATTGAAGGAGATATATACATTTTAGGGGATATATAATTTTAAAACATATTAAAAGACTATTATGAGAATCTCAGCTAAGTTAGTTTGGTAATATATATTTTTTCTAGGTGAATGTAAGAATCTAGAATGAAACTTTTACTTTTACCATTGCCTTTTTCTAGTGACTAGTCATATCTTGCCTTTACCATTTCCCTTCCCCATATGTGTAGTTAAATGAATCCCGTCCTTACTATTCCCCTTTCTTATGTCATGTGTAACTTGGGTGAGTCAGTTACAGAATGAAATTGATGAAATTTTAGTATATAAAAAAAAATGTTGCTTTAATTGTGAGAAACAACTGGCATAAGTTAATACATTGAATCCTACCCACTTTCAACCTAATCCTACACTAACAATAACAATATAACATGAAATTCCAAGTTAAAAACTCTAGCAAGCTGATATTTGGTGTCAGCTAGCTACTGCTACTTGGCAGAAAAAGGAAGGAAATAGGTTTTGAAAGGATGGATTATTCCAACACCAACCATATATATTCTGTGTCATTAGGCAAAATGTGTCCGAAATGTAAGTATCAAGCTAGCTTTCGTGAACACATGGGCTTTCTCATCTACTGGATGGGAGGTTGGTTAGGCAATTGAAGTTGAGTCACATACATAACGTGAGGCTATTAATCCAGTAACCGTTTTTGCATTGCATGTCTAACTTTAGCCACACGTATAGCAATCGTGTCATCAACTCAACCTTCGAGTCAATTGTAGGAAGATCAATCAATTTATTAAAAGCCTATTATTGTCTTCTGTTAGTTTGGGACCACAGCGCCTGTACCAAAAGAAATTACTCCTAAAGCAAAGACAGATAAGTGCTGTAACGTGCCCATTTGCTGCTGCTATAAACAATATATCACTAACACTTGTACATAATCTAATGATGGAGATGATTATCGTTTTCTTTTTTTATTTCATAATTGATAATTGATGTTCTATTTTCTGACAACCCCTGTGAATATGAGCATGATACTCGTGATAGTGTACAACATGTGAGCTGAGTGTTGTTCGTAGTTTTTGTATACTATTTACTATATGCGAATATACGAATATCATGTTTTAATTGTTCAAATTAAATAACAGAACTTCTAATTAATAAAACTATATTGAATTATTAACACTTTATTTCAATTATCAGTAGTATAATTTAAGATCTTCGGTTTGTACAATTTGTGAGCTGTGATCCATCTCAACACTTGAAAGTTGAAAATGTGAGAATAACTTAGGACTATTGGCGAACAAAAATAGTGTGAAAAAACAATTTAATACAAGTATATGACATAACTATGCTATTTTATCCTCATTCATATTTGATTTCTTAGAGCAACTTTAGTGATAGATTCTTAAGTTAAGAATCGATTCTTAACTTTGCTCACCATTGGAGCATACCTATGTGGAGGAGATGCAACAACCGTTCCTTGTATAAGGAACGGTTCCTTAGTCATAAAAAATCATTTCTCAATAAAAAAGTAGTATTCAAAAATCAGAATAGTACATTTTTTTAGAAATGAAGGGATGTGAGGACAATGGTGAACATCGAAATCCCCATGTACCATATCGAAATCACAGCAACCAAAACCCAAATCGAAATCCCCTTATACCAAATTGACATCTGCATGTGACGTTGGTGATGGCGGCGGGATGATGGGAAGAGACGACGGCGTGAGGGGATGAGGTGGCGGTGGGATGATGAGAGGAGGCGGCGACGGGATGTGGAGAAGGAGGTGATGGTGGCAGCTGAGGGTTGCGGAGGTGGCAATGATGATGGAAGATGTGGGTCCATGTTAAGGGTCCATTTCAAGTTGTACAATTTTGTTTATTCCCCAAAACTGGGTCCATGTTATGGGATTTACCAAGAGAATCCCGTAAAGCAAGATGGATATGCAAATGCAACTTTTGCAGAATAATCATCCCTAATTCTTGCTTTCGGGGGGGAATTAGTCAAATGATTACGCCTCACCCAAATCAAGTACAATATTATGTAGAAGTAAACATATATTATATAATATGTATATACTCTTAGTTTATTTCAAAACTTTACAAACCTGCCGACAAGAAGCATCAAAATATCAACCACCGTCATCACTCTTACAAGGAACGTTCAATCATCACCACTCTTGAGTTCATATTCACGTGTCCCAAATTACACCAGGCCCCACCAAAAGTTGATTTTGGTTACAACTTACAACACCATTGCAGACCTATTTACCATCATTATTTTAATTTTTAAACTTTAGAATGAAAAAAAATAGTGAAATATCAGTGACCGGAAACCTGCTGAGACTGAGTTTCCTCCTGATACGACGTCGTGCTACTACTCCCAGTTTCAGAGAGGCGTGGCCTCAGTTTATTCATCCACACATCCTTGAAAGCAACAACGTCACCGCTTCTCCTCTTAACCTCCGCCACCACCAGCTCCTCCGTTAACCGGTAAACCTCCACCACAATTCGTAAATTACCATTCAACCCCTCCAACTCCACCCCACACTCCTTCCTCCGCTTCACCACAAACCTCTCCTCCTTCGCAACCTCCTCCACCTTCTCCAAAACCTTCTCCGGCGAGTCCCGCAACACGAACCGGTCACCATCTTCCACAACGCTAAACAAACCCGAAAGATTCAAACCTGAAGAAAACGAGATTATATCAAACGCGTTCAACTCTTTCACCTTATCCAAACCACTCTCATTATTCTCCTTAAACCCAAAATCCTCTTCATGAAACTTGATCTCCTTGTACCCTTTCTTAAACCACGGATCCCTGAGAATCTCATCGACGGTGATCCTCGTCTCCGGGTTCGTATCAAGCAACCTCGACAAAAACCGCCGCAGATCCGGCGAGAAAAACCGCGGACACCGAAATTCCCCTTTATAAATCTTCTTATACATCATCATGAGATTCGGATCATTGAACGGAAGGTACCCAGCGACGAGAACGAAGAGAATAACACCGCAAGACCAAACATCAACCTTAGCGCCGTCGTAACCCTTCTTCCCCAGAATCTCCGGCGCCACGTAAGCCGGCGTGCCGCAAAGCGTGTGCAACAACCCGTCGGGTCGGATCTGATCCGTAACCGCGCTGAGTCCGAAATCCGATACTTTGAGGGTACCGTTCTCGTCGAGCAGGAGGTTCTCGGGTTTGAGGTCGCGGTGGAAGACGCCGCGTGAGTGGCAGTAACCGACGGCGGAGATTAGTTGCTGGAAGTAGCGACGGCTGAGATCTTCGCTGAAACGGCCCTTCTCGATTTTGGAGAAGAGTTCGCCACCTTTGGCGAATTCCATGACGAAGTAGATTTTGGTTTTGGTTGCGAGAACCTCGTGGAGCCTCACTATGTTTGGGTGGTGGAGACGGCTCATGATCGAGATCTCGCGCTTCACGTTCTCGGCGAGGCTCGATCCGGCAATCTTCTTCTTGCTTATTACCTTCACCGCGGCGCTTTGCCCCGTCTCCACTTGTCTGGCGTGGTAGACCTTGGCAAAAGCACCGCAGCCTAAGAGCTTTCCCAGCTCATATTTGCCGAAGAGTGCGGTGGTGGAGGAGACGTTTTCCGCCACCGCTTCTTCCATCTCTGGCATTAATATGACAGAGATAATATAAGGGAATACCGGGACTAGACCTTTAATAACTTGTTGTGTGTTGCAATAATCTAATCGATTTGTTCAAATTTGGAAACAAATTAATGCAACTAGATCACTATGAATTTGCTAGACTTTTTTTTTTTTGTTTGGTTGGTAGAAGATTGAAATGGAAGGGAAGGAGTTTTTCTATGATAGTGAAGTTTTTGGGTAGAGGACGGTGTTTGTGTTTGTGTTTAAGATTGGTGTTGTCTATTTATTTAATTTAATTTAATGGAGCGTTCCCAAAAAGGTCTATTTCCTTACGCGGAGGTTCTTACTATATTTGTGGCCATACACTCTTCCGTCGATTATTTGGATCTGGAGTTGACTCGTGCAATAGGATGCTGCCACGTCGGTGCGACGGCTATTGTCACATGTATGTACTGGAACATTTTAACCAGTCATTACGTGTTTGCAAAAGTTACTTTAATTCAACCTTCAGAAAACGTTAAATTTTGTTCATATTTATATATACAGTACTGTTTATAATTTTTTTTTTTACACATATCCTATTTGTTAAGAAATCTATAAATATAACATTTTTTAAAATATTAAATATATAATTTATTATACAATTTTTTTTATTTCTTAAACAATATCTTAAAAACATTTATTAACATTCACTTATTTTAATTTACATGAAAATGAGATGATTTACTATAATCCTTTATTTTATTTTATTTTGTTTCGTTTCGTTTCGTTTCGTTTCGATTCGATTCGATTCGAGGAAAGATTGTCTTCTCCGTTGACGAAACTTGTATGAAATAAAGGATCACGGCTAAATGCTTTAGGAGCTTCAGCTTGCGTTTCCATTACAAAGTCAACACAGGCAACCCGAATATGAAACTGAATTTTGTTCATTAAAAAATATCACGCATATTTATATGTAATTTTCTTTGGATTCAATTATAAATAAAAAATATTTATATTTTATGAATTTAAATATAAATAAAATTTAATTAATCAATTCGATTCTGTTTAACGTCGGTGTTTCTAAATTAAGAAAATTAATCAATCTAATTAATTCTTCTTTTACTTTTGTAAGAGCATTGCACGTTAAACTAAATTAACAAACTTCCTTAATACATGTGAAGTTAGTTAATTTTATTTATAATTGAGTCCGAAGGGAGTAATATATTGTTGCATCAATCACAAAAAATATTCCCTCCATTCCATAATATAACAAACAAAACCTTAAAACACACAAATCAAGAAAATATATTGGAATGAGTTAATTTTAATTAATACTCATAAATTCCAAAAACACGCATTCTGATTTTAATTAATACTCATTCCGGAATCAACTATATAAGCAAAATTAACTAACTTAACACTTATTAAGAAAGTTAGTCGATTTAGTTTAATTATTTTGATTTATGTAAAAAGTGAGTTACAATTACTAAATTACTCTTACATATAACAATCGTCACATTTAATTATAGGGAGTGTGCGTTATTCTTGGAAAATAAAAAAGAGATTAACCAAATTGGTTTGTTTCGTATATTCGTGTTTGTCGGGTCAATCCAAACCAATAAATACTTATAATGGCTCGGTTAGGTTAGCGGGTTATTCTATTATGCAATGGTTTATGTTTGATACAAAAAATACCCGCTTACAATAATAGGTTCATTGTATATATATATATATAAATAAATAAAAAAGTTGTCAATTTCAAATTTGTCTTATCTCTATCTATCCCTTTACACTCATCTACAAGTCTATAATACGAGGTATCTCTACAAGCTTATATCATTTGGACTTGTTATGTGATTAATTTTAGCTTGGATACTTAATCATAATTAAGATTTTTTGCCTCATCCCAAGAATAAGTTCTGCAGGATTAGAATCGAGGTTTTCTCTCACAAATTTAGCTTGCATAACCAATTGAGTCACACTCTAAGATTTCGAGCATCCCCGTTCTGGATTAGTTTGGTATTGTCCTTAAAAATTCTTTTTTGAACTTTATTTCATCACACTTTAACATGAAAACAAACTTGTCCGTAGTAAGAAGAAAAAAAAACGTAAATTAGGATGTGTTTAGATATACAATTTATTTAAGTGTTTATATAATAAATTCTTTTTAAAAAAAGATAAATTTCATAAATGGATAAATAACTGTATAAGTGTGGTGACTTAAATTATAAGCATTTTTTATAATACATGTTGTATTATTTGAGTTTTTAACAAATGTTTCCTTTCTTTTCCTATTTTTTTAATTGTAATTTATGGGCTTATTATTTCTGTAATTGTTATGGTGCTAACCACTAACATTATCGTTGCTACTATTGTTACCATTCTTTGATTTCGATTCTACCTAAAAACATATTTAGAAGTCCAAAACACTCATTTAATAATTTTTCATTTCAAAAAGTGCACAAATTTCATTTGTGATAACATCAAGTATTAAGTAAAAATAACCTTGCCAAATCTGAAGTAAATTAAGGTTATAAGTACTGTACTTATTAGCGCGGCCGGGGCAGCCATGGTGTTCTCTTGTTTAATTTATCCATTAAATTATTGAAATTCATGGAGGGAAAGGAGGGAGAGACTAGTCCTCTTATTAATATAAAACATGTTTTACTCAATTATATATTAAGTGCCACTTTTTCGAGCCAAGTCAATGTAACTAACAGGGTAAAGAGAGAAACAGGATGGAAAGAAGTATGAAAGAAAGAAGTAAGAGGAAAGAAAGAATAAGTAAAAAATGGATAGATTTTTAAGTTGTTTGGATCGATAGAAATAAGAAAGAAGTATGAAAGAAAAAAAAATTGAGTTTTCTATCCACTCGTTTGATTGGATAAAAAAGTGAAAAGAAAGAAAATGAATTTTATTGAAAAGACCAATTTACCCCTCATAACATATATTTTTTTGGTGAAATAATAATAATAATAATATATAGAGCGTGAAATTAAATTCTAAATTTTTTATTTTCCCTATATCAATAAAGATAGTTATTAAATTATTAAATTTAATTTTAAAAATAATATTAATATTAATAATTAATCTAAGTGATAAATGCGAGCCCAATCAGCCTAGACTCCTCGTTTCCTTTATCCCTCTTTGCTTCCAGAATGTGTTCGTCTTTGAAAATAACTCCATTGGTGGCTGGTGTGAAAAATGGCAATAGTGAAGCAGGGGAAACAAATCTTGGCATAAACATTAGTGAAACAACAAGATCTTGGATTATCTGCAAATGGGTATGGTTAAAATTAGAAAGATCCTCCTCTCCAAGTTTGGATGTGTGAACAGTAACCAGAAAACAGTGGTTCCGGGTAGGTGGTGGGCTTGAGGAAGAAAGACAGTGATGAGTGTATCTGGTAGAGATCGAATGAGTTGAGAAGGAGAAATACCAAGGTTAGTGATGTAATTTCACACAAAACCCACCATTCTTCTCCCATTCTCTCGTCACTGATGGAGAGATTTTGTTCACTGTGGACCCCACCCTTTTTTTTCTCTCTTCTCCGCTTCTCTCCCTCCCCAAACAACTGAAAACCACTTTTTCACTCCTCTTTTCTCTCTTCCCTACTTCTCTCTTCTCATAATCCACCGAAACAAACACAGTGTAAGAGTGGTTTTACACGGAACTACAGCTAAAGCATGTGCAATGCATGCATGAGCAAAAGATAAGAAGGGATATATTCTTGTAGATATGTTGCACAACATTACATGAATGAATACTCGATAACATTAATTGATGCGAAAGATAACCATTCCCCACAGTGATGTGATTCCGTTAGTTTCCAGACATAAGTAGAAGTAGTTGACCAATGACACATGTTTGTATTACTATAAAGTTTTTTTTTTCGAAGAGGTATTATCAAGTTTCTATCACTTGCCAATGACCACACATATCTACTTCTACTTAGTAGTAGTAGTACTAAAACAATCGGAAGTCTAATCTTAATCATGTATTTATAGCATGCCTCACATTAAACTAAAGGGATACATTAATTTAGGATTACCTCAGAAAAGAATGCTAGCAAGCAATACAACCCTTATCACCTTCCCTTGAATTTCATGTGGGACCATTGAATAGGGGATGAGTCCATATGATTAAACGGATACACATGAAATTTATTCAATAAAAAACAAAAAATTGGTTCAAAAAGGTATGATAAAGAATGTATTATTAATATTTCTCTTAACTAAGATATAGTGAAGGTCAGTTAAGGAAGCAATTGATGATTAATCATGTTTCAGCTTGATTGGCCATGTCTAATATTTACCAATCAGGGAGATGATTTCACTGCTTTCTTTCTTTTTACCAACTCTGTGTGTTCACATGTGCCCTTGTATTAGCATAGTGAGAGGATACTTAGGGTCTAGTAGTGTTAATTAAAAATTATGTAGAGAAGTTCAATTTTCTCTTTGGTGAATGAAAGCCACACACTTCCAAAACTTTCGGGCAGGACGTCAATGATATGTTGGAGCTATCAATAGAGGCCTAACCCAATTGATTGTTAGAGAAGTTCAAACTGGTTATTAGAAAGTTACAAATTACTAGCTAACTTGGTGTACATACGTTTTACTATATATTCAATAAAATCTTAACTCGTGATTCACATTTTTCTTGACTTCACCATGTTTTATAGAGTTCTTCTAACCTATTGAGTTAACGTTACCCGTCGTCAGTTAATCATACATACGTCAGGCCTAAATAACTACCAATTTATTGGGCCCAAAGTTGAGATTTCTAGCAAAAGCTGGTGGGTCTCTTGACTTGAGTTTGAAATTTGATGAATATGTAGCTACTAGTTTAGTAGCCCGTGCGAGACGTTCGGACATTTATTAGATGATTTTTTTTCTAATGTTTATAATTAATTTCAGCATAATAACATTCATGGTAATAAATTGTAATTGCAGTTGTCCGTGCGAAACGTACGGGCACTTCTTATAATATATTTTAATATTTTTAAATTATGTCGATATAAAAACAATTATTAGAATGTATTTAAAATTATGAACTAATACTATCAATTATTGTCTATTGATATTATTTATTAATAGAACATACTATTTTTTAATATTGTTTTCATCTTTACTGGGATATATTTTCACTTAGGATTGACTTTAAACAATGACTTTATTTATCGGTCAAAAGTTAACTATTTTATTTTTTTAGATGATAGATAAATTTGAAATATACTTATATTACATTTTATTGATTGAACTAAAGAGTCTAAATATTGATACCTTAATTATAATTATATTATGATAATTAACATATTATATATATATATATATATATTATATTATGAATCCATCAATTAATTGATAAATTGAAGCACCGTAAGTAAATCATATTTTGACTTAATTCTCTTTTCAAGTTCTTTATTATATTATAAAAGAATTGGTTATTCCTCGCTTAAAAACTAGTAAAATAATAAAATAGATTCATCATTAAAGTTTAATGTTACACAACCAAACAATATAAATAGGTACATTCAAATTTCGAGCGGTCCATTAATTCCCAAAAATGATGCATCATTAAGGAACGTGGTTAACTAAAATCAAATATAGTCACATGTATGACAGTGTTAGTTCTCTTCAACCATTTCTAGAAGATAGGTAGAGTTTGTTCAATATTGTAGTTGGACATTATTTAATGAATTTATCAATTGTCGAAAAAAAGTCACATGTGTGAGTTTCTGTAGCGACTTTGGGATCTATTTAATTTATAAACCTTTTCTATTAAATATCTATTTCATTTACTTTTAATATTTTATTGGTACAGATTAATCATTTTTAGAAAATGTATTATGTATCTTAATATTTTTTCTTCTCTCTTGAAAATCTATTTGATTTATTTATTTTATTTTCTAATGCAATTTAATCATTTTTAGAAAATATATTAATACATCATATTATTATGTATCTTAATATTTTTTTCGTCTCTATTGAAAATATATGCTGAAGATTGCACATTCTTATTTGATTGTTTAGATTATATTTTGTTACATTGTTTCCTTATAAAAACCAATACCACTCACTAAAGGTTTGTTTGGGAGTTGGGAGGGGAGCGAAAGGCGTATAGCTAACATTTTCATTATAGGATATTATTATAAAAAACAAATTTGGTTTCCAAAATTCTCAAAAGTCCTCCGTCAATTCATTTTTTGAGTTTCTCAAATTGGGGGACTTTAGTCCAATGAAGAAAAACAAACCCCAATGCAAGGTGGCGATTATTTTCTCTTCCTTTTTGCATTCCTCCTCCATTTCATATCAAACACCTTCCCTCCATTCCCCTCCCAACTCCAAAATACATTGAATTAATGTTCAATCTCTAATTATGTTTTAATTAGCATAATAAATAAAAATATAATCATATTTATATTTATGTTTTAATTGATAAAGTATAATGTAATCCCACTTTAAAAAATTACAATTACTTTATTTTTAAACAATATTTGCCCGTGAGTACACACAGGTAAAAAAATACTAGTGTAGTTGCCCGTGCTGACGCAAGAGCACTTATGATTTAATGTTTTTTCTAATGTTCCTAAAATAATTCAATATAAAAAAAATTATTAGAATATATTAAAAAAATATGAACTAATACCATTACTTATTGTATAATGATATTATTTGTTGATAGAACATTTTTTTACTAATATTGTCGTATTTGACTCCCAAAACATTGTACCTTAACTGGTTTATAAATATTTTAAAACAACAAAGTATATAAATTTTAGAAAGTAAATAATAAAATAATACAAAAATTCTATAAGTTGATATGTGGCTTGCGCTATTGTGCTACACTAAATAATTAGGAAAAAAATTATTTTAAAAAAAGTAGGAAAAAAAGAATTATAAAAAAAATATCTAGAAAAATTAGAAAAATAAAATTATTTATAAAAAAATATTTAAAATAATCAGAAAAAAATATTTTTAAAAAAAATTAGGAAAACAAGTAATTTTAAAAAATATATATTTAAAATAAAAATTATAAAAACAAAATTATTTATAAAAACAAATTTAAAAATATAAAAGTAAATTAGAAAAAAATAAATTGGAAAATAATACTTTTAAAAATAATTAGGAAACTATAATTAATTATAAAAAATTATAAAATAATTAGGAAAACAATATTTTAAAAAATATAAAAAATTAATTTGAATAAAAATTAATTTTAAAAAATTATAAAATTAAAATTAATAATAAAAAAATATTTTAAAAAATTAGCAAATAATTATTTTTAAAAAAATTTAATTTTTTTTATAAAATTAGGGAAAATTTATTATAAAAAAATAAGAAAAATAAAATTAACTATAAAAAATATTTTAAAATATAAAAAAGTATATTTGGAAAAAAGTATCCAAAAAAATTAATAATAAGGAAAAAGAATATTTAATTACAAAAAAAATGGGAAAAAATTATGGAAAAAAGATTAAAAAATACATTTTCAAAAAAATTAGGAAAATTTTTTATAAAAAAAATAGGAAATAAAATTAATTATAAAAGATATTAACATTAATTAGGAAAAAAAATATTTAAACAAAACAAAAAAATTAATTGTAATAAAAAATATATTTTATAAAAAAAAGAAAAAAAAATTAATTATATAAAAAATTAAAAAGTTATATTTCAAAAATGATTAGGAAAAATATAATTAGAAAAAAAGATATCTAAAAAAATTAGAAAAAAAAATTAATTATTAAAAAATTATTTAAAAAAAAGGGAAATGTAAATTAGGAAACAAATTTTTTTAATAAACTTAGGAAAAATATATATAAAAAAAGTATTTAAAAAATTTAGAAACATAATATTATTTAATAAAACATATTTAAAATAATTTGAAAATATTTATATTTAAAAAAAGTATGGAAATTTTTTTACTAAATATATTATTTAAAAAAGAAAAAAAAGTAATTATAAAAAATTATTTTTAAAAAAAGAAAAAATGTAAATCAAGGAAACAAATAATTCGACAAAATTTTTTAAAATAAAATTAGGAAAAAAACCATGAAATTTTAAAAAAAAATTAGAAAAAAATTATTTATAAAAGAATTTAAAATAATTACATGAAAAAATTATTTTAAAAAATTTAAATATAAAAATAGTTTTTTTTAAAAAAAAGGTAAATCAGGAAAAATAGATTGGAAAAAAAATTTTAAAAATTTGTATGAAAAAAGTATTTAAAATTAAAAACAAACACTACTAGAAAACTTGAATTTTCAGACGGAATTCACACTGATTTGTTCGGTTTTTATATTTTCCTTGATTTATCTTACATTCGTTTGAAATCTGTCCGAAAATTTTAGATGGATTTCACACGGATTTGTTATTTTTTATATTTTACTTGATTTATCTTAAATCCGTCTGAAATCTGTCCGAAAATTTCAGACGGATTTCACACGGATTTTTTATTTTTTCCTTAATTTATCTTACATCCGTCTGAAATCTGTCCGAAAATTTCAGCCGGATTTCACATGGATTTGTTATTTTTTATATTTTACTCGATTTATCTTAAATCCGTGTGAAATCTTTCCAAAAATTTCAGACGGATTTCACACGGATTTGTTATTTTTAATATTTTTCTTGAAAAAAGATTAAATAATTTATCTTATAACTATGATTAAAATTTTTGATCTTAATAAATTTAAAAGTAAAAAAGATTTATGAAAAAAAATTTAAAAACATATTTAGACTAATAAAATGAAATCAGTCCCTATTAAAGCAATATGTACCGGTTTAGTTTGAGTAATTAAATTACTCTCTTCAAATTATTTTATTGGGTGCGTTAGCACTGACTTATTTCAGTGAATGCACGCTTACTAGACAATAATTTACGTTATTATCACTATTATTACCTGTACAAAAAAATGTTTTAAATAATATGATTAAGAGAAAAACATTTTCATATTTTCATTCTATTTAATTTTAGATTTAAAAATAAATTAGTTTAACATTAATCGGAGATTAAATATTGGACTGTTGATTTTCTTAGTTGATCAATTCAACTATCAATCTTTACTCTATTTTAATTTTTAAAAGTATATATTTATCACTCGTTATTTTTAGATCTAATGAGTAATACTATTTCCTTTTTTCTAAACTTAATCTCAACCCCTTATTTGGTACCTAATCACTAAGTACTTGAAAAACAAATAAATAAAACCCCAAAGTCCCTTGTAACATCCCAATTTTTCACATATATGTTTAATTACTTTATTGAAATAATTAATTATCTAGATGTTTATTTTTGTTTTTTTTTATGCGGTTTAGTTTGAGTAATTTTATTTACTCATTTAAAATATTTTGAGTGCGTTAGCACCGCGTGACTGCAATGTATACACACTTACATGACAATAATATTATGCTATTGTCACTAATATTCTTTGTTTAGAAAAATATTTTAAATAATATGATTCAAAGGAAGTTATTTTCAGATGTTACTTTATTTAATGTTAGATTTGAAAATAAATTGGTTTAGTGTTAACTGGAGATTAATTTTGGATCACGGATTTTCTTGGTTGATAAATTTAATCATCAATCTTTACTCTAATTTGATGAAAGAAAATATATATTTGTCATTCATTATTTTTAAATCCAAGGGTCAATATTATTTCCTTTTTTCTAAACTCAATCTCAAACACTCTATTTTATTTTGTATCTACACTAATTAAAAGAAAAAGGAAAATAAAACAAAGAAAAGTCTCTCTCTCTGGCTCATTTTTTCCCCACGACACCCATACCCCTCCTTTCTTCTTCCTTTCTTTTCTTTCTTTTCTTCATTCTCCCTCAGCTTCATTTTTCTCCACCCTCTCCCTTGCTCTCAGCTGCATGCTGCCACCCCTTGGACGTCCGTCGCCGTCCAGTCGTGCTCCGCCTGGGAGGTCACCATCTGGTTGCGCCTGGTAGCGGAGAAGACGATGCGTGCTATGCTCCGTTTCATTCCTCCTGTTCACGTCGCGCCTCCGCCACGGGTTAGCGTTCCGGTGTTGTCCAAGGTCGTTCGAGAGTCGTCCGACCACCGTTCCTGGCAGGGAGCCGCACGTAGGGTCGTTTGATTTCTTGCTGAACGGTTGTAACAGCACGAAAATGGAGCCCTGTCGCTGTCTCGGGTCGTCCGCCGTCATCACCACCTTGGGTCACCGTCACGGTACCTCTTCCCTTCTCCTGGGGTAAGTGAAATCTCATCTATTTTGCTCAGATTCAGAAAAACCCCAAACTGATTTTAAAACCCTAAATCCTAGCTTTTGAATTCAGAGTTTAATTTTGAAATTGAACCTTGTTTTGTGCAATTGGGACTATTAATTAGTTATTCCCTAAATCAAATTCATCATTCTTTAACTAGATTGATTTCTCCCAAATTTCTCTATGAACCCTAAAGCCCCAATGAGACTTATTGTGGTTCCTGTTATGGTGCGGAAGCGGTATGTTAGAAGAGTTACTTTATAAGGACATTGTAATTTAATACCTTATTTATACATTGATTATTGGATAGCAGTGAGTGTAGATTGTTAATCACTACATTGCATACTAGGGAATCGGGCATTTTATCACTCCTGTTTGCACCTGAAAAATTAAAGGACCATATATTTGTTCTGGATAAACAGTTTCAACTAGGCAGCATTATAGTAGTCAACTCCTGCAATTTTCTTCCTTCTGTTTTGTCTAATATATCTGAAGTTTTCCAGTTTGGATTTCATGATGGATTTTGTGTGGCTTTAATTGATATGTTCCTAGCATCACATGTTTGATGTTCACCTGAATCTTGGCCCATATTTGTAACTGCAAGTGAACTTAATTTTCTTAAAGTTCACATTTCTTCACACAGTGTGTGTATTATAGAACACCTTTTCATTTAATGAGAAACTATTTTTCCCCACAGATCCTTTCTTTCCATTATAATTCGATCCTTATTGTGAAATGTGAAATGAACCGTTAACCCTAAACAATTATTATTTTGTAAGCAGTATTATTAATTGATAAAATAACCAATTTTAGTTTCCTCCTTTTACCTTTATTAATGACAAGTTGGTTCTTGAAACTGTTCATGTTTTGTTGGAGTGTGGTAATTATGTAGTGAGTTTATCTTGGCTACTTCTGTTTGCATCAAAACCAAGAAAATCTGTAGATATTGCTCATTAAAATCCAAAATGGCAAAGTATTTTTTCATGTAAAACATAAGATTCAAGCTAGGTGGATGAAATGGAGTACTTCGGGTTTTATGTGATAGAAAAGTGCCTCTCAATTTTAAAGGAAAAGTTTGTCACACAACTATGAGATGCGATGCTTTATGTTAATGTTGGGCAGTAAAAAGCCAACAAGAGCATTAGCTCAATGTTGCAGCTATGAGGATGTTGTGTTGGACATGGGGACATACAAGACAAGATAAAATTAAGAACGAATGCATTAGAGAGAATGTAGGGGTAGCACCTATTATGGTAGAGATGGTAGAATCTTATGTTATGTAGTTTAGCCATGTGGGAGAAGACCATGAAAAACCGCACTAAAAGGAGTAGAGAGTATCTTAATGTGATGGTGTCCATTATGTGAATACAAGCCAAATGGTTTGAATATCCATATTTTCTATCTTGTTATTTAAATTAATTATAATGTCTATTATCTTGTTACAGTGTGATGAATGCTTTCTCGAAAGGACTCGCTATCTTTTATTTGATTATAGTAACATCCTTCTCTTTTATGATGGTGACCACGAATTAATCAATGACGACGATGATTAGATGACAACGACGATGATATGATGATGAGGAGGAGGAAATGATTGATGATGTGCTAGATGAAAATGAAGAGTTTAGTGATCAAAGTAACAATGAGGAATAAATTTATATCTTTGATGTTTGTAATGATATTTTAATGTTTTGAATCTTAATATATCATTCTTGTATTTCAAGATACTTTGTGTTTTTGTTTATTTTGAAGCTTGATACTTGTCTAGAGTGGTACGTACCTTAATAATAATTATTTTTTATTATATTATATTAGATTTCAAGTCCAGGTACCTAATTTGGTATGCATAATTATTTTAGTTTGGCCCATTTTTTATTAATAAACATGATTTGTTTATCAAAAAATATTATTTAAATATGATTATCTAATCCGTGGGAAATCTGTCCAAAATAATATCATAACATTCGTCTGAAATCCGTCTAGAATTTGCATGAATAGCAATATTGAATCCGTCTGAAATTCGTCCGAAATTAAGCCAATATAACCAAAATTCAGATTTTTGTGTTTGTCCGAAATCTGTCCGAAATCTGCCTAGAACTAATTTCATACAGAATTTTCAATTTGCAACGGGACTTTTTCGGACGGGGGATGTTCCGTCTGAAATCCGTCCGAAATTACTTGTCCGTCCCAAATCCGTGGGAAAAGTGTCCAAATTCCGTCTAAAATCCGTCCATGAATCCGTTCGAAGAAGTGCTGACATGTGGCCCGTTACTGTAACGTCATGTGTCTGCCATGCATAGCTCAACAGTGAAAATGATATTTGTATCAAATGTTTATCTCACTAGGGAGCACTTTGAATAAATATTAATTATTCTTTTGTACAAACAAATAGTTTTTTTTTTATAAATAACCCTAATTATTTGTGATAGTTTTATGATTTCCAGGTCCAGCCCGTGGATGAGAATAGATCCTTTTTTATATATATATATATAAAATGAGAATAGATCTAGCTGTGCATAAGGTTGATTTGCTTTAATTAATTGGGGGCATCGAAATGCATCATGGTGGACCACAATATTTGTTTTCTGGTGAGCTTGTGTTCACTGTTCAGTAACATCAATTTGCGAAGTGACAATCACATTATCTGTAGCCATATGTAGGCCAGCATATATCATATCACGACAAAACTTCATCCATACTAGGGAGAAAATATAGGATTTGCCGTCATGGTGTAAATTATATTCTAAGGAATATGGATATATATATATATAAATTGTTTATAATAAACTAAAAAAATATATTTTGTCGAGGGAAAGAGACTTATATCATTGATAAACCACCAGCAGTTACATCACAAATAGGAAATGAATGGAAAACAAAGCTACAAGGGAAAGAAAGAGCAGCACGTGCAATTGCATGGACAACCCCATTTGCATGTCTCTTTGTGAAAACAACACTACAAAGCAGGTCACGGCAAAGATGTATGATGGACCCAAACTCAGCAACTTCATCACACCTACCACTTTGCTATATATCAAGCTCAATGATTACATTATATAATCCAACTTGAGCAACCCATTGCATAGCTAAAGCCAACCCCATGGCCTGACATTCACGCACACAGAAACAAGATATGGTTGCCAAGAAGAAAAGAACCAAAATCCATCCATGAGACAGCAGCCAAACCCAGTCTTGTTCTCACTTTTGAAAAACGAAGCGTTCATTAAGGAGTTCGCACGCACGGTAGACTATGTCACAAGTGCCATCTTCTTTGGCATTCCACAGAAACTCATTCCGAGCTTTACAAAGGCTCATGGCAAAAGTGCTCCTACACTCCTCATTTACGATTTTGCACACCGGGAAAGCTTCACACTCCATGAGTGATGGTTCTATTTCTATCACTTGCCAAAGGTGAAGCTTCTGCCAAACAGCAACCGCACGATGACTTTTGGAGGAATGTCAAGTTGCCAAAGTGAGCTCCTATCACCAATACATCTCAGTTGTTGCAAATCACCTCTAGCAGCCATATATGAGTGTAGTCTGACTTAACAGAGTTGCCTATCCTCCTTGACGCAAGCAAAAAGGGGTGCCCTACAAATATTGTTAGCCACATCCAAAGGAAATAAAGCATGGATAAAATCAACATCCCATTCTTTGCTCCCTGGAATAATGATGTCTTCCACTGTGAGGGCAGAAACTTGAGGGCAAGGGGCACTATCAGAGGCATGAAAACCTGATGCTCTAATCCACTTACCAGACTATTGACATTCGTTTTTGGTTGGTGTACAAAAATCCCTTTGTTACAAATAATTAATTAAAGATCAGACGAATGTGGGGCGAACGAGTTATGCGGTAATCTCGTCAGGATGTGTGTATGTATATTGTCTGTCAAGTATAAATTTGACAATTAGCCAAATTAGGAATTAATGGCAAAGACTTCGTGTTAGAACAAACATGTAAGTTTGAAAGAGATGTACAGAGTTTTGCCAATGGTGAAAGTTGAAAATAAAACCGCTTGAGCCTAAAAATGTAAGCTTGAAGTTTAAAAGGACATTTATTTAATAGAAAATAACTTCCCAATCGTACTGAGTTTACAATGAAAAGGAAACTGAAGTTTGAAAGTAAAGATAAGTAAAAATATGACCTAAGTAATACCATTCATGAAAGGTAAATGAAAATAAGAACATAAACGAAATTTTAAGGAATAATGGAGAAAGAGTAAAGAACTTTGAAGGATAAAACCAGTATTGTACTGGGTTATAATATTGAATTGAATTGAAAATGAGAAGGGTGGAGGAAATACTTGAATTAATCCGTCAATTAATGTGTGATCGAGATATGTAGGATGTGTATCAAGTAACCTCCCCCATTACATCGTGATTACTAATATTTATAGGCAAATAAAATAACTACCTAGAAATAACTCCCTATCTAAAAGACTGCCACATGTCCTTGGCAGTTCTCTTAAGTTTTATACTTAAACTGCTTGTCAAACAACTCTAACAACTGCTCAATTTCTTGAACCGCTCCGCGTCAACTTGATTGTCTTCGATGGTCCGGGCCGCTGACGGCTTATCTTCTTGCTGATGCCTTGTCGCCCTTGAGGGCTTAGTCATTTTCATACTTTTGTACGTTTGACAACTCTTCTTAACACTTTGTCAAAAAGCTAGGTTGTCAATTTATCCTTTCTCGTTCGGCCAAGATTTTATTGTCAACTAAGTATAATACTTAGAGAATATCACATTATTATTCTGGTTCCTTCACAACCACCAAATGCGTCCGTCTATAATAAGAAATTTCACCCCTGATAGATGCGCCCTAAGTTTTGCTTTTCGACGGCCTTGTTTATCTGACATGTTGACCGAAGAACTTCTTATCAATTTCATACTTGTCAATTCTTCTGAATTCGACTTTCTCCTCTATGTCGATATTCTTCTTTTCCACGTCGGTTATTTATGGCTTTCCACATCGGTTTTCAAACTGATGTAGAAACGACCGATGTGGTTTATTGCCACTTTACACATCGGTTATAAAACCGATGTGTAAAGTATATTTTATACAGCGGTTTTCTTTTAACCGATGTGGAAAATCAATTTGTCAATTGATAAGCAGTTGGAAATTACACTTTCTACATCGGTTTTACCTAAAACCGATGTGTAAATTTCACTTTCCACATCGGTTTTAATAATAACCGATGTGTAAAGTGAAATTTACACATCGGTTTTTATTAAAACCGGTGTGTAAGTGAAATTTACACATCGGTTTTTGTAGAACCGATGTGTAAAATCTCAATTTTTTAATCATTATTTACATTTCAATCATTCATTTCCCTGTTTCAAGAATGCGATCAATACCGAATAACATACTCGTAAATTTTGGGGTAAACATAATGTAGTTATTGCACCAAACTAGTAGAAAATGATAACAAGCAGCCACATACAATTGGAAGACACAAATTTTTATAGTTCATTCGATGACAAGAAACAGCAAGGCAGTAACCACACGTGATTTAGGCATCACATGAGTTAGATAACAAATGGGCAAGGCAAACTAATTGGTAAAGTAAGAGCACTTACTAATTCATAACCATCAATTCCAGGAACTTGTTTAAGCTAACAAACCAAAGCATTCCCGATCAAACAAGAAACAACAATAGAACACCAAACCAGTTTTGACACAATTGCAACAAAGTTTTAACCATATCAAAAGCAAAACATACTTTATTCAATTTTCTTGGCACAAACAATCAGCTCTTACACATATGGTTAAAAATACTGACATTTCATCAAATGACTAGTGAGCACAGAATCTGAAAACAGAGGGCATCGGGCCTAATTAATTTCGAATGAATGAAAACAACACTTTATCAAGGCTACATCAAAACACGAGAGAAGAAGAATTGAACCAGACACGAGCACTAATACATATCATCACCAAAGGTACACTATAGCTAGTACATGATAAGTTTTTAAACTAACTACATATATACAAACTATGGTTGGTACACTTCAAGAAATAAAGTTGCCCAACGCCTCTTTATGTTGTTGATGTCGAATCGAGATAATGGAGTTGGATTGTTGAATATCTCGCAAGTTTAATTGGACAAAAGATTATATCTTTTAAGTAATAAACTAACATAAAACATATAACGAATCTATATTATTAATTCTAATTGTGTCAATTAACATTTACCTCCTGCCATCTTTCAGTGATCCCGGAGGAGATAATTTCCAACATCCACTGCATCACATAGTAGCCACATTCCCATGACCCACGTTGTATACGTGACTATGTACAAATGAAACCCAATTAGAATATGAGGAATTAAATAAAATAGAAATCAATTATTGTACCCACTGCATTTGATGCATTTGAACTAATAAATATCTTACGCTGGGAATAATCCATCTGATAGCCCGAGTACGCCTTTCACCACGCAACATGTGGGTTGCATTAATAGACCTATCATGACAAAAACATTAATTAAAGTATATCTAATAGATTTCGGAGATAATTAAAACAACTGCATTACTGATTATAAAGTATTTTAATGCTTACGTTTCGATGATCGTCTTGATTGATTCACCTGGCTTATTTCCCAATGAGCGTAAGAAGACCACGACGTTCATTCTTGGGTACAACAGCAACAGTTGCCAATGCCTGCTGTATTTGCGGAACAGTTAGTGACTAAGCCATATATAGTTATAAGTAAATAACCGGGACTGAATTATTGAGATAAGGCGCAAGATAGAATTGATGATCGTCTCGAGGCAAGTATATCACGTATGGTAGTGACCGGTCTTCCGATGCTAGGAGAACATCACCCTGAATGAACATGGGGTCAATGAACCCATAAAGGGCGAGGTTACCCCGATCGACTAACATACGATGCAGATACCTAATATATTGGAAAAACATGTTAATTATCATAGTATTTAAAAATTAATTACGTACTTAACTTATAAATAAAATGTACTTACGTGCACCAAAACGATATGTGTGCGTAAACTGGCCATTTCTTTATTGAGTACCATCTCCATAAGTTCCTTCTTTGGTATATACAGTTTACTGGGCTAGCATCATGTTCCAACCTTAACAAGGCTCGCGTCATTCTCCATGGTGACAACTCGTATAGCCGTAACTTTAAAAACATCACCATGGCCAGGTGCCCCTTTGTCGATCCCCTAAACAACATAGATATATATTAGTAATCACGGATAATTAAGTTATTTAATTCGTTATTAACTAAATGGTCAAATGAATACCTTGGCAGGAGCGGAGACATCTCTGGTCTTCCTAGATCCGACCTTTTAGGCACAATATCATTTCCAACATCCTATAACGAATAAAAATAAAGCATTATCTTGAAACAATAATAAATTATTTCAACTATGAATATAGAAAAACACAACTAACCGAATACCTCAGATGCAACAAGAAAGTTGACCAGTCTTCTTGGCGTAGGATGAAGTTATCGGGGCCTGACCCACTGTTTGAACCTCCTCAGTGGGCATAGGGACTCGAGCATCAGCATCTCGAATAATCTCAACAGACACCCTCAGCTGATCATCCGGTAATAACCGATGGTGTATGGTATTACCTAAGTTAGTATGTGCCCTACCCAATGCCACTAAGCGGCGATGATGATGATCATCAACATACAGCTCACACCTATCAGGGTCGTCGTCATCATCATCATCATCATCATCATCATCATCACCATCATCATCATTTTCAGGATGATGAGGAGGATCACATGAGCCCTTAGTGCTCACATGGACAGAGGGTTGGATAGAGGGTTGGACACCGACTGTCATTTGCTGGGACATAGAAGTCAATATTGCCATCTGCTGGGCAAACTGCTCGGCCATCTCCTGTCGAAGCTCAGCTGCAATCTCCTGTTTTAGTCATGCCCTATCTGCTTCAACATCCCTGTGGCATTGGTGTGAAGATGAACCATGGTATTGGCGAATGCCGACTCCCCATCCCACACCAATGACACGGCCCGGGTGGTATGGTTTACCGATGGCAGTAGATAAGATATCATTGCGTCCTCTAGGAACAAAGGTTCCTTGGGTTAGCTGATCATCCAAGGCATCCTATCACATAAAATATCAGGTCACATTACAATTCGGTAACAATCTTAAAATGACAATTACAACAAACTATACTTACAATCCTCTCAGCTACTTGGCGGGCCTCCTCGGATGTATATTGTCCCGTTTTTCTTTGTCGGCCCCTCTTCCATGAACGATGGCGTGGGGGTGGAGGTGGATCAACAACCTCTGGAAGAGTTTCAGCATTAGGATCCGCCCGAGATGCTGCTTCCCGACGTGCTTTCTTTTCCTCTTCAACCATTTTCTGAACAAGCTTTTTATATCCCCCACGAGACATGACATGGGGGTAGACATTCTTGCTTTTGTTTTCCTGCCCCTTTTTCCTCTTCTCCTGTTATAAATAAAAGACAATTAAATTACATAAGTAAATGAAATTAATGCAATTACATAAATTTAGAGACAAATCAAATAAGTTAACCTGAAAGCTGGGATCATGTCGGCTCTGAACAAAGCGATCCCACGTCGCCTTGTCAAGAAACGGATACACCTCAAGTGGGTTCTTTTTACTTTTTGGATTGAATATATAGTATCTGCCCAGGTCGGCCTTAAAAGCCCTCCAACGCTCTCCAGTATACTTCAGCAAACGCTTCTTCATAGCGTATGTATCTGGTATGTCAAAGGTCAACTACATTAAGACCAAAAGAATCAACGAATTACTGCATGATATTATTAAGATAAAAATAAAGTAGATACAGACAAACACAGGACATAGACGTATAGATACCAGAATACTCTCCCATATCTACTCCTTCACGTCCGCCGGTACATCTCTCCACCTATCAATGAGTATACTGGGCCTGTTCCTAGCAAGGGTCGCCACAAAACTGGTAAACTGATCTTCCATTGGCCCAATATGTTTGAGGTTATTATCAAAGTCTACTCTTATCCTTTGATTTGACCCACGGTTGGCAGTCAAATTCCTCATCCGTGTGGCACGTCTACCCTTTCTACCGGTAGACGGGGTCTCTGACCCGCAGCCATGTATACCTGTTTAAAAACAAAACAAAAAAAAAACTTGTTAGTATGTCAGGATAAATATCAAACATAACTTATAAATATCGATCAACGTACATAAACATAACTTATAAATATCAACGTAAACATATAATATGCCAAACTTGATGGTAATATCAAACTAAACTTACTTTGTGGTCAATTAGTAAAGTTCTCCCATAACCCTTCTTGGTGATCATTACGAGTAGCATGTACATCATCCACTTCATTTTCCTCATTGAAATTAGGCACTCGTGTTGAGAAAGAAGGAGTATCAGAAATATCAAGAGTTGAATCGTGATTTCCCTCACTACCATTATACATGTTTTTTCCCTGGAGAACCGCTGACCACCTTTTGTTAGAAGGATCACGGATATAAAACACTTGTTTTGCTTGGGATGCCATGATGAAAGGTTCCTCTTTATTACCTACCTTACTAAGGTCCACCAATTTGAATCCTAACTCATCGGTTTGCACACCATTGTTCATATCACGACCCACCGACATTTAAAAACAGGTACTCTAAACTTCGTGTAATCAACCTCCCATATCTCTTCAATGATTCCAAAGTATGAAACTGATGCCATAACAGGGTTTTTATCTTTCGAACTAGAGAAATGCATGGACTCAGCGACGACCATAACCCCACTGTTTTGCATAGTACTTTTGTCATCCTGGGACTTTGTATAGAAGGAAAACTTATTGATATCGTACCCACTCCAGCATATGACATCAAAGTTAGGCCCCTGTGCTAGCCATTTTAATGTATCAGAAGTAGTACCATCCTTTGCAATTTTTTCTTTAAACCAGCTCAAGAAAGTCTTGTTATGCTTGTTCAAACACCATTTTTCATTCATTCTAGGGTAAGTTTCATTGATGGTGCTTTTATGCTCACATAAGTATGGTTCAACCTCATCAGTGTTATTCAATATATACAAATGTGCTTGAAGCACTTCCTCCCGATCCATGCTCTTAACAGTGATACCTCGTGTACCCTTACCATCATATCTTCCTTCGTGACGAGACTTCGGAAGCCCTACAGGTTCCGCTTCTGACATGTAGTCTGTATAAAACTCAATAGCTTCTTCTGCAACATACCTTTCAACAATAGATGCTTCGGGACGGTGTGGATTTTTCATATATCCTTTTAGGATCTTCATGTATCGCTCAACCGGGTACATCCACCTTAAATAAACGGGACCGCACAATCTAATCTCCCTCACTAGATGAACAATCAAATGAACCATGATGTCAAAAAATGAAGGTGGAAAATACATCTCCAATTGGCACAATACAATGACTGCCTCATTTTCCAACTCATCCAAATTTTTAGTGTCAATGACCTTGCTACATATAGCAATGAAGAATAAGCATAACCTAGTAATGGCATGTCTGACTTTTTTAGGCAATATGTCACGAATGGCCACCGGTAGTAGTTGTTGCATCAAGACATGACAATCATGAGACTTTAAGCCAACTAATTTGAGATCTTTCATTGAGACAAGTCTTCTGATATTTGAAGAGTAACACTGTGGCACTTTGACTCCCCGTAGACATTCACAGAAACTTCTTTTCTCTTTTTTTGATAAAGTATGACATGCTGGGGGCAAATAAGTCTTCTTATCCCCCACTTTAAGTGGAGCTAACTGCTCTCGTATACCCATCGCAACTAGATCCAGACGAGCATTCACACCATCCTTTGTCTTGCCTTGAATGTTGAGAAGCGTTCCGATTAAACTGTCACACACATTTTTCTCTACATGCATCACATCAATACAATGTCTTACATCAAGCTTGCACCAGTATGGAAGATCAAAGAAGATCGACCTCTTCTTCCATATTTTCTTCTCGGTAGCCTTCTTCGGATCTTTCCCATAGATAACATTAGTGTTGTTCACCCTTTCATAAACTTGCTCTCCGGTCAAGGCCAACGGAGCAATTTCATTCTCCTAAAGTCCATTGAAAGCTTTTTCTCAATCTACGATAAGGATGATTACGCTCGGAGAAATCTCCGATGCCCAAGGTAAACCGTCTTCCTTCCATGTTGCAGTTGATGGTAACATGTTCCTTCTTCACATATTGGACATGCTTTATGGCCCTTAACACTATACCCACACAGGTTCCCGTATGTTGGAAAGTCATTGATGGTGCAAAATAACATGGCACACAATCTGAATGTCTCACGGCAATACCCGTCAATCACATCAACGCCTTCATCCCACAACATTCTCAAGTCTTCAATCAAGGGACTCAGATCAACATCAATAACATTTACTGGCTGTTTAGGACCCGAAATCATCATACTTAACATTATGTATTTGCGCTTCATGCACAACCAAGGAGACAGGTTGTAAATTATAAGGAGAACAGACCATGAACTATGAATACTACTTAAGTTTCCATATGGATTCATTCCATCGGTAGCAAGTCCAAGCCTGAGGTTTCTGGGCTCATTGCCGAAATCCGGAAACAAACTATCAATTCTCTTCCATTGCAAAGAATCGACCGGATGGCGAAGCTGTCCATCACACTTCCTCTCATCTGCATGCCATCTAATGTTCTTTGCGTCATTTACATTAGCAAACAATCGCTTGATCCGCGGAATTACGGGAAGATACCATAACACCTTCGCAGGAGGACCTTTGGTGACCACATCACAACTAGAATCACCATCATTCACTTTGTAGCGTGATACCCCACACCTGGGGCATTCGTGCATCTCTTCAAACTCTTTCCTGTACAATATGCAATCATTGGGGCAAGCGTGTATTTTCTTATACTCCATACCCATCAGACACAATATCTTCTTCGCCTCATAGTTTCGAGACGGCAATGTGTTGCCTTCTGGAAGCATTTCTTTCAACAACTCAAGCAATTCGGTAAAGCTTTTATCGCTCCACCCATTTCTCGCCTTCACATTGAACAATATTAACACCGCTGACAACCGTGTGAAATTAGTGCACCCCGGATACAAAGCCACTTGCGCATCACTGCACAAAGTATCATACACATGTGCGCGCCGAAAAGACTCTTGCCCAACATCACGGATCATGTCCTCTAGTCCATCGTCCATTTCCACTTCCACGTCATCAACTTCCTCTCTATCCGACACCCTCGACCTGTCTAACGATTCACCATGACATATCCATGTTGTATAACTCTTGCAAATCCCCTCACAAATAAGATGATCACGTATCTCCTCAGCTTCTAGTCGTCTCTCATTCAAACAGTTAACACAAGGACAATAAAACCTTCCGTTACCGCTATCAGGAGCATTTGTTTTTGCAAACTGTAGAAAATCTTCCACTCCATTCTCATACTCATCACTTGTCCGTCTAGCATTCATCCAACCGCGATCCATGACTAAACCAATACCTTCGTACTTAGTCCAACATATTCATCAACCACTTCTTATGACAGGGTATGGCCCTATCCCATTCGAGAAGAAACTTTTTCAACATTCGGTTAACAGTTAGTCCTTAACTCTCATGCTCATACTCGACAAAATTTCGGCAGCATTTCCTCGCGGTCTCCGACGTACACTACTTGAACGCGATGACATCCACCACGATAAAGTATGCACCCGGAGAACGAAAGGAAATTTATCAATCCGAACTTTCATCAAGTATATAACATTAGAATCAATGAATAACTATTTTAACTGAATTAAGAAAAAGTTTTTTCCCAAACTGTCCAACTTTGGACAATTCAAGATCCAACACAATGAGCGGTACATTAAGCACATACACGTACACTCATTAGTATTGCATCTCAAACGGGAAACTAAGGCTTTACTAAATAATTAACATTAAGAAAAATAATAAAACACTCCAATCCCCAAGTCCAATGCAAACAAAAACCAAACGAGAAAAATGGAGAGGAGAAAGCTTACCGGGTGTGGGAAGAACACTCAAATTTAAAACCGTAATGAATAATTGATGAATATTCTGCTTAATATTCTGCTTCTGACCGAGTGTACCTATACAAAAAGTCATATTTTGTTGAACGTGAATATGATTAGATACTATCGTATATAAATTGGAACTGATGTATTATATGTCATATGTGAATAAACTATCATCTTTTATATCATATTTTTTATGTTGAAATAACATATGCTAGTTCACAGGAGATGTAAGAGTGTAATTCTCTTATTATTTTGATTTCACATGATAAGAACTAAGAAGGAAGGAAGTCAAGGAACTTTTATGCGCTCTTCCCATTACTCAACCCTTGTTCTCAACTTATTACCGAAGCAATTGTCAATAAAAGTTGAACTACTGAAAATACACCCTTTTTCACATTCCATACAGAACACATGTGGATGCAAATTCAAGAGAAAAAGATATTATTTTATCTTTAAAAAATTGGAGCACGGCTTGTTTTGTGTTACATATATTATATTTGTGGCTACCTGCTGCTCATTTGGTTCCTTCTTATTTTTCATTTTCTTTCCCTCTCTAAACCCCACCCCACAGCACACATTATATTCACTTGCACCAAAACAAAAGCATGGTACATGCAAGGAAGTTCAGAGGAGTCAGGCAACGCCAGTGGGGCTCCTGGGTGTCAGAAATTCGCCACCCATTACTGTAATATGTTCATTAAACTCTAAACTAACGCAAACAAACAGTGCATTTGACATAACATTCTCACACACATTTAAGCAAACATATGACAAGCAACCCAATTCTATAAATATTCCATCAATCATCAGCACTAACAGAACCCATAAAGTTACTAAGTTGTCAACAACAGCAATAAAGGAAGATGGATGTTAGTTACCTCTTAAATGGTCTCCCTCTCTTGCACGCTAATGGGGCGAGTGAGTGTGTGTGACCTGTTTTATGGGAGGTGATAGCGGCGAAGAGGAGCTCTCTGTGAGGGGCAATGGAGGTGAGGAATGGGGTTTTCTGGGAGGGACAGTGAGCCGCGCGTTAGCAGAGAAAGAATGGGAGTGTTAGCGGAGGCAGCGGTAGGGTTGGAGATAAGGGAGGAGATGACGGAGGAGATGAACTCGCGTTAGCAGAGGGAGGGAGTGTTTTCTGTTTTAGCTAGGGTTCATAAACTGAAGAATGGGATAATGCGCGGAAGAGAAGGAGGGAAAGAGAAAAATTGGGACTATTACACATCGGTTATAAGGAAAACCGATGTGTTAAACATCTTATACACATCGATTATAGAAAAACCGATGTGTAAACATTAAACTTTTAAATTCTGATTTTTTCTTTTAAATTTTATACATCGGTTAATAAAAACCAATGTGTAAAAGTAAGATTTTATTTTCTTTTTTTTTCTTTATAATTTTCTACATCGGTTATTTAGAAACCGATGTGGTTAATCACTATTTTACACATCGGTTAAAATAGAACCGATGTTGAATGTTAAAAATTCTGACTTTAAATTTTTTTATTTTAATTTTAAACATCGGTTAGAAATAACCGATGTGGAAACTTTTTACACATCGATTATTCATTAAACCGATGTGTAATACTTTGGTTTTAATTTCAAAAATGCCACCGCCTCGTTTTACACATCGGTTTCTATTAAACCAATGTGTAAACTCCGATGTAGAATCCTTTTTCTGTAGTAGTGAATAATGGAGAAAGAGTAAAGAACTTTGAAGGATAAAACCAGTATTGTACTGGGTTATAATATTGAATTGAATTGAAAATGAGAAGGGTGGAGGAAATACTTGAATTAATCCGTCAATTAATGTGTGATCGAGATATGTAGGATGTGTATCAAGTAACCTCCCCCATTACATCGTGATTACTAGTATTTATAGGCAAATAAAATAACTACCTATAAATAACTCCCTATCTAAAAGACTGCCACATGTCCTTGGCAGTTCTCTTAAGTTTTATACTTAAACTGCTTGTCAAACAACTCTAACAACTGCTCAATTTCTTGAACCGCTCCGCGTCAACTTGATTGTCTTCGACGGTCTGGCTGCTTGACGGCTTATCTTGCTGATGCCTTGTCAGCCTTGAGGGCTTAGTCATTTTCATACTTTTGTACGTTTGACAACTCTTCTTAACACTTTGTCAAAAAGCTAGGTTGTCAATTTATCCTTTCTGTCGGCCAGTATTTTATTGTCAACTAAGTATAATACTTAGAGAATATCAGTCATTATTCTGGTTCCTTCGTCAGCCAGTCAAATGCGTCCGTCTATAATAAGAAATTTCACCCCTGATAGATGCGCCCTAAGTTTTGCTTTTCGACGGCCTTGTTTATCTGACATGTCGACTGAAGAACTTCTTATCAATTTCATACTTGTCAATTCTTCTGAATTCAACTTTCTCCTCTATGTCGATATTTTCTTTTCCATATATTTGACAATCCTCTCCTTAGTTCTTCCGTCAGCCTGTCGGAATTATTTCTGTCAGGAATTTGAAATTCTTCTACTAACAGATGCCCCCCCAAGTTTTGCTTTTCGACAGCCTTGCCCGAAAGAATAGCAAAATTTGAATTTTAAATTGCTAACAAATTTTCTTAATCCTGGGTTCTCATCCGCTAATTAAACCTCACTTTAATTTCATCCCTACTTAATAGGGATAATCATAACGTCGCAGGTCTCTTGAAATTCAAACCAGAGGCCTTCACTCCTCTTTAAATAGCAGTCACATCACTGTTGACTTTCCTCTTCTTATCTTTCTCCTTCCCTCGCGAAAACCCTTCTTCTTTAAAGGAAAAACCCTTTCCTCTTCCTCACTCCATTCAATCTCCATGGCAATATCTTCAAAGATGTCGACTTCAGTACCTCAAACCACGGTTGCTCCTCCTAGGGCAGTAGTTCAAAACCCACTTTTGGAAGAATCCGAGTTATGGCAGGAATCTAAGGTAATTTACCCTGTTCCTGATTCTTCTGTTGCTTTGAGTCCTCCTGCTGCATTCTTGGGTCCTCTCGTAGCCCAAAATGAAATTTCTGAGGATTTACGTTGTTCCTTCCCTTCTGCTAACTCAAATGAGGCTATTTTATCCTCCTTAACTCCCATCCCTATTCATGTCTTTAAAAAGAGCAATAGGATTTTTAGGATGCCCCCTGCTACTCGGTTTGATGCTTACATTAGTTGGCTTGACCGAGTTCAGGTTGAAAAACGCAACGTGTGGGAAGAAGCTGGAATTTTTGAGTTTATTCAGCTTTCTCGCCATGTTAAGTTAGTAAACTTTTTTTAATAGGGGCATCAGTTTTTTTCTGGAATAGAACCACAAATAATTTTCACTTTCCTTATGGGATGATGGGTCCGACTTTATTCGGCATGTCGGCTATTACGGGCCTTCGTCCAGATGGCCCTACCATGCATTCCGATGTCGAAGTGGAGAATCAGATTGATGTCTATGTTCCAAAATGCTCTTTTTCTAAATATATAGCAAACTTTAGAGGTGGAGATCATGAACCCGTGACTTGATCACTCGAACACGTAGCCTTCCTGTTTCTTTGGCTATGTGCTTATGTCTTTTGTAGCAAATCTGCTACTTTGATTGCTTCATATGTTCCTCTTGCCAATCTTTTGTCAACTGGAAAGAGATTAGCATTGGGCCAATGTGTTTTGGCTAATATTTATGACAGTATGAGTATGTTACACTAGTGCAATAAGTGCTTTTTACGTCAGTTAAAATTGATTTTTACGCCGAATCTTGATCGACGTAAATACAACGGCGTTAAAAGTTAAACTTTTAACGCCGGTTGAGAATCGACGTTAAATATAACACTATTAACGCTCGGTTCTTTAACACAATCGACGTTAATTTTGTCAAAATTAACGCCGCTTCTTTAACAAAACCGACGTGAATTTTGTTAAAACTAACGCCAATTGTTATCAAGAACTCGACGTTAAAGGTCTTAATTTTAACGCCGGTTGTAATAAACAATCGACGTTAATAGTGTACTATATATTTTATAAAATACTATTAACGCCAGGTTGTATGATAAAACCGACGTTAATAGTATTTTTTTTTAAATTCAGTTTTAAAATATCACTCCCCTCACCATCCCCGCATTCAAGAAATATCCCAAGAATACGTAATATCACACACATTACGGAATTGTAAAGGAAAAATGGAATAATGATCCATATATATGTATTCGGAAACAATATATATTTATTAACATAGGTTATAACTCAAAATAAATACATAAATAGAAATAAAAATAAATGTATACTAAGTTTAAACTACCTATATCAATATCCTTTCGTGATGATCATCACGAGTGGCATGTACATCGTCCACCTGTGTCTCCTCGATTATAGTAGGCATGTTTGTTGAAAAAGAAGGAGTCTCGGGAATATCAAGATTTGAATCTTCATTTTCATCACTACCATTATACATGCTTTTTCCTTGGAGAACCACGGACAACCTTTTGTTAGAATGATCAGTGATGTAGAACACTTGTTTTGCTTGGGAAGCCATTATGAAAGGCTCATTTATATGACCTAACTTGTTGAGGTCTACCCATGTGAACCCCAATTCGTCGGTTTGTACACCACCGTTACTATCAACCCACTTACATTTAAATACCGCACCGTAAGCTTAGTGTAATCGAGCACCCAAATATCTTCAATATATCCAAAGTAAGGTCTCGGTCAGAACGGGTTTTGTGTCCTTTGCACTAGAGAAGTGCATTGCTTCGGCCACGATCATAACCCCACTATTTTGTATGGTACTCTTGTTATCTTGTTCCTTTGTATAAAAGGAAAAGTTATTTATGTCGTATCCGCTCCAACATATGACGTTGAAGTTAGGCCCACGTGCTAGCCATTTTACGTCATCAGAAGCAGTACTACCATCCTTAAGCATTTCTTCCTTGAACCATGGTAAGAAAGTCTTGTAATGCTTGTTCAACAACCACCTTTCGCTCATTCGAGGGTTTTCTTTATTGACTTTTCTTTTATGTTCAAATAAGAAAGGCTGAACACATTCGATGTTGTTCAATACATACAAATGTGCTTGAAGAACTTCCTCCCGATCCTTCCTATTAATTCTTAAGCCATGTGTACCCTTACCTTGACATCTGATCTCATCATGCCGAGGCTTAGGAACCCCTATAGGATCCGTGTTATGAAGGTAGTCCGAACAAAACTCAATAGCTTCTTCTGCAACATACCTTTGAACAATAGATGCTTCCGGACAATGAGGATTCTTCACGTACCCTTTCAAGATCTTCATGTAGCGCTCAACTGGGTACATCCATCTCAGAAAAACCGGCCCACATAATCTAATCTCCCTCACCAAATGAACAATTAAGTGAACCATTATGTCGAAAAAGGAAGGAGGAAAATACATCTCCAATTGGCACAAGATTTTAGCAGCCTCAACTTCCAAGTCATCCAACATACGGGGGTCAACGACTTTCCTACATATAGAATTGAAGAATGAGCACAACCGAGTAATGGCATGTCTCACATTTTTTGTAGCAATACCACGAATAGCAACGGGCAGAAGTTGTTGCATCAAGATGTGACAATCATGAGACTTCAAGCCAACCAATTTAAGATCACTAGAGACAAGCCTCTTCATATTTGAAGAGTAACCATGTGGAACTTTGATGCCCTAGAGACACCCGCAGAAACTTTGTCTCTCTTTTTTTGACAAAGTATGACATGCTCGCGGCAAATAAGTCCGCTTACCATCCTCAACAATTGGAGCTAACTGCTCTCGTATACCCATAGCAACGAGGTCGAGACGAGCATTCACACCATCCTTTGTCTTGCCCTGAATGTTGAGAAGCGTCCCGATCACACTATCACACACATTTTTCTCCACATGCATCACATCAATGCAGTGTCTGACATCAAGCTTGCGCCAGTATGGAATATCAAAGAATATCGACCTCTTCTTCCATATGTTTTTCTCAGCAGCTTTACCTTTCTTTTTGGACTTGCCGAATATAACATCGATGTCCTTTACCCTCTGATAAACCTGCTCTCCAATTAAGGCCGCCGACGCTTCTTCTGTCTCTTGGCATCCATTAAAAGCTTTTTTCATCTTACGATATGGGTGATCACGTCTAAGAAATCTCCGATGCCCAAGGTAAACCGTCTTCTTTCCATGATGCAACTGAGTGTAGCATGTGCCTTCTTCACATATAGGGCATGCTTTATGCCCCTTGACACTGCATTCTAGGACAAGTTACCGTATGTTGGAAAGTCGTTGATGGTGCAAAATAACATGGCACGAAGCTTGAAAGTCTCATGAGAATACCCATCAACTACATCAACACCTTCCACCCACAGCGTTTTCAAGTCTTCAATCAAGGGACCTAGATAAACATCTAAGTCATTTCCCGGTTGCTTTGGACCCGAAATCATCATAGACAACATCATGTATTTGCGCTTCATGCACAACCAAGGGGGCATGTTGTAAATCACCAACAGAACAGGCCATGAACTATGAATACTACTCATGTTACCATAAGGATTCATTCCATCCGTAGCAAGTCCAAGCCTTAGGTTTCTTGGCTCATCGGCGAAATCCGGAAACATAATATCGATATTCTTCCATTGAATAGAATCAGCAGGATGACGAACCTTTCCATCACGTTTCCTCTCATCATTATGCCATCTAAGATTCTTCGCATCTTTCGCATTGGCAAACAATCGCTTGAACCTTGGAATTATTGGAAGATACCACAACACTTTCGCAGGTGGACCCTTTTTTCTCAAATCATCAACATCATCATCATCATCACCACCCTTCACTTTGTATCGTGATAACTCACATTTGGGGCAATCGTGTTTGTCTTCATGAACACCGGTGTACAATATGCAATCATTGGGGCATGCGTGTATCTTCTTATACTCCATACCCATAGGACACAATACCTTCTTGGACTCATAGTTACGGTCAGGCAATGTGTTGTCCTCCGGAAGCAAGTCTTTCAACACTTCAAGCAATTCCGTGAAGCTTTTATCGCTCCAACCATTTCTCGCCTTCACACAAACCAATTTTAGCACCGCCGACAACCATGTATGAGTAGTACACCCTGGATATAAAGGCTTATCCGCATCACCGCACAACCTATCATACACATGAGCTCGATGAAAAGATTATTGTCCAATATCACGGATCATGTCCTCTACTCGATCACCCTCCATATCTTTTGATCATGTAATTGTAACTTATGAATCGCTTCAATGAGATACGATTTGATTATACATATATAACTTGTTTTATGTTAAGTGTTTATTTATTTTAATTTGCACAAGAATTTGTTTACTAATTCAAGCTAATTAATTAAGATTAAAAATAAACTTTTTTAAAAAAAGATTAGAAATAAACTGCACTATATATGGAGTGATGATCTGCGTTAAGAGTGACAACAGGGAGATGACAACGAAAGAAAGATACGAATGAGTTGATTATTTACATCAGTTATTTATTTAACTGAAGTAAAAAATCACACTTCTAATGTCAGTTTTTTAAACAACTGACGTTAAAATTGTTAATTAACGTCAGTTCATTAAACAACTGACGCAAATAGTGATTTAATATTTACAAAACTGTCACCGCCTCACTTTTAACGTCAGTCCTTAAAACAACTGACGTTAACAGTGAATTAATGAAGTCTAATATTTACAAAATTGCCACCGCCCCCTTTTTAACGTCTAGTTTTTGGTTAACTGACGTAAACCTTTACCGTCTAATGTATATTTTCCACTAGTGTTAGTTGATACTATCAGATCTAAGCAAAATAAAACCAACATAGGAGGGCCTCTTTGGCTTCTCCTTCGGATTTGTCAATTGACACTTATGGCTCTTATCTCTATTATGTGTCCGCTGAATCTTTGTCAAGAGATGAAACTGCCAACTTTAAGTTCTAATTCAAAATCTTTCACTCGCTTTCATCCACCTCTTCAAAGATCAACTTCTCTCCTTTTATTGACTGGAAGTACGGTCCGGAGTGGTTTACGAAACTAAGTACCATCATTTTTAAATCCAACAAGTCAATTTGGACTAAATTTCTTTGCCAAAAAGTAGTTTTTTATAATGGTCCTAGTTTCAAAACCCATAGAATCTATCTGCATTTGCCCAATACCACTGCTTGTCAGCTCGGTTTCTGTCAAGCTATTCCTGCTCCTTATTCGTCAAATCCTGATGAGAACTTTATTGGTGCCAAAGCTCCAACATATGAGAATATTGTGGCCACCAGTGATGAGGATAAAGCTCATAGGGCCTTCTTACAACCTGTCTCATTCTCTGTCTTCCATAGAGTTACTCAAAGCTTTCTTGACTGGTGGGATGAGTATTATTCCAACCACCGTCTGAGTTTAAAGACTTGCTTGAGTTGTATTGAAGACACTGTGGGTAACGGTGATGATTCTCCCATGCAAGAACAGGATCCGGCAACAAAAACTCGAGGTGAACTTCAGAAAGAAATTCAAGCCTTCGAAAAATTTTACAAAATCAAGTGGAATCCCTTGAGACCATTTGATATGGTTCGTCACGTCAACAGTGTTTTAGCTGAAGCCAAAAGGAGGCATGACAATAAGGAATCTGAAAGGCTTGCCATATATAGGGGCATTCCCAATATGACCAGGGAATACTTTGACAGTTTAAAGGCCCCTTTTTCTAAACCGGTGCCTATTCCTTGTGCCCCTTTTGGTTTAGCTGATTCACACCCAGGGAAGCCGTCGAAAGGAGGTAACCTTTTCTTTTTGGAAAGCGTGAGTGCTTACGTTGACCCTTTTGAAAAACCAAATCCAGATACCTTCGCTAGTCAGTTTCTCCAACCTGATGACGACTTTGGATTCCATTTGCGAATTCTAACTTGTAATTCAGGTATTCACACGCCGAATTACTTTTATTCTTTCGCATTTTGGCTGACAATCAATTTATTTATGTTGTTATTGACAGCTATTCCTCTTGACAAGCCTCTCCCTGGTAAGTCTAAATCTGATGTACTATCGGAAAAAGCACCTGAGGATGATGATGAGGATGAACACGGAATCCCTGTGGCGGACAAAACTGTCAAGAAGAGCTCACGGCCGGCCAAAGCTTCTATATCTAATCCTCAGACAAAAGGGTCCAAAAAAAGAAAAGAGAAAGCTATTCCTTCCGATTTTCCTTCTAAGAAATCAAAGTCTACCAAAAGCTTTTCAATCTCGGCAGACTCTGATGTCGGCAAAGCCTCCACTGGATCTAAGGTCCTAGACATCGTTGTTAGCTCTTCCAACACTTCTCCCTCCAACCCATCCAAGGTAAAAGTTTTAAGTTGATATATCAAGCCATATCTTTTGTTTACAACTTTTTATTTTTATCTTGGCAGAAAGAGAAAGTCGTCGGACTATTCCCGTAACTGAAAAGACGAGTGCTGATGTTGACTTGATGTCTTCGAACTCTAACCTGGTATTTCCACTGATCTTGTCATCTCCCTTTATATATATATATGTATATTTTCCTCATTTTCCTTTATGTCAGGAAAAATCTTCTCAGATTGAAGATTCAATGACTATTCAGGAAATTCTCACCAAGACCGTCGAACCAACGAATCGATATGACTTAGGGGTACAGGCTGACATAACTTTAGGAAGCACTATTGCCGACATCAGAGGCCTGGCGGATGATCCTCAACCTCTTGAATCCCATCCAGAAATGCCCCCAGCCCTCGTCATCTTACTTCAATCATTCCGACTTCCATTGCCGACACATCTGTCGAGACTGCCGTCATGATTGAAATTCCAAATGAGGATATTGACATAGAAGCCCTGCTGGCTGAAACAAGTATTATTCCTTCTCCACCTGTCGTCAGACCTCCCATCATGAAGTCTCCTGACCCTAAATCGGCCCTCCACTTCAATACTTGGATTAATATGCTGTCGGAAATAAGCCGAAAAGAGTCAACCCTCTCTGCCACCTCTTCATCAACTCAACATGACTCCAGTGATTCTCGAGTCATTAACCTTATGCATGATCTCCAGGCTCTTCTTGGCAATCCTTTTGATGCACTTTTATCCAATGCCGGCATCCAACAAGAACTGTCACGACTCATTAAAAAGATCACTCCTCTCCATTCCAATTTTCCCGTATCGAGCCGTACACATTTTCTCTCCATCCATAAATTCTGGGAGCGGCTCTCTGGAAAGTTAGAAAGGATGACTTTTGTCATTCCTTCTTATGAAGAGGAAGAAAAGACTAAAGATGATCTCTTAGCTCGCTTCCGAGATCTGGAAACTTCCAAGCAAAAGGAACTTGACCTTATTTCTACTGGAATTCATACTAAAGAGAGTCTCCTGGAGTATCGGAAGAAACTGTTGGCAGAGATTGAATTGACCGATCGGAAATGTGCCAAGTTTGACAAAGCTTTAGAAAAGAGCGGAGACAAAGTCAAAGCTATTGACGACGAGTCTATCAAACTTGGCCGGAGAGCTGAAAGTGTAGTTGGCAAATTCCGTGCTTTACAACTTGAATATGAAGCTGCTGCTGCTGACAAGACTAATCTTTCCTTTGCATGGGATCAGTTATCCTTTGATTTCAACTTAGGCCAAAATTGATAGTTGTAGTTCTTTTCTTTGTAACACTCTAATCTGGTCACCTATGACAATCATTGATCAATAAAAATGTTTCTTTTCTTATTTGCACGTTTATTTACTGTTTGATTTGACTGCATGTTTCCAACCAACTTCGTAACTCATGCTTATCAAATTGTCATAAATACCATGATAAATTTCGAGACTTTGGTAAACCAAACCGCATTAAATGTCTCTCTAAACCAACTATAAATAATGAGATCTACAAATCAACGATTTCATAGTTGGGTATTTCACATAATATGCTTTCTCCTACAAAAGGCTTTCACTTATTCTTCCTTCTTCCCCCATGGGAGTCTGACCTTACCACCTTAAGATTTCAGACCAAAGTTTCTGTTTTAATGGTCATATCCTTAGTGAAGGTCAATAACCAACGTAAAAAATGTAGTGAAGGTCAGCAACCAACGTAACATCTACAGCTGACCTCGCTGCACATCTGGGGAGAAGCCGATCTCAATACGGAACGAGTGCATCTTGCTCTAGTTCCATCATCTTCATCCTGGAAGGTAGTGGTTTTCCTTTGGTGTCATCTTTATCGCACCATAGCAACAACAACCTTCTGGGTTAAATGATGGTGAAATCTGCTCCTGCTCATCTCCTTCTTTGCGCATCCTCGACATATGGAGCAGTTGATACCTCATCAAATGGGGAATGAATCCTCAACAAATTGGGTTATACCTCTGCATTGACGAAGGGAGGAAGATAAAATGCTGCTGACGTATAGCCTTATATTCTAGGATTAAATTAACTTTGATTGACAACTTGATTTCTGATAGCATATTGTCATATTGCCAATCTCTATATGGCTTGAATTGACAACCTGTGCTTTTGACAATATTTTATTGTATTGCCAATTTAGTGAATATTCTTATTTCTTTTCACTTGTTGTCAATTTTTACTTCCAACATTGTCGGTTTATATTCCTTCAAATACTTGCCATTGATTGACGTAATTTTCAAGCCAGTATCAACATTGACAAGTGCGTAAGCGTTTCCAGAAAATGCTTTATCAATTCTAAATGGTCCTTCCCACTTGGGTGACCATTTGCCATATTCTCGACAACTTTTATCTATGGACAATATGACTTTCCACACCATATCACCTACCTTAAATGATTTAAACTTAACCCGACTATCATAGAACTTTGCAATCCTTTCCTTCTGTCGAATCAAATTTTCTAATGCAATCAACCTTTCATCGCTTAACTCATCCAATTCGTCCAACATTGCATTCCAATATTGGTCGGTAGGCAAGTCATTTTGCCTCTGAATGTGAGTAGACTGAAGATTGATTTCGACAGGCAACACAGGATCGTGTCCATAAGTTAGTCGATATGGTGAGGTTCCTGTCGACTGCCTGGGTGTATTTCTATATGCCCATAGTATTTGATCAATGGTATTATGCCAATTCCTAGGTTGTCGACCCACATGCCTTTTAATAAGACCAATAATGATCTTGTTTATGGCCTCAACTTGACCATTGGCTTATGCATAGTAGGGAGTAGATGTGAGCATCTTTATCTGTTTGGAGTTAGCATATTCTATAATTTTCTTTCCAGTAAAAACAGACCCTTGATCAGTTGTCAATGGCTGTGGAATTCCGAACCGACAAACTATATGATTTTCAATAAAATCAATTACATCTTGCTGGGTAACTGCTTTAAGGCAAACTGCTTCTACCCATTTGGTAAAATTGTGCACTACAACTAGAATGAATTGATGTCCTTTCGCTGAAGTAGGATGTATTTGACCAATCAAATCCAAAGCCCATCCTCGGAATGGCCAAGGCTTGACAATAGAATGTAATTCGCTAGCCGGTACATTTTGTATATGGCCATGTTTCTGACATTGTTCACAAGACTTGGCAAACGAAATGCAATCTTTAACCATAGTTGGCCAACAATACAAACTTCGTCGAAGGATCCATTTCATTTTATCTCCTGCCTGATGGGCTCCACATATGCCCTCATGGACTTCTGATAGAGCCAAATAAGCATCTTGCTCACTCAAGCAGTTGTGTAGAGTCCCGTCAACATATCTTCTATATAACAGTCCTCTTTGCATTGTGTAATTCAATGCTTTGTATTTCATTTTCCTATCTACATTATGACTTGGATTTTCCAAATATTCAATTATTGGCAACCTCCAGTCATTAGGTAGAATTACATCATTAACCAAAATATCTCTTTCTTCTAATGGATACAATAATTCTCTGATTTCCATTAGTCCTGACAAAGCCTTTTGAGATATCTTGTATCCTGAGGCTATTTGAGCCAACTCATTAGCCTCTTGATTCAAATTTCTGGGAATATATTTGACAATTATGTCATTGAATTTTTTCATTAACTTACTAGCTATGATACAGTATTTTGTCAAGTTGTAGTTGACACACTTGTATTCTTGAGTAAGTTGTTTGATAACTAATTGGGAATCCCTAAAGATATGCACATTTCGTGCTTTTATTTCTATCAGTATTTCCAATCCAACAATCAAAGCTTCATATTCAGCTTCATTGTTGGAACTTGGATACTTAAGATCAAACATGAACTTTGTAGGTGTTCCCTGTGGAGTCACGATTAAAATTCCCGCTCCACTACCTCCTTGATGCCTTAATCCGTCAAAATAAAGTTTCCAGGATTGTAAACTGACAACATCTATTTCTGGCACATCCAATCCTGGATGGTCTACCAAAAAGTCAGCCACTACCTGTCCTTTGACAGCTTTAGCTAGTACGTATTGTAAAGAATACTCTGACAAAGCAATGGTCCATTTACCAATATGTCCATTAAGGACTGGTTTTGACAACATATACTTTATAACATCAGTTTTGGAAATAACAAATACATGACATGGCATCATATAATAGTTAAGTTTTGTACAAGAAAAATACAATGTTAGACATAACTTCTCTATTGCACTATATCTTCTTTCAGCATCATTGAGGACCCTGCTTAGATAATATACGGCCATTTTAACATTATCATCGTCATCCTAGGCCAATAGACATCCTATAGTGTCTTCAGATGCTGATATGTACAACTTCAACGGTCGACGAGGCACTGCGGGCATCATGACCGGTGGATTGACTAGGTATTGCTTGATCTGATCAAAAGCCTCTTGGTGACAAGGCTCCCATATGAAGCTTTGCTCTGGCTTCAACTTGACCAACGGTGCAAATATTCTCGTTCTTCCCGACAGATTTGATATAAACCTTCTTAGAAAGTTAACCTTTCCTAGGAAGGATTGTAGTTCCTTTTTATCTGTCGGTGCCGAGACTTTCATGACCGCTTTGGCTTTATTCTTGTTTACCTTAATTCCTTTTTTGTGGACTAGGAAATCCTAGGAATTTGGCATCCAACACTCCGAAGCTACACTTCTCTAGGTTCATTTTGAGGTTATGCTTTCTCATCCTTTAAAACCCTTGCTTCAGATGCTCCAAGTGGTCATCTTTAGTTTTGGACTTGACAACCACGTCATCAAGATATACTTCTACGAATTTCCCAATCATATCATGGAAAATTGCATTCATTGCACGTTGATAGGTGGTTCCTGCATTCTTTAAACCGAAAGGCATGACAATCCATTCATATGTCCCAATCGCTCCTGGACACTTGAAGGCAATCTTTGGCACATCTTCTTCAGCTATAAAGATTTGATTATAACCTGCATGGCCATCCATACAACTCAAAATTTGGGGGTAGCCATATTTAAATTTCTAAAGTCTATGCATACCCTCATTTTACCATTCTTTTTAATGACGGGAACTACATTAGAAAGCCAGTCGACATACCTGGTTGTTCGAATGAACTTTGCTTTAAGCAGTCTTTGTACTTCCTCTTTGATTTTTTGCACTACCTCTGGGGCAAACCTTCTACTTGCCAGCTTAACAGGCTTGCAATCCTCCCTAAGTGGCAACCGGTGTTCGACAACATCTCTGCTTAAACCTGGCATTTCATCGTAGTCCCATGCAAAACAATCTTTATACTCTGCAATTAATCTGACAAGTTTTTGTTTGTAATCTTCTGGCAGAAAAGCACTGACAAAAATGGGCCTTTTCTTTTCTTTCGTCCCTAAATTTATTTCTTCCAGAGGATCCTCTACTTCCACGTTTTGCTTGGCTTCGGCTCCTTTCTCAAAACCCAAAGGGCCGTCGTCAATGATACAATCCGCCAACACACTTTCCGCTGTGTGTACTTCTCTGTCGGCCAGATAGGCCGACAATCTTTTCAAGTGGGTTTCAAGGCTCATTGCCGGTATTTGGCCGGGTCTTGTCGGCCTCGTCCTTTACCTTAACACTGAATTGACTAAGAAGGCTTGCTTCCAACGTATCCTTGTCAATGACCCCTTCGTTGGCGGTTATAGGCCTGACGTTTGGTGAATATACCTTGAAATCAACATGTGATTGCTGAGCATAGCAAGCACTATCATCTGTCTCCACGATTTCTACCTGATCTTGCTCATTCCATAAGATTACTTTTTGATGCACTGTTGACGGAACCGCTCCTACAGCGTGATTCCAATCCCTGCCAAGTAATATGTTGTAGATCGACTTGGCTGGAATTATTACAAACAATGTCTTCCTTTCGACGGTGCCAACTTGTATGTTTAAAAAAATGACACCATATGACGGAGAAGTTTTACCACTAAAGTCAATGACAACCATATCTGTCGGAATTAAATCCGACTGATCCTTCCCTAACTTTTTGAACATTGCTCTTGGCATCAGGTTCACAGCAGCTCCCCCGTAAATTAAAACCCTGTTGGTAAGTCTTCCATCTATTATGGCTTTTACATGTAAAGGCCTCAAATGGTTTCTTTGCTCATCGGTGGGCTTCTCCAACTGAGCTACATTGTCGAATACGGTAATCAAGTTCTCCTGAACACACATCCAGCAATCGCCTGGGTCCCTTGCATTGTTGACGACATCATCATCGTCGTCAGAGAAATCGATCTCAAGATATCCCTCATATTCTGCTGGAATGAATGAAATCAACCCTATCTTCATTTTCATCCTTGGTTCCTGTATGACTTCATTCTCTAGATCCTCATCCAAAAATGCACCTCCAACCATTCTGCCGTGATTTCTTTTAAAATCACTCTCATCATCTGATCCTGACCTATCTGACAGAGGTCGGGCTATCCCTGCGCCACAGTTGTATAGTGCCTCGATAATGTCGGCCCAATCTTCATTCTGGCCATCCATGTCCATGGATCCACTGATGTTCATATCATCATTTGGATCATTCAGTGCTTCGATGACAGCATCGAATGACAATTCTTCTTTGGTTAAATCACACTCAGGCCTGAACGTTGTCAATTGTTGTTTTTCCATTCTGGCCTCAAACTTTTTCTCGAGTCCTGCAACCTTTTCCATCTCTGCCAGTCCGACAGGCCATTTGTCAGTGGATCTTACTGGTGGTGATGCCTGGTCTAAAGCCTTCTTCTTTTCTGTGAAAACCTGTGATGTAGGCTTATTCTGTCTGACTTGATTAATGGGTCCCATCGCATCAGCTTCCACGAGATTGGTCACTATTATGCTTTTCATTTTGGCATCTCCTTTCTTGTCAGCTTTGTTGTCAGCTGTTGCAACCAAACAACCAGCATCACGCGAAGGCATCTCTTTTATGGTGACACCTTCTTGCCTGGCAAGCTTCTTCTTTTGAGCCTGTTGGAGCCTCTGCAGCCTCCTCTTTTGGCTCTTAGAGATGGCCAACTGAGTTGATGGTCCAGACAGACCAGGCCCTGTCATATGAGCATTCTGAGCGAATTGGTCCTTTCGGTAATTCTCATTCCAAAAGGGTGGACCGCGATCACTGAACTTGTTTTTTCTAACCCGTGTCTGCTTTTGTAATTCTGGATAATGAGCTGTGGCAGAATTCTTCACCCATTGATCCACCATTACGTTGGATGGGGGTTTTCTGGTCTTGACGGAATTGAATCTGCCACCGACAAAGTTTTTTCCACTGGTCCTCTGATTGGCTCTTTAAACCAACCTCCGGTGTGGTCGTCTGGGTCTTGTCTGATGCATGTGTTGTTGACGGTTATTTATCTTCCTGTTAACAACAGGTGCAACACTTTTGTGTACACTGTTAGACCCAGCATGACTGCCCGAGTGTGAAAATCTGCCTTGGTCACCACCATTACGAGACTCGGTTCTGTCTTGTGGGCGATAAGATGGCATTTTCTGCCCCCTGACTTTCTCGGCAGCCACTTCGTCATAAAATGTTTCGCATCTTGGGCAAACTTTAAGTATGCAACCGGATTTCTTGCGTGTCATGAAATCGACAAGAGGCTCTCCCGGCTTTGGATAAATTTCAAATGAATCCGACAGATCCATCTGGATATTTTGCCCAGCCCTGATGTGGACCATGCCTATTCCCATAGGGACTTGGCGGTCTGCCTTGTTAACTTCAAGACGAAAGGGTTCTGTGTCAACCTTCATGTCTGGTTTCTTGTCTGAAAATTTTAGTCTTCCATCTGCCAAACCTTTCTGAATAATGTCCCTGAAATGCATACAATCATTAGTTACATGACCAAAAGTGTTATGATACTTACAGTACTTCCGATCTTTAATCTCATGGGCTTTCAAAAGCCTATGATCATCTGACAATTTTAACTGCTTATCTTTGAGTAATATGTCAAATATTTGATCGGTCTTGGTCACATCAAATGTATACACTTTCTAATTAATGAAAGGGATCCTTTTTTTGGCCCTCACGGACTTCATAGCTTGGCATGTATAAGGTGGACCGTTTTTTAATTCAACGTAATCTACCTCATATTCCTCAGAATCATTGCCCTCATCGTCGGATTCATTACATCCGACAAAGTTAACCTTTTCTCTCTTGAGGAATTTCTTCTGCTTGAAAACCTTTTCAGCTTTTAATTGTTCAATTTGACGGACTTTATCTCCTAACTGGGCAAGATCAATTAGATGTTGGTTGATCAATTTCTTCCTAATATGATAATCTAGACCCCCAGCAACACTCTTTACAATTTCTGCCTCAGGGATAGGGGTGAAGCAACGACTCCTCATTTGACGGAATCGGGCAAGGTAGTCATCGACAGACTCATTATTCATCCTTTTAATGCCAAATAAATCTGTCAATCCTATTTTTAGGTTAACCCTAAAGAATTGATCATGAAATCTCCTCTCTAACTGATTCCAAGAATGTATGGAGTTAGGCCTTTGAGTTGAAAACCAAGAAAAAGCATTCTTAGTCAATGAACTCGGAAAGAACTTCATCTTTAAACCCTCCTCTAGAGCCAAATTCCCAACTCGATTGTATATCAGGCAATGTGCTCGACTGTCGACTCTCCACTTTCTCCTGAGAATTTTGACAATTTGGGTATTTTGTATCCTCGAGGCATTTCTGCCTGTTGAACCCAATCAGGAAATGCCGAAGCAAAAAATGGTTGATTGGAATAACCTATGTTAAAACCAAACCTATTCAATGCTTGCTCGATGACTTGTTGATGTTCTGATTTAGAACGTTTTGACGAAACACTCCAAAAGCACCCTGGTTTATGACCAAATCTTCGTCTTCCTCTGGTCGTAGAATATGTACATTTCCACGTCTCAAAGGAATCCGACGATGGGGCTGTTGCCGCTCGTCATCTTGTTCAGATCCGTCAAGTTGTATAACTTGTGGTTGTTCAACCTGTGGTTGATTATTCCTATTGACATTTAATTTCCATTGAGATTTCTATTAGTATTCCGGTTATCACCTGGGGTTACAACGCCCAAGGCTCTATTTAACCTACGTATCTCGTTTGCCAATGTCAAGCATGCATTATTTGTGTTTTCCATTAATGGCGTAATCACTGTACTCATTTGTTGAGTAAATATATTCACCATGTCATGGTTACTAGAGTCAATTTGTTGTCGGACGTTGACTAATGTAGCCTCTGACAGACAAATAATACTTTTTGGGGGTTGTCTTAATGGGGATATATGTGGCCTTACTACCGGATGCTCTTGTCGAGAATGGGTTACTACCATTGACCCTGTTATCATGTCGCATGACTGGGAATTTGCCCCCCAGTTGATGACCCTGCCTGTCAAGATGTATGGGTAGCCATCGTCATTCCATTTGGATATGGTATGTATGCGAATAGGGTATTTGGATTGACAACGGTTGAACCATAAGGCATCCCATACAAAGGTTGTGACAGAAGTTTCGTAGTCCCTCTTGGGTTTGAATTCACAACACTTCGTGGAGACAATCCGGTTAGTGGATTAAAACTGGGGAAGTTGGTGACGATATTGTTCCTTGGCCAACTTCGTCAAATCTATTGACAACTTGGGCGTAAGAAACACCTCTTCTCGCACCTAAACTATTAGTGCTATTATTCCCTGCATTAGTGGCGTTAGCCCGGGTTGCAGGAATATTGTCAACTGGTGCAATAACATCCACCGTTGACGCAGCGGCGTTAGTGCCTACTATGCCTGCATCACTCGCGTTACTCATATTCACAGGGTTTTGGGAAATAGATGATGTTTGAACGACCTTTCCACTCCGTAGACGCATACAAATAAATTCGTATGTCAAATTCGTGACACTGTACGAGTTACTCTAAACTCGTCCCACCGGGCGTGCCAATTTGTTAACATTGGTTTTTGGTTGGTGTCCAAAAATCCCTTTGTCACAAATAATTAAATATCAGACGAATGTCGGCCAAACGAGTTATGCGGTAATCTCGTCAGGATGTGTGTATGTATATTGTCTGCCAAGTACAAATTTGACAATTAGCCAAATTAGGAATTACTGGCAAAGACTTCGTGTTAAAACAAATATGTAAGTTTGAAAGAGATGTACAGGGTTTTGCCAATGGTGAAAGTTGAAAATAAAACTGCTTGAGCCTAAAAATGTAAGTTTGAAGTTTAAAAGGATATTTATTTAATAGAAAATAACTTCCTAATCATACCGAGTTTACAATGAAAAGAAAACTGAAGTTTGAAAGTAAAGATACGTAAAAATAGGACCTAAGTAATACTATTCATGAAAGGTAAATGAAAATAAGAACATAAACGAAATTTTAAGGAAAAATGGAGAAAGAGTAAAGAACTTTGAAGGATAAAACCAGTAATGTACTGGGTTATAATATTGAATTGAATTGAAAATGAGAAGGGTGGAGGAAATACTTGAATTAATCCATCAATCTGCTATGTGATTGAGATATGTAGGATGTTTATCAAGTAACCTCCCCCATTACATTGTGATTACTAGTATTTATAGGCAAATAAAATAACTACATAGAAATAACTCCCTATCTAAAAGACTGCCACATGTCCTTGGCAGTTCTCTTAAGTTTTATACTTAAACTGCTTGTCAAACAACTCTGACAACTGCTCAATTTCTTGAACCACTCCGCGTCAACTTGATTGTCTTTGACGGTCTGGTTGCTTGACGGCTTATCTTGTTGATGCCTTGTCTGAAATAGACAACTATAAACACGAGAAGGGGGGGTTGAATTGTGTTTATCAGAATTTAAGCAAAGCTGAAATCTTTTCGCAAACAGAAAGCTAGCTTTGGACGAGTGAAAGAATACAGGATGGACGGGTGACTATTGCACACACACCACTTGACAGATGCAAGAAAAACTAAAGCAATTAAAGAGTTTAAGGGAAGAGAGATTGACACGGTGATTTATCCTGGTTCACTCTTCAAATCAAAGAGCTACGTCCAGTCCTTGGCAGCACCAAGATTTATCCACTATAACTGATAAGGTTATAGACTCAAGTATTATTTGCACACCTAGCCTCTTCAGGCTCAAGACAAGTATTATTTGCACACCTAGCCTCTTCAGGCTCAAGACAAGTATTGTTTTCACACCTAGCCTCTTCAGGCTCACTTGGGTTTGTTGAGAGATTTGGTTTGTAATAAATACAATTTCTCACAGGCAGATCTTTCACTAACACTCAGAGAGTGGTTTAAATGTAAGGCTCAGGAAAGTCTGCGTAATAACTTCAAAATGATTGAAGAATAAAGAATAAAAGAATGAAGAAATAAAGTCTCAGAGTAGTGGCGTTTTTAATGCAATGTGTATATATTTTCTTCATCTTCAATGGCTTCTGTATTTATGGTCTTCAAGCATTTAGGATCCGTTAGAGACATCCTCTCAGATGTTGGCTTCAAGCAGAACTTCATTAATTGCAATAGAGTCGTTCTGAGTAGTCATTAATGCAATAGAGTCGTTCTGGGCAGCCATTAATGCAATAGAGTTGTTGGTTGTATTATAACATGAAGGATCATGGCTTTATTCATCGTGCTACAACCATATCAAAGTTGAGCAGAGAGCTTTTTGTACTTTGTTGAGTACTGACCGCGCTGTCGCCACGCGCCAAAAAGAACGAGCGTTTACAAAAATAATGTAGATAGGGAGCGACAACTCGAGTATCGTCTCTCAAGGACTCTTTAGTTGTTGTTGTTATTAACAGAGAATTAGTAAAAGTCAGAATTTGGGGGGTTTTGGATTGAGACAATATAAAGAAAACAAAGCAATAAAAACAGGCAGTTTAAGAGACTAACAAATAAGCTAAAGAATGATTAACCTACTGTTCTTGGTTTCCCACTATCATTGGTTCAAATAAATCCAAGCTCTAAGCGGATTCTAATCCCCTCCCGGTTGTAGCAACAATTAACAACGCAATCACTACTACGGATGTATGTTCCTATTCCCGAAATAACAAACGGGGTTAAGCTCTCATGAACAAACGAACATGAACGAACACACGTGAAATAACAAACGCGATTAAGTATAGAAACATAACATCACTGAAATGAATCAACACAACACTATACACTCCTGAAATAACAAACAGAAATGTATAGCATGGCATTGAAAAGAGAAAAGCAAATAAAACAGGAATTATAGAACCTCAAATGTAATAGAAACCAATCACAGTAGATTAATCTAGGAGACTAGCTCTCCATTACAAAAGGAAGACAAAACATATCTAAGAAAAGAAGACAACAACTACTACTGCCTAAGAACTAGCCAAAACTGGCTAACTCTCTGACTCGGTTGTGTCTAAAACGCTTAAATAAAATTTCTGGATTTCGCTGGATCGCGAGGCGAAGCACAGCTCGCGACGCGAATTTTGTGAACAGTCAGCAACCTTTGGTATTATCGCGAGGCGAACACACCTTCGCGAGGCGAGAAACTGAAGAGTCTTCTTATTACGCCCGTTATGAATATCAGGGGCCAACCGTGATGCTTTCTGACTTCCAGACTCGCGAGGCGAATGGATGCTCGCGAGGCGAACGCTTCAACTTCAAAACTGCCACAGCCGTGATCTTCAACACGGGTAAACCGTGATCGCCTCTGACTTTCTGGGCTTGGTGACTCGCGACGCGAGATATCCTTCGCGGGGCGAATCAGAATTATTCATTTTTATTAACCTGAAAATAAGAAATAACAGTAAGTATTTTATTTAACTCTAAATCAACTAAATTAGCTTAAAAACACTTTACAGACTCAAAATCTTACTTAAGGACAATCCAATCTAAATTGAGTGAAAATGATATAAAATTAGCACAAAGCCAAGGTCTTTACAAGTTATAAAACCGGTCAACCAGAGGCTCATCAAAATACCCCAAACTTAAACTTTGCTTGTCCTCAAGCAAACTAAAACTCAAAAACTTAAAAAGACTCAAGACCTGGCAAAACATGGCAACACATGGCAAGCTTAAGGATTCAATCAACTTTGCACAAATTTCAAGCAATTCACCAAAACAATTTTTTTTTTCTCAATGTTCCCCCCTTCAAGCAAAGTAATCCCCACAATCATTTATTCTAAACAATTGAGAATTTCATCATTCAAACAATCATTACTCTAAGCAGGGGATCCAAGTCACACACAAGAAGGAGATCACCAAATTCAAACAACTGTCTTCCTCACAAGGGCATTTAGTGTTCACTCAATCACTCAGTTTGTGTCTAGGCTTTCACTCAATTTCACTTTTAAGAAACACTTCCCATAAATTTGATTTTCATCTCAAAATGGTTCCCACAGAAAACATGCAAGCAACATCAAAAGGTCTTTTATGGGTTGTAATGGGGTCTGGCTAAGGGTAGGATATACAAAGGAACTAGGCTGAAGACCCTAGGAACTAAGAGAGCATGAACATTATTTACACTTTGAAATTCCACTCAAGTTCCTTTTCCATTTTTATCTTTATGCTTCGGGTGACTACAGCCTTTTTATTCAAACAGCCTTTTTTGGCATTTTTGCACTTTTAAAATTTTTTTTTATATATTTTTTTTTCTTTTTCTATTTTTCTTTTCTTCTCAATCCCAAACAACATATTACACCTTGCGGCCACCCCAAACTTTAGTTTCTTGCACCCATTCTAAGATTCCATGCTCTCCTAATCCTAAGATCGGGTTAACATGGTTTTCCAGATTTTTGGGCTTATAACATTAGGTTATCAAGAATTAACAGGCTAATAGGCTCAATGGGGCTAACTAAGGAACATGCATTGGGGATTGGTTATTTTTAGGCTAAGTAGTTATTTACAAAGAAAATGCCTAAATCATCTGAAGCAAACACATAATCATGCAAACCAAAAAGAGATTCAAGCAAATTCGGGAAAGTGCAATCAAAAGTGATTTTCACACAATTTAAAACATGTTGGAGGCTCAAAACCTCACCTGGACATTTTTTTTTTGTGCAAATTATTTGAAAGAGATTCTATCCCTAGTGTGTGCTTCCTATCACCCCCAAACTTATCATAAATCATGCCATCATAACAAAATCTCAAAGTTCAGTTTTCAATCATATGGGGATCATTTTTCAAAAAATTTTCAAATCCTAGGGGGAAACAGTCAACACTTATCATGCAATCAATCTATGTAAAATTGGTAAAATCCAATAAACTTGCCAACACTAGACTTACACAACTCCTGAGCTTCTCAAATTATTCAGGAGCTTTATTGAAAACAAAACAGAAATAAAGCAAGGAAAAGAAAATTAAAAAGAAGAAAGGGTTCAGAAAAACTCATTGAGGGGCGGTTCCACTAGGATCCCATTGCTTGTAATATAGTGGCCACGGAATGCCCAAATTGTAGTATAATCCTCCCGGATCCCATGGCCTATAGCATAATGCCCACGTGGTAGACAAATGATGGAAGCTCATTCCATGCTTCCCTAACTTGCAGCCTTTGTATGGAAGTGGGTTCTTGACAGTCATGGTAACTCCGCCAAGTGCGGCGGACTTCTCACTTCCTCTTGGGGCACATTTGACCTCTTTTTCATCCATGGCAATAAAATCCTCCCAATAAAAGTGGGGTTCAACCTCTTGAAATGGCCACAGTGACAAATCCAAAGGCTGGAACTCCATCACCGGTGGTTCCACAGTGGGAGGTGGCTGCTCAATGGATGGTATAGCTGGAACTTCGGCTGAACAAACAACATCATTCTCACTATCATCCTGCAAAATAGAATCAAGAAACTGGCCACAAACAGCACACGGGTTAGTGTCAGTACAGTCAGTACATGTAGTAAAAGAAACTGAGTTAGTAAAGGTCTGATTGTCTGGACTTTCTGCACACGGTTCATCCACCCCATCACTTTCAACACCTGCATCTAAGACCAAAGATTCTTCTTTATCCTCAAGCAAGGTGGAGCAAATGTTCTCCTGATCCTCCTGATGCTCATTTCCTATATGAACATGGCCCTCAACCTCATCTGCCTCCTGTTCCATATGGATGCTTTGCTTAACATACCTTTCAAAATAACATTCTACACACAAAGCGAAGGCGAACAATAACAATCATCACATGCATTAGAATCAGGGGATTCAACACACAGTTCATCAATAGAAATATTATCAGAATCATCATCAGAAATATTTTCAGGAATAACTTTCTGTGAATCTTTATGTTCTTCAAGGGGCTGTGGAGTTAGCGTTGCAGCCGAGTTGGCGGCTATTTGATCAATTAGAGCGAACAACTTCCGAGATTCAGCTTCTCCCCTCTGGTATTCAGCCTCCATCCTCTGTTGATTTTCCTCTATCATCCGTTGATTTTGCTCGGCCATTTGTTGTATCATTTCTTCCATTTGTGCATTTATCTGTGCAGTCATCTGTTTGCACAGGTCCTCTAGGGAAGGTTCAGAAGGTGCAGCTCTGAAGGCAGGATAGTATCTAAACAGGAAGGCTTCCTTCAAATCAAACCAGCTTGAGATGGAATTCTCATCAAGACAATACAACAAATCCTTTGCAGCGCCTTCAAGTGAGAACTGGAAAGCTTCCATCTTGATGTGGTCTTCTGTTATTCCTGCAGGTCTTAGCATTATAGAGCAAGTAATCTGGAATTCCCTCAGATGCTCCTGCGGATTTTCACCTGCAAGACCACTAAACCTTGGCAACCAGTATGATAAACCATAAAAATCAGGAAAATATATGCATGGTGGTGGTTCATAGTAAACATTAGGCATGTAACCTTGCATATAATTATCCATGGGGGTGCTAAAATTCACAACCAGACAAAACAACCAAAACCAATTCAGCAAAGAGATTTTTTTTTTTTTAAATTTCCGCTAATGACAACAAACAAGAGTCCCCGGCAACGGCACCAATTTTTGAACGCGCTGTCGCCACGCGCCAAAAAGAACGAGCGTTTACAAAAATAATGTAGATAGGGAGCGACAACTCGAGTATCGTCTCTCAAGGACTCTTTAGTTGTTGTTGTTATTAACAGAGAATTAGTAAAAGTCAGAATTTGGGGGGTTTTGGATTGAGACAAAATAAAGAAAACAAAGCAATAAAAACAGGCAGTTTAAGAGACTAACAAATAAGCTAAAGAACGATTAACCTGCTGTTCTTGGTTTCCCACTATCATTGGTTCAAATAAATCCAAGCCCTAAGCGGATTCTAATCCCCTCCCGGTTGTAGCAACAATTAACAACGCAATCACTACTACGGATGTATGTTCCTATTCCCGAAATAACAAACGGGGTTAAGCTCTCATGAACAAATGAACATGAACGAACACACGCGAAATAACAAACGCAATTAAGTATAGAAACATAACATCACCGAAATGAATCAACACAACACTATACACTCCTGAAATAACAAACAGAAATGTATAGCATGGCATTGAAAAGAGAAAAGCAAATAAAACAGGAATTATAGAACCTCAAATGTAATAGAAACCAATCACAGTAGATTAATCTAGGAGACTAGCTCTCCATTACAAAAGGAAGACAAAACATATCTAAGAAAAGAAGACAACTACTACTACTGCCTAAGAACTAGCCAAAACTGGCTAACTCTCTGACTCGGTTGTGTCTAAAACGCTTAAATACAATTTCTGGATTTCGCTGGATCGCGAGGCGAAGCACAGCTCGCGACGCAAATTTTGTGAACAGTCAGCAACCTTTGGTATTATCGCGAGGCGAACACACCTTCTCGAGGCGAGAAACTGAAGAGTCTTCTTATTACGCCCGTTATGAATATCAGGGGCCAACCGTGATGCTTTCTGACTTCCAGACTCGCGAGGCGAACGCTTCAACTTCAAAACTGCCACAGCCGTGATCTTCAACACGGGTAAACCGTGATCGCCTCTGACTTTCTGGGCTTGGTGACTCGCGACGTGAGATATCCTTCGCGGGGCGAACCAGAATTATTCATTTTTATTAACCTGAAAATAAGAAATAACAATAAGTATTTTATTTAACTCTAAATCAACTAAATTAGCTTAAAAACACTTTACAGACTCAAAATCTTACTTAAGGACAATCAAGTCTAAATTGAGTGAAAATGATATAAAATTAGCACAAAGCCAAGGTCTTTACAAGTTATAAAACCGGTCAACCAGAGGCTCATCAAGTACACTTCCCTTTTTGTGTAAGAACCAGAGGTACTAGGGAATAAAGCACGTTGGAAGCATTCTTTAACTGGTCTTTGATTCTGATTATCCAAGGTTGCTTGAGAGAGTAGCTTCTGACTTTTCTTGATAATCGTGAAACTGAGTAGGAGAGAAGGCTTCAAGTCTCTTTCTGGTTCTTGAACCAAGATTCTGATAATCCTTAAAGAATTCGCGATCATAAGATAAGTGCTTCCATCTTGAAAATAATCAAGTCTATCTAGTCATTTGAGTTTTCATTCGGGCTAGTAGACGAGCTCCATATTAAGGACTCAACAAGTCCAAAGACTAGTGGACGAGCGCTTCTGTCACCTTTAGTGGATGAGCACTTCTGTTACTTTTAGTGGACGAGAGCTTCTGTTACTTTTAGTGGACGAGAGCTTCTGTCACCTTTAGTGGACGAGAGCTTCTGTCACCTTTAGTGGACGAGAGCCTCTGTTAGTCTGGTGGACGAGAGTCTCAGTTATTTTACTGGACGAGAGTCTCAGTTACTCTGGTGGACGAGAGTCTCAGTCACTATATATGGGCGAGTCTCGGTTAGTCTGCTGACGAGGTCTCGGTCCACTCTCTCTGGGACGTGAGTCTCTTGTTCTTCAGTGGACGGATACATTCTGACCTTAATGGACGAGCTCCATCTGCTTCCTTAATGGACGAGCTACATATGCCACGTTATTGGACGGACCATTTTGATACCTTACTGGACGGTCTTTTCTGATATTTTGATGGACGCGCTACAAGTGCCACGTCATTGAACGGATAATTTTGATACTTCACTGGACGGGTTTTTCTGATACTTTGAGTAGACGCGGCCTTCTGTTGTTTTTAGTAGACGCGGCCTTCTGATACTTTTTGGTGGACGCGGTCTTCTGATATTTTTATTGGACGCGGGTTTCTTTCTCTTGTGTTTTGGACATGCGCTACAAACACTACAGTGTTGGACGTCTGCTTGTTACACTTTGTTGGACGTCTGCTTGTTTCACTTTGTTGGACGTCTGATTGTTACACTTTGTTGGACGTCTGCTTGTTTCACTTTGTTGGACGTCTGATTCTATTTTTTTTTTTTATTAATCTGCACACTCAATAGATAGGTTAGCAACCAATATGAAGGTTAATTAAATCATTAACCAATGTTTATTTTTCATCAAAACTTAGGGAAATGCATATCAAACATTTTAGAGACTTAACAATCTCCCCCTTTTTGATGATGACAAACATTGAGATGATTTAATGAACCTCAGAAAATATCAACAAAGAAAATAGCATATATAGACAGGTTGAAATTTTCTTAAGTGAACAGGTCATATCATATTCATTCTCCCATTCTATTTCTCCCACCATTCTCCCTATTCATTTCTCCCTTTCGTTGAAATTTTCTTAAGTGAACAAGTCATATCTTATTCATTCTCCCATTCTATTTCTCCCACCATTCTCCCTATTCATTTCTCCCTTTCTCCCCCTTTTGTCAACATCAAAAAGGGTTATCAAGTTTTATTTATGTGTTTTATCAAAAAGGGTTAGACATACTCCACTTAAACTATTGTATCATTACTCCCCCTGAACTAATGCTTAGTTGAAAGAACATGTATATAGGAGTAATGACAGATTTATCACAGACAGCTTAACATTCAGACATGTCATTCAACAATGCAATGCATGTTTAGACTATCTCTAATAAATAAAAACCTTTCTTCTGCGAGGGGTTTAGTGAAAATATCAGCCCATTGATTTTCAGTTTTAACAAACTTAATATCGAAGAAGCCTTTTTGAACATAATCCCTAATGAAATGATGTTTGATTTCAATATGCTTAGCCTTAGAATGCTGAATTGGATTTTTAGTTAAGCATATAGCACTGGAATTATCACACCATACAGATATGTTATGTTCATAAATAGAGTAATCCTCAAGTTGATGTTTTACCCATAAGAGTTGAGAGCAGCAACTAGCAGCAGAGATGTATTCTGCTTCAGCAGTAGACAAGGCAATGGTTGTCTGCCTCTTGCTTGACCATGAGACTAAACTTGCACCAATGAAATGACAACCTCCACTGGTGCTTTTTCTTTCTATTCTGTCTCCAGCAAAATTAGCATCACAATATCCCACTAATCTGTATTCTTTTGATCTTAAATACAGCAAACCAAGATTAGTAGTTCCAAGCAAATATCTAAATATTTTTTTTACAGCCTTAAGATGAGATTCTCTAGGATCAGATTGGAATCTAGCACACATACAGACACTAAATTGAATGTCAGGTCTGCTTGAAGTTAAGTACAGTAAAGAGTCAATCATACCTCTGTAGACAGTTTGATCTACCTTTTTACCTTCATCATCTTTGCTTAGTTTTGCATTGGGTTGCATAGGGGTTTTTATGAGCTTTGCATTTTCCATTTTGTATTTCTTGAGTATCGCATTGGTATATTTTTGTTGATGAATGTAAATTCCATCACTTGTCTGCTTGATTTGTAATCCAAGGAAGAACTTCAATTCTCCCATCATGCTCATCTCAAATTCAGCTTGCATTAGATTTGAAAATTCCTTGCATAGCTTTTCATTGGTTGCTCCAAAAATAATATCATCAACATATATTTGAACTATAATAAAGTTATCTTTAGAGCATTTTTTGAACAGAGTAGTGTCTACTTGTCCTCTAGTAAAACTATTATGCATGAGAAAAGAACTGAGTCTATCATACCATGCTCTAGGTGCTTGTTTCAAACCATATAATGCCTTTTTAAGTTTGAAAACGTGATCTGGTTTATCAGTATCCTCAAAACCAGGGGGTTGTTTAACATACACTTCTTCAATTATACCATTTAGAAAAGCACTTTTTACATCCATTTGAAATAGGGTAATTTGGTGTTGTGCAGCATATGACATTAAAATGCGTATGGCTTCTATTCTAGCTACAGGTGCAAAGGTTTCAGTATAATCAATACCTTCTTGTTGGTTATAGCCTTGAGCTACTAACCTTGCTTTATTTCTAATAACTTTACCATCTTCATCTAATTTGTTTCTGAAGACCCATCTTGTTCCAATAACTGACTTGTTTTTAGGCTTAGAGACAAGAGTCCAGACATCATTTCTGGTGAACTGGTTAAGTTCTTCTTGCATATCAAGAATCCAACTTTCATCCTCAAGAGCTTCTTCAATGCGTTTAGGCTCCAAATCTGAAATAAAGGCCACATTGCTTGATTCTCTTAATGTGGATCTGGTTCTTACTCCTTCAGAAGGATTTCGAATAATAAGATCCTTAGGATGATGAGTGTTGAACTTCCAATCCCTTTTGAGATCATCATGAAGATCTTGACTTGTCTCACGATCGGTCTGCTTCCACTTGTCTTTCAGCCTTAGGCACAGGTTCTGTTTTGGTTAGATCTGATTGTTGGCTTTCTGGCTTGTTTATATCAAGACCTGCAAGATCATCTTCTAGATCTGATAGTTCTTTATCAGTCTTTAAACCATCATTGAATTTAACATGAACAGATTCTTCAATAATACAAGTTCTTGAATTGTAAACTCTAAAAGCCTTGGACTTTTCAGAATAACCTACGAAAATACCTTTCTCTACCTTAGAATCAAATTTTCCAAGATTATCTTTGGTATTCAGAATAAAACATTCACATCCAAAAGCATGAAAATAACATATGTTGGGGCTTTTTCCTTTCCACAATTCATTAGGAGTCCTTTTTAGAAAAGGCCTAATAAGTATTCTGTTTTGTACATAGCAAGCAGTGTTTACAGACTTTCCCCTAAGTACTTAGGGAGATTATTTTCATTGATCATAGATCTAGCCATCTCTTGCAGAGATCTGTTCTTTCTCTCAACCACTCCATTTTGCTGTGAAGTTCTAGGTGCAGAGAAATTGTGAGAGATTCCATTCTCCTCACAGAACTGTCTAAACTGCTCATTTTCAAATTCCCCCCCATGATCACTTCTAAGGGTAGAAATACAGAAACCCTGCTCATTTTGTACTCTGTTGCAAAATACTGAGAAAACCTTAAAAGACTCATCCCTGTGTGTTAGGAAGAGTACCCATGTGTATCTAGAATAGTCATCAACTATGACAAATCCATATTTCCTTCCAGCCAGGCTGGCAACACTAACTGGTCCAAACAGATCCATGTGTAACAACTGAAGAGGTCTAGAGGTTGATACTTGGTTTTTAGATTTGAAATTTGATTTTATCTGTTTACCTCTCTGACATGCATCACACAAGACATCTTTCTTAAAGCTAATATCAGGCAATCCTCTCACGAGATTATTCCTTTTTAATTCAGAAATTAGTTTCATACTAGCATGTCCTGGTTTCTAATGCCATAACCATCTTTCATCCTCTTTAGACATCAGACATGTTACACTTTGATATGAGAGATCAGACAGTTCAATCTTATAAAGATTTTGTTGCCTTTTAGCTGAAAAGAAGGTTTTGCCACTATAGTCTTTAACTATGCATACATCCTTGGTAAAGGAAACATCAAAACCACTATCACATAATTGACTTATGCTAAGCAAATTGTGTCTTAATCCTTTAACCATAAGAACATTAGATATAGAGGGAAGAGGGGGTTTACCACCAATAGTACCAATACCTATAACTTTCTCTTTCTGATTTCCTCCGAAGGCAGCGTGTCCTCCTTTCTTAAGTTGGAGGTCTAGGAACATAGACCTTTCTCCTGTCATATGTCGCGAGCGAGACAATCGTCCCGGTACCAGAAGGGTGGTGTTTTCTTTGTCTGTTGAGGACATCTGCAACAAAAATTATTTGATCTTTAGGTACCCATATTTTTCTGGGTCCTTTTCTGTTAGTTCTAGGAGTCTGTAAAGACTTCCTTCTCTTCTTATGGATACACTTAGACATAACATGCCCAGTTTTTCCACAGAAGTTACAAATAGGTGTTGATTTGGTTACAGTTGACTTAACATATACTTTAGAAGCTTTAGTTGATACTTTATGATGTGTCTGATGGACATATCCAATACCTTCTTTGTTAAGAGAGTGCTTCTGAATGCCAAGTAGCTTAGTCAGATTGTCTCTACCATTAACAAATTTGGCAAGATCAGAAGTGAGCTCTTCCACTTTCTGTTGAAGTTTTTCAACTTCTTCAGATGGTGATGTTTCACTTGAGATCTTAGCTTCATTAGACTTTTCAGTCTTCAGCTCACTGTTCTCTTTAGCCAGCTTCTCGCACTCTTGAGATTTCTGTTTATGCTCACTGGTGAGCTTTACATACTTTCTATTGAGGGATTCGAAGGCTTTAGATAAGCAGTTGGATTCCTCCAACAACTCCTCATAAGCATCAAGTAATTCCTCATAGCCAGGATGTACCTCATCATCAGAGTCTGATTCAGTGTTGGCCATCAAACAGAGATTGGCTTCTTCCTCAGTTTCTTCATCAGAAGATGTTGACTCCAGATCCTCCCAAGTAGCCATCATTCCTTTCTTCTTCTTCTTGAAGAATTTTTTAAAAAGGGCCTTCTTGAGTTGAGGACATTCAGCCTTGAAGTGACCGGGCTTTTTGCACTCATAGCAAACAATTGTACTTTTGTCTATTGAGGTGGATTCTTTGATGTTCTTGTCCTTGTTGGACCTTCTGAATGGCCTATCCCTCCTGAACTTCTTTTTCTGTAGGAGAAGCTTTATCTTCCTAGTCAGGAGAGACAACTCTTCATCACTCTCAGAATCCTCGAGTTCTGATAGGTCAGCATTACTGGATGACTCGTCTGCCTTCAGAGCCTTGGAACCTTTTACTGACTTTTGATCAGCTTTCAGAGCAATTGACTTGCCCTTCTTTAGTGCAGCTTCATCTCCAAGTTCTTGCTCATGCACAGTGAGTGTTCCAAGAAGTTCATCCATAGTCAAGGTAGTGAGATCCTTGGCTTGGGAGATAGCAGTGACCTCTCCACTGTTTAGGTAGACTTCTCAGAATCTTACCAACCTTCTCAGCATTGGTATAGACTTTGCCAAGAGATTTTAAACTGTTGATGATAGTTTGAAATCTTCCTATCATATGAGCAACAGATTCTCATTCCTCCATGATGAATAGTTCATACTTTCTAACAAGTATGGAAATCTTTGACTCTTTGACCTTTGCTGTTCCTTCATGTATGACAGCTAAGGTGTCCCATATTTCTTTTGCAGAGTCACAGGCACATACCTTCTCAAACTCCTCCGGACTGAGAGCACAAATGATGTTGTATCTGGCTTTGTGGTTTAGCTCCCATTTTGATTTTTCTGCAGCAGTCCACTGAGCTTTTGGTTTGTCAGTGTTATCATCATTCTTGGGAATGAATGGACCATCTGTGATGACATCCCAAAGATCAGAGTTTGTGGATAGAATAAACCACTGAAATCTATCTTTCCAGTAGTTGTAATTTTCTCCATTGAAGTAAGGAGGTCTGGTTAGGGAGGATCCTTTAGTCTGATGACTTCCACTTGTACTAGCTCCAGCCGTCATGTCTATTCTTCAGGACCTTTTACCTCTACACTGTTAGATGCTCAACCCAGAGGCTGAGCTCTGATACCAACTGAAATAGACAACTATAAACACGAGAAGGGGGGGTTGAATTGTGTTTATCAGAATTTAAGCAAAGCTGAAATATTTTCGCACACAGAAAGCTAGCTTTGGACGAGTGAAGGAATACAGGATGGACGGGTGACTATTGCACACACACTACTTGACAGATGCAAGAAAAACTAAAGCAATTAAAGAGTTTAAGGGAAGAGAGATTGACACGGTGATTTATCCTGGTTCACTCTTCAAATCAAAGAGCTACGTCCAGTCCTTGGCAGCACCAAGATTTATCCACTATAACTGATAAGGTTATAGACTCAAGTATTATTTGCACACCTAGCCTCTTCAGGCTCAAGACAAGTATTATTTGCACACCTAGCCTCTTCAGGCTCAAGACAAGTATTGTTTTCACACCTAACCTCTTCAAGCTCACTTGGGTTTGTTTGAGAGATTTGGTTTGTAATAAATACAATTTCTCACAGGCAGATCTTTCACTAACACTCAGAGAGTGGTTTAAATGTAAGGCTCAGGAAAGTCTGCGTAATAACTTCAAAATGATTGAAGAATAAAGAATAAAAGAATGAAAAAATAAATGCTCAGAGTAGTGGCGTTTTTAATGCAATGTGTATATATTTTCTTCATCTTCAATGGCTTCTGTATTTATGGTCTTCAAGCATTTAGGATCCGTTAGAGACATCCTCTCAGATGTTGGCTTCAAGCAGAACTTCATTAATTGCAATAAAGTCGTTCTGAGTAGTCATTAATGCAATAGAGTCGTTCTGGGCAGCCATTAATGCAATAGAGTCGTTGGTTGTATTATAACATGAAGGATCATGGCTTTATTCATCGTGCTACAGCCATATCAAAGTTGAGCAGAGAGCTTTTTGTACTTTGCTGAGTACACTTCCCTTTTTGTGTAAGGACCAGAGGTACTAGGGAATAAAGCACATTGGAAGCATTCTTTAACTGGTCTTTGGTTCTGATTATCCAAGGTTGCTTGAGAGAGTAGCTTCTGACTTTTCTTGATAATCGTGAAACTGAGTAGGAGAGAAGGCTTCAAGTCTCTTTCTGGTTCTTGAACCAAGATTCTGATAATCCTTAAAGAATTCGCGATCAGAAGATAAGTGCTTCCATCTTGAAAATAATCACGCCTATCTAGTCATTTGAGTTTTCATTCAGGCTAGTAGACGAGCTCCATATTAAGGACTCAGCAAGTCCAAAGACTAGTGGACGAGCGCTTCTGTCACCTTTAGTGGACGAGCACTTCTGTTACTTTTAGTGGACGAAAGCTTCTGTCACCTTTAGTGGACGAGAGCTTCTGTCACCTTTAGTGGACGAGAGCCTCTGTTAGTCTGGTGGACGAGAGTCTCGGTTATTTTACTGGACGAGAGTCTCAGTTACTCTGGTGGACGAGAGTCTCAGTCACTCTACTGGACGAGAGTCTCAGTTAGTCTGCTAGACGAGAGTCTAAGTCACTCTACTGGACGAGAGTCTCTTGTTCTTCAGTGGACGGATACATTCTGACCTTAATGGACGAGCTCCATCTGCTTCCTTAATGGACGAGCTACATATGTCACGTTATTGGACGGACCATTTTGATACCTTACTGAACGGTCTTTTCTGATATTTTGATGGACGCGCTACAAGTGCCACGTCATTGGACGGATAATTTTGATACCTCACTGGACGGGTTTTTCTGATACTTTGAGTAGACGCGGCCTTCTGTTGTTTTTAGTAGACGCGGCCTTCTGATACTTTTTGGTGGACGCGGCCTTCTGATATTTTTATTGGACGCGGGTTTCTTTCTCTTGTGTTTTGGACGTGCGCTACAAACACTACAGTGTTGGACGTCTGCTTGTTACACTTTGTTGGACGTCTGCTTGTTTCACTTTGCTGGACGTCTGATTGTTACACTTTGTTGGACGTCTGCTTGTTTCACTTTGTTGGACGTCTGATTCTATTTTTTTTTATTAATCTGCACACTTAACAGATAGGTTAGCAACCAATATGAAGGTTAATTAAATCATTAACCAATGTTTATTTTTCATCAAAACTTAGGGAAATGCATATCAAACATTTTAGAGACTTAACATTGTCAGCCTTGAGGGCGTAGCCATTTTCATACTTCTGTACGTTTGACAACTCTTCTTAACACTTTGTCAAAAAACTGGGTTGTCAATTTATCCTTTCTGTCAGTCAGTACATATTTTCTTGTCAACTAAGTATAATAATTAGAGAATATCAGTCATTATTCTGGTTCCTTCATCAGCCAGTCAAATGCGTCCGTCAATAATCAGAAATTTCACTCCTGACAGATGCGCCCTAAGTTTTGCTTTTCGACGACCTTGTTTATCTGACATGACGACTGAAGAACTTCTTGTCAATTTCATACTTGTCAATTCTTCTGAATTCGACTTTCTCCTTTATGTCGATATTTTCTTTTCCATATCTTTGACAATCCTCTCCTTAGTTCTTTCGTCAGCCTGTCGGAATTATTTCTGTCAGGAGTTTGAAATTCTTCTACTAACACAAACCAAAGAGGGACTTTTGATCCATCCCCAATAGACCAACGACAACCATCATCTAGCAAAATAATGGAACTCCAAATGCTACACCAAATATAAGAGGGGATTGCTTGTAAGGCTGCTTTAATAAGAACTTCCCTACCTGTAGAAAATAAGAATTTACCACTAAGAGAATTGAGTTTGCTCCAAACCCGATCCTTAATATAGCTGAAAGTTGATTTTTTTTCTTCTACTCACCATGGAAGGGAGACCCAAATATTTTCCAGTTCCAATGACTGAATTCACCCCCAAGGTAGCAAAAATAGAATCCCTCATAGAACCTGCAGTATTCTTGTTGAAAAAAATCTCAGATTTTTGCAAATTAATGCCCTGACCAGAAGCTACCTCATAAGTATGCGACATATTTTTAATAGTATCAGCTTCCTCAACTGTGGCCTTGAAGAACAAAAAGCAACCATCTGCAAATAAAAGATGGGAAAGAGATGGAGCGATTCTGCAAATTTTAACCCCATGAATAACATTATTATCCACTGCTTGATGAAGCAAAGCACTCAGACCCTCCGAACAAAGGAGAAAAAGATAAGGGGAAAGAGGATCCCCTGTCATAGACCCCTATTAGGCAAAATGGGGCCAACTGAGTCAAAATTAACTAAAATAGAATAATGCACAGACTCAACGCACATCATGAGGATCCAAGACACCCATCTAGAATCAAAATCCATCTTTAACATTATTGCCTTTAAATAGCCTTGATCCACTCTATCACATGCTAGCTTTATTAATATCCACCTTAAGGGCCACATCACCAATCTTACCAGTCCTCTTGTTTTTCAATTAATGAATCACCTCAGAAGCAATAAGAACATTATTCATAATTGACCTAATTGCAATAAATGCAGCCTGCTCTTCCGCAATGTATTTATACAACACTCTCTTAAGTCTATTTGCTAGAACTTTAGAAAGAATTTTATAAATAACATTATATAAAGAAATTGGCCGAAAATCTTTCATAGAGGCAGGATTAGCAACTTTTGGAATAAGAACTATAGATGTATCGTTTACCTCATGAGGGAAAACTCCATCTTCTAGCCAATTAACACAATAATGAAAAATATCTTCTCCACATAAATTCCAAAACCTTCGGTAGAAAGCAGCATTAAGACCATCTGGGACCGGAGATTTATTTGGATGCATTCGGAACAAAGCTTCCCGAAATTCCTCTATTTGAAAATTCTTTAAAAGCATGGCATTATCATCACCTGAGACTCGGCCATCTACAGCAGAAATAACAGGCTCATAGACACTGATGGAGGCCGAAAACAAATTTTGAAAATAAGAATGGGCCACATTGCATATCCCTTCTCGGTCCCCTACCTCCCAGCATCATTTGTAAGCTTCAGAATTTTATTCCTACGCTTCCTCATAGATGCCACAGCATGGAAGAATTTGGTGTTCAAATCACCTTCTTGATACCATTGAACTTTGGCTCTCTGATGCCAATAATTGTCTTCTTGCAACAATAAAACCCCCAATTTCTCTTTATAAGCATTAAACTAGGCCATTGCAACGTCATCACGCAAGTGCTGTAAGCTAGACAATTTACACATAATATTGCGCCCCCGCACATTTAAGTCAGAGGCACATGTATGCAGTTTCGACATTAAATCACCTCTACCAGCCGCATACCAGCTTTCATAGACTCTATCATCCAACCCATCCTCGAGGAGCCAAGCATTCTCAAACCGAAATTTTCTATTCGGTGGGAGAAGCAATGAAGTCTTTGTAGTTCAACAGGATAAGGGGAATGATCAGATATAGTAGCAATTAAATTGGAAAGCGTAGCATTAGGGAAAAGAGAATTCCAAGCAGAATTAACCATGGCTCGATCCAGACATTCCTCCACGTACTTCTCTAATTGAAACCCTACTCCGCCACCAAGTGAAAGGATAACCTTCTAGATGAAGGTCAACGAGGTTGCAATCTCCAACTGCACTCCTGAAACCATCAAAAAGCCACTGAGGATGATCCACTCTACCAATTTTATCCTCCACATTCAACAAATCATTGAAATCACCAAGAATCCCGCCTCTTGCCTCTTTCGGGGAAGCCATAAAAACCAGTTAATCTCCGTCTACCATGACTAGCATCATTGATCTCCAAATCAATAAAATTATTTGAGTAAGAACGGACCTGACAATTAAAGTCCTGCTTACAAATCACAGAATCAGCAGGTATGCCAGAAGGATCAACAAAGAATCAAGAAATGATCAACAAAGAACCAATAAACTTGGAAATCACTCACTGAAAGATATGCGGAAGCTAAGAAGCGAATGATACCATGTTGAAGAAGAAAAATTGAGTGAGGACGGTGTTTGAAGAAGAAGAAGAACAGAGTGATGATAGGAAAGGAACTCACACACTTTTCTTGCTACACAAGCAATGAGGATTGGTGTTTGAATGATGAATTCTCATTGCTTCAAAGATAATGATATAAGTAGATATATATATCACAGCTGGACTGCAACGAATATGGTTTCGTTAAATTTTAAGTGGTCCACTGACAAAGGGACTATCTTTACTAAGTTTGAAAATTTGGAGGATTAAAATTATTGAAAAAATCTTTGGGATGTTTTTGTCAAAATGAAAAACTTGGGAGACTAAAATTGTATTTTAGTCTAAATAATTTTAAAAAATTAAAGACATAAAGAAGAGATGGGAACAAAATACTGGACTCATTAATTATGGTAGGAATATGGTGCAGCCTTTTATTCCTTGGGACTTGGAGGTGAGGAGTATTGTTCATGGGATGGTCAGGAGATACTAGGCCCATAGACTAATGTTGATGTAATGGTCAAGTTTTCATCCCATAATTTGGAGCAACTTACACCCCATTTTATGGGATGCATTAAAGACGCCACCATAAAGAATAAAGAATGAATTATATAAATCTATAATTTTGAAGACCACGCCTATTATGATAAAAGTGGCTAACTTATCAAGACGAGTACTCCCTTACATTAGGACTATCATGTTTGCTAATTTGACACATTTTATCAGACAACATACGTACATTGTATGAACAGTGTCGCACAGTGTGGTAATGTAGCTGCACTGTAGCACAGTTTTTTTTTTTAAAATTTAAATTTTTTTTGTAAATAATTTTTTTTATTAAGTATGGGCATTCACCACATATTTGAAGGCATTCACCAGATAATTGAACTACGTTCACCAGATAATCTAAGGCATCCACAAGCTAATTTAGTATAGGCATTCACCACATATTCGAAGGCATTCACCAGATAAGTGAACTACGTTCACTAGATAATCTAAGGCATCCAAAACTCGGTTTTAGTATGGGCATTCACCAGATATTCGAAGGCATTCACCAGATAATTGAATTACGTTCACCAGATACTCTAAGGCATCCAAAACTTGGTTTTAGTATGAGCATTCACCACATATTTGAAGCCATTCACCAGATAATGGAACTACGTTCACCAGATAATCTAAGGCATCCAAAACTTGGTTTTAGTATGGGCATTCACCACATATTTGAAGGCATTCACCAGATATTGACACATACTTAATCAAAAAATTTATTTACAAAAAAAATTTAAATTAAAAAAAAAAAAAAAAAAAAAAGTGCTTCTGATCTTGCGCTTACATGATGTCGCATCACAGAACACTGCTCATACTAGGTTGTCATCGTATGTTGTCCCAAATTCTGTGTCAATTTATCATTTTTCTTAGGACTATAACGGGATTTAAGTGAATCCAATAAGAACCAAACTGATTTGGACAACTTGGAGTGTATTTAATTTGTTGAGTCCAAACACCATAATTTGTTAAATCCGAACACCATCAGTCCAGATTGAATTCATGCAACTCAATTGAACCTATTATCATTATTATTGAATTAATATAGTATATATTATTATTTAACCTTTTTCTTAGCAATTAACAACCTAAAAAACAAACTGAATTACTTTTGGGAAAAGAAATGTGAACAATAATACATCTTTAAATTAAGGATGGGTATGGGTTGATTTTGGGAAAATTTTGGACCCAACCAAATCAAATACGTTTGGGTTGGGGAGGACCAATTTTCGAGAGAAAAAATTATAACCCAAACCGAATCAATCCAATCACATTTGGGATGTTCCGGTCATGCGATTAAATAAAGGAATCACTAACTGATACTGCAAATAGTCCTGTTGAATGAACTTGTCTTCACATATTCACTTGGTGGATTAAACAATTCCATAAAATAAAATAAAAATATTGTGGAAAAGACCACTGGGAAATAACCCAAGCACCATTAGCGAAATTTAACAATATGTGAAGATATATATATTTTACATCAAATTAAGTTCTGTACTCTTTTTTTCATATCTGCTATAAGCTAAAGCTAAAATAACTCATCAAAGAGAGTCTTTATAGTCACTAAAATGAACTATATACTAAACTGTTATATAATATATATGGAGGTGTTTGTTTCAAGGTATCTTAGGTTATTCCTGGGAATACGAAGGTGGAAACAAAATGTTCCTATATTTGTTTTAAGTTATAAAAAAATATTCCCAGAAAATAGTTATTCCCAGGAAAGTGATATGTCTGTGGTTTGCTACTTTTTATTCTCACCTCCAAGGTTAGGTATGTTCTATTCCCATCAACATTACTGTGATAAAATTACAAAACTGGCCCTATAATTTTAACTGCTTGGTTCCACTATTTATGCTCAGCCCCACGTCTCTCTTCAATCTTCACACAATATTTAAATAATATTTTATATATAATTGGGATATTTTGATAATTACAACATTTATTCCCGATAATATACATCATGAACCAAACATACTTCCAAATTATTCCGAAGAATTTTAATGGTTAACCAAACATCTTTTACAAAATACCTGATAATATCATTCCCGACAATAACATTCCCAGGTACGTGATTCCTGGGAATATAATTTCAAACCTTGAAACAAATATATATATATATATATATATATATATATATATATATATATATATATATATATATATATATATATCATGGAATGTACAACTTAATTGCCACACTTGCATCTCCATGCCTGTGGGTAGTACCCGGCATTCACCGGCTGCACCGTCACAAGAACTGGTTGGCAAGGTGTACACTTGCCGCATTTGGAGGTGCACTATGGCGGTGATGACCCTGACCCTGACCCACTCTGTTTTCCTCTGCTTTTTCCCTCCTCCTGTTTATAGTTTTTTTTCTCAGAGAGAGAAACGTGAAATTAGCTTTTAAAATTTTAACGTGCTTCTATTTTTAACTGCATCTTCCCGCATGTTCTTTTCTACCCTCATTTCATTAATAGTTCATGTTAAAATAGCCATATGGTTAAGTTAGTTATTCGGTTACAAAGTTAGTTATTCCTTGTGTAGTTGTTAGTTAAAGTTAGTTAGACTATTAACTTATCAATTTATTAGTTTTCAGATGTATATATCTACTTGTATAGTTATCTTTGAATCAATGAGAATTCACCATTCAAACACCAATCCTCATTGCTTGTGTAGCAAGAAAAGTGTGTGAGTTCCATTCCTGTCATCACTCTGTTCTTCTTCTTCAAAGACTGTCCTCACTTAGTTTTTCTTCTTCAACAACGAAATCGCTACTACGGATATATGTTCCTATTCCCGAAATAACAAACGGGGTTAAGCCCTCATGAACAAACGAACATGAACGAACACACGCGAAATAACAAACGCGATTAAGTATAGGAACATAACATCACCGAAATGAATCAATACAACACTATACACTCCTGAAATAACAAAACCTCAAGTGTGTAATGGAAACCAATCACAGTAGATTAATCTAGGAGACTGGTTCTCCATTACAAAAGTAAAACAACTATCTAAACTAAAAGAAAACAAAAGATAAAAACAAGATGTTCTCTGTTCTGCCTTCAAACAGGCTTATATAGAGCTTCTGGAATCCGCGGACTCGCGAGGCTAACACTGTCTCGCGACGCGAATTTCTGCATCGTTTGGTCTTCTCGCGAGGCGAAGTACGGCTCGCGAGGCGAGGAATGGAAAAGTCATGGCTTCTGGTCTTCAGTCTCGCGAGGCGAGTCATCTATTCGCGGGGCGACACAGAAAGGTTGCAAATTTTCTGGCACAGTCACCTTCGAGGTTCGCGAGGCGAATGCCTTCTCGCGGGCGAAAGCTCCGATTTATTTCTTTTTATTAACCTGAAAAGCAGAAAAATAGCATAAGTGCTTTATTTAACTCTTAATCAACTAAATTAACCTAAAAATACTTTACAGACTCAAAATGCTGCTTAAAGACAATCAAGTCTAATTTGGGTGAAAATGATATAAAATTAGCACAAAGCCAAGGTTTTTCTAGTTATAAAACTAGACTAGCCAGAGGCTGATCAAAGCCCCTACCTGACATCAATGAGGCATTTTCTCTATTATGTCAACAAGAAAGAGAGCTTGGTGGGCCTGTTAAAGAACCACAAATCTTGTTCAACTCCACTGAAGATAGAAATTAGAATTGGAATAGAAACAATCGAGGCAGAGGGGGCATAAATGGATCTGGTAGTCGTGGCAATTCAGGAAGAACCTCCAAGATGTGTACTTACTGCAATAGAAATGGTCACACTATAGATACATGCTATAAGAAGCATGGTTTTCCTCCCAACTATAAAAGAAACAAGGCGAAGAAACAATTGCACAACCCCAGGAGACTCATTTTCGATGATGATGTGCACACTTTGTTGTTTCTCATAGGTCTCATAGGGAAGAACCCGAGAGTTCTGGCCCTGGTTTCACTCCCGAGCAGCACAAGGGCTTGCTAGCACTACTTCAAGGATCTCGAGAATCACAAAGACTAACCAGATTACTACCTACCCTGTCATACCAAAGCTTTCAAGTATAATTTGCAGCCTATCTAGTCTTTCCAAACCCAACTTTTGGATCTTGGACACTGGTGTCACAGATCATGTTTGCTTCTCTTTAGACCTTTTTCAAAGTTTCAGGAAGATAACTCCCATTCCAGTCAAGCTACCAAATGGTAGTCATGTCACCTCCAACATATCAGGAACCATTTGTTTCTCAGCTGATCTTTACCTTGGTGATGTTCTCTACATTCCTGAATTTAGTTTTAACCTTTTTTCTATCTCTAAGCTCACTGGATCCCTTAATTGCAACCTAACTTTTTCTACCTCTCAGTGTCATATACAGGACATGACAACTTTGAAGATGATTGGTGTAGCTGAACTGAACCAAGGCTTATATGCAATAAATTCTCCAAGTATGCTGGCTTTCAAGACGCATTCTGTCAATATAGTTCAAAACTCCTCTTGTAACCTCTGGCATAGGAGACTAGGCCATCCCTCTTTTGATAAAATTGCTGTTTTATTGATTGTAATAAATCACAAGCTCCTTGTGATTCTTGCCACATGGGGAAACAGAAAAGACTACCTTTCTGTCATAGCTTTTCTCAATATGAATCCATTTTTTGTATAATACATGTTGATATATGGGGCCCTCTTTCTGTGCCGTCTGTGCTTGGTCATAAATACTTCCTAACAAATGTTGATGATAAAAGTAGATACACTTGGTTATTTCTAATGAAGCACAAATCAGAAGTGCCTTCTCTCATTCAGAACTTCACACAACTTGTAGAAACACAATTCAACAAAAGAATAAAATGTGTTAGATCTGATAATGGAAAAGAGTTCACCTTAACTCAATTCTATAACTCCAAAGGGATCGTGTATCACACAACCTGTGTGGAGACTCTACGATAAAATGGCATTGTGGAAAGAAAGCACCAACACATTCTCAACACTGCTAGAGCCATTCTGTTTCAAGCAAACCTTCCTAAATTCTTATGGAACTTTGCTGTGGCACATGCCACTCACCTCATTAATAGACAACCTTCATCCTACTTGAAAAACATAACTCCTTATGAAGCCTTACATGGCAAACTGCCTGACTTGTCAAATCTCAAAATCTTTGGCTGCTTGTGCTATGCGAGCACCATTACTTCTCATAGAAAGAAGCTAGACCCAAGGGCTAGGAAATGCCCGTTTCTTGGCTACAGGACCGGCACAAAAGGTCACATCCTCTTCGACCTTAAAAGTAGAGAAACATTTCTCTCAAGAGATGTTGTCTTCTATGAAGACAAATTTCCTTACCTAACAAATACAAGTGATTATGTGCATCACAGTAAGTTTTCAATACCACAGCTCTCTGCAGACACATTTTATGACCTTGCACACACTGACCATATACAAAATCCTGATCCTAACCATGATCCTGAACCTGATCATGAACTTCCCGATGAACCTAACCATCATCTTGAACCAATCCCCCCACCTATGCCTAACATTCCAACCACAAGGCAGTCAACTAGAGTAAGGAGACAACCCACATACTTGCAAGAATATCATTGTTCTCTAGTCAATTCAGCAGCCACATCATCATCTCCCAGGTTGCAGGTCAGGTATCCACTTTCTCAGTACATTCCTTATGATAATCTGTCTAGAGCACACAAGCATTTTTCCCTAGCCATTTCCTATTCTTTTGAGCCTAACAATTATGTAGAAGCTGTGACTGATGATAATTGGAATAATGCAATTAAGACTGAGTTGCTAGCACTTGAGAAAAATCAGACTTGGACTCTCACTCATCTTCCACCAGGCAAACAGACAATTGGATGTAAGTGGGTCTTCAAACTAAAACACAAAGCAGATGGAACCATAGAGAGATACAAGGCTAGACTAGTAGCCAAGGGTTATACCCAAACATGTGGCATAGACTATCTAGAGACTTTCAGCCCTGTGGTCAAAATGACCACAGTTAGAGTGCTGTTATCACTTGCTTCCACACACAAGTGGCACCTACATCAGCTAGATGTCAACACGACTTTCCTCCATGGAGATCTCAATGAGGAAGTGTATATGGTTCCCCCATCTGGGTTGCAACTAACCGATTCATCACTGGTCTGTAAGCTCCAAAAATCCCTATATGGCCTGAAGCAAGCAAGTAGGCAATGGAATGCCAAATTGTCTCAAGTTCTGCTTGCTTCTGGTTACTCTCAATCCAAGGCAGATTACTCACTCTTTGTTAAAGCCAGTGGTCCCAATTTCACAGCCATTCTTGTATATGTCGATGATCTGGTTCTGGCAGGGAATGACATCACTAAAATCAACACCATGAAAAGATTACTTGATGAAAGGTTCAGTATCAAGGACCTAGGCAACTTGAAATTCTTCCTCGGGTTCGAAATTGCTAGAACACAAAAAGGAATCAGTCTCTACCAAAGAAAATATGCATTAGACCTGTTGCAAGATACAGGATTGCTTGCTGCAATGGACTACAATGTGAATCTGCATAGTCAGTCTGGAGAGCCAATGGACGATCCTAGCAGCTATAGACAACTGGTTGGTCGACTGCTCTACCTCACTCATTCTAGACCAGATATCAGTTATGCAATCAGTCATTTAAGCCAGTTTTTGCAAGTTCCAACCTCAACACACCATCAAGCAGCACTTAGAATTCTAAGATACATCAAAGGAGCACCCGGGAAAGGACTATTTTTCCCAACAGATTCCACTACTCAGGTTAAAGGATTCGGTGACTCGGATTGGGCAGCATGTCAAGACACTAGGAGATCTATCACTGGTTTTTGCTTCTTCCTAGGTTCTTCACTGGTGTCTTGGAGAAGCAAGAAGCAAACCACAGTGTCTAGATCCTCATCCGAGGCTGAGTAAAGGGTCTTAGTACAAGCCACATGTGAGGCACAATGGCTGCAGTACCTACTCCATGATTTTGGCATTCCTTCTCAACAAGCAATCATCTACTGTGATAATCAATCTGCTCTTCACATAGCTGCGAATCCTGTGTTTCATGAAAGAACAAAACATATTGAGATTGATTGTCACATTGTTAGGGAGAAAGTGCAATCTGGAGTGGTTCACTTACTACCTATTTCCACTACCTCACAAGTTGCTGACATTCTCACAAAGCCTTTGACACCCGGCCCATTTCAGTTCCTCATTTCCAAGCTTGGCATGTTCGACATACACATTCCAGCTTGAATGAGGGTGTTAAAATAGCCATATGGTTAAGTTAGTTATTCGGTTACAAAGTTAGTTATTCCTTGTTTAGTTGTTAGTTAAAGTTAGTTAGACTCTTAACTTCTCAATTTATTAGTTTTCAGATGTATATATCTACTTGTATAGTTATCTTTGAATCAATGAGAATTCACTATTTAAACACCAATCCTCATTGCTTGTGTAGCAAGAAAAGTGTGTGAGTTCCATTCCTGTCATCACTCTGTTCTTCTTCTTCAAACACTGTCGTCACTCAGTTTTTCTTCTTCAACAGTTCATGATATCGTATTTTTTTTACCTATTATTAAATTTTTTTTTTAACCAATGCTACCTATTAATTATTGGTGCAATAAGCATTTGGATTCATGATAACCACTAATCTTTTCATAAAAGGACACGAGCACGGTTATCATGTTATTGTTGAGGGATTGAAATTTGAAATAATTAAGTTCAAGGGCCCAAGCTTTTCAAATATACACTGCAGCTTCAATTTTCAATCCCCGTTGAAAGATGGAATGCTTTGGAATATTTTGGTATTTGCATTGGGATCTTGCTATCAAGTGTTAACCCACGAAAATAAAGTTTGTATTAGAAAACTAAGTGTAACACTTTTTAAAATACTAAATTCACCATTTTCAATATAAATTTTCATTTCTTGATTCCTTAAACAATATCCTAAGGATATCTTTTAGCATTCTCATTTACATGAACTTTTGGGAATTAAAAAAGTACATGATGTTTAAATATACTGCACCATCGTGTTGGATCATCTATTATGATATTTAAACATTTAAAATATAAGTTTAGATAATATTTTATTTACGTATATGAATTAATGTTTTATATATATTTTTTGCTGTATATATTATTATAATATCTCACCCTACTTACAAATTCAGATTGCCTACCCTTGGAATTCTCCATACTCACCATATTCCGTAGATTGGAATCGTTAGATCAAGAATTGAAGGCATTAATGATCTGCATTACAATTATATTCAAATTTTAATGTCATTGAGGATACCTAAATAAGAAAGGTTGTTAGTTTTCGAGGAACTGAAAAAAAAAATCTTTTAACATTTATTCTCAATGGATTTAACTTCTCTAAAATGAAAAGAAATATAAAGAAAGTAACAATATATCTATCATTGACTAGAATGAGTTGGGATCTCGATACATTTTAATTAATCAAGGATGGATATAACATCACTTTCTCACTTTAAACGGGCTTTGTTTAACGGTTTGTCCACCTAAGCTTGTTTTTTTTTTTATTGAATTGGGTCAAAATATATAACCTATTTAATAAATGGATATTTTAGTATGAACCTTCACAACACTGGTTAACCTATTTTACTTGTTGGCTGGCCCAATTCATATAAAACTTGATAATAACTTATAAAACTGTTTATATATGTTTAGGGTCCCTTTGATTTGCTATTTTTCAAGAGACAACACAGTACAAACTATCTTGTTACATGTTTGATTTACAATTTGGTTTTTGGGATTGGACAAAAGTAAGATGATGAACAGAACAAAAGTATAAAATTTTGTTACCCGCTTAATCAAGGGACAAGTTTTTGTCCCATGCACAAAATAAATGAAATAACAAAATTATCCTCCCAACCCCTCACTTTTGGTCACATCTTCATCCCCACTCGGCCACTCCCCAGTAACCCACCTCCGCTTCCTTATCCACTACATGTATCATCTTCCCCCTTCAAATGTGGAACAAGCTGCACATATCCTCCATTGCACCTCTTCATCCCCAGTGACCCATCCGTCTTCTTCAATAGCTTTTCTACACTGTGTTTGTATGATCTTTTTTCTTGTGTATATCTAGATTATGTTTCTAGGCTAATTTTAAGATTTAAAGAGAACTTGAATTATATTAAATTATTTAATTTATTTCATTAAAAATATATAAGTATGATAAGTATTATAAGTTATATAAGCATTTCAATAATTTATTATAATCTATTTGAATTTAAAATATGGTAATTAAAAAATATAAATAAAAATTTATTTATCAATGTTATCATAAATTAAAAATTATTTTTTTAAAAATGATTAAAAACACACTTGAGAATATACACACATTATTAACAAATTATATGTAAGAGAATAGTATGACAATAATTTAATTTTAGATAAAAAATATTTTAAAATATAAAAATCTTGTTCTATATCTTTTCATAATGCAAATAAAATATTATATAGTACAGAGGGCATTTTAGTAAAATTTACGTTGTTCTGTCCAGTACGTAAACATACCAAACAACATACTGTACAAAATCGTTCATGTTGCGCATCGAATAACAAACACCATACAACACAAAAAGTTGTGCTATGACTCAACTAGTTGTATTGTACTGTTTTGTGTTGTTCTCCTGTTCTGTTCTGTACTTCAAATCAAACGGACCCTTAGATTCAATGTATTTAGTGGACATGGAGGATGCGATAATGACAAAACTCTAAGGTTTTGTTTGTTACAGATTTTATTTTAATATTGTCGGAAATATAAGTATGAGAATAAAAGTTTTTCATGTTTAATATAAACTATTTTTTAGCAGCCGTCCAAATGCATGGGTAAAATTTCTATTAAATAAATTTCTTTCAAATTTTATAATGTTGATAATATTGATAATTAAAAAAAATCATTATTATAAAAAACATGAAGGTAATATTATGCGTACATTAATTTTTGTTATGATAGTGTAGAAAAATTTATAAAATTAATATTTTTTAACAATGCATTACTATATAATTATCAAACAATATAAAAATCTCTAAACTAATAGCATGTACAATTTAGTTTTTTCTTAATACATATAAACTTAAAACTTTATTATAACAATATCGACATTATACTTTTTACTTTAATTTACTGTACATTATTTCCATTATCATAATAATTATTACTACTGTCACAAATAAAATTATTTTCATTATTACTCCGTGTATCTAACTCCAAAGCAAAGTAGGTGGCCTAGCAAAATAAGGTAACGTCGCATTTCCATTCATACAACATATTCAAAATTCTACCCTGGAACCATTTTTATGTTTTCTTGATCGCTCCTCAAACGAAACTATTCCGCCACAATGTTCGCAACACCTATTCGTTCCTCCGAAGTCTAGACAATCTAGAAAAAAAATTTAATAAATTAGTCAACATGTAAAAAAAAGGTCAAATTAAATTAATATATGAAAATAGACAATAATTAATAAATAAATACTTTCACGTTCAATTTCAACAAATAAAGGATTCTCTCGATCATGAAGTTAAAAATTCATTTCTATAATATCAATAAAAATGAACCAATTAAATAAAAAACTAAAATGAGTGAAAACAAGTTATACAATAATACAAATAAAATAATAACTTCTATTACCTCAATGGATTGTGACATTTACATTATTTCCTTTACGTAGTATATCCCTATAACTTACTTGGGTTGGTCGACTATGTTGTTGTCATTCCACTCGACTTAAAAAAATATCAATCTATTTGTTTTTGAAAAAACAAAGCAAAAAAATTTAAATATAAACAAAGTATTCGAATACAAAGTTAGTACATTCACATTACCATTTTAAAAACACAATTAAATATAGAAAATGAATAATAAAACTTAGATATATGATCTCCTAAAAATCAAGACCAATAATTTTTAGAACTATACAATTAATAAAAGTTTGTAAAAAATACTTAATAAATATTTTATATATTAAAAATTAAACATTGTATACAAATAAAGTCCAAACAAAATATATTAAATAATTATATTCATATCTATTTATTAAAACTAAACAATTCTACTCTATAACCATTTTTATGTTTTCCCGACCACTTCTCGAACCAAACAATTGCGACACGATTCTCACAACACCGGTTCATTTGTCCAAGGTCTAGACAATCTAAAAAAAAGTTTAACAAATCAGACGACATGTAAAAAATAAAAAAATGGCAAAAATAAATTAAATTAATAGATGTAAATAGAGATTGATTACTAAATAAATACATTCACGTTCATCTTCAACAAATAAAGGATTCTCACCATCATGAACTTGAAAATTCATTTCTATAATATCAATAACAATGGACCAATTAAATAAGAAACGGAAATGCAAGTGGGAGGTAGTTATACAATAATACAAACAAAATAACAATTTTTATTACCTTTAGGGATTGTGAAATTAATATTTTTTCTTATACGTATTAACATTTTTTCTTCTAGGTATTAAATATAAACTAAGTATTTGAAGACAAAGTTAATACATTCACTATACCCTTTCAAAAACATAATTAAAAATTGAAGTAGAAAATAAATAATAAAAATTAAATAAATGATCCCCTAAAAATCAAAACCAATAATTTTTAGATCTAAACAATTAATAAAGGTTGTACAAAATAAATAATAAATATTTTACATATTAAAAATTAAACATTGTATACAAATAAAGTTCAAACAAAATATGTTAAATAATTATATTCATATCTATTTATTAAAATAAAACAATTCTATATTTTTATTTTTTATTGACCGCTTCTTAAATCAAACAATCGTGCCACGATGTTCACAACACCGTTCATTCATCCAAAGTCTAGACAATTTAGGAAAAAAGTTTAACAAATAAATCGACATGTAAAAAATAAAAAAAGTGGTAAAAATAAATTCAATCAATAGATGCAAATAAACAATGATTACTAAATAAATACATTTACGTTCATCTTCAACAAATAAAGGATTCTATTAATAATAAACTTGAAGATCTATCTCTATAATATCAATAACAATGAACTAATTAAATAAAAATATGAAATGCAAGTGGGAAGAAGTTATACAATAATACAAGCAAAATAACAACTTTTATTATCTTTAGGGATTGTGAAATTAACATTTTTTCTTCTACGTATTATATCCCATAACTCATTTGGGTTGGTAGACTATGTTGTTGGCATTACACTTGACTTAAAAAATCTAAATCTATTTTTTTTAAAGACATAAAGCAAAAAAAAAAGTAATATATAAACAAAGTATTTGAAAACAAAGTTAGTACATTCACATTACCCTTTCAAAGAATAATTAAATATTAAAGTATAAAATAAATAATAAACAAAGCATTCAAAGACATTACCCTTTTGTTACCAAAAAAAAAATCCCCTAAAAACTAAGACCAATAATTTTTAGAACTACTTAATTAATAAAGGTTGTAAAAAATACTTAATAAATATTTTACATATTAAAAATTAAACATTGTATACAAATAAAATACAAACTAAATATATTAAATAATGATATTTATACCTATTTATTAAAACAATAAAAAAAATGCCATAGGATTATGCCCACCATTCATTTTACTGTTTATGTACAGTAAAATGGTGGATGAATCTTAGTAAATTAATAGATTTTAAAAAATTATTCTTAGACATAAAAGATGTCCGGGAATAAAATTAGTGAATTAAAGTGAAAAACTATATTCCTAAACGTGGAGGTTGAAAAAATTCATTTCTAAAAATGAGATTTTGACAACACAGTTTTTCTGATAATAAAACATTTCATAAACCAAATACCAACTAAAGCACTTTTGAAAGAGAAATTGATTTGAAATGATGACACAATGTTTGATTTAACAAAGATAAGTTCCATTAATAATATTGAAAAGATACCCTACAAACATATTCGTACTCATTTGAAGAATCCAGTCCTTAACTAATTAATACACATATATCGGAAGAGCTTTAGATTCAGTGACGAAGTCTATGAACAAAGTCACATCTTACTGTTAAACTCACTTATAAAGTTATAATTGTGTAAAAAATATACACAATTACAAAAAAAATAAATAAATTATAAATGGATTATTATTTTTTATTTAAAAATAGAAGGTCACAAATATTGTTTACATTAGAAAACTAGTCTTATATATATATATATATATATTGTTTGAAATGCAAAAATTGAATTTTAATAAATGGAAAATTCCATGAATGTAGCCCAGAGAGGACATTGAATTTTTGTGGGCTTTGCTATGGGCCACTGGTGTGTTGCAAGAGGTTTTTAGCAAGAACTGATGATGAAACATGTGAAGGCCGAAACAAAAGTGAATATTCATTGGCTATGAGCTTAACAAATAGGTAGAAAGGTCGGTGTATCCCTTGCTGCATAAATTATAGGTTCAGTGGGCTTAAATTTTCAGAAAGCGCAGTCCACACTTCTTTGCATGACAAATTTTTACGAAATACTCAAATCATGAAGATAATAAATTAAGTGATATATTCTTTTAGCTTTCACGTATTTATTTCCCTGAACGAGGGATGGGTACTTACAAAAGACACTTCAAGCGTGGAACAGAGTAATATATGTGAAAGCTAATAGAGTATATCACTTATTGCATGACCTGATCTCAAGGATTAATATTGATAGGGGCATGCATAGGGTGCACGACTCAAACAGTTGGTCTTTTAAAAATATATCATACTACAATTCTTTTGATTAAATTTTATAATTAGTAAACATGATTCAATTTATTTGGCTACCTTCATCATATATTAAATGACATTATCAATATTTACATCTTAATTAATTCACGGGATCAGACCCCAGCTCCCCCACAAAATATATATAATTAAATAAATAAATGGTATCAATTAGAATTATAGAATTTATAATTTGTAAAAGTATATCCAAAAGACATTTTTTTAATAAAAATGTAGTATAATTTTTAAACTTTGTACTTAGACTGTAGAAGGGAGTGTGTGGGGTGTCCTAATTTGAGCATGAGTTTCGGTTTGAACTTCCAATCCAAAAAAAATAGTCTCAGTAAACACTTTATCCGTGTTTGTTAGCCAGCATGAACTCCCAGTCCCATAGTTGAAGTATCGCATTCCTTGGGGCCTTCTTGCCTAATCTTGACCATCCAAAGCTTGTGATCTTGACGTTTCACTTCAATTAATTTTAGAATCATTCATTTGGTGATCTTCTTTTGAAATTTGATTTGTTTCACTTGAAATATTTTCATTCTAATATTTCAGAAAAGCACATTTGTTTGTTGATTTATAATTTATATAGAAATAAAAAAGAATATAATTTGTATGCACTGTTAGTATAAATTTTATTTTTAAGGTAGTTAGGATAAGAATCAAATATTTGTAAATGTGTGACAATTTCTGATTGGATATACCAATTAAATCCAATCAAAATTGGCATAACTTTCTTTTGTACATAGGATTGGTTTTTCTCAAAAAGCTCACTGTTTTATATTGTATTAAGTATTAACTTTATTTTATGATGATGATGATTATTAACCTTGTGTAAAAAGCGAAGTAAAAAGAATATAAAAAGCTGATTTAAGCATATCATCCTGATGACATTTCACATACTCACTCAATATATGAGAATAAACAGTAGTTTAACATATCATTCTCTTATTAATCTCTTTCACATGTTTTTTCAGTCACGTATTATTTAATTATTATACTTCTTAATAATTTTCTACCAGACAATTTCTAATAGTGAATTATCAAATACGCATATATTCAAATAAAAGTTTATTGTGTCAACTCATCATTTCATCAAATGTATTGTAATACTTCAGCAATGAATTTTATACAAGGGATTCTGATAAAATTTTATGTATGATTATTTTAAAAAGTCATAAGTTACACGTATATGACAAATTGTGAAGATTTAAGTATTATTTAAACTTGCTTAAAAAAAAGTATCATTTAAACTAATTTAAAATAACTATTGTTATAAAAAAAAATTACTGTTAAATAGATATTATTGTAATATCCTGTCACCTATCATGACTTAATTTAGATAAAGGGGTGCACGAGGAGTTCTGCATTCTATTTCAACCGGAACCTTCAGCATGATTGTCACTCATCATCATTATTGTAATGTGCATTCTTAATGTAATTTTTTTTATATCACCAATTAATCATAAATAACACATTATAATAGATATTTGACTATTATTATAATTATTTAAAATAATATATGGGACGTTTTGTAATTGATTAACAGCATAAAAAACTTCATAGTCACAGGTATCAAAATTAAACTTGATAATAAATATATTTGAGTTATACGGAACAGTTACAATCTTTTGATGGACCAAAATATAATGAAACAAACAAATGAAGCCAAGAGGATAATGCTAAAAGAAGCTGTAAAGATCAGGCAACACTTTGAGAACCCACCACCCTTGCAACCAAAAACGAACTGGTACTGCAAATAGTCCTGTTGAATGAACTTGTCTTCACATATTCACTTGGTGGATTAAACAATTCCATAAAAAAATAAAAATTAGCGGAAAAGAGTACTGGGGAAATAACCCAAGCACCATTAGCAAATTTAACAACATATATATAATTTACCGTTACTAACATTAATCAGTGTGAAGATATATATATATATTTCACATCAAATTAAGTTCTGTACTCTTTTTTAAGATATCCAATATCTAACATAAGCTAAAGCTAAAGTAAACTCAACAAGGGAGTCTTTATAGTCGCTAAAATGAACTATATACTAGAATGAACAAAAATACAGCATCATATATATAGAGAAAATATATATATTCATGGCATGTATAACTTATTGCCACACTTGCATCTCCATGCCTCCGGATAGTACTCGGCCGTCACCGGCGTCCCTGGTGGCACCGGCACATGGACTGGCTTGCAAGGTGTACAGTTGCCGCATTTGGAGGTGCACCGTGGCGGCCATGACCCTGGCCCACCTAGTAACCTCCTTGACCAACCCTCAGCTTTGCGTTCAGACACCATACCTTGTCCAATTTCCTCCTCAAATTCCTAACCACAAATCATATATAATACAAATAAAAAACATAAAAATAATTAGTATTTAACAAGTCATGCGATATCAATTAAAAAATAACAACTGTTTAACACCCGAAAATGGATTTTCTCTAATAAATTTCTTTTTCATCCATAATCATATAGCCTTACTTTACACATCTAAGGGTCACAATTTATGGTTGGACTTTTTAATGTTTCAAACCAAAAATAAATTGTAGTTGTTGGATGCATAATGCAGAATTGTGATTGTAGATTGAGTGAACATGAAGAGAAATTGGATGGAGAGAATACATTATTTTATGAAAAATATATATAATTTGCAGTGGAACCATGTTTGTCTAATCAGTAGCATGGTTGTGAATGTTGTGATAACGTGGAAAACAGTCAAATCAGTAATAATTCATTAACAACCCACGAAGAACATGATTCAGAATTTCAGATATATATATATATATATATATATATATATAATAGAACCGTGCAGTACGCGCAAGTAACATAGACTCGTGTCAAGCGCTAAGCAACACGATAGCAAATTTACCTTCCCAAATCTAACCTACACCGTTGGTGTACGGCGCTTAATTATAATACATTACATACTGAGCATGATTGAACAGTGAGTGGGTCAGCCATGAAGCGGTGGAGCCAACGGGGAGGCACATGGTGCCACCACCCACGTGTGTTACCTAATCACGGTGGACTCCACACGTATCTGACGGCTCACATTGTAGCCAGCATCAGTTTGTTCTATCTCTGTGTCTCTGTGAGTGTGACTATGAAGTGAGAGATTTTGGAGACTGTCACCATCCAAGGACTTGTTTCAATTACATAACACACAGTTTCACACAACCAAATCCATGGTCATCACATTTTTTAATCAAAAAGGAGAAACCCCTTTTTTTATTTTATTGAAAAGTTGTTTCTCTAAAGTCTAAAATCTAAAACTACATTCAGAGTTAGACCTAGGTAGATTAATTACAATAATAAAAACAAAATGTTGATGTGCTAATTTTTAATTCTATGGTACATGCAGTAGTAACTAGAGATAAGGCAAGGTCAAAGAAAAATAGTATTCAGAAAGCACAAGCGTGTGTACTGGATGGAATGCTCTATAGTCTATACCTGAAAATCTATCTCAGCTTTGACAAACATGGGACACCTGCTAGTATCTGCATTGGAGAAGGGGTGTGAATTAGATTAAGATGTATAATGAAATATATAGTATCATAGGTTAAGAAGAATTAGAAAAATGGACACATAATTTATAGAGTATAACAAGGGTGTAGAAGAATTGCATACCTAGACATGTAATAGTACTGCTGAAGATCAGTGTGCAAACTGAGAGCATGAAAAAGAAGAAGGAGGCACTCCAACAAACCTGGGTTTTGTTTATGAGCCTAGTGGTATTTCTCTTCCTCTCCATGAACCAAGAAGAAAAATCCTTCAAAGATAGAGAGCAGAACCACTTGGATGGTTGCAGATATATGACTGACACACACACACACTCACACGCTTTCTCTCACTAAGACCTGACCCTATGAAGGGTAGTGTCTCAAGCTATAACCCAATTATAGGGTTTACAATAAGCAGGGCTTGTACGTTCCATGCAAATAAAAAGCTAAACAAATACCTAACACTTAGCCATATTTGTCTAAGATAAGATAAAACCACACCTTTATTGGTATTATTATTACTTTCTTACCTTCTCTCAGTGTTGTTGGTAGTGTGTGTAATAATAAAGATGCAGCTAGCTAGAGATACTAGACACAGGTGGAAAAAGTTGATGAATGGTACGGCTTATCTGATGAAAGGGTGTGTGTTGTGGCAGAGAAGGTGTTTTTGCAGAGTGCCTTGAGAGGTTAAAAAGAAAAGAAAAAAAAAAATAAAGCTGAATCTATGCAGATTGTCACTTCCTAAGCTTTACCTTGTTTGGGTCTCAGATTCTCTTGCAGCTTTCTTCACTGTCTTTCAACGATTCCCAAACCCAGAAAAACTAAAACAACCCTCAACTCCTTCCCCTCTCCCCTGCTCTGTTTTCCTCTGCTTTTTTTTCCTTCCCTTTTTCTGTTTATAGTTTTTGTTCTCATCGAGAGAAACGTGCAATAAGCTTTTAAAATTTTAACCTGCTTCTATTTTTAACTGCATCTTCCCATGTTGGGTCATCTACCAAGAGATATTGGTTAAGGAATCGAAAAACTAAAAATTCAAGTATTTAAGATAATAACTTCATTATTTTTCCATAAAAACTGGTTAGCATTTCCGTCTTATATTTTATGATAAAAATATCATGCTACCTATAAATTATTGGTGCAATAAGCATTTGGATGCATGATAACCACTAATCTTTTCATAAAAGGACATAAATTATCCAAAGTGTTTGTTTTTTTCCCTATCAACCAAGTACTTGCACGGTTATCTCGTTGAGGGATTAAAATAATTAGTTCAAGGGCCCAAGCTTTTCATATATACACTGCAGTTTCAATTTTCAATCCCCGTTGAAAGATGGAATGCTTTGGAATATTTTGGTACTTGCATTAAGGCCTAAGGGATTCATTATGTATTTAATAATTCATATAAATACAATATTTTGGTTCAACCTGTTTCCACTTGCACTTTTTGGGAATGAAAAAAGTACATGATGTTGAAAATGTACTGCACCATCGTGTTGGATCATCGATTATGATATTTAAAATTGGTTAAACTAATATTATAGTCCCTACTTACACGAATTCTTCATTTGTTCTTTATATAAAAAATTATTAAAATGGTCTTATATATTCGAGAAAGTTTCCATTTAGTCTCTATATCGTTACCTTTTTGGTCCCTATACGAGCAAAAATTATCAAATCGATCCTAAAATTTTATACTACGGGGACCAAATGGAGACTTTCTGTATGTATAGGGACCATTTTAATAAATTTTTATTTATATGGACCAAATCGAGAATTTGTGTAACGATAGGGAGCAAAATATTACTTTAACCTTTAAAATTTAAATAAAAATATTTAGATGATATTTTATTTACATATATGTATTTATGTACAGTATGTTTTTTAGTTACATGTATAGTATATTTTTTGTTATATATACTATTATTAAAATATATCTTAACCTCATTGGTAGATAATTGAGTTCTTTAAGCATGATTTCTGGGTTCAATTCTGTCATTATGTGCATAAAAAATATTTTTTTGAGATAGATAAAACTCACTTCGATAATCTTTATATCTCAAAAAGGATTCGTTTTTTACTGTTGACTGAAGGATACCGTTGTTATACAGAAAAAGCAAAATCTTCGAATCTCACCCTAGATACATAAACTTACGTTGTTTTACAAGGTGTTGGTTTTTTAACCGATTGTTTTATAAGGTGTTAAATTGGAGGGGGAAAAATAAGATTGTTGTTGCATTATAGGACCTTAGAGTTAGAAAGTGGGCCAGTACACTTGAGAGACAGCTTTACCATTTTTGATCCGGCTCGATTCAAGGGATTGATTTTCACGATTATGTGTGGAAGATATAATGAGAAAAAAAAAAGTGGGTCAGTACAAAAAAAAAAAAAAAAGAGTTAGAACATATCCGAACCACCTTTGTTGTATTTACAAGAATAACCTCTGCCCATACACGTGTGAGTATGGCGGGTAGTTGTTGAGACTTGAGAGACTCAAGCCATTTTCGTTGACGAATTTGACCCAAGAGAAAGGAACGTCATGGGCGCTGGTCAAAGTAGAATACCATTATGGAATCCCTTCGTTAAAAAGTACTACTGTATTTTTTATTTTATTTTTTTAAACTGTATCTTTTTTTTTTAACAAACTGTTTCTTTATAAGAAAAAAAAATATTAACTTAAAAATAAACTGATACTCTAATCTATATACAGTAAGAAAGCAACAAAAACTAACATGCGAACGTAAATAAAATATTGTTCCACAATATTAGGCTCAATGTATTTAATCTGTTAGTTAGTTAGTTAAGTCAGTTAGTTGGTTAGTTAGTTAGTCAATTCTGTTTTGATAGTTATTCTGTTATTTAGCTCTCTTACTCTTACTCTCTCTTACTCTCTTATGATATATATCAGTTGAGCTCTGCAGTTTGCAACTCACATTTCAAGCCTAATTCATTCTGATTCTTTACCATAGCCACTGATTCTAACAGTCCTAATATGGTATCAGTTGGAAAATTCCTCTTCCGCAAACTCTGAAAAATTCTGTTCATCTTTTCAGCCTTTCTTGTTGAAGTTCTTGTTTCTGTTTCTGTATCAATGGCAAATGATGACGCCAATAATCCTCTTTTTCTTCATCCCTCTGATCATCCGGGGATTGTTCTTGTAACCTGACCCTTGATGGTGATAATTTCAACTCATGGTACAAATCCATGGAGTTAGCCCTTAGTGCCAAAAACAAGCTTTGCTATGTCGATGGATCTTTCCCTCAACCTTGATGGTAATGATTCTCAGCTCCTCATTTCTTGGAAAAGAAATGACAGGTGTCGTCGTTCTTGGCTTCTGAATTCAGTATCCAAGGACATCATTCCTAGCATCATCAATGGTACATCTGCAGCTCTCATGTGGAGTGATCTCAAGAATCGTTTTCAGCAAAGCAATGGACCTCGCACCTACCAAGTCAGAAAGTAGTTGGGGAGCGTGTCTCAAGGTTCTCTCACTGTTACTCAATATTTCACCAAACTGAAATCTCTTTGGGATGAATTTCAGGAATTCAAACCCGTATGCAATTGTGTTTGTGGTCTTTGCGAGGCCTCTACTTGAATTTCTTGAGCATGAATATGTTCTTATGTTTCTCATGGGGCTTAATGATAGTTTTTCTCATGTTAGAGGTCAAATCTTGCTCATGGACCCTCAACCTCCAATTACTAAGGTTTTCTCCATGGTTCTGCAAGATGAGACACAAAGGGAATTAGGGATTTCTCTCCAAGAACCTTCTAGTTCTCAAGTGGCCTTTGCAGTGAAAGGTTCTCAGCCTAAGCAGCAACAGAAATCTTACCCTGGCAAGAAGGATAGACCCGTCTGTACTCATTGTGGTTTAATTGGACACACTGTGGATCGATGCTACAAGGTTCATGGTTATCCACTTGGCTACAAAGTCAAGAATCCTAATCCTCAAACTGTACATCAGATTTCTAGACCTTCTGAGATTTCTTCCCCAAATCTTGGATTCACTACTGATCAATGCAAGATGCTGCTCTCCATGTTGTCTGATCAGTTAGCACAAGCTGCAACTCCAAAGGCTGAATATCCTGCCATAGAATCAAACTCAGGTTTCATTCTTTCTGCTGTTTCAAACACCAAATCTGGTGTATCCTTTTCACACAATTCTTGGATTCTAGACTCAGGGGCTACTTGTCACATCACTTGTTCACTTGATCACTTCAATTCTTACAATAAAGTCTCTAATTCTTTTGTCACTTTGCCAAATAAATAACTAGTTCCTGTCCATTCTGTTGGCTCAGTTATACTGCATCCTGAAATTACTTTGCACAATGTATTGTATATTCCATCTTTTAGTGTAAACCTCCTGTCTGTCAGTGCCTTGTTGACTTCTTCAAACACAGCAATTATATTCCAATCTAATACTTTCTTTATGCAGGATCTCAGCAAATTGAAGATGATTGGCAAGGGTGAATTACTACAAGGACTTTATGTCTACACATCTCACCCTTCCTCACCTACGATTTCTGATAGTTTGCATAAGAAGTGTACAACACACTCTACTTGTAAATATGTTTCTAATTCAACTTGTAATTCTGTTTCTACTTCAAACAATGTTTCTGTCCACCATTTGTGGCATAGTAGATTAGGACACTTGTCAAATAAATGTTTACAGTTCATCAATAAAAGGTTCGATTTACACATTCCTGAATCTCAATTTACTCAAACTTGTTCTATCTGCCCTATGTCAAAACAAAACGACTTCCTTTCCAGTCTCTTAATCACATGTCTAATTCAGCCTTTGAGCTTGTGCACTGTGATATCTGGGGGCCTTATCATGCTCCTACATATGATAACAAAAGATACTTTCTTACCATAGTGGATGATCATACCAGATTCACCTGGATATATATGTTACAATCTAAATCTGAGGCAACAACTTGTATCAAACAATTCTTTGCTTTAGTGGAAACACAATTCCACCTAGTCATAAAACAGGTCGAAGCAGGACAATGCAAAGGAATTGGCCTTGACACAATTCTTGGCTGAAAAGGGCACTCTACATCAGTTTAGTTGTGTTGAAAGACCACAACAAAACTCTGTGGTTGAGAGAAGACACCAGCATCTCCTCAATGTGACTCGAGCACTTTATTTTCAAGCTAGGCTCCCCATTGTTTTTTGGGGAGAATGTCGCAAAACTACTGTTTTCCTCATCAACAGAACACCAACACCACTCCTTAAGGAAAAATCCCCTTATGAAATGTTATTCCGAAAGGCTCCTAATTACTCCAACCTCAGATCATTTGGATGCCTTGCATATGCTTCAACACTGCATTCTAAAAGAAACAAGTTGACACCTCGGGCAATCCCCACTGTATTTGTTGGATACCCTACTGGATACAAGGGTTACAAGCTTTATGATCTCACTAGCAAGGCATTTCTCATTTCTAGAGATGTGGTTTTCCATGAGGAGACATTCCCATTTCACACAATTTATCCCTCAACCAATACAGTAGATCTATTCCCTGATTTTGTCCTGCCCATGCCCATACCAGAAAACACTGTCAATCCAGATTTCCAGCCCAGTATCACACTAAATACCACACCTGAACCCGATCTGATCACCTTATTGCCTAGTTCCACACGACAAAGCCCTTTGCCTGATCATATTGTCCAACCTACCAGAAGATCAACTAGATCAACTAGACCACCTTCTTACCTGCAGCAATATGATTGTCACCATGTTGCTACTTACCCCATAACCAACCACTTATCTTATCATAAACTCTCTCCTACATATCATGCCTTCATTAACCAAGTTTCTAGTTTCTATGAACCTCAATTTTATCACCAAGCATCTAAACTTCCTGAGTGGAAACTAGCTATGACAGAGGAGCTTGCTGCAATGGAGGCTAATAACACATGGTCCCTTGTGCCCCTACCTCATGGCAAGCACACCATTGGATGTAGGTGGGTCTATAAAGTCAAGACCAAGCCCGATGGTTCTGTTGATAGGTTAAAGGCCAGATTAGTAGCCAAAGGCTACACACAACAAGCAGGTGTGGATTTTAAAGACACTTTCTCTCCGAGTAGCTAAGGCGACCCTTTGTTAGAGTTCTACTTTCCCTTGCAGCCATCAAGAATTGGCATCTTCTGCAGCTTGATGTTAATAATGCATTTTTAAATGGAGATCTCTTTGAAGAAGTTTACATGGACTTGACCTTGGGATACCAAGTTAAGGGGGAGGGTCTTGTGTGCAGATTGAATAAATCAATCTATGGTCTAAGACAAGCTTCACACCAATGGTTCAACAAGTTTTCCACTTCCATTGTACAGTTGGGTTTCACACAGGTCAAGTGTGATTACAGACCTCTTCACTCTTTGGTTCAGGTAACACCTTTGTGGCTTTACTGGTTTATGTTGATGATATTATCATAGCTGGGCCCAATAATTCTGCCATTCATGAAGTGCAAAAGACACTGCAGCGACTGTTCAAACTCAAAGTGTTGGGAAACTTGAAGTATTTTCTTGGGTTAGAAATTGCGAGATCAAAGCAAAGGATCTACTTATCTCAAAGAAAATACACTTTATCTCTTCTAGATGACACTGGTTTTTTGGATAGCAAACCTAACAATCTTCCTATGGATCCAAATCTAAAACTCAGTGCCTTAGATGGTGATCCACTACCTGATTCTGGCCAGTATCGAAGACTGATTGGAAGGCTCCTATATTTGACCATTTCGAGATCAGATATCAGCTTTGCTGTGAACAAGTTAAGCCAGTATATGTCACCCCGAACATCTCATCTAGATGCGAGACATCAATTGTTGAGGTATCTCAAATCTGCTCTCCCGGCACGGGACTTTTATTTTTCTGCAAAATCTGCATTATCCTTAAAAGCCTATGCGATTCGGATTGGGGAAATTGCCCTGACACAAGAAGATCCACAACTGGTCAATGTATATTTTTAGGCGAATCCCTCATCTCTTGGAAGTCAAAGAAGCGAAGATGTAGTGTCAAGATCCTCAGCAGGCTTGAATATCGAGCACTTGCTAGTCTTTGCCGGTGAAGTGCAGTGGTTAACCACCTTGTTAAAGGATTTTGACATCACAAATGGACCTACACTTCTATTCTGTGACAGTCAATCAGCAATTCATCTAGCCACCAATCCCATCTTCCATGAAAGGTCGAAACATATTGAAATTGACTGCCACTTCATACGGGAAAAGGTTCTAAATGGCATTATCAGATTGGTTCATGTCAAGTCTGCTCATCAACTTGCGGATCTTCTAACAAAGCCTGTGACAGCTCCCATCTTTGCTACTTTGATGTCCAAGTTGGGTATCAAGGATATATACCTTCCAACTTGAGGGGGAGTATTAGGCTCAATGTATTTAATCTATTAGTTAGTTAGTTAAGTCAATTAGTTGGTTAGTTAGTTAGCCAATTCTGTTTTGGTAGTTATTCTGTTATTTAGCTCTCTTACTCTTACTCTCTCTTACTCTCTTATGATATATATCAGTTGAGCTCTGCAGTTTGCAACTCACATTTCAAGCCTAATTCATTCTGATTCTTTATCATAGCCACTGATTCTAACAGTCCTAATACACAATGAAAACAGTACAAAAGCACGGTATCTATGAATCGTTGAATTATCAATGCTTCTTCAAACAGTAATCCAATTATACATGAAAAAGTAAATGCATAAATACACAAATTTTTATATGCCGGCAATCCAAATTGGTGAAAGTGATTGTTTAACAAGTCATCAATAAGCTCAAATTCTAAAAGCAACGAGGTATTAACAAATATCATGTTGGAAAAAACGGACAAGGGATATAAATTTCTGCTTTATATATCTGTGGCTGTGTTCCCATTTATGCAATTCAACTGCACTTTAAACTGCATTAATGCTTTAGTCTCTTCAACTGCATAGTACCAATAATTGGACTCAGAATTTGAACTTTCTTTTTACAACTTTCACAATGGTTTTCATGGGATATCCATTTTAAAGTTTATCCTTCTTAATTTGGAGGGAATTTTCTACAATTGGTTAAAGTTTATCCTTCTTAATTTGGAGGGAATTTTCTACAATTGGTTAAAGTTTATCCTTCTTAATTTGGCAATTCTTAATTCATTCTGATTTCCAAAGACTTTGTAAGTTTCTTGGATTTTAATTCTATTGCTAAATTTAAGACAATTAGGTGAGTTTGGAGAAATAAGGTAGCTGAAGACAGGGTTGAAAATGAGCATTGTCCACACCTGAATTGAAAGGCAACAGAAAAAAATATCACAAGACCATATCTTTGTTAACATGTTAAAGATTATTTGATCTTGGTCGGCTTACAGCTTACCATTTACGGCACATTACACAGCTATTCAGAGATGTAACAGTGTTCCCTTTCATTCATTTTGGTGGAGCGAATTTAATTAATTTGAAAGCCTGCATTGTTGCGGGTGAAAGCAACGATCCTTTGGTTTCCACTTCCCACTAACAAAATATACAGCATCAACTGTATCTTTTATGTATAACAATCCATAATTTAAGGCCAGATCTACCTAGTTAATTAAAGACCATGATAATTGATAACCCTCAAAATTATCATACATCTGTTTTACTTTACTTTTTTCTCACTTTAAATAACTCTAATATGTAGAAAAGGCGCACGGAAGTTTTTGGTTTCTCACAGTATCCTTCACGCGCAACTGTAGAGATTAATCCCTCCAGTCGGTTAGGATCACAAGGACGACAAAGTTCTCCCTCAAGAGATTTAATGCTGCTGTATTCTCGTGAATAATATTCGAACTTGAGACCTCTGATTAAGCTTTAAGAAACCTGTGTCATCTCATCAAAACACTTTTGAGTTAGGTGCATGAAAGTTAATTTACCTTTATCCATCTAATCTAAATATCACCCAAAAGTAAAAAAAAAAGTCAAAGAGGTTAATCAATGGAATGCTATACTCCATCGTGTCACTATTATAAGCAAAAATTTAATGGTACACACATATTAAGGTCGTTAGTCAATCTTATTTAAAAGAATCATCGGGAATAAAAAATTAAGTTTGTTACCTAAATTGCATTTCCTCTTATTTATTAAGCTTGTGTTGTTGAGAGTAAAATGAGTCGTTGGAAAACACAATTTGTATTAAATAAAGGGTATTTTGAGAATAATTTCATTAAATAGGATGAAAGTAGTTGAAATTTGCTTATATTTTGGACAAAAAAATTGAAAATTTTTGCTTATATTGTTGACCGGAGGGAGTAACTAAGATATGAAAGTATGAAACCATTAATTATATAAAATAGATTTAAACAGTACTCCCTCTGGACTCAATTATAAGCAAAAAAGTACGTACCTATGTTTTATGGACTCTAATTAAATATAAGCAAAAGTCAACTGATTCAACTTTATTTAATGTCAGTATTCCAAAAGTCAAGATAATCTACCAATCCAACCAATTCTCCTTTTACTTTTTCAGGAGCATTGCACATTTCCGAGACAATTAAATGGTAGTTTAGTAATTGTAACTCATTTTTTTATATAAATCAAGACAATTAAACTAAATTAACTAATTTTCTTAACAAGTATGAAATTAGTTAATTTTGTTTATAATTAAATATGAAGGGAGTATATGCACTTTCATTATAATTTTTTTTTTTACATTAATCAGCAAATCATAAATTGTTACTTCTATAAAAAAATGTTTGACTCGATCGATTGGCAACTTTTTTTATAAACAAAAAAAAGTATATTAATGAAAGCATAATGGATACTATAACCCCCATATGTATACAAGGACATCACCAACCGTGAATTGTACAATTGGTTGATAACTGAAAAAACTTTACGCCGATGATAATCAAAATTAAACTCATCATAAAAAAATTAGGATTACTTGTTTTTCCCGCCATTAAATTTCAATTTTAGCTAAAGTTTTATTATTTATTTAAAATATTAAACAAACAGATTGATTTTATATCTAGTAATAATTCCTTATATTTAATGTTTAGATAAGATCTTCCTCATAAAAATAGTTCAAAGAGAGGAAACTGAAATTACGAAGCATTTGGCAATTCATCTTGTAAGTTTTAATTAATTTTAAAATACATATATTATGAACACACACATATATTAAGCTTTATGTGAGATTTTAAGGAAATTATAAACTACTCTGGTTGAATAATTTCCAATTGATCTTGGAAAATAATTAATAGGTATATAAAATTCCTTTTTTAATTTTGTTTTCACATCAGAATTGAAAAATATAGAAATATTTAACAAGTGGTCGAGTTAATTCTTTAAGTATATAAGATTGTAATTATTCTTCTTAGCAGTAAACCATCGAAATAGATGGCTTCTTTTCTTTGTCTTGTATAATTTAAGTTAAAGTATATGCTGTACTCCCATTTCTAAATTGGATTTAATTTATATATATTAACAATATAAATTATACGATTAATCAATCAGAAATTGACACATCATTATAATTGCTAGATTTTTATTCTAACCACCTTAAAAATCATCAATTTCATGATTTTTGATTGATTATCAGTATAAAAATCTTTATAATATGCATACAAATTATACTCTAATAAATTTGTCTTATAAAAAAATAACCATCCAAATTTTTGTTTTTGACTGCCATCAAAACAGTTATACATTGGGTTTCAAAATATTGGTTGCGCAGATTATGGCATTCCCCAGAAACACGAGTTGAATTTTCAGAAATGATTATAAACTTATGTATTCCTTTCCACTTAGTTATAAATAAAATTAATTAATTTTATATTTATTTAATTTAGTTTAATTATCTTAATTTATATAAAAAAATTATAATTATTGAACAATCTTTTAATTGTCTCGATAGTGTGCAATGTTCTTGAAAAAGTAAAAAAAGAATTAATTGGATTGGTTGATTGTTTTGACTTTTAGAATACTGATATTAAATATAATTAAATTGATTGATTTTTGCTTATATTTGATTCCATAAAATATAAATATATTTTTGTGTATAATTTAGTCTAGAGGAGTATATATTTATATTAAATTACTGTTCATCCTTTTTTCACGTGGAACGGAAATATGACAAAACTATCTATAGGTCATTTATCTTGATATGAAAGATTCTACTGTAAAGTTTCTTGGTCAAAGCATAGGCACAAAATAAGTTATTTGTTGAAAACTGAAGTGTGAATACTGAATAGGTTGTCCATAGGAGTTAGTCCACCAAATCATTCTTCATTCTTGACAATAACCTAGGAATTTTATGTCAATAGGATGTCTTTACGCCAAGTCTCTGTCTCTAATTTTGGACAGAAACAATCATCCTCTCATAAAAAAAATGTAACAAAAAAAAGTGTGAATAAGTATCAATTAAGTGAAATATGAGATGAAATATTTACGCCGAAAATCTTAATAGCAAGAGAGGGAGCAGTGAGATCCAAAATCTAATATGATATCAGAGCGATCCTAGATTCATTATTGGATTACCCACCATGTTATTCATACACCAAGTCCAATAGTGCTGGATGTGAGGGGGTGTATTGGGGAAAAAACCCAAGTCTATTGACTAGAGATAGTACTATCTAATGAGAGCTTATAAGTAGTGGACAATCCTCATCTTATAACTAGCTTTTTGGATTGAGTTAGGTCCAAAATCTTAACAGTGAGACACAGAGCAATGAAGCCCAAAATCTTAATAGGTGACACTCCCATATAAAGTGAAAGAATTAAATTTTTGAGCTAAAATAATATCCGAGCCATTATTTTATATGACTTTTGCATAAATCCATCAGATGAAGACATCCATGGCATATTTGTGTAAAGCAATATAAGATTAACTATACCATAAACAAGTTTTCCTATCACACACACACACACAACCTAATTGAGAGTTAGGATCTTTCTGTCGGTGAAAATAAATTCCAAATGATTCGAATTATGAATGTGGTCTTAGCAATATATAGATGGCTACCTATAGCCTGATAGCTAGATAGATGTATCCGTGCATGCTGATAATGACAATTGCCTAAACATGTATGCTATTATTAGAAACAACCAATGTGAATCGAAGATAAGGATAGTGGCTCTTCTGAGGATGTTGATTTCATTATTGCGACACACTGCAGTTGTGTTGACTATAATTTAGAACCATACATATATATACATAAGATTTTTTTTTTTTTGAGCAAATATACATAAGAGTTAAGAGGATAGAATTTTAGTCAGTGGCACCAAAAAATTTATTTGAGAATGACCAATACTTGTCGAATAACATAAATGAAATTAATACGTACCCTTGATGTATATTAATATTTAACAAATTATTTATCAAAAAAGGTGGTTTAAGTAATAAGTAATTGAATTTGAGTTCAATGGTTGAGGGACACATATGGAGATTTAAGCCCATGAAATGGTAACGAGTATTAATATTGATATGTAAATTCAGGTTGTTGAGGAGATGTTCAAATATATACACGTAAGTATACTGATCAAAAGCATCGAGAATTTCCATCTTAAATGTAAACTCTGATAAAAGTGGTAAGGGACTTAGACACCATAAGCAAGTGGTCAGGGATTCGAATCTTGACTCTTTTGTATGGAAAAAACCTTATTGGGAGGGGAGAATCCACATTGTGTGTCCAACAAGTTCTTTATCACTAATAATACTGGTGGATACTTCATACCTATCACATGATTTTTTTTTTTTTTTTAAATTAGGTCTATGAAATGAAGAGAAGGAACCAAAGAAGGTAAATCCGCAACATGACCCGCATGCTATGGAATGGAATGGACAAGTAGGGCAATTTTAAGTTTTAACACACACAACCCAAAACATAATATTATATATACTGCAGGTTTGATATATATTCTCTTGTCTGGTCTTGTGATCAATGAAACAAGTTCTGTTGCATGCGTGAGTAAGTAAGGCTTGGTAGATAGAGTCACGGAGATGTGGAGAAACATTAGTTGTTCCTATCCCCTTGTTCGGATGCAAGGCTCCTTCAATGCTTTGAGGCCCGCTGTTAACAGGAAGATATCATTGTCTGCTGCAGTTTCCCTCTAATTGCATACTTTTCAAGCTTAAAATTGATCGTAACCCCACCACAGCTAGACCTCTGATAGTGATATAGGAAATGTGCAGGCAACTGTACCTTAAGGTCTTCATTTTCTCAATTATTCAACTTTGAATAAAGCTGTCAGTTTCCTTCTTCTTTCTTTTTTCCATGAACTTATTTGATTTTGACAGACGAATCCTTCTCTGATCTCTTTCTCTATCATGTGATATGAATTTATTTATTTGTTACCTTGGGGGAAATGGATATAATTATGTGTATTGTACTTTGTATCACAGCTAGTTTAATTTATTTATCCAAATGCTAATCGGTATCTTTTTGATTAGGAATTAAAAAAGATAAATTTATATTAAAAATGATGGAGTTAGTATCTTGATAAATGTTCTAATTAGTTTTTCAACATAGTTTCTTTTTTTTATTTCTTAACAAATATCTCAACTCTCAACTATCAAGGACACTAATTACTAAGATCGTTTGTTTATTTAAATAATCTAAAAAAATCTTGTTCTAGACTATTAGGAATTTCTAAAGAAAATGTACAAATCTAGTAGTATTTAATTATGACTTTAATTATATAACAAAAAATATCTTGACATTTAAAAGCTTGCTAATATGATGATTTTTTTCAAACGTGGAATTTGGGTCACCTTTTGGCGGGAGGTATTAATACTAACCTTAACTCTATATACTTTACATTTGTTGGTCAACTTTGCTATTGTAAATGGGTTTGAGTACTCATTGTCAGTGGCAGACACACATACACTCGAGGGTGTGCATGTGCCCCCATTTAAATTCATAGAAAAATTATAAATACCCTATATTCTTTAATATATTTTCTCCCTCATAATTGATATATTTGTATCTATGTCATTATCTTTTTTCTTTCTTACACAACAACATTTCATCTTTCTTTGTTTAAAAGTACTAGTAACATACTCTTTTTAACACCCTCTTTACACACTATTTGCCATCGAATGAATTTCATGTGGATCTCACTAAATAGAGTGAGTCCCACATAAAATTCATAGCCCCATATGAAATTCACCCGATAACAAAAAATGAATTAAAAAGAGTATTGAAAAGAGTGTGTTACAACATATTACTCTTCTTTTTTTCGTTTCAAACATAAAATGACGTAGAGGAAAATCATGAGTTATGTAATTTATTTGATTATATATATTAAAATTTTATGATTTTAACATTCATGTCTTTGTCTTCATATATATGATAATAATTATTATTAATAGGTGAGTTGGGTCCTGGGGGCTCACCAGAGCCAGAGCAGGCTTTACGATTTAAAGAACGCTTACATATGTACTTACAGACTACCCACTAACAAGATCCTCACATCAATAATGGAATTTGAACTCATGACCTTATGGATTATGAATCATATCCTTACCAATTGGACCATTCTTTGTTGATGACTAATTCGTTACTCTTGGGAGTTTGAAGAAGGAAGGAGGACGTGCTGCTCATCACATCTTTGTCTTCATAAAGTTCTTCATCCTTTTTTGTTTTATTTTATTTTTCAGATGTGCTATCTGAACATAGAAAACAGATACCATACGCGATTGTAGTGTTTTTTTAAACAGATTTTGACTTTTTTTAAAAAAATAAAAACTTTATTTCTTAGAAAACCCATTAACCAGATAATAAACTGAATTAACCAAATATTTGTATGTGATTAACCAGATATTTGCACATACTTAATCAAAAAATTTATTTCTCAAAAAAACCCATTAACCAGATAATGAACTGAATTAACCAGATATGTGTACCTGACTAACCAGATAGTTGTACATACTTAACCAAAAAATTTATTTCTCAAAAAAACCCATTAACCAGATAATGAACTGAATTAACCAGATATTTGTACCTGATTAACCAGATATTTGCACATACTTAATCAAAAAACCCACTAACCAGATAATGAACTGAATTAACCAGATATTTATACATACTTAACCAAAAAATTTATTTCTTAAAAACTAACATTTCAAAAAAAAAACTAAATTTAAAAAAAACAAAACTAAAAGAAAACGAAATTAAAATATATAAAAAAGAGTTCTGCTAAACAGACACAAAAATTTGGACACAAATACGACACATGCCACTGTAGCGCTACTGTAGCACCTTTTTTTTATTTAAATTTTGACTTTTTTAAAAAAATAAAAATTTTATTTCTAAAAAAACCCATTCACCAGATAATGAACTGAATTCACCAGATATTTGTACATGATTCACCAGATATTTACACATACTTAACCAAAAAAATTATTTATCAAAAAAACCCATTCACCAGATATTTACACATACTTAACCAAAAAAATTATTTATAAAAAAAAAACACATTCATCAAATAATGAACTGAATTCACCAGATATTTATACCTGATTCACCATATATTTGCACATACTTAACCAAAATTTATTTCTCAAAAAAACCCATTCACCAGATAATGAACTGAATTCACCAGATATTTATACCTGATTCACCATATATTTCCACATACTTAACCAAAATTTATTTCTCAAAAAAACCATTCACCAGATAATGAACCAAATTCACCAGATATTTGTACATGATTCACCAGATATTTGCACATACTTAACCAAAAAATTTATTTCTCAAAAAAACCCATTCACCAGATAATGAACTGAATTCACCAGATATTTGTACATGATTCACCAGATATTTACACATACTTAACCAAAAAATTTATTTCTCAAAAAAACATATTCACCAGATAATGAACTGAATTCACCAGATATTTATACCGGATTCACCAGATATTTGCACATACTTAATCAAAAAAATTATTTCTCAAAAAAACTCATTCACCAGATAATGAACTGAATTCACCAGATATTTGTACCCCGTTTACCAGATATTGACACATACTTAATCAAAAAATTTATTTACAAAAAAAATTTAAATTTAAAAAATAAAAATAAAAAAATTGTGCTACAGTGCCGCACTGTGCGGCACTGTTCATACGGTGTACCGTTTGTTGTCCGAAAATTGTGTCAGTTTATCATTTCTGATAAAAAAAAGGATCTGCTACAATATCATACAGTACCGCATAATGCACACCACATGATGTCCCCTGTCTGTGTTAAAATTTTGTGTTCAATTAACATTTTTCTTTATTTTTAGGTTCTAGGCATGTTTTGCTGATAGTATACGATTTTTTTTGGGCCCTAGCGACGGCCTAAGTCCCCAAACGATAGCACGACCCTGGTCTCCCGGTATCCGGCTTCAGCCCACAATTTTTTTTTATAAATATTTTACTTAAAATAAAAATGTGGTGGGTATCAATTAAATTTTTAAAAAATATTTTTTAAAAAAAACAAGAGTTTAATTAGCTTCGTTATTACTGTAAAGTTTAATATCATCAATTAATTATATATATTATCTTATGTGTAACTTCTGAGATAATTATTGTGGAAATTAAATATTATTAATAACATAACATTACATAATTTTACCAAAAAAAAATGATATATCAAAATGATATTTAAAAATTTGTATGATATATATATATATATATAATTTAATTAATTTAAAAAATAATTACATTGAAACTACAGAGTTAACTAATATAACTTGACATGAAAATATACAAAGAATACGTAAAACATGCTTGTACAGGTATAAATATTAAAAATATCTGATAAAAAACTATGAATTATTTATTCACTAGTACAAGAAGCACTTTTTTCATCTGTTAAAAGTATTTTTTGACGTCTCAAAAAAGCCAGACGTTAATACAACAGACGTTAAATATGTGACTTTGAACGTCTGTTTAGAACAGACGTAAAAGTTTATAATTAATGTTTGTCTTTTATTAAACTGACGTTAAATATAACACCTTTAATGTCGATTTTTTTATATAACAAACATTAAAAGTTCTATTTTTAACGTCTGTCCTTTTAAACAACAGACGTTAAAAGTAGCTTTTAACGTCTTTTGAATAAAAGACGGACATTAAAAGTATGTTTTTTTTTTAAAATCTGTTATAGTATCCCTTCCCCCGCTAGCTCCCTGCATTCACTGATTCTAGAATATAGAATTTGCACACACACTCATAACTAACAAGTCCAAATACATTAACTCATGCATTTGCATTCCAATATATATTTAGAACTATTACTTGGTAATTAACACAATTCCTAATTAAAATAATTAGAACTATAACTATATTAATTAACATAATTCATGCCACAATACATGAAAAATTCATAACATAATAATACATATATATTCTATATAATTACACATTATGTATCTTCTAAGTATATAAATGTAAATTCATACAAACTACACATCTTCTAAGTATGCATGAGGTATATTTTGTATTCCCTTTTGTGCAGCATACTTAAAAAAGAATTCTTCAAATTGCATCCTCAAGTCTTTAAAATCGTCCTTCTCAAGAGAAGCTTGAGTGCCGAGAGCCTGCACAAGTTAAATAAAATACACATTAACTCAAGTCATCATCAAAAATAAAATATATAATTAAATAACTTGTTTAATTAATTACCTTCCTCCATCCCTCGGTAATAGATGACGTGACGATGTTCAACATATGATGTATCACATAATAGGCACACGACCAAGTATCTGTCTGATAACGAGGCTACAAAAGAAATAAAATTTAATGTCAATTAAATATATATATATATATGTAGTAGTAGTAATTATAATATTGATTACTATTTAATAAACTGGCAACCTTGGGGTTAATCCATTCAGGATTTCCTTTAAACTTTGAAGACCTACTCTTCCCGTTGGCGCAAGATATTCCGCATGCCTTCATTGCACTATCATAAACAAAATATTCATGTCACTTATATGTTCATCATGTGTGTAATAAAATAAAAGCAAATGTTACAAATTTAATTAAAAATAGAAGACTAATTACTTACGTATTGATAGAGGCCATTACATCCTTCGGCGGGTCGTTGTGGAGAGAGCATAAGAATATGACAGTGTGCCTAGAAGGATGAAATATGAACAATTGCCAATGGTTATCATTTAAGTATGATGCCAGATATATGTCTTTCCGATCACTTCCTCCCACTAAGGTGCCAAGGTATTTATTGAATTTACTGTCATCGGACAAGAATTGAGGCACCGTGATAGTGGGGTCTAAGAATCCATAAACATTGTCGCCCCTCTCAATTAGAAGATGCAAATACCTAAGATATGAAATAAGTTTGTTAATTATGTAATAAATTGAAATTTAAATAAATTATAAAATTAAAATAAAATATAAAAATTAAATGAATTATAAAATTAAAATGTACTTACGTGCACCATAGACTCAGAATCATGTTTGCTATCCAATGACCATCTGTGTAAAAAGTCCCAAGATCATCACCATAGAATTTAAAAGTAAATGCTTGGTCTGGACGCGCCCTCCATCCATCATGTTCCAATGGGCATTCTAAAACCTCCCACTGAAAATCTTGACCAAGAGAGAACATATGAGTAACGGGAGACCGACGAAGCGGCATCGACTTCTACTTTGCCCTTAATTGTAAATAAAGAAAGTATAAGTAATTAAGAATAAAGAAAACATAAGTAATTGATAAATATGAACATTATGAATATACATGGGACAACTCGAACTCCCGCATCGCCAACTCCAGCTCCCGCTGTTTCACCTCCAACTCCCGCTCCCTCTCTGACAAAGTATCCACCTCCACATGTGTCTTTTGACAGCTCTCTTTTGTGCTTACATGTAAAGGTTAGGCAACTCCCGCTATTTCTTGGGAACCCACGGAGGAAAACTGCTGCCTAAACATCTGCGTGAGATCTGGGTCAGTTAGAAACTCTCTCAGCAGTTGTTTCTTAAAGGTCGGGTCGACAATAAGCTCCGATTTAACCCCTTGTCCGAGCTCCGTCCTATCAATCGTCTGCCCGTCCCACCTATGTGAGGAGCATTTCCCATAGAATTTTTTGATGCCCACCGTCTCTAGAACACCAATGACCCGACCAGGGTGGTCATCTTTTCCTAGGGCGGTGATCAAGATATCCCGACGTCCATGTGGGACGAATGATCCCTGCGAGCTTTGTTCCTTAAACTCCTACTACAAAGCCGAAATTAAAAACGTGTACGAAGACAAGGTGTTACAAATATCAACTAGAAATGCGGTTAGTTTGTTATTTACAATCTTTTATGCCACAATGCGTGTGGCTTTAACTTTATAATCTCCTTTTTTGACTTTTGGCCCTCCACCCAACAATCCTCGAGTGCGGGTGGAGACGGAGGATCAACAATTGAGTCCTCAGGTGCCTCTCCTACTGGTATCTTCTCATTCAGCTTGTGACACCTTAACTCGGGTCATCACATGGTTACCCGTTTGCGGAAATAAAACTTAATTTGCTGGTTGCTTTCGGAAAATAATGTTTTCTCAACGTTTATCTTTTCGAAATATGGTGATAATTTTTTTTTCTTTTCAACATCGTCACAATAGCGTTCACATAATCACACTTAGATATATCTATATATATAAGTCATACAGATATACTGCCTCGTATGTTTCACACTTAAACATTTATAATGAATAGATTATTCCCAAAACATAACTTAACTTAAACCTAAGCTGGTCAAACGCTACGACAAAAAGAAGCAGCATCAGCATGCCCCGAACTAAACATTCTTCTTCTTGTAGACGCCATAGTCCTTAAGAGGTTCATCTGGATTCCACCACGTAGAACCCAGAAGAGAAACCACAAATGAAACATGCAAGAGTGAGAAACCGACAATTGAATCATAACGCGAGAACCATATGTACGACACAACAAAACATATACAAACCCAGATCAGTTAATTTCTCATAATTAAATTAGCATACAACACAATATATCAAAGGGTCTCACACCCGAACATCGTCGTTTTAAAATATGAATGCATGAACACTTCAATATTCAAGCTCTAAAACTTCGTACTTAATCTCATGAGATATCCCAACCTCGTGATGAGTTGATCAGACTCGATTGCCACAGGCACGTATCTACAGGCACACAACCAAAACCCATCGCACACTATCCAACATCATGGCACAGTGATAACATCGTAGATGGGGTCTCATTGTCCAAACCCCGGGCACAATGAGGAACATCGTAGCATGATCTACTTGACGCCGCAAGGTAATCACTCGTGGAATCATAGCACGTCTGCCAAAATGCATGCAAGAAAACACTTTATTCTCGACACTTTTCTTTTTGTTATATCTTTCTTTGTCAAAGCTCTCAAAAGCTTTCGACCAACCATAAATTCAAACGTCTTTAAAACCTTCGTTAAAACACAGGACCTCCAAGTCCGAGTGCTCAATCACGAAACCCTATACCGATGCCTCAGGCTTAGGTTCGTGGTAGTAGAAAACATCCCAAAATGTTTTAACTTCTTTAAGTAGATACCCAGTCTACAACACAACGAACCTTAATACCCCGACGTCTCGGTTACTAAGTTTTATATCGTCCTTTACGTCATTAAGCAAAACTCATTTACCGAAAATCCTTTCTACTTGAACTTCGTTTATAAAACATCAAATCATCAAGAACTCTTTTACTGAAACTTCAACTCTAAGAATTAAATCAATTCAGATTAAAATTCTTCTCAAAATAAGTACTGCTATTTTTAAACTTTCACTGTAAATAATTTCAAAAATTGCCGCCGTTTATCATTTTCCAAGAAAGAATTTTAAAGTCAAACTTTGCCTTCTCTGTTTTTTTTATTTTAATTTTTAATTTTTTATAATAAGATATTTTCGAATATTAATTTCACAAATTAACTTTTTATAATATTACGTAATTTCTTACGTAAAAATTAGCAGTACTAAAAAAATTTCACGGTTATGCTCTCACCGTGACTCATAAATTACTTTTAAACTGATAAATCATTAAAATAATAATATTTCTCAAAACTCATTATTTTTCCAAAATAATATTTTCCACCACTATTATATTCCAACATTCCCCATAAAACATTGAATATAATCTTTTCACATCTTATTAAAGCTTTTATCTAATTAATCGGTTGTGCACTAACCACCGTCAGGCCTCTCAAACAACATTCAACATTCAACAACATCATCAGAATTATATCACCAGGCAGATCATGCATCATAGCAATATAATATATATATATATATATATATATATATATATATATATCTGCTGATAATTAAACAAATTAAAAGCAGAGAAATAACCGAAACACGGATAAACAACTAGAAACACATAGCCAAATAAACTAGAAACACCACAACCACATAAACAAATATATACAGACCTCAAACATGGACATATGGCCATCCAAATGACCCGTCGGGTAACCCTTCTTACCTTTCGGAGATTTTCTCGTGAATTAGTGGATTTCTTAGGAAGTCCGGATATCGCGTATACGTTGCACTCACTCAACCTTCAACCATTACAATCAAATAATTACGAATCAAGAAACTAAAAACATTCTAAACCCTACTACATGGTCACGACCTCATATGGATTGGTGACTAAACAACTAAGTTTTAAACTCAAAACTTCCTAACTCTCATATACTAAGATTCGGCCTTAACATGTTCATGGGGCTAGGTTTTTTTTAGTTTAATAAACCAACTTGGATTTATTAAGCATACATACTAATAGCTTGATTACCAAGATCATTAATGAAAACTTTGAATAAAACTCATTAAATCTCATTCACCTAGGGTTCGGCCAACATAGAAATTTTGAGTTAGGATTTTCATTTTAATAAACTAACATGGATTAGAGTGTGTAGACATACATGTCATATGGAATACATGATCATACATGACAACACATGAACAAAACCCTACCAAACCTATTCTACTAGATTCGGCCAAGGCTAGTTTATTAGGAAGGAAATTTTTTATTACATCATGCTCTTGGATTTAGATAATATGCATGATATCAAGAATATAGAAAGTGGTTTCAACATCATGAGATTTTTTTTCTAGAATTTATTATGAATTTTCAAAGTTCTGGGCTTAGAAACTTAAAAGTGATGAACATATATGAGATAAGCTTTGAATCAAGAAATTTATTGAAGAAAATAGACATGATTAAGGAAGAAGAATAGGATTCACCTCTTGAAGATCAAAGATAAGTGAAATCTAAGAACTTGCTTCACAGAGTGATGCTAAAAGACTTGTGAACTTATGAGTCTTTTTGAAACAAATGGCAATAGGAAGAAAATGAAATGTGAGGGAGGGTATTTATAGGAGTGTGGTGCGCCACTTTTTAAGGATCAAATAGAAAGGAGGTGATTTCTCAAAGGACTTAAGTGCAAATAATTCCTAGGGACCATTTTACAAAGATTCCAAAAGTATAAGGACTATTTTTCAATTTGTCAATAGATTGAAATGATGTCCATGTGCCACATTAAATGTGTCCTCATCTTGACTCATCTTGGTTGAATTTTCCTTGAGACTTTTTGGAAAAACCTAGAAGGATGGAGAACATAGTGGAATGGTGTGGAACCTTGTAGGATATGTGAGAACATGATAGAAAATTCTAGAATAATCTTGGCTCATCCAAGATTAGGGCAGCCCCTACTCCCTCATGGGCTTGTGCATGGGCCTAATAAATTTAGGCTTGGATTTATTTTTGTGGGGCCCACCAAAAGGCTTAAAGCTTAAACATGACATAGGAAACTTATATAATTTCTAATGGGCTTTATGAATTTTAATCTATGGACAAGGAATTTGGGTTTCATGGCCACGGTCCATTAAGGGTTTTAGAACAAGGATTCTAGCCCAATTCACTTGGAAAAACATAGAAACTAACTTAGGGACCAAAGTGGAATTAATAGAAAGTTCAGGGACTTAAGCATAAAATTCATAAATTGTCACTTTAACCTTGTAGAACCTTCTAGACTTGAAAGTGTGATTCATCTCCCATGAATCATCTCAAAATTCCAAGATAACCACTTTTTCTGCTCTTGGAAACTCCGAAATCCACTCTGTCGTTTACCCGATTACGTGTTTCGCCCGAAAAACGTATATTATTTTATTTTTTCTGAAATAATTATAAAAATGCAGAATTGTAGGAAATAAAATAAAAACCTTAAGTCTTTCGTTCACGAATTAAAATTAGGTCTTTTGAGCAGTATTATAATACTGTCAATGGAATTCGCGGGCCGGGTTTCACCTGACTTTCCAACCTAAATTTTAATCATAGATTCCTACATTCAAGTAGGATTGAGTGATAAACTCCGTTTATTTAAAATAATTTTATAAAACTCTAATAAACCTATAAACATATTTATATGTATTACTGTTATTTAAAACAGTGAAATACTGGGTGTTACATTACTGCCCTACTAAAAAAAAATTCGTCCTCGAAATTTCGTGACACGAAGCTAGACAGGAATGAAAAGATCCTGAAGCCTTACTTTCACAAGAAAGTATATAGAAGGATTTCATCTTGAAGTTCAAAACAATGACATCATGGAAATCAAAGAAACAAATAATTTCAACATATCGACACACAATCCATCGAAACAAGTATGAATTGTACCCAAGTTTGAAAATTATAGCTAAGAGATTACCGTCGTAGTTTGGAGGCTCAGCTCTGACCATAGTATAAACTCTCCCTGCAGTCTTCGGTTTAACAACATTGGTGTTATTGACAGTCGATCCACGCCTTGGCGCATTGCAATCTTTCGCCAAATGTCCCATTTGATTACAATTGAAACACTCAGTCCCCTTTTCAGGGCACGTATTCCTCATGTGACTTGGATCTCCACATATGTAGCACCTTCTAACTTGGCCTTGACTTTGGTTTGTTTGGCCACCACTCTCCGATGCAACACAATTCGAATGATGTTGTTGTCGATTCTGGTTATTCCCTGGTGGACGGAAATAAGGTTCATTTTGTGCTTGTCTTCCCTTTTGGTTCTGGAATTGACCATTTGATCTATCCGGTCCTCCTACAGTCACTTTGTTATCCTTTTCCTTCCTCATTAGTTCTATTTTTCTACTCTTCTCGACTAGGGCTTGGAAATTCCAAATTTATAATGGTAGTACTGATTCCTTAATCTCAAAACGCAATCCGTTTTCAAAACGCTCGCACTTCCAATCTTCGTTTGGGTTGTTCTGGAAAAAGCGAAAATACTTGGCAAGTGATTCAAACCTCGTCGCATACTCTCCAATAGTTAAATTCCTCTGCTGAAGTTGCAGAAATTCTTGCTCCTTCTCAGCTCGTGCACTTTGAGGAAAATACTTGTTTAAGAAGCTGGTTCGGAATACTTTCCAAGTAATCTCCTGATTCTCTGCTTCCACCAGCTGTTCGGTGCCCTTCCACCAATACTCAGCATCGTCTACCAACAGAAAGTGGCATAAGATACCTTTACTCCTTCAGGACTGTGAATCAGCCTAAAAATTTTCTCTAACTCCTGAATCCATAAGTCAGCTTTCACAGGATCCACTCCTCCATGAAACTGTGATGGATCTTGGCGTCGAAAAGCAGAGAGATTTTTTCCTTCAGCTGCCTGCTCGGCTCGAGCCTGCTCCTGCTAGTTCTGGGCAGTTATTGTAGCAGTTTGATTAGCAATCGCAGCTGCCACGTTCTCCATAGCCTGAGCGGCATAGTCCACTTCATCTTCATAGTTTTCATTCGTGTTACCACGACCGGCAACACGACTGCCTTTACGACCTCTTCCACGACCACGTCCACGTCCACGTCCAGCTTCTGGTTCAACAACTGGTTCCATAACTGACCTACAAGCCACAATCAGTTAAACCAAAACCAGAAACTGAAACGTAAACGTACTTGTTACCGCACATTACTTCTAACAAGTAATTCAAACAAGTCTCACTTCAGAGAAAACACAACGTCAACACAACAGACCTATTTCCCAACATTCCCGAAAGAATCGACCAGCTCTGATACCACTAATGTGACACCCTAACTCGGGTCATCACATGGTTACTCGTTTGCGGAAATAAAACTTAATTTGCTGGTTGCTTTCGGAAAATAATGTTTTCTCAACGTTTATCTTTTTGAAATATGGTGATAATTTTTTTTTCTTTTCAACATCGTCACAATAGCGTTCACATAATCACACTTAGATATATCTATATATATAAGTCATACAGCTATACTGCCTCGTATGTTCCACACTTAAACATTTATAATGAATAGATTATTCCCAAAACATAACTTAACTTAAACCTAAGCTGGTCAAACGCTACGACAAAAAGAAGCAGCATCAGCATGCCCCGAACTAAACATTCTTCTTCTTGTAGACGCCATAGTCCTTAAGAGGTTCATCTGGATTCCACCACGTAGAACCCAGGAGAGAAACCACAAATGAAACATGCAAGAGTGAGAAACCGACAATTGAATCATAACGCGAGAACCATATGTACGACACAACAAAACATATACAAACCCAGATCAGTTAATTTCTCATAATTAAATTAGCATACAACACAATATACCAAAGGGTCTCACACCCGAACATCGTCGTTTTAAAATATGAATGCATGAACACTTCAATATTCAGGCTCTAAAACTTCGTACTTAATCTCATGAGATATCCCAACCTCGTGATGAGTTGATCAGACTCGATTGCCACAGGCACACAACCAAAACCCATCGCACACTGTCCAACATCGTGGCACAGTGATAACATCGTAGATGGGGTCTCATTGTCCAAACCCCGGGCACAATGAGGAACATCGTAGCATGATCTACTTGACGCCGCAAGGTAATCACTCGTGGAATCATAGCACGTCTGCCAAAATGCATGCAAGAAACCACTTTATTCTCGACACTTTTCATTGTGTTATATCTTTCTTTGTCAAAGCTCTCAAAAGCTTTCGACCAACCATAAATTCAAACGTCTTTAAAACCTTCGTTAAAACACAGGACCTCCAAGTCCGAGTGCTCAATCACGAAACCCTAAACTGATGCCTCAGGCTTAGGTTCGTGGTAGTAGAAACATCTCAAAATGTTTTAACTTCTTTAAGTAGATACCCAGTCTACAACACAACGAACCTTAATACCCCAATGTCTCGGTTACTAAGTTCTATATCGTCCTTTACGTCATTAAGCAAAACTCATTTACCGAAAATCCTTTCTACTTGAACTTCGTTTATAAAACAACAAATCATCAAGAACTCTTTTACTGAAACTTCAACTCTAAGAATTAAATCAATTCAGATTAAAATTCTTCTCAAAACAAGTACTATTATTTTTAAACTTTCACTGTAAATAATTTCAAAACTTACCGTCGTTTATCATTTTCCAAGAAAGAATTTTAAAGTCAAACTTTGACTTCTCTTTTATTTTTATTTTTTTTATTTTTTATTTTTTTTATAATAAGATATTTTTGAATATTAATTTCACAAAATAACTTTTTATAATATTACGTAATTTCTTACGTAAAAATTAGCAGTACTAAAAAAATTTCACGGTTACGCTCTCACCGTGACTCATAAATTACTTTTACACTGATAAATCATTAAAATAATAATATTTCTCAAAACTCATTATTTTTCCAAAATAATATTTTCCACCACTATTATATTCCAACATTCCCCATAAAACATTGAATATAATTTTTTCACATCTTATTAAAGCTTTTATCTGATTAATCGGTTGTGCACTGACCACTGTCAAGCCTCTCAAACAACATTCAACATTCAACAACATCATCAGAATTATATTACCAGGCAGATCATGCATCATAGCAATATAATATCTATATATATCTGCTGATAATTAAACAAATTAAAAGCAGAGAAATAACCGAAACACAGATAAACAGCTAGAAACAAGCCAAATAAACTAGAAACACCACAACCACATAAACAAATATATACAGACCACAAACATGGACATATGGCCATCCGAATGACCCGTCAGGTAACCCATCTTACCTTTCGGAGAGTTTCTCGTGAATTAGTGGATTTCTTCGGAAGTCCGGATATCGCGTATACATTGCACTCACTCAACCTTCAACCATTACAATCAAATAATTACAAATCAAGGAACTAAAAACATTCTAAACCCTACTACATGGTCACGACCTCTAGGGTTTTTGAGTGACTAAAATTCCTAATCATGGTTAAGTCATGGATTAATGGTCCTTAATCAACCAAGATCATGGATTGGTGACTAAACAACTAAGTTTTAAAATGAAAACTTCCTAACTCTCATATACTAAGATTCGGCCTTAACATGTTCATGGGGCTAGGGTTTTTTTAGTTTAATAAACCAACTTGGATTTATTAAGCATACATACTAATAGCTTGATTACCAAGATCATTAATGAAAACTTTGAATAAAACTCATCAAATCTCATTCACCTAGGGTTCGGCCAACATAGAAATTTTGAGTTAGGATTTTCATTTTAATAAACTAACATGGGATTAGAGTGTGTAGACATACATGTCATATGGAATACATGATCATACATGACAACACATGAACAAAACCCTAGCTACCAAACCTATTCTACTAGATTCGGCCAAGGCTAGTTTATTAGGAAGGAAATTTTTTATTACATCATGCTCTTGGATTTAGATAATAAGCATGATATCAAGAATATAGAAAGTGGTTTCAACATCATGAGATTTTTTTCTAGAATTTATTATGAATTTTCAAAGTTCTAGGCTTAGAAACTTAAAAGTGATGAACATATATGAGATAAGCTTTGAATCAAGAAATTTATTGAAGAACATAGACATGATTAAGGAAGAAGAATAGGATTCACCTCTTGAAGATCAAAGACAAGTGAAATCCAAGAACTTGCTTCACAGAGTGATGCTAAAAGACTTATGAACTTATGAGTTTTTTTTGAAACAAATGGCAATAGGAAGAAAATGAAATGTGAGGGAGGGTATTTATAGGAGTGTGGTGTGCCACTTTTGAAGGATCAAATAGAAAGGAGGTGATTTCTCAAAGGACTTAAGTGCAAATAATTCCTAGGGACCATTTTGTAAAGATTCCAAAAGTATAAGGACTATTTTGCAATTTGTCAATAGATTGAAATGATGACCATGTGCCACATTAAATGTGTCCTCATCTTGACTCATCTTGGTTGAATTTTCCTTGAGACTTTTTGGAAAAACCTAGAAGGATAGAGAACATAGTGGAATGGTGTGGAACCTTGTAGAATATGTGAGAATATGGTAGAAAATTATAGAATAATCTTGGCTCATCCAAGATGAGGGCAGCCCCTACTCGCTCATGGGCTTGCGTATGGGCCTAATAAATTTAGGCTTGGATTTATTTTTGTGGGGCCCACCAAATGGCTTAAAGCTTAAACATGACATATGAAACTTATATAATTTCTAATGGGCTTTATGAATTTTAATTTATGGACAAGGAATTTGGGTTTCATGGCCACGGTCCATTAAGGGTTTTGGAACAAGGATTCTAGCCCAATTCACTTGGAAAAACATAGAAACTAACTTAGGGACCAAAGTGGAATTAATAGAAAGTACAGGGACTTAAGCGTAAAATTCATAAATTGTCACTTTAACCTTGTAGAACCTTCTAGACTTAAAAGTGTGATTCATCTCCCATGAATCATCTCAAAATTCTAAGATAACCACTTTTTCTTCTCTTGGAAACTCCCAAATCCACTATGTCGTTTACCCGATTACGTGTTTCACCCGAAAAACATATATTATTTTATTTTTTTTCTGAAATAATTATAAAAATTCAGAATTGTAGGAAATAAAATAAAAACCTTAAGTCTTTTGTTCACGAATTAAGATTAGGTCTTTTGAGCAGTATTATAATACTGTTAATGGAATTCACGGGCCGGGTTTCACCTGACTTTCCAACCTAAATTTTAATCGTAGCTTCCTACATTCAAGTAGGATTGAGTGATAAACTCCGTTTATTTAAAATAATTTTATAAAACTCTAATAAACCTATAAACATATTTATATGTATTACTGTTATTTAAAACAATGAAATGCAGGGTGTTACACAGCTCATCTTGCCTCTCCTTTAGCTTATCCTCCATCATACCCTTTATCAAAGTGGGATACCCACCTTGAGACATGGTGTGGGTGTGAACATTCTTTGCTTGATTCCTCTTACCCTTTTCCCTTTTAGCCTGTTACAAATAACACGTAATAAATTTAGTTAAATAAATTTTCTTTACTTAAATGTACTTTAAAATGGATAAGTAAATTAACTTCGACTAACCAGAAAGGCAGGTGTGCCTCGGCTCCTAACAAAGGCATCCAACGTATCCTTATCTAGGTATGAGTAGCAAGCAAGAAGAGATTCGAAGCTCTTCGCTCCGAATATGTAATGCCTAGTCTGATTGTGCTTGAACCCCTTCCAACGAGTAGCCGCTAGTGAGAGCCATTTCTGCCTATGCTGATCAATATTCGGGATGGTCCACGTGATCTACATTAATTACATAACAAAAAGGCAGAATTAGAACTCAAATAATTATTTAATAATGTACATCAAAAGAGTGTAAAAGTAAAATACCGTGATTGACTCCCAAATCTGATCCTTCACATTCTGTGGTACGTGTACCCAATCATCATATAGAATGCTAGTATGCTCTTTAGACTCCTTAGCCACCCAACTACTAAATTGCTTAGCAAGGGGGTCCATGAGGAGTCTGTTCATGATCAAACCAGGCCTCAAGCTTCTGACCGCTAAGCCTAGACTTGTCTAATTTTTCCAAAGCAGTGGCTGCTCTACCCCTTTTTTTGAACTCTGTGATGCCTGTTTGGACTTAAAAAATAGTAAATTAGAGGGTTCGGTATAACATGGATAAATAAAAAAATATAAGCCTAATTAATTAACATTATATGTATAAATAAAACTTACACTATCAGCCAGCGTAGCCGCCACCGGCCCCTCCAGTGCATTAGGGATGTCAGCTGAATTAGCCATGTGTATGCCTGTTTAGATGAAAATAATAATAAATTAGGTTAGTTTGATGAAATCATTGTTTTTAGACGTATACCAATATGAAAAATTACATCCATTCCTCCACCTTTTGAAACAAAACAAAACCAATAAAGAGCTTTAACCATATTTACAATATAAATAAAATGCAGTGAGTGTAAAATCATATTTTGACTTGGCAACCAGCTCAATGTGTAAGACATGAAAAAAATGACAACCAAACATGAAAAAAAATTAGTGCCACCTCCACCTCCCATTACTAATTACTATCAACATCACTAATGGGTCTCACGAATCGTTCATACAACCAATGCAATACAAAATATTTAAAAACATTAACCAAAATGACAAAAAGCAAAAATGAGGTTTAGGGCATTACCGGGTTCACAAAGAGGAGAGGGAGAGTGGTTTAGTGGTGAAGGAGAATGGCTCAGGGGTTATTCCCTTTGCAAGTGGAGAACCTTAAATGAGATAGAAAACACCAGAGACGTTAGGGTAGAGAGAAGAGAGAAAAGAGAAGAGAAGAGAACTCACCAAAGAATAAGGTCGTGGTGGTGGTGGAGAAGACCTTGGTTGCGGTAGCGCGTGGTGGTGATCACTCAAAGGGTTAGGGTGAGAGCAGCGGCAGAGAGCAAGTGATGAAGAAGGCATGCAATGTGCACGCGAGTATATTATTAATCACTTAAAAACTTAAATATCACTTTTAACGTCTGTTGTTTATAAAACCGACATAAAATATGATTTAAATGAACCTCATATTTACGGTTCTGTCACCGCCTCATTTTTAACGTCCAATTTTAATTAAACAGACGTTATATCTGATCGTTTATTCCATATTTTCCAGCAGTGATTATTATATATAAAACTCTGTGTCAACTTTTCAACCTATTGCAAAAGTCATTTTTTTACCACTTCTAGTCGAATCGAGTTTTGGAAACAAAATTGATTTTGCTTGAGTGTAACCAAATATTTTTGTATATATATATTTACTAAAACCATATTTAACAAGAGCCAAAATCAATTCTGATACTTCCAGTCTTTAAACCAAACACACTATTACTCTCTTTTTTCAATTCTCTTTATTAGACTTATTTTCTTTACTAAAAATTCATGAATTTCTTGCGAATTTTTTCCGTCGTAATTTCTTGTGAATTTTGTTTATTTTTTTTTTTAAAATAAGGTTTTTTTCTATATATTTAAATCCGTAGGAAAATTCGATATTTCCCATGGATTTAAATTTTTCCCAAAAAAAAATTTTGTAAGAAAAAAATTACCCACAAAAATATTAATGACAATTTCATAAATAAATTAAATTTGTTCATTCTCTCCCTCCTTCTAACATGCTATAGGATTTAAGGATTTGAGAAAGAAGGGCTTGGTGCCATAGCTCTGGAAATACTAAAATGAGGAACTGCAATGCTTGTTCATTGCCGGAGTCGTCGCCCAACTATGGCGCTTCATCAATTGCCATGAAAAGAAAGACACCATCGGGCGATGGATTGGGGTAAGCCTATTTGAGATTTAGGTTTCTTGCATTCACTCCACCTACTTATTTACATATTTATCCATATATATTGTTAGATGCATTTGAATGTGTGTACAAAAATGAAATAAAACTAGCTAATCCAACAATATATCTTGTGGGTACGTGAACACGTGAAGGCAGTAAATTCAAATCAGTCTACTTTAGGGATGGCAATGGTGCGGGATGGACACGGGTAGTATTTCCCCTGCCTCCATCCGTCAGCTAAAATCTGTACCCGTCTCCACCTGCTACCCACGCAGGTATCCTTCAGGCGGGTATCCAGCGGGTTTGGCGGATGTCCGCGGGTTTGCGGGTATCTGCGAATTATTTTTTCCAGAAAAAATATATATTCTTTTTGCTTGAAAATTTGTTAAAATATGTGTAATTCAATTTAAAATAACCATGTTCATACAAGTAGATGTTAAGAAAGCATCAAAGCATTATCCAATTACAAAAGTTATTAACAAAAGTAATCAAATACATTTAGCAATTACTACATATATATATATATATATATATATATAAATATATAATAAAGGGTATTTTAATAATTTAAGTAACGGGTGCGGGTATCCGCGGGCACGGATAGTGTGATACCCGTCCCCACCCCGTCTATAAACGGATATTGAAATTACCCGTTTATTTTATCCGTGGGTACCCGTTTAACTACCCGCCCCGTGCCCGTTACGGATTTTATCCACGGGTACGGATAAAATTGCTATCCCTAGTCTACTTGAAGATACTGTTTGCTTTGTTTTCAGTTTCCTATTTTCATTTCCGGTTATTAGAAATAATTACAAAACTATCACATTGTTTTCATTTTGTTTCCTGTTTTCAAAAATTTATCCAGAAAAGAAATACTGAAAATAACTTTTTTTTTAGGTGTTTGATTTCTATTTTTTAAAACTGTTTGGCAATTTTTTTCTTCTATTCTTCTAAAAATAGTTTACAAAAGAATCTCATCAATCAAATTTTTTCCCATCTTTACTTCTAAAAAACAAATTTCTCTTCCCCATACTCCCTCGGAGGAGAGCCCACATATAGTTGAACGGCTGTGATCGCATGATCAAGTCCAAGATCCGAGACACCGATGGATGGAATCACTTGCTAACGCGACATTGCATTGCACGGGGGAACCACGAATCAGAATGAAACCAAACAAGTCTAGTAGTAATAACCTTGCCTGCATACTAATTTTTAGGCTAAATCCTTATTTTGGTCCCTTATTTTATTTTAGTTTTTATTTTGGTCCTTTATTTTTTTTTGGTGTTTTGGCCCCTTATCTTTTTTTTTAGTTTTCATTTTGGTCCTTTCCGTCATTTTTCGACTGACGGCGTTAGGTATCCATCGTGAGTCACCGGAAACCGCCACCGTTACCAGAAACTGTCGCCGGAATCTGGGTTTTAGAGAGAAAAAATTTTGTTTTTTTTTTTCTCTCTCTCTCTTCTTCCTTTTTCCTCTTTCTTCCTTCTTCCTCCATCACCACCTCTCTAAAGTGCCACCACCGCTCGAGCTCACCGTCAATCGTGCCGCCAGCGGTCTCGTTCCAATCGAAACTGTGACAACGACGAGGATAAAAGGGACCAAAACGAAAAGAATGGAGAGGAAGGAGGAAGAAGGAAGGGAAGGAAGAAGGAAGGAAGAAGAAGGATGAAGAGAGAGAGAGAAAAACATGATTTTCTAACTAAAACCCAAATTCTGGTGATAATGGCGGTTCCGGTGATTGACCACGGTGGTTTCTGGCAATCGACGGCTGCGGATTGATGGCAGAGACCAAAATAGGATAACGGTTGAATGATAAGGGATCAAAATAGGCTAACGATTGAAAAATAAGTGACCAAAACATAAAAAAAAATAAAAAAATAAAATAAAAACTAAAATAAAGTTAAGGATCAGAAATAACCAAGGTTTTGAAAACCGGACCGGACCGGCCGGTCCGACCGGGAACCGGGACCATGACCGGTCCGGTCAGTAGCAAAAACCGGTCATGCATTGAACCGGTGAAAAAATCGGAAAACCGGTTCAAAACCGGTAAAACCGGTCATAACCGGTAGTGAACCGGCCTGAACCGGTTTTCTTAAAAAAAAAAGATTTAGTATAAAAGGATTTGGATCATCCTAGCCAAAACTCAATTCTTTTGTTTTCTAACATATGTGGGCTGGTTGTAGATTTTGGGTTGATTTTCCCTATGAAGATGATTTTAACATATATCTTTATATTTATTTAGTTTAATTTCAAAATAATAAAAATTGTGCTTAATAATTTTAGTTGTTATGTTGTTTTTTTATTTAATATTGTTATAAATATTATATTAAAAATTAAAATAATATTATTTAATTATAACCGGTTCAACCACTTCTCAACCGATTGACGACTATCAACCTCGAATCACGCTTTCACCGATTCGATGACCGGTCCGATTTTGTAAACCTTGAAAATAACATGCTTTAGCCTAATTTATAATATTGTTTCAAATAGACACATCTTTTGTAGTGAAGTAGTACTGCGCGTCTGTTCCTGTAACCTCTTCAGTGACAGTGTAACCTCTTTCAGTTTTTGAATTGAAAGTTCGAACAGTACAGATTGAGATTCCCGGTTCAGCTCCATTCCCCAAAATAATAAAATAATAGTATTAATTTTCACGCACTCCACTTCACAGTGCAGAAGCAGACACGCACGCATTCATTCACTAATCAAAGTTTTCAAACTTTCAAATGTCAGACAAAAGATGGTGCTAACCACTATTGAACTCCAACCATGACCCCTTCTCCTTCTGCTCGCTTGCTTCTCTAACTACACTTTCACTTTCAGGTGATATTTTCTCTATACATTGTCTCTTTGCTCTTAACTTCAAATGGGTTTGTTTGTTTGTTTGTTTTTATTTTGGGAAGGGGGTTATTTTTAGTGTTTTAATAATATTCATAATCCATAAGTTTGAATCTAAAATAAGTGTTTTAGAGTGCTGAACTGTGCGACAGTTCTTGCAGTAGTGAATATATACAAGTCCCCTAGGAGAAAAATCTGGACTTTGCTTCTATTTTATTAATTTTAATATTGGATGCTACTTGCCACCACTACCAGGATTTTTTATGCCTGGAATTCTGGTTCTGGTTTGGTAAGTGGGTGTATGCAATGTGACTAAAAAAACCCATTTCTTCAAATGTATTTTGAGATTGCTGCTTTTTCAAGACTTTGCAAATTGCCCAAGTTCTTTGTTGAAGCAAAGATAGCTAGATAGATTTGTATGAGTTCAAGGTTTGACCTTTACTTAGGGATGGAATGCCAAAACACTGAACCCTTGAAACCCAACTCAAATATATCAGAAATTGTCTGTAAGTTTGCTAAAGTTTGTAAATTGAAATCTATTGGGGTGTTCTCTTCTGAAACCCCCAATCTCCATCACCTGCACAAACCCAATTGTTGCAATGGGGCTCCCTTGAGTGAAAACAGCAGTGACGCAAGCCAGGAGATCAGAAGCTATGACCACAAAGTTCATCCCCACCCTATTGAAGTGGCAACCAAAGATGATACATGTGCTCGTTTTGAGGTCATGAAGAAGACATTTGATGCTGTTTCAGCACTGAAGTTAGCATATCTCCAGCTTCAGCAAGCTTATATCCCTTATGACCCACATAAGATTGTTGCTGCTGATGACCAGGTTGTTGCTGAGCTTGAGAAGCTCTGCAAGTTCAAGCGCGAATATAAGGTGAAGCAATACAAGAAAGCTCAGTTCAATGCTGCAAGTTCTAGCCTCTTGCAGGCTGAAATTGAAGCCAAGGAGGCCTTGTTGGGGAAGTTTAAGTCTCAAAACAGTGCTAAAAGCAAAGAAATTGTCCGGTTGCGGCAAGAGCTTCGAGATTTGGAGATTGGGAATGAAAATCTGACAGAGAAGATGAAGTTGACAGAGAAGATGAAGTTGATTATTGTGGAGAAGAGGAAAGCAAGTGTCTTGAGTGTTTCTAGGTTCCAGGATGTTTTCAAGGCTGCTTCGAAGTCCATTCATGATTTTGTAAAACCATTAATTAGCTTGATGAAAGCTTCAGGTTGGGACCTAGATAAGGCTTCAAAATCCATTGAGAATGCTGCTGTTTATTCCAAAAGGTGTGACAAGAAGTATGCTTTTGAGGCTTACATTGCACGCAGAATGTTTCATGGCCTCACATTAACCTCTTATGATGTGGGAGATGTTATGAGGTTTGATGACCCAATTGATGCACTGATGGATAATCCTGATTCAGATTTTGCCAAATTTTGTCAAGCTAAATATCTTCTTGTTGTTCATCCGAAAATGGAAGAGTCATTCTTTGGCAATTTGGATCACCGAATGTTTGTAATGAATGGGAAGCACCCAAGAACCGAGTTCTATCAATTATTTGCAAAAATGGCAAAATGGGTTTGGGTTTTACTAGGATCTGCAGTCTCAATAGACCCTGATGCAACCCTGTTTTCTGTGAACAGAGGAAGCATGTTCTCCAGCTTGCATATGGAATCTGTCCAGAAGGAAAAGGAGAGTGCAGTTCTTTCAGATGAAGAACGAGCTACCTACAAAGTTCAGTTCATGATCATGCCTGGGTTTAAAATTGGACCGACGATGGTGAAGGCTCGAGTCTATATCTCTAAACATCCTTCAAGCTAAATGGTGGCACTTTTAACTGGTAATTCAGCTAACAGAACCTCATAATTTTGTACAAGATTTCTTTTAATGGTACCTTAGCTAATCAAGATAACAATGACTAGTTATGCTAGAACTTCAATCCACCAGTTTCATGTTTGTAATCTTTCCTATTGATTAGAGTCCGGAATCCCGATATATCTATTAGTTACCATGCTTTTAGTTTCTGTACTGCACTGTATTTTCTTTTTCCCTTTCAAATTTCTCTATAAACTGTAAATATATATTTAACTAAAACTGTCATTGATGAATTAACTTTAATCTATTCCATCACTCATCAATAGTGGAACATATTACTCTTAGCTTATCTTTTATTATCTTTTGCTTCAAAGTAATGTAGATCGCATAACTACATGATTAATTTTTTTTTTTTGATAAGCGACATGATTAAATTGTTGATGTATGTATCTTTTGGAAGGATGTTTATTGCTATGCTGTATATTTTTTTAATGTGATACTATGCTGCTATTGCTGCATATAGGACAATAACCTTCCTCTAAAGCTATCATTTTTTAGACTTGAATTCGAAGGGACATAAAATAGAAATTTGAGATTTAAAAAAATGCCAAATTTGCAGCAACTACTTCTTGTTTGCTGACTTGCTTTCATATTGCCAAGTATATGTGAGAAGTCTTAAATCTGCGTTCATCCTTTGGTTATTGCCAAAAAGACAAAAGGACTTGAATTCAAATTTTCAAACCAAATCAGGAATAGAGTTGGATCTATATTATTATTAGGAGAAGGGCATAACCATAGTGTTTAGACTTATCACTTATGGAAGTTTGTTATTTCCTTAAAATTGAGGATGAGTAATTCAAAGATGACTCTTTTTTTAAATGTTTCGTATAAAGCTCATCTATAAATTGCTCAAATATAATTTTATGGGAATACTAAACTGAAAAGAAAAATTAAAAAAGAAGAAGAAAGAATCAATTTAATATCTATTCACTCTCTCACAGTGGCTCCCTAGGCCATAACTTGGAAGTTGGAACAGTCACCTTCTTCACTATCTGAAGAAAACAAGTCCTTGCAGAGCTCTCCATAGAATCTACTGACTAAATCAATGAAGACAGGACACTTAAGGTTCTTCCAGCAATATAGAAGTTCTTCCACATCCATCAAGTCCCTTGTCTTCCCTTCTTCCACAATCATCTCCACCAAATAGTTCTCAAAACTCCTGCATGCATCTTCCACTTCTTGGCTTGAACCTTCCCTTTTGTCTTCCCTTACATAAGCTGAGGTTAGTGGTGATGGAAAGAGTGGAGTTTCAAGCATGTTGGAGGGGCTCCTAAGTTCTTGTGACATGCCCATGTCTTTAGATTTCTTTGGAGAACGAAACACTGATAACAAGGAAGACATTGGTTTTGTTGGGAAGGAGTACTTTTGGAACTTGGATTTGTGAGCACGGAATTTAAGGGCTCTTATAAACAATGGTTTCTTGGGTTTAAGTTTGAAGACCAATAGTAGTTTTCTGCATGGCTTTAGAAGCTTGGATTTAAAGACACCCAATGCTTTTGATTTCATCTCTAATAAGTAAGAGAGGAGTGTTGGTGAAGTAAGTTGAGTACTTCAGTACCTATAGGATGGTGGCTTTGTTGCTTTTGATTATTGCTTGTTGTCTTGAAACCAAGGTTGTTGTAACTCGGATAGAGAGAGTGATTCTAATGTTAGTTAGAGAGAGGGGAAGTGTATTGGTGTGTTGAGAGGATGTAAGGTCTCTTTATAAGTTCTGTTTTTTAATTCTTTCTTTTGTTCACCGTATTTTTTTTATTTTGGCTAAGAGGCCTAAGTTGGTGGATGTGGGTTTCACGTCTTGAGTGATAGAAATGTATAGAAGTGGCATGGCAATAGCATGAATATATTTCCATCAAATGTGTACGCGTCAAGACAAGTAGTGCTGTCTTTAGCTGTACTATCACCTTTGATTTCAAAAAGCATTTTATTTTAGATAACCATTCTCTCAATATGTGTAAGAATATATGCAGAACTCCAATTAAAATTATTGTACACTTCATCATTATTCTATGACTTTTAGGATAATGTAAATACAGAAGTGTGATAAAAAGAATTTGTAAATATTTTACCAAAAAAAAAAAAAAAGAATTGGTAAATAACATGATACATTATATATTTGACATACTCTTCTAGGAATATGTTTAGCTTTTATACCAAGGGGTGGGATCAATTAGGTGTGAGATTATTAGAGGTAGTGGAGTTGGTGACTAAAAGAATTTCGGCTTTGTCTTCACTAGTATCTTTCCTCTTATTTTTTAGGTAGGTGTTGGAGATTATTTGGGGTTTTGGGAAGAAGGTTTGATAGGAGTTGGGTAGTGTTATTGACAATAATATTGGGCTTGAAGTTAAACTGTTCACTCAACCGCTTGACTGGGCTTGAAAAGCTTAGAATGTGAATAGTTAATGGGTTTAAAACTACGAACTTGTATTGGGCCTATAATAGGAGGCCAAGTTAATGCCCATGACCAAAGTATATATATTACAATAGTAGCTGAACATGATGCTCAAAAAAGAACATGATGCTCTTCATTCAATAATAAAAACCACAAAAAAAGAAAACGAATATAAAACTTTGAGATATGGTTATGGCAGCTCTAGGCATGTGGGGGATTCAGGATAAAAAGGCAAAGAACGGAATCATTCCTAAAGCAAAGGAACTAGGGAATAAATGAATCAGCACCATTCATAAATGGGTCTCATCTCTTTGCTGAGCTCATGATTACTTGTTCAAGGTCAATTACATACACTAGAGTTAGACAAAGCGTGGAGAACCAGATCATGAGTTTCAATCCTTCAATTGCCAGCAAAAATGTTGGTACTTAGAGCAGTCCAGACAAAACAAAGTAAAATTGCATAAGCAAGAATCTAATCTTATTGCAAAGTGTAATGTCTTCTAGACACTGTAAAGACCTCAACCTCCAAATCCAAATACTAGTCCCACAATGAAAGGCCTATGATCCATACATGCTTTTAGCATGCAACTACTTTTTAACAGGATTATGTTAACATACTATGTATCTTTCATGATAAAATCTATGGTGGGACTACTGAACCAATGCAGTCAGGTGGTATTTTAGAGTCTTGTCAAAACAGATTTTACTTGTGAAATTCAAATTCAAATTCAAATTCAAATTCAATCAAATAATCCTAAAATTGTCACGTTAATAATTTAATTATACTGATAGAACTAGAATAGTAGTTGCACCTATGCATAGAGAGTATTATAGCATTCATAGTGCTATTTTGCACTAAAGATTTTAAGCTTCCAAATTTTATTTGGGAATCTCCTTTTGCATAATGATGAATAGTGTGTATTAACTGTTAAGGAAAGTTTCTTGCACAACTATATCACACTTGTTTCTATGGAATTGATAACTTAGATGAGCATGAATATAGAAAACTAATAATGTTGTTGTAATATAAACAGTAAGAGCTTTGAACATGTTTGCTGGTAGCAATGATGAGAAAAAGTCATTTGGTGGACAAACTTGGTCCCCTTGCTTTCATGCTAAACTTTTGCAGTGGACCACCAACTTTATTTTATTTCCCTGTTATAAACCAAGCTTTCTAGCTCTATACATCTTCCATTTCAGCTCCTATAATTTGAGCTAATCTGAGGTATCAGAATAGAGAAACACTGAAACTGAGAGAGCAAGGGTGTGTTTGAGGCCTATCTCTGATGGGTAACAACAAGTTCAAATTGTCAGACATGATACCAAATGCTTGGTTTTACAAGCTCAAAGATATGAGCAAATCAAGGAAGAGAAATGGTTCTCATGTTATGAAGAACAAAGTAACCTCACCAACAACATCCCAAAGGTCAGTGCCAAAGTATTCACATTATTTCTCCACTGAACCAAGCAGGGCTGGTAAGTTATACAACACACCTATTCACACCAATGACTTGGACATATCATTCACTAGTGATTCACCAAGAAGGTCATCAAAGAGAAGGTCTAGGAGAAAAACCATTTACAAGCCTTCTCCCACAGTTGTCTCCTCCTCTTTCATAGCCAGTTCAGGCTTTGATTCCACAAGTCATTGGACTAAGCCATATCAAATTCAGTCTCCAGACTATGATGTCTCTTCCTTTGAAAGCTCTTCTGAATCTGACCTCCATGAATGTGTTTATTCTGAGTCTGAGTGTGATAGCTTTTCTGTTCCTGACTTGCTTAATGGGATAGACTCTAATTGCAGTTGCAGAGTTAGCTCTTCCACTAATGACATTATCATTGACATGAAAAATGAATCCTTCACTGGGAATTCTAAAAAGCTAGATGGATTTGATGCAATTTCAAAGTTAGGCCTTGCTCCAATATTGACAAAGCCAGTGAAGTTTGATGATAAGGCCAGTGAAGCCGCGGAGTTGAGAAGTTCAAGTTCAACTGAATTGGATGAGCTGGAGGTTGATCAGTCTCTCTCACTCAAATTCAGCAAAGAGGAAAGCAGAAGAACTCAAAGAAGGCGAAGAAGCGGCCATTTAGCTCGAAAGTCATCGGCTAATTCTGTTACAGGCATAAAACTTAGAGTCAATTCTCCAAAACTGGCAAGCAGAAAAATTCAAGCCTGTACAAGAAGGAGTGTGTCATCCAATAGTGCTAGAAAAGCTTCAAGGAACACAGGCTTTCCAGAGGGGTTTGCTGTTGTTAAGTCCTCATTTGATCCACAGAGTGACTTCAGGGAGTCAATGGTGGAGATGATTGTGGAGAACAATATCCGGGCATCGAAAGATTTGGAAGACCTACTTGCATGCTATCTTTCCCTTAATTCAAGTGAATACCATGATCTCATTGTTAAAGCATTTGAGCAAATTTGGTTTGACATGCCTCAACTCAGAATGTAAAGATCTTAGATTATCCAATGCATGCTTACAGTATAGTTTAGTCTTGTAACTAGCACCATTCTATGGATCAACTTCTGTTTTGAACTATCAGGATTCCAAATATATATATAAAGAATAATATCAATCTTTGACTGCCTGAAATATGCATCAGGTAGAAACATGGAATTTGGTGTCAAGAATAACTATATCTTTCACTTGCTTCAGATTTTTGCTATGGACTGTGATAACAGTCTCCAGTTTTTGACTCAATCTCTAGCTGGATGGCCTGATAAGCACAAACTAATAGCAAAAGCATATGTTGAATTCCCTTGCCACTTTCTTATTCTTATTAAGGTTGTCTGTGTTCTTTTATTTTGTCAAATGTCAAATAAATTTCCTTCTCTGAAGATTTAACTATATCTTGATTGATTAGTTGAAACACTGTCATGCAAAAACAGCTGGTACAATCCAGTATTTACTTAGCTGCAACCAGGCACACCAGACCCCAGAAAAGGAAAAACACAGCAAACAGTACTCTCTATAGTTGTGGACTTGTGTTGCTTGAAAAATTAATCTAGTGTTCCTTCAGCCTGAAAAATGATATTCATAACAATCAAAGAAATACATTTTGTAATTACTTCTTCCCAAACTTTTTGAAGTTTTCCACATTAGGTAGCCAACTGGTGACCCAAAATGTTTGAAATCCTTGTCATGAATCCAACCAAATGATCAGGTTTATTTATGATCCCACAAGAATGGATTCCTAAAGTAGCATTAAAATCAAACACAAAGTCAAAGGGTTTGCAATTATGAAATGCAAATAAGCCCTCTAAGCAGCTTGTCATTTCCTTTAACATTAATTGGTGTTGGAAGTTGTAACAACTTCAATTAGAGAATCAAGTAATCATACAGTTTATGTTGCTGATATGTCATGAATCAGGACATTAGGCATTTCCTAGGAAAAAAAGTCAGCCACATTGTGTATTAGATCGTTTGACACAGTGAAGGCACTAGACAACTTTGCAATGACGTTAGCAACTTTGCATTTCAGGTAATGTGAAAGGTCCTCATGTAGCTCTCTTTTATAGCTACTTAATTACTAATAGTCTTCAATGACGTGAAAATATGGTAGGCCTTCGCAAAAAACTATGACAATTATTGAGATTGGTAGTAGTAGGCATAAATGTTTCTTAGTCAACGTTATAGTAAATATATTTCCCTCAAGACAATAATGTTTCACAAATCTTGGCGAGTAAACTTAGCTCCCTACCTTCTATAGATCAAATTGTTACCATCTTAGGTAAACTTAATTGGTCTCGTTTTCTTTTTTTTTTCTTGGTTTGAGCACCAGACTTAAATAAATGTACTGATTGGAATGGTATGAAAAATACGTGGGGGCATGGAGTTAAAATGTCGATGGCGAGTTTGGAAGCAGTGATGTATGGTGGAATCTACCTCTAACCCATCAAACATATTTTCAATATCGATAATAAAATCATACAATTGTTCTGATTCCTCTAACTATGTTATCCTGTTCTTAAAATCTTAACCCTTTAATCATCTTATCTACTCCAAAAATCCTACAATGTGGTATTGCAATCCATTCATCACAAATTGAATGATATTCATAGCATACCATCGTAAAGGACCAGGAAAATATATTGGTTGTTGGTACCATTATAACATCATACTGAAAATCCGACAATATTACTGATAAAGGTTCATAATTGCTGGAATCAGTACAATTTTGATAAATCATTCTGTTTTAGACTATTAGCAATTGATACTGAATTTGGACCCTGAACTACGTTGAATGTCTTGAAAATGCATTTTACAGTTGCTATTCCACACCTCCCATACATCATTTAATGATGAATAAATTATTGATTAACAATGTGTATCGATTGGTTAAGAGACTCACTGCATGTTGTTTACCGTTAACCAACGGATGAAGGATAACCTATAATTCTAAACATCATACAGATACAAATCATAGCATATTACACATGTTAATCTAAGGAGAGGAGAAGATTGTTTACCTTGGAGCATCGTAGAATCCATCAGAATGTGAAAGGGTTACTCCTCTCTTCCTGGTTGGTTTTCAGTATGTGTCTCTTAGAATGCCTAATGGGGAGGCAATCCCTTTTAACCTACCAGCAGAGAGTAGGGACCTCTCAACGGGTTAACATCAGAATGACCCAGCCCATCATAGGGCCACTCTTAGTAAATACCCAACAACAATTTCACCAATTGGTTACGTAATTAAGAATTAATTTTATAACTGATATATTAATAATTTAATTATAATTTAATCACCAATTAATGCTAATCCACATATTATACACATTAAAATTTAACATTCTCCCACTTGGATAGCATTAACCAATTATTAAAATATAACAATTATTAAGAAGAAATACCAGTTACGATCAAAGCACACGTTAACCAGCAGTATAAGAAATATAAGCTTTAACAATGCAGAAATAGTATCCGATAGGGAAGTAAATCATACATGCTAAAGACTCATATCTCACATAAAGAATGATGAATATAAAATTGCATATAATTAATAAAGAGAAATATGCAATTCAAGAATGGTCCAAGCATCTTAAAATGCTACAAGAGACATGAAAACAAGAATGACGTCAATTTACATATCTCATAAAACGATAATGGGCAAATAATGGTTTCAGACTCCCACTAATCCAATACATCAAAAGACTTAACTAAGCCCATATGAATTACATGATTCCGGAATATTCCAACAGTTAAGCCTTTGGTTAGTGGATCAGCAAGCATGTTTCCTGTATCAATATGCTCAATACGAGTCTCCTGAATCTTCTCTCTAACGAACAAATATTTTACATCAAAATGCTTAGTGCGAGAAGAGCTTCTATTGTTATGAGAGAAGTGCACAGCAGCAGTATTGTCACAATATATCACAAGTGGCCTAGATATGCTTTCAACAATATGAAAGCCAGAAATTAAATTTTTCAGCCACATGGCTTGACAAGTAGCCTCAGAGCAAGCAACATACTCTGCTTCCATGGTAGAAGTAGCTGTAAGCGTCTGTTTGACGCTTTTCAAGAAATAGCTCCTCCCGCCATCATAAAGATAAAGCCGTAGTAGATTTTTGGTCGTCGGGGCAACTGCGAAATCGAATCGAGAATAACCGGTGACCTGAAGTTGATCGGACTTCTTATAGGTCAACATATAATCTTTGGTTCCCTGCAAATATCTCATGACCTTTTTTTACGGCTTTCCAATGACCTAAACCTGGGTTGCTCAAGTATCTCCCTAAAGCATTTACAGCAAAAGCAATGTCGGGACGAGTACAAACTTGATCATACATTAAACTGCCAACAGTGGAAGCATATGGGACTTTTTCCATTTCATTTATTTCTACATCATTTTGAGGACATTGAGATTTAGAACATTTTTCCTCACCCTTTTGAACAGTGCAAGACATGGGGAGCAAGAATGCATATTAAACCTTTTGAGGACCTTTTCAATATATCCTTTTTGAGACAATCCAAGAACACCACGTGACCTATCACGATAAATCTGGATGCCTAAAACAATGAGAAGCATCACCAAGGTCTTTCATATCAAAGTGGCTACTCAACATAAGTTTTGTCTCGGTCAGAATTTTAACACAACTGCTAGCAAGAAGTATATCATCAACATATAGAACGAGAATGATGAACTCACCCTCACAAGTCTTCAAGTAAACGCACTGATCTGAGGCATTTTCTTTGAAGCCAAGAGAAGTGACAACCTGATCAAACTTCAAATACCATTGTCTGGAGGCCTGTTTCAGTCCATAAATAGACTTATTCACCTTGCAAACCAAGTGCTCTTTGCCTGTTTCAGTAAAACCTTCAGGCCGAACCATGTAAACATCTTCAGTAAGGTCTCCATTCAGAAAAGCCGTCTTCACATCCATCTGGTGAAGTTCTAGATCAAAATGAGCTACCAAAGCCATGACAACTCGAAATGAATCTTTTGTAGAGACTGGTGAGAAAGTCTCCTTATAGTCAATGCCTTCTCTTTGGTTATAGCCTTTAGCTACCAGTCTGGCTTTGTACCTTTCAACTTTACCATCTGGAGTACGTTTGGTTTTGAAAACCCATTTGCATCCAACAGGTTTACAACCAATTGGTAAATCCTCTCGATTCCAAACACCATTATGAGACATAGAAGACAACTCATCATGCATAACATTCAGCCAATTAGAAGCATGAGAGCTAGAAATTGCCTCCTTAAAGGTAATAGGATCATCATCATGATTGAGGTCAAACTCATGTTCCTGAAGATATACAACATAATCATCTGGTATGGAAGGTCTGCGCACTCTTTGAGATCGTCTCAGTGGAACTTCATCAACAATAAGATCATGTTCTTGTTCATCTACTAGTGGTGCTGCCACACCATCTTCATGTTGAAGATTCTGATCATCATCATTAGCTGGAATCATAACTTCTGTAGGAAAAGGAACAGCTGGTATAGGAACTATGGTGCGATCTTCTCTAAGAGTAACTGGTCGTGGTATATCACTCCCACTATCCAAGTCATCCTCAAAGAAAATCGCCGATCGTTCGATTCGACGACTCGCATAGAATGAGATGGACAATAGAATCTGCTACCTCTGGAACCCACACAATAGCCAATAAAGAAACCACTAACAGTCTTAAGATCAAGCTTCTTAGACCGAGGATTATAAGGTCTAACTTCTGCCTTACAACCCCATACATGAAAATGTTTCAAACTTGGCTTCTTTCCACTCATGAGCTCATATGGAGTTTTTGGTACAGACTTGCTTGGGTACTTGATTTAGAATGTAGACAACAGCTTTTAAGGCATCTCCCCAAAGAAAGTTTGGCAATGATGAATGGCTCAACATACATCTTACCATATCCATAAGTGTGCGGTTACGCCTCTCTGCAACTCCATTTTGCTCAGGAGTACCGGGCATAGTGTATTGAGCTTCAATACCGCATTCCTCAAGAAATCGGCAAAAGGTCCCGGGTTTCTACCCGTCTCATTATATCTACCATAGAATTCTCCACCTCTCGTCGGATCTTACACATTTTATCTTCCTACCTGTTTTCAACTCAACAATAGCCTTAAAGGATTTGAAAGCATCTAGGGAACTAGACTTTTCTTGAAGGAGATCTATCCATCCATATCTCGAGAAGTCATCTATAAAGGTAATGAAATACCTATATCCACCCATGGCAAGTGGGTGTAATAGGTCCACACAGTGCCGGTGTGAATCAACCGTAGCACATCATCACACCTATTTGCCGCTTTATTCCTAACCTTGGCAAGAATTTGCCCTTGATGCAATCAATACATGTATCAAAATCGGAGAAGTCTAGATCATGAAGAATACCTTCCTTGACTAGCCTCTCAATACGGGGCCTAGAAATATGCCCCAAACGTCGATGCCATAACATAGAAGAATGTTCATTAATCCTACTCGCGTTTGTTTCCAACAGTTAGAATGTGACACATGTCATGTAGATTCAACATATAAAGGCCATCACGTAAAACCCCTGAACCAACGGAAATAGAATCTGAACAAACAATCAATTTTCCACTACCAACCTTAAAGGTGTAACCACATTTATCCAAAGCAGAAACAGAAATCAAGTTCCTTCTCATAGAAGGTGCATACACAACATCTTTTAAAAACAAATTATGTCCAGAAGGCAAAAGTAAAGAAACAATTCCAATGTCAATAATGTAAACTCCAGCTCCATCTCCCATAATAATTTTAGACTCAAAGCATCACTTGGGTTTCCTCGGGGCTTGTGAACCCCTCGCAAGGAATTCACAACATGAATGGTTGCACTTGAATCTAACCACCAAGTATTTGGAGGAACATCAATGACATTGGATTCAAAGCATGTTAGAGCCAGGAATATACCTTGCTTCTCTTGTTTCTTTTTCAAGAAATAGCAATCATCTACCTTGTGGCCATACTTCTTACAATACTTGCAGTTACCCTTGAAGAAACTTTTCTTAGCCTGCAGATGCTGCTTTGCATTTTTCTTCTTTCCCTTTTGATCTTTCTTCACAAATCTTGAACCTGACTTAGAAGTTGGATTTGGATCAGATGCAGCAAAATGAGCACTATGTGATTTACCCTTTTTTAATGGACTCTTCTTCTTGTGTAACAATGGCAATCATCTCGTCCAATGTCCATTCAGCCTTCTGTGTATTGTAAGAGGTCTTCATAACATCAAATTGTGAAGGAAGAGATTCAAGAACCCGGTAGATTAAAGTACTTTCGCCAATTTCAACTTTAAGAGATTTCAGTTTGTTGTAATAGTGCATCGACTTCATGATATGCTCACGCACACCACTGACCCCATCATATTTGGTCTTGTCAAACAAGGAAAGATACTGACTTTTCTGAGCCTTCTCAAAAGTCATAAATTTCTCCCCAACAGCTTTATGATATTCTTTAGCATTATCGGTCTCTATGATACTCTGCCTGATGGATTTTTCCATAGTATACTTCATCACTTTCAGGCACACTCTATTAGAGTGTTCCCATTTCTCATAAGCAATCCTCTGTGCTGCAGTAGACTCATTTGTGAGAGCTGCTGGCTTGTCTTCCCTCAAGGCCGATCCAAGTCAAGCAATGGTTAAGTAGAGATCTAGAGACTCTTTCCAGTCCTCATAGTTTGTCCCATTTAGAGTTTTGACAGAATTTGGGAAGGAGGTCGATATAAAACAAAGAATAAGGAATCATTAAGAATTGAAAGGTAATATGATTCCATATATATGTTCACCAATCTTGCCCATAATACAAATTTCTTATTCATTATAATTCCGCCTAAGGGTCCCGAATCATAATAAATAAGAAATATAATAAGAAGAATAATACAATGTACAAAACTTACATCACCAAAATTTCTAATACCGATAGGTACTTGAAAACCATAATTGACATAAGCTTGAGACAATAGTACGATTTATAATAACGAATTACATTAATAATAGTACATCGATAGGGTATAATTATTATTAATATAATACAAATATAACACATTAGAATAATTAGTTATTTAATAACACAAATTTTGTATAATTATACCCACGATAGGTGAGTTCATAACTATACAAAATATCAATAGTCATGCTACAATTATACTGTTGAAATTAAGTCCACTCGCGAGGCGAATATTGTGAAAGGAAAAGTCAGCAACGCTTGGTCTTCTCGCGGGTACTCGCGAGGCGAGTCAAGTGTTCGAGGCGACCCGGAAACCTTGAATTTTCCCTGAGCAATCGGCCTTCGGGGTCGCGAGGCGAGAAGAGTAGTCCGGAGCGAACCGAGAGAGGATGAAATTTTCACTGCTCGCGACTTTCGGGTTCGCGAGGCGAGAAGTATCTCGCGAGGCGAATATGGAAATTCCAACAGATGCTGATGCCCGGAATCGCGAGGCGAGCATACACTCGCGGGGCGAATCGGAGAGGTCATCTTCCTCGCCCGAAGAACCAAAAACGGGTCGAAGTGACCTGCGATACAGACCCGATTCGTTCTCTCAACACAGTCAACATAATGATGTGTAATTCTAGGGTTATGGTCGCAAAACACTGATGAAGAGAAGCCCCAAATAAATTTTTGATTTTATGGGACGAAAAATGCGGAACCTGTTTTAGATCGAAAAACGGTTTTCGTTTGAAAACGTGAAATTCTTCCATTCGATTTCAACGAAATACATGACGTAATCTCATGATCTTTTAGTATGTTGTTCGTTTATATGTAGAAAGGAAAACCCCTCAATCAATTATCGAAAACATTAGCTGGAATAGGGGTTTCGAATTCGAGGATGAGATTGTGCAAAACGGAACTAATCTCTTGAAATAAACCACGAAATAATAGCTATAATATGTATCTGTAAGTCTCTGATACCAATTGAAGGATAACCTATAATTCTAAACATCACACAGATACAAATCATAGCATATTACACATGTTAATCGAAGGAGAGGAGAAGATTGTTTACCTTGGAGCATCGTAGAATCCATCAGAATGTGAAAGGGTTACTCCTCTCTTCCCTGGTTGGTTTTCGAGATGTGTCTCTTAGAATGCCTAATGGGAGGCAATCCCTTTTAACCTACCAACAGAGAAGAGGACCTCTCAACGGGTTAACATCAGAATGGCCCAGCCCATCATAGGGTCACTCTTAGTAAATACCCAACAACAATTTCACCAATTGGTTACGTAATTAAGAATTAATTTTATAACTGATATATTAATAATTTAATTATAATTTAATCACCAATTAATGCTAATCCACATATTATACACATTAAAATTTAACAACGGGTACATGTTAGGACCCGCAGTCAGGGAATCCACGCATTCATATAGTCAACAACTCTATTATCATTGAATTTGTTTTTCTCACACTCTTAACCCTTGATTTGTTTTATCCAAAAAAAAGAAAAAAGAAAAAACTACAAGTGGAGAGAGATAGAAATAAGTGACCACATGAAATCTGCATCCGTATGTGCTCACAGGAAAGGAAAACAACAGAATTTCAGCACATAATAAGGACCACAAGATAATCACAAACAGGCTGGTAAAAATAATCAAAGAGGGAAGGGAGGACCATGTCAGAGTTGAAGGAAATAGTTCACTTATCCTACTAGATATTATTATTATTTTTATGTTCTTGGGGAAACCTTCCCATAATTGCACACTTGATTAGTCTCTTTACATACGGAAAAACGTTTCAGGTCATGTTTCTTTCAACAATGTACTAGAGACAGTGCAGATTCTAGGCTTCTAGCTAGCCCCAGTCTACCTCAATTTGTAGCCCTGTGGGATTGAAGTGTATAAATTCGTATTTCATAATTCAAGCAGCATATGAAATTTTTCTTCTCACCCCACCGTTTCCAATATAAAATATCCTCAAGATATATAAAGCTTACTCCCACTCGTAAAAAGATAGGCTCTAAAACATCATCATTCTACAGATATCCAATATTATTAAGCTTCACTATGAAGGGATAAGCAATATAATTTTATTCAAATATGCATATCTACAATCATAGACTAAAAAATAACGGCATGCTGCATCTATTAACAAATTAGACAGACACTAGTGATACCGCTCCACACCTTTCATAATGAGGATTAATTAGTCATAAATGGGGTCCATAATTGAAAATCTCATATTATTTACCACAGGTAAGTTCTTATTATAGATCAAATTATTAAAATGGTCAAACCTAGGATGCTATTGTTGATTGAAAATTTATTTATGATTTGATGGGCTTTTCATCTAGAGTGATTTGAGTGCAACTCGAAAATATGGCAACTACCCAGGAAACTACGCACATGCCCACACCGAGTTTTTTGGTTGGATGCTCAGCTAATTTTAGCAACTATCACGCCATGATTGACACAATTAACTGAAAGCTGGAACACTGGCTAATGTTGAAAGATGAGGGCTGGAAGCTGATTACATAACTTAATTAGAGGTGTATGGTAAAAATACCCAATCAACTCATACAGGGATACAAATAAAATGACATAAAAAAATATATTTATTATTGTTGATGTTGCAGTAGTCATCTTTTATGATTTGACATTAAAGATGGGAAAAAAGCATTAAGTAGGGTAGGATAAAGGTTATCATCATTGAAAATTGATACGGGTTAAATATAAAAAATCATACCGCTCCTAACTTATAACATATACGACATCTCTATTACTATTAGCTTGTTAAATAAGAGTTTTTTTTTACTTCCTTGATCAAACAACTATAATAGTTCTCTTTGGTAAAATTAAAAATTAAAAAATAAAGCTACTTGGTCAATTGCCTTGCTAAGGACACTCCAGGTGACCAGGTCCAATCCATCAATAATTGATCGCTGAGGAGAAAATTCATGTCACCATAAACAATGCACACAAACGAGAGGGCGAATTCTAGTGCTCACCGTGAGCAAGTTTAGAAAATTAACCACAACCGTTAGATTGAAGTGATCCATGATCATATCTTGTACCCTCTCCACATTATCCCTCTCCAATCTCCCTCCACAGCTGCTCCCACCCTGCCCATCTCACCCCACCACCACCGACCACTGCCGCTCCAGAACCGTCGTGTATCCTCTTTGACCACAAACCCGGATCAAGCTCACCTTCCTCACCATGTCAATATTCTCCCCTCACAAACTTTAGCTGCACAAGGCTCCATCTCCCTCTGGCAATTTCGCATCTACACCCATCTCCATCTCTCGAATTTCAGATTTTCTCTCCGCAACCACCACGCACCAACTGTTGGTCTTCCCTTGCGAGCACCTAGCCACACCACTTCGAGTCGTCACTACCACCGCCCCCGTCGTCGCCACCGCGATCCATCATCGCTGCTATTGTGTTCTGTGTATTTACCTGAGATCTCCTCTTCCCCTCAACATTTGCAAATCTGCAATGGTGTTGGGGAGAGGTCGATGGCATTGTTCGAGATCTCATCACCACCGTCGTGAACAACCAGATCTCCACCACACTGCTCTTCCCTTCCCGACGCACCCTTCACCGTGTCATCCTCCGCCGCACGGACCACTACCAGAACTCGTAGTTACCCTCAGCCTCCAGCCTCTACCGGATCTGGCTTCCTCCACTCGAGTTGGGGCGTTGAAATCAGATCATGGAAGAAGAAAAGGAAGGAGAATGAGGATGAGGAGGTGAGAGTCTCGGAGATCGGCGGCTAGAGATTGACTGCCGTAACCCACATCGGCAGCGGCGACGGCGACGGCGACGACCTTAACCCGTGGCGGCGATGGCGACAGACGTAACCCGCGGCGGCTGGTTGCTGGTGGAAGCTGACGTGGATCTGGTGTGTATAGTACATGATAACATATGATGGAACCGCATGATCCACCGTTAATCAAACTTGCTCACGGTGAGCAAGTTGCTCACGGTTGCTCACCCTAGAATTCGCCCACAAACGAAATACACATATGACTCGATGTGGATTCGCTCCTGCGAGCACCCCTCCTGCGACGAATCTGGACCGTCCATCTTGTTCGGAAATTAAATTTCAGAGCTATAAAATAAAAATTCGAATGTTTTTACACTTCCGGAAATTATATTCCGGACGTGTACACTTTTACACGTCCGGAATTTAATTTCTGAAAGTGTAAAAATGAAGGGGGACGTGAATCCGTACAAGTCTGAAAAAAATTGTACCTTCGAAAATTAAATTCTGGAAGATCTAAGCATATATGACACTTCATTTTTACACTTCCGTAAATTAAATTCCGGACGTATAAAAGTGTACATGTCCGGTATTTAATTTCCGGAAGTGTAAAAACATACGAATTTTCATTTTATAGCATCCATAAATTAAATTTCGAACGTGGATTTGCCAGCCGGAGCGGCATAGGAGGGCACTTCGCAGGAGCAAATCCGGGTCCCATATGACTTGATGCGGTGTTAACTTGGAAAAGTTTAGCTACATGGCTCTTAATAGCTAACAAATTTTTTGTTTCCATATATGTTGCGCACAACTTCGGAAACTAATCCCTCGAGATATTGTACGATATTGAATTACTAACCTCTGTCAACCAAATTTTCTCCATACGCGAGAGCTAGGGATTGAACCCTTACCACTTGCTTAAGGGGTCCGAGCCCGTTATCATTGAGAGTTTGAGACCAACCACATGTTGACAATAAAGGGCTCACAAATTTATAATCATATTCAACAACCAGCAAATCGGAATATGGTCTAAAATAAGAAAGCAACTAGCAAAACAAACCCCTACAAAATAGAAATTGTGGAGCATGTTGCTCCAGCATCCTCTAGAAGACTTGCTTCATCTTTTAAAAAGCATTTATTTTTGTTCAGCACACTCTATGTACATCTATTTACATTCATTTGAGCCTAACACCCTAACAGTGCAACTATTTAGGTACCTTAGTGCCCAACCATTAAGATCAACATTTCGTTCAAATCATTCCTTGGAAATCTGATAACCCCATTAGATCATTTTCTCAAGCCCATAGCACAAAAGGTTGTGCATTTTATCTCTTTATTATTTTCAATGTTCAAGAAACACTCATTTCTAAATGTTTTCATCTCTTAAGTTTGTCTCCCTTGCCACCCCTTGAAGTGTTATCATTTAAAGCAACACATACCGGCTGTGACTTTTTTGTAGAAACATGACAAGGTGCCTGATATCCAATATTTTCCATAGCACCAACTGTCTTGAATAACCGTCTTTTGTGTACCTCCTCGACCAGTGATCGGTGTAATAGTTGGCTTCGTATATCGATCAATGACCTGTTCCTTGTCAGTCTAGGATTGTCTATCACCCTCTTACTTTTACTAGTAGAAGGAATCTGTGATTCTACTAGTACCTTACACCGGTTGCAATTGCTGTCTTCTTCATGTGAAAACCTTGTACACTTGTGACTCTTTATGATGGGAAGTTTATCTTTCCAGATACAAGGCACATTGTACTCCTGGTCATCCATAGAATAATAATTCAAGTTGGAATATGTCCCTTGTGAAGAGCATCTTGAACTGGTATCATCAAGCAAATCATCTGCAACAATAGTTTGTCATGTCACTATGAGAGACTAAAAGGTAAAAATAGTTAAACCAACACTTGCCCTCTTGTGCTAGATGATTATAGTAAACTGTACTAGATTCTTATCAGGGATTCCATCCTTATTCTCCAATATTATTTCTAGCATTTCTTAAATCATAATATCATGCCTACTAAAGTCTTGATTCTTGAGCTTCTTGTTTCAAAAAGAAAATTAAGCTAACATTTTAGTGACACAATTAGTCCATGGTAATTCTAGCACTCCCCAACAAACCCATCCAAGTGAATTTCTAAACAAGCCTGCCACTATGTAGTAGGTAGTGCACAATTCAATCTGTGAAGCAACTAAATAGGACACCCAAAATATCAAATGCAGTAGGAGGGAGGGAGGGAGGGAGGCAAAGGAGACATACCATGGCGCCAATAATTTCCATTGACTAAACCTGATATTGATACTTGGGATGATGAACAAGAAGAGAATGACCGGAAATGATGATGAGGTCCATCGTTGTCATCATGATCATCTTCATAACTGAATGTATGGAAGGCATCTGAACAGTTACTTTCCCTCCAATGTGGTAGCAGAGCAGATATCTCACCTTCAATCATATTTGCAATTTCAAAAGGCTCCCAATCAGCAATCTCCAATTCTTTTACCATTTCCGTTGCAACATCAATGGGAGTGTCAGTGCAAATGTCAAAGGGAAAAAACACATTCCTAACAGAACCTGCAGCAGAAAAAAAAAATATTGTTACTTCAATCTGAAGGCATGAATATATGTGTGAACTAATAGGCTAAAGTTAACGGCAAAAGCCTATAAACTTTAGCCAATCGAAGACTTAAGTTCATTTACAAAACAAAAAGTGAATGTTTAATTTTGTGGTCAAATTGCAAGAAGCATGTAGTTAAAGCCTTATAAAAGTTTAAAAGAAATTTTTCCTTATAATGAACCAACTGGATATTGTGCTTCATGTAAAGATTACATACCATCCTTATCAGAAATTTGCACTTTGAGAAAGATAGTATCATCTTCAGGATTCAGCTTCCCTATTATTTTCATCTCAGTCCTTGTTAAATCATCATTCAGGTGAAGTTTTTCCAACTCATTGTCAATCAAAAGTGGCTTTTGAATTCCAAAATTAGTTGTTGATGATGATTCACCAGATACAAGAAAAGGATCAAGCAACAAATGTTTTGCTGATGGTCTCTTTGCTGCAGGTACTAGGCATTTTCCAATAAACTTCTGTGCTTCTATGTCTTCAATCTGGAAAAACGCCACTGGAAGCTTACCCTAAACATGAAAAGTTGTTTATAAATATATAATACCCCATCTTTACTGATACTCATAAACTAACACCAGAATTTGAATTTACCGATGAGACTTTCTTGTAAATCTGTGCTGGGTTAGCACATTCACTATATGGATAGTCAGCTGTAAGCATTTCCAATACACACATGCCAAAGGAGTACACATCAACAAGTTCATTGTATTCTTCCTCATACAATTCCGGTGCCATGAACTCTGGGGTGCCTAGCACAAAGGAGAAGAAAATTTTAATTGACAATAAGTAATAATAGCAGTTTCTAAGTACCTGCAACACTCATTAAGTACCTATAACACTGTGAGCTGACTGAGAACCACGGAGAATTGCAGCTAGTCCTAGGTCACCAATTTTCACTTGTCCAAGATGGCCATTGACAAATATGTTATCACATTTGAGGTCCCTATGGATTACTGGTGGATCATGGCCATGTAGATAAACAAGACCGTGTAAGATTTGGCGAGCCCAACTTTTTATTGCGTTTATGCTAACTCGCTTATATTTCTTCCGGTATCTGCACATGCCAGAAACTCATCAATTATTTCATTAAGCACACATAACAAGCTAGAAAGGACTGCCACCACAATCAACAGATCTAGAAGCTCATGATCATGCCTTATTTCTTTTCTGACCTCTGGTAAGTGTCCACTAAATATGAATGGTTAAAAGTTCAAATAGAGTCAGTTTGTATCAAACAAAATCCATGTGATAAGAGCTACATTTATTTTTCTGAGATCTTCATAGTTCCTTAATAACTAATTATGTTAATCATGCACACATATCATATAAAGATAAAAGAAATCAACTGATATTTATACATGTTGCATTCCCATTCTTAAGGAACGAATGACATAACGGGACTGACTCAATTAATTGCCTAATTCATAGTCGGAAAGGAAGTTACTCTCTGAGTGACCCTGATGTGAACATTTCTGTAACAAAGTTGAAGGCCTTGTTATCAACATCAATCCAAGAGGTATAGAATCGTATGATGGAGTGGTGCTTGAGGGTACTGAGGAGATGAACCTCTGAGTAAAGCCGCTGCAAATCGTCCGGTGTGCGAAGTGCCTCATTCAGTTTCACTTGGTTCCATGCCACCTCTATCCCAAGCACCTCATCAATTGCTTTATACACTGTCTTCATCGCCCCTTTTCCAAGAACATCTTCAAACTGATTACAAACAACACATAACATTTCTCACATTTAAGTCAATTATACCAGATAACATCTCAACCATTTGCATTTGATAACACATGTAAATCTAGAACAACGTTTTATGTTATTAACCAAAAATATAGTATGTCTTTAAGCATCATTTTTCATTTTAGAAACAGTATTTTCTCTCAACTAGCTAGAATTTTAGGCGATTAGCTATTTTAATAAATCTAATCACAAAATAGCACATGGCTGTGCCTGCTTACAACACCAACCATGGACACAGAAATGGCAAAAAAAAAAAAAAAAAAACTATTTCCCCCCTACATGTAACATAAATGATAATCCAAATTGGAATGACATAACAAATGCTACAAGAAATGGAAGGAAAAAACAGAGAGTCTAGAATTTACCTTGCCATAGCGACCAGTTGGGTCAGTTTCCACATAACCATGCCCTACCTTGCCATCTACTTTGTTCTCTTTCTTGGAATACATATCTGATTCTTAGCTATACGCACCAACGTGAGAATCACCTCATATACTTGATGAAACACTAGAGAGAAAGCTCATAGAAAAAAAAAAAAAAAAGCAGAACAAGTTTTTTATGGTATAATCCAAGATGGTGGGATTCTAAATCCTCGGTTTTCCTTCATGGTTCACGTAAGAGAATAGGCCAAAAAAGAGCCAGAAAAGTCTTGAATAGTTAATAGTTTGCAATATTGTACCCATCTTCCAAACCGTGCATGTTAAGTGGTTGTAGTCCTTAGCAACCATCTGATTTTTCCTTTTTCTTGTTCTATTTGAAAACGAAAGTTACAGAGAGATCTGACAAGACAAGGAATAAGACTGTTAAACTAGGAAAGTGACAAGTTTCTGATAATACCCTTTTGGGTTCAGAGGATTTATGTCAGATATGGGTTCAGGGGAGGGACAGTTTGGGCAATTCACAAAGAATAAAGGATAGTTGGCTGCTGTAGATAAGGGCACGGAACTTGAAGAATCTGTGTACACGCTTTGTTATAGTCATTTGTGGGGTAAGTCTAACCCCAAGATAACAGAACGTGGCAAACTAATAAGGAGGAAATTAAACACAGAAAGATGCACAGGTTTGGAAGATGAGAAGAAATCAAGTTTTGGGTGTGAGGAAGGATTTGGTGCAGTTTTTAGCAGGCTTTGTTATTGTACATTTATTTATAAAGTTTAATTAATAATGATAAATGCAGACAATTCAATGATGATGATATCAGCTTAGGTTGGCCATTGTGACTTACTTGGCAGTATTGAGGGCTTCTAATTGTGTCACGTACTGGAGAGTGGGGTCCATGAATAGAGTAGGACAAAATCTACTTGCATTGCATTCCTAGTTTTTTTTTATATTATATTATTAGATTTATAGTATACTATCTTAATTATTACTTTTACTTCAAATTCATTTTGAATATTTTAAGTCAAGTCAACTGTATCAAAAAATTTCGGCTCAACTCATGCACACCGTAACCAGTCAGGCCCGTATCCAAACTAATAAGCAAAAAAATCAAAAATAGATTCCAAAAAATGTAAAACCAAACAAAATCGATATTTATAAGATATTTTGGATCCTAATTTGTAAAATCGGTCGGATCATATTTTGAATTTATTTTTTTTAAAGCAAATCACATATATAAAATTTAATATATGTTTAAATTTTTATTTTTGTAAACAAAGGGCTCAAGGCCCAAAAAACAAACTAAGCAAGAACAACACGGGGTAAGAGGGCTTTTTGACCAAATTGGGTTCCTTTTAGAAACTATTTATCAGTTTAGGGTTGTTCTGAAACTATTTACCAATGGGGGGTCGTTTTGAATATTTTATTATTTTTGGGTCTGACGGGTCAAAGACGTCACTGCAGATGGCGCCTTTGAAGGCGCCACTGCAGTTGGCGTCTTTGACTTTTATTAAAAAAAAAAAAATTAAAAAGGGGAGGCGCATTTGGCAGTGGCGCCTCCCCCTGCTAGCTACAGTAGCGCTACTGTAGCTGGCAGCCCCTTTTCCTTTTTTTTTTTATTTTTTTTATTTTTTTTATTTTGACTTTTTTTAAAAAGATAACAAATTTATTTATAAAAATACTCATTCACCAAATAATGAACTGAATTCACCAGATATTTGTACCCGATTCACCAGATATTTACACATACTTAACCAAAAAAATTTATTTCTCAAAAAAACCCATTCACCAGATAATGAACTGAATTCACCAGATATTTATACCCGGTTCACCAGATATTTGCACATACTTAACCAAAAAAATTATTTCTCAAAAAAATCATTCACCAGATAATGAGTTGACCATATCTAATCCTCTAATCCTAATAAATGAATCCCTTCCTGATCAAGCAACCAACAAACAAAATAAATAAAATAATAGAAAATAATAAAATAACCAATAAAACAGACAAAATAATATAATAATTGAAATAAAAAAATCCCAAATATTTGTGAGGCCGCCACCTCAGCACTACAGGAGGCAAAAAAAAAATAATAGCAATAACAATTTACACCAATAAATATTCATCAATTATTACAGTAGTAAAAAAATTTATTTGGTGAGAGCATTGCAGAGTCACATAGAGAGGTTTGCTTACAACCATTTTGCCATTCATCTCCAAGAGCTACCACACAATAAAGGGAAAAGAAATCATTTTTAAAGTAAAAAACCACCGACTATTTTTAACATGAAAATACCACCTACTTACAGCTTTTGATGCCTCATCAGGAGTTGAGAATACAACAAATCCTGATCCTGATCCTCGACTTATGCCATTGCACATATTTTTTTTTTTTACTGAGATTGCACATAGTTAATTATAATGAAAAATTTGGAGGATCAGAGGTTCACCTCCCCTTTTCTTTTTCTTTTTCTTTTTCTACACGTTCGTTCTGCTATCTTCCTTTTTCGGCTTTTTGATCAAACTGTGTTCCTTTTAGAAACTATTTACCAGTTTAGATATCTAGTAAATGGGTTTTTTTGAGAAATAATTTTTTTTTATTAAGTATGTGTAAATATCTGGTGAATCGGGTACAAATATCTGGTGAAAAAAATTTATTGAGTACAAGTATGAAAATTTTGATAAATAAAATGGTTCCATGTTCACAGAAACCAGCACGTTTTGACATCATGATTTTTTAGCAAATTGATTTGTAAGAAAGGGAGATGAAAGGGTTGATAACTGCTTTGGGAGGCAGGGTAAAGAAGCGAAAGATGAGTCGTGGAAGAGCATGCATAACTGCTATCTTAACCAAATAAATTTTTTTGGTTAAGTATGTGTAAATATCTGGTAAATATCTCAGTAAAAAAAAATATGTGCAATGGCATAAGTCGAGGATCAGGATTTGTTGGTGTAAATTGTTATTGCTATTATTTTTTTTTTGCCTCCTGTAGTGCTGAGGTGGCGGCCTCACAAATATTTGGGATTTTTTTATTTCAATTATTATATTATTTTGGCTGTTTTATTGGTTATTTTATTATTTTCTATTATTTTATTTATTTTGTTTGTTGGTTGCTTGATCAGGAAGGGATTCATTTATTAGGATTAGAGGATTAGATATGGTCAACTCATTATCTGGTGAATGATTTTTTTGAGAAATAATTTTTTTGGTTAAGTATGTGCAAATATCTGGTGAACCGGGTATAAATATCCCGGTGAATTCAGTTCATTATCCGTGAATGGGTTTTTTTGAGAAATAAATTTTTTTGGTTAAGTATGTGTAAATATCCGTGAATCGGTACAAATACCTGGTGAATTGATTCATTATTTGGTGAATGAGTATTTTTATAAATAAATTTGTTATCTTTTTAAAAAAGTCAAAATTAAAAAAAAAAAAAAAAAAAAAGGGGGCTGCCACAATTCTGAGCGCTATCTGTAGCTAGCGAGGGGAGCGCCACTGCGCCAAATGCGCCTCCCCTTTTTAATTTTTTTTTTTTAATAAAAGTCAAAGACGCCAACTGCAGTGGCGCCTTCAAAGGCGCCATCTGCAGTGGCGCCTTTGACCCGTCAGACCCAAAAATAATAAAATATTCAAAACGACCCCCCATTGGTAAATAGTTTCAGAACAACCCTAAACTGGTAAATAGTTTCTAAAAGGAACCCAGTTTGATCAAAAAGCCGGGTAAGAGATGACCCAGAAACATCACCAATGATAAAACTAGCTAACTCCCTGCGAGGATGCTCAACTAAGTGAACACCAGGAACTTGAGAGACTCAAATTAACAAGAAAATTCCCATATCTATTGCCTTCTCCGTAGGAATGAGAGAAAATCAGAAACTAATTCGTTCAATTTGGCTTATAATTTTTATTTATAAAATTTTGGAACAAATAAATTTCACTTCAACATCCTTTTAATTTTTCTATCCTTACCACCATCCAAACATACTATATTGTTGAAGTATCTTTTAAGCTTTGGGCTGTCCAATAGAAGTTAGCAAGCAGGAGCAACCAAGTACAGCATAATATATTTTGCAGAGCAGGTTTCAAGCATCTTATTATGACAGGGAATTATCATTTTGAGTGTCTTGTTCCATTTGTTGGTAAACAGGATTGCATTATTTATGAGTTGACTTCATCATTTGTTTCTCCCGTGTGCATAATAAATAAATAGAAACTATCACCAATAATACTAGTAATATTGTATTTTATGTTTTTCATGTCAAAAAACAAACATTGGTGTTTTATGTTTTAACTTATTTATAATCTATGGTTAATTGGAAAAAGAGTGGTGTTATTTTAACATCAAAACCAAATACCGACATCTATTTTTATACTGGACGAGGATATTCTGGGCAGAGTCAGACTCGATTATGGCAGAGTACTGATATCAACACCCTGCCCAGAATTTATCAACTCGGTTATCAAGATCCATATCAATGAGGAAGGTTACTCGCTCAGGATCATGGAAGACCTCTGTTCAATCCATAGCTTGCTCGATGATGACGAGTCTTACGTGTCGGAGGAAGAGAGTTCGTCCGAGGAGGAGGAGTCGGAGATAGGCAGCGTGGTGCCAGAAACGGAACTCTCTTGCAGCCACCACCGTGGCTCCCTCCATAAGCTTCAGTTAGTTCATTCAAATTCGAACTTGGTTGATGGTCGCTTGACTGTCGCAGACGCGCCAAAAAGGACGAGCGGGTTTTAAAAATGTAGTTTAGGCGACAACTCGGATGTCGTCTCTCAAGGACTCTTAAAGTGTTATTTTTTACAAAAATCATTTTTTTTGGGGGGTTGGTTAGGATGCAATCGAAGAAAATAAGACAATGAAAAACAGAGCAATTAAAAACAGGGCAGTTGAAAAGGTTATCAAATATCTAAAGACGATTAATCTATTGTTCTCAATTTCCCAACTATCATCGGTTATGTGAATTCCCAGCCCTAAGCAGATTTTATTCCCCTTTCAGTTGTAGCAACAATTAACAAACGAAATTGCCACTACCGATATATATTCCTATTCCCGAATTAAACAAACGGGGTTAAGCCCTCATGAACTAAACGAACATGAATGAACACACGCGAATTAAACAAACGCGATTGATTATAGGAACATACATCACTGAAACGAATCAATACAATACTATACACTTCTGAATTAAACAAACAGAAATGCATAACATAGTATTGAAAAGGGAAAAACATATAAAATAGGAATCACAAAACCTCAAGTATAATGGAAATCGATTACAATAGATTAATCCTAGAAACTTAGTTCTCCATAACAAAAACGAAAACACACAGAGAAAAATGTAAAATAGAACAATGGAGAAGCAAAAGTCCTTCCAAACTGTTCAGAACAACTATTTATACTAATTAGAAATTAAGTCTACTCGCGAGGCGAAGCCTCTCTCACGACGCGAATCTTGCGAACAGTCTGCAACCTTTGGTATTCTCGCGAGGCGAACACACCTTCGCGAGGCGAGAAACTGAAGAGTCTTCTTATTACGCCCGTTATGAATATCAGGGGCCAACCGTGATGCTTTCTGACTTCCAGACTCGCTAGGCGAATGTATGCTCGCGAGGCGAATCTCTTCAACTTCAAAACTGCCACAGCCCTGACCTTCAACACGGGCAAGTCGTGATCGTCTCTGACTTTTCAGGCTTGGGTGACTCGCGGGGCGAACCAGAGACCTTGCATTTTCTTGGAACAGTCAGCTTCGGGGTCGCGAGGCGAAGAGAGGTTCGCGAGGCGAATCCCCTGTTTCCTTATTCTCTTGACTTTCACTTAACCTGAAAACAAAGAAATAACTATAAGTGTATTATTTAACTCAAATCTGGATAATTTAACCTAAAACTACTCTAGAGACTCAAAACCTTGCTTGAGGACAATCTAATCTAATTTGGGTGAAAATATGATATAATTTGCACAAAACCCTGGTCATGCTAGCCATAACACTAGATGAGCCAGAGGCTTATCAAAATACCCCAAACTTAAACTTTGCTTGTCCCCAAGCAAACTAAGACTCAAAAATCAAAAAGACTCAAAATCTGGCAAGCTTAAAAGATTCAATCAACCTTGCACGAATTCAAGCAATACATCAAAACAGTTTTCTTTAATGTCCCCCCCTTTTTCAAGCAAAGCAATCCCCACATTCATTCATTCCAAACAATTGAGAATTTCATCATTCAGGCAATCAGAAATCTAAGCAAGGGATCTAAGTCACACACAAGAGGGAGATCACCAAATCCAAACAACCGCCTTCCTCACAAGGGCATTATTTGTTCACTCAATCACTCAGTTTGTGTCAGGCTATTAACATTGCACTCAATTTCACTTTCAAGAACACTTCCCAAAAATTTGATTTTCATCTCAAAAATGGTTCCCACAGAAAACATGCATGCAACATCAAAAGGTCTTTTATGGCTTGTAATGGGGCCTGGTTAAGGGTAGGATATACAAAGGAACTAGACTGAAGACCCTAGGAACTAAGAGAGCATGAACATTATTTACACTTTGAAATTCTACTCAAGTTCCTTTCTTCATTTTCCTTTATGCTTTGGGTGACTCCAGCCTCTTTTATTTTTATCATTTTTACACTTTTTTTTTTTACATTCATCATTTTTTTCTACAAGCCTTTGGCTCCACTTTTTTATTGTATATTTTTTTTTTCAATCCCAACAACATATTACACCTTGCAGCCACCCCAAACTTAGTTTCTTGCACCCATTCTAAGATTACATGCTCTCCTAATCCTAAGATCGGGTTAACATGGTTTTCCAGATTTTTGGGCTTATAACATTAGGTTATCAAGAATTAACAGGCTAATAGGCTCAATGGGGCTAACTAGGGAACATGCATTAGGAGTTTGTTATTTTTAGGCTAAGTAGCTATTTATAAAGAAAATGCCTAAATCATTTGAAGCAAACACATAATCATGCAAATCATAAAGAGATTCAAGCAAATTCAGGGAAATGCAACTTGAAAGTGATTTCACACAGTTTAAAACATGTTGGAGGCTCAAAACCTCACCTGGACATTCATGCAAATTGTTTGACAGAGATTCTATCCCTAGTGTGTGCTTCCTATCACCCCAAACTTATCATAAATCATGCCATCATAACAAAATCTCAAAGTTCAGTTTTCAATCACATGGGAATCACTTTTCAAAAACTCAAATTTTTTTTTTCAGCCTAGGGGGAATCATCACATATCAATCATGCAAGCAATCTGTGCAACATCAATCAAAATCCATCAAACTTGCCAACAAAAGACTCAACACACAAATACTCCTGAGCTTCTCAAATTATTCAGGAGTTTTATTCAAAGAAAAGGAAAAACTACAACTAGGTCCCTCCCCCACACTTAAAACATGCATTGTCCCCAATGAACAACTGTAACTATACAATCGTGAGTGAGGGAAAGGAAAAGAGTACTCCCGATCAAGTGCAGTGTATGCGGGAGCTGCCACCGGATCCCATTTCTTGTAGTCTAAGGTCAAAGAGGTAGAGTTCATTCCATGGTCCCATAACTTGCATCCTTGATATATGAGTAAACACTTGACAATGATGGCGACCTTGCTCAATGCGGCGGACTCATCGCCTCCTCTTGGGTCAAAGACGACCGCTTCATCAACAAAGTCCTCCCAATAGAATTTGGCTTCAATCCCTTGAACTATCCATGGTGCAAAATCTATTTCCTCTGGTGGTTTCGCAGGGGGAGGTGGCAGATAGGTAGGGAGGGCCTCCTGTGCTGCTTCATCTTCTGCATGTTTCTCATCCACTGCACTGACAAATTTATCACCTGCTAGACATACAGCAATCTCAGCACAAACCACACAATGGTTAGCGTTAGTACAATCAGGACATGCAGAAATATCATCAAAGCCAGAAATAAATGGAAAATTAGAAAGTAAGTCCTCATGGGTGTCCTCAATAGTCTCAGAAAGCAGCTCTATGTGGAATACAGAGTGCTCTTCCACTGGATGTTTCATAGCATCAAATATGTTAAACTTTGCAACTATATCCCCAAACTTCATAGACATGGTCCCATCATCAACATCAATGTTAGTCTTAGTCTGTCTTCATGAATGGTCGGCCCAGGATGATTGGTGATTTCTTCGGAATGTGTCTCTCCGCCATGTCCAGGATGTAGAAGTCACCGGGAAGATCGGATCATCAACTTGCACTAGCACATCTTCCACCATTCCCATGGGGCGGGCACTGTGTCCTGTTGGCCAACCGAATGGTGAGACCAGTATATTTCAAAGGACCAAGATCAAGGTTGTTAAAGATGGAGGTAGGCATGACATTTATAGAGGCTCCCAAATCCAAAGATGCAATTTTCAAACTTCCCGTCCCCAATAGTGCATGGAATAGTAAATACTCCCGGATCCTTGCACTTCGTGGTAATGCCCGAGTAGGGGCTATAACAAAGAACTCTTTTCGGTGCAGGCCTAGACTGGATAAGAGCCAGAGACATTTCTTCCCAAATCAACCCTCTCATTATTCTTCATCTTCCTCTTGTTGGTGCATAGATCCTTCAGGAATTTGGCATACTTGGGCACTTGCTTGATCACATCCAACAAGTGGGATATTAACACCTACCTTTCTTAAAACATCAAGAATTTCCTTCTCCTTGTCTTCACCACCACTCTTCAAATTTTTCTCATGTCTGTGTGGGAATGGGATTGGTGGTCTCAGTATACCTTCTCAACTTCAACCTCAACAATAGGCTCGGGAGTTACCCCAACAGTTGCTTCATCTTTTTCGAGGTGGCCTCAACAGCTTTTCCGGATCTCGGAGATATGGCACTCACATTAGGGTTGGAGGCATTAGGATTTATCACCGTCAGTTGTCTTGGCGGTGGGTTGTTCTTTGAGCTTGCTTTATGTTATTTATGTCTGTGGGCCATCTGTCCAATCTGTGTCCTCAAATCTTGAATGCTAGCACTTGTTTGTGCCTGGAACTGCCCCATTTGCTTCTTGGAAAAGTGTAGTCATTTGTGCATTCATTTGTGAAGTCAATTGCTTGAACATGTCCTCCAATGAAGGTCCGGAAGGTGCAGGGTGGTCACTTGAGGAGGATTCGAGGTGCCATCGGTTGTTGTTGGGATGAGTTCCCATACCGCAGATTAGGATGATTCCCCGGTTGGGATGGTACCTATTGGTAGAGAGGTCCGAGTCTGTGTACGATTCTATGCTTTCCTTGACTATATGGATTAACCGCATAAGCTTGAGATACTTCACCGACAAACTCTTCCCTCTGGATGGGGCATGGATCATGTGGGTGCTCGGTGAATTGCGGATGCTACATAACTTTGCAGGTGAACTCTGTCTATTGCCAATTGCCTTACAAAAGAAGTCAGCTCATCCAATCTATTCTCAATGGCGGCTGGTTGGAAGATGACCTATGAATCTCATGCACACCTCTTGTTTCAACCGAATTTCTTCCGGTAGTGAACTGCTGGGAATTCAATGACATATTCTCAATGAGTTGCTTGGCGGCGGTGGGGTCTTATCAACTAATGCTCCCCCACTAGCAAAGATCCAAAAGATTCCTATCCATCGGCAAAGAATCCTTCATAAAAGTCTTGGATCGGAGTCTGTTCGGAAATTTGATGTTGGGGGCAATCGGGATACCAAATGCTTGAACCTTTCCCAATATTCAGCTAGCGATTCATTCCCTTGCCTCGATGCCACATATTTCTTTTCTTATTGAAGCAGCTCTTGAAGCGGAAAGTATCTTTCCGGAAAAACCCTCTTCAAATCATTCCAAGTGGTGATGGAGTTGGGCTCAAGATACAATAGCCAATCTTTTGCGGCTCCCGGGTGAAAACAGAAAAGCCTTGACTTGATACTATCCTCGGTGACTCCTCCGATCTCGAGGTTGTGGAGCATACAACTTGGAATTCCTTCAAGTGCTTGTGTGGATCCTCACCGCAAGACCATTAAACTTGGGCAACAAGTGAATAAAACCAGATTTCAGTTCAAAAGGAGTATCCAACCAGGATATGAAATACACAATCCATTATAGTTGACATCGAAGGCAGCAAAGTCGTCTTAATGTCCTCTGGTCTCCCATGTTTTCAAAAACAGTTTTGAAATTGGAATCACTACTAGTGCTGGCCCGAAATTCTCTACGGAGTGTGTGCAGTGTTCTTTCAATTTCAGGGTCAAAATCACACAGTTCAGGGCAATAAGACCTAGTAGCCAGACCAATCCAAAACAAAAACAGAAATTAAAAGAAAGAAAAGAAAATAAAAAAAAATGCGAAAAATAACAAATCAGAGTCCCCGGCAACGGCGCCAATTTTTGGTCGCGCTGTCGCGCATGCGCCAAAAAGGACGAGCGGGTTTTAAAATGTAGTTTAGGGCGACAACTCAGATGTCGTCTCTCAAGGACTCTTAAAGTGTTATTTTTTTTACAAAAATCAATTTTTTGGGGGGGGTGGGGGTGGGGGTGGGGGGTGGGGTGGGGGTGGGGGGGGGGGGGTTTGTTTGGATGCAATCGAAGAAAATAAGACAATGAAAAACAGAGCAATTAAAAACAGGGCAGTTGAAAAGGTTATCAAATATCTAAAGACGATTAATCTATTGTTCTCAATTTCCCAACTATCATCGGTTATGTGAATTCCCAGCCCTAAGCAGATTTTATTCCCCTTTCAGTTGTAGCAACAATTAACAAACGAAATTGCCACTACCGATATATATTCCTATTCCCGAATTAAACAAACGGGGTTAAGCCCTCATGAACTAAACGAACATGAATGAACACACGCGAATTAAACAAACGCGATTGATTATAGGAACATACATCACTGAAACGAATCAATACAATACTATACACTTCTGAATTAAACAAACAGAAATGCATAACATAGTATTGAAAAGGGAAAAACAAATAAAATAGGAATCACAAAACCTCAAGTATAATGGAAATCGATTACAATAGATTAATCCTAGAAACTTAGTTCTCTATAACAAAAACGAAAACACACAGAGAAAAATGTAAAACAGAACAATGGAGAAGCAAAAGTCCTTCCAAACTGTTCAGAACAGCTATTTATACTAATCAGAAATTAAGTCTACTCGCGAGGCGAAGCCTCTCTCGCGACGCGAATCTTGCGAACAGTCTGCAACCTTTGGTATTCTCGCGAGGCGAACACACCTTCGCGAGGCGAGAAACTGAAGAGTCTTCTTATTACGCCCGTTATGAATATCAGGGGCCAACCGTGATGCTTTCTGACTTCCAGACTCGCTAGGCGAATGTATGCTCGCGAGACGAATCTCTTCAACTTCAAAACTGCCACAGCCGTGACCTTCAACACGGGCAAGCCGTGATCGTCTCTGACTTTTCAGGCTTGGGTGACTCGCGGGGCGAACCAGAGACCTTGCATTTTCTTGGAACAGTCAGCTTCGGGGTCGCGAGGTGAAGAGAGGTTCGCGAGGCGAATCCCCTGTTTCCTTATTCTCTTGACTTTCACTTAACCTGAAAACAAAGAAATAACTATAAGTTTATTATTTAACTCAAATCTGGATAATTTAACCTAAAACTACTCTAGAGACTCAAAACCTTGCTTGAGGACAATCTAATCTAATTTGGGTGAAAATAGGATATAATTTGCACAAAACCCTGGTCATGCTAGCCATAAAACTAGATGAGCCACAGACTTATCAGTTGACCAGTTGGATATTGAGGAGAACGAGGACGGCTGGTTCAGTGAGATGATGGGGAAAAGTACGGTTCCAGAAAGTTCGTATAGCAGAGGTGTCAGTCACGAAAATCCCTCCAAACATTTACTTGCAGCAGGCTCGGCGAAAGACGGCGCTGAAAGGTCAGGTGGCAGTGGGGGGAAAGGATTGGTGCAGGACGATATCAGGGCGTCAGGCAATGGCCCCACCCAGGACTCCCTTTTGGCCCAACTTGATGATCTGATGGAGCTTAGCGGGCCTTCCAATGAAAAGCCCATTTCATCCCTCCAGATACCGGCAAGGAAAACTATCAAGAGGGACAAAAGAGTTTTGGGCCTTAATGAGCTGTTGGAGGATGAGGGTGTTTTAAATCAAGTTGGGATGGGTGGCGTTGGGCCTCAAACGATCTTTGAATCTCCAAGACAAGCGGAAATTTTAGCAAACAGGCCGAGTGGGGTCAGCGGTCAAGCGGCAAGTCCGCAGGTAGGGTTGCAAAACGGTGGTAAGGGCCCAAAAACCGTTACATCTGATTTGTCTTCTAAGGAATTAATCGATGGAGGTGTTAGGGAGAACTCAGGGCCAAGTTCTTTTGCTAAATTGAATAAAAAGGAGGGTAAAAAGGTGGGATCCAGTAAGCCTATTCAGGGAACCTGTCCAAAAAAGAAAAAAAAAGGGAAAGGGGAAGAAGGCAATGATGGTGAAATGGTGCAACATGCTATGCTCCAATGGAACCCCTGGGCCTCGGAAAAAGGAGATGCATTTAGATGAGGTGCTGGGAGAAGAAGGCTCGATGGACGGCATCGTGACAAGGTGTCAAGCCATCTGCTCTATCGATTCCGGAAGGAACTACTCCCTGCTGTGTGCCAAATCAAACAAGGAGTGCGATTTTATCACGAGTAGCCAAAATGGCAGCAAAAATAAGGTCATTACAAGGGCAGACTTGGTGGAAGAGGCTTCTCAGTTTTTGGAAATGGGTAAAAAGCTTGGTATGAATTCCGAATTGGGGGACTCCATGGTGGTGGGAAAATTGGTGGAATTGGAGAAAAGAGACAGGTCAATCAGCAACAAGGGGGGCGTGGCAGTTAACAGGAAGAGGGGAAAAGAGAGTTCTCCATGCGGATAAGAACTCTTAATATCAGAGGGTTGGGGGGGCGAATCAAGAAGAGGGCGGTGAGGACTTTGGTAAGGGAGGAGAAGCTGGACTTTTTGTGTATCCAGGAAACAAAGATGGGGGATATCAATCAGAAATTATGCGATTCTTTATGGGGAAGCGATGATACAGGGTGGGTGGCAAGGGACTCGGATGGAAATTCAGGTGGAATGCTATGCATGTGGAACAAAGGTGTTTTCTCACTACATAGCTACTTCACTAGCACTGGATTTTTGGGGGTGAAAGGAAAATGGGGAGTCGCGGATAAAAATTGCGTATTAGTCAACATATATAGCCCCCTGGAGCTTGTAGGGAAACGTGCGCTTTGGGAGGAGCTGCTTGCTTTGAAGTCCGGCTCGACCGTGATTGCTGGTGTCTATCGGGGATTTTAATTCGTAAGAACCAAGTGGCGAGAGGAGAGGGAGATCTTCACAAATGAATCAAGGAGAAATGACGGAGTTTGAAAATTTCATCAGTGAGATGGGACTGATAGACCTTCCACTTATTGGAAGGAAGTACACTTGGTACAGGTCAAATGGTAGCTCTATGAGTAGATTAGATCGCTTCCTCCTATTGGTGGACTGGCTTGGTTATTGGCAGAATTTGGGCCAGTGGAGTTTGGATAGGTCTGTGTCAGATCATTGTGCGGTGGTTCTCAAGCCATCAAACCAGGATTGGGGTCCGAAACCTTTCAGAATGATGAACTCATGGCTTATGCAAAATTACTTCTGTAGGTTGGTCGAAGATAAATGGAAATCTACAGAGGTCCAGGGTTGGGGGGCTTTTGTAGTGAAGGAAAAATTCAAAGTGCTGAAAAAGGAAATCAGGGTGTGGAACAAGAACAGTTTTGGGAACTTGGATGAAAATATAGCTAAAGCGATAGAAGGTATTAAAATGGTGGATACAAAGGGCGAGGGGGAGGTTTTGTCCGAGGATGATATTTCAAGAAGAAGAGAATTCCAAGATTCTTTCTGGAAGTGGTCTAAAATGAAAGAAGCTTTTTTGGCCCAAAGAGCAAAGGCCGAATGGATAAAAGAAGGGGATTCAAACTCCAGATTCTTTCACAACTGCATCAACAAGAGGAAGCGTGTTAACACTATTCACGGAATTCACTATGGGGGTGTTTGGATTGATGAGGCAGTCAGAGTAAAGGAGCACGTACATAGTTTTTTCAAAAACAGGTTCACCAAAGAAGATTGGTCAAGACCCACTCTTGACGGGGTGGATTTCAAGTGCCTTTCTAGTAGTGATCGGGCTATGCTTACGGATGAGTTCGCCCTACTAGAGTTGGAGGAGGTCAGTGTGGAGTGAGAGCAATGAGAGCCCGGGTCCGGACGGCATAAACTTCGCATTGATTAAAAAATTCTGGAACTTTTTGAAAGATGATTTCATCAAAATGTTCAGGGAGTTTCACTTAAATGGTTGCCTTCCAAGAGGGTGCAATGCCTCGTTTATCGCTCTTATTCCTAAGAGAGATAGCCCGGCAAGCTTGGATGAGTATAGACCGATTTCATTGGTGGGTGTTTGCTACAAGATGTTGGCTGCAAGACTAGCTAGAGTCATGAGGTCTATCATCTCGGAAAGTCAATCGGCATTCATACAGGGAGGAAATATACTAGATGGGGTAGTGGCGATTAATGAAACGTTGGATTATGCTAAGAAAAGGAGTGATCCATGTATGCTGATGAAAGTGGATTTCGAAAAAGCTTACGACTCTGTAAGCTGGGATTTTCTCTTTTATATGCTAAGAAGGATGGGGTTTAGTGAGAAATGGAATGGGTGGATTAAATCTTGCCTATCATCCGCTTCGGTCTCGGTGCTTGTCAACGGGAGCCCGACCAAGGAGTTCGGTGTTTCCAAGGGTCTTCGCCAAGGGGATCCAATGGCCCCATTTCTATTTCTGATCATTGCGGAGGGGTTAGCCGGGCTGATAAGGGGTTAGCCGGGCTGATAAGGAAAGCAACTGAGTTGGGAATCTATGAACCGTATTCTATCAGGGGTAACTCCGAGGAGGTGTTGATATCACATGTTCAATACGCGGACGATACAATTTTGGTGGGAAGACTTTCAGAGAACAATGCAGTGGTGTGGAAAGGCATACTCAGGTGTTTTGAAATGGCTTCAGGGTTGAAAATCAATTTCCTTAAGAGCCGCGTGATGGGGTTGAAGGATACTGCTGGGATTATGGAGTCTGTGGCAGCAAGGCTGAACTGTAGAATGGGATCGTCCAGTTTCAAATTTCTCGGAATTCTGGTTGGAGCCAACCCTAGGAAGGCGAGCACTTGGTCTTCTGTAATTTGCTCGCTAAGGTCTAGACTATCGGGGTGGAAGCACAAACAGTTATCTTTGGGAGGGAGGATAACCTTGCTAAATTCGGTTCTCACTTGCTTGTCGGTTTATAACCTATCCTTCTATAAAGCACCCAAAAAGGTTATTAACGCTCTTACTAGCATACAGAGATGCTTCCTTTGGGGTCGGGTGGAGGAGACTAGGAAAATATCATGGGTTGGGTGGGATGTGGTGTGCAGAGTGAAGGAGGATGGGGGTCTAGGGGTTAAAAACTTGTCTATATTCAATCTCTCCCTTCTTGGAAAATGGAAATGGAGAATTGAGAGTGAAGGTGTGGGGTTGTGGTTGAACATCCTAAGGGCTAGGTACTGGTCGGGGGGAAGACAGAGAGAGGTGTTGGACCGGGACTCACAATGGTGGAGGGACTTAAATAGTTTGGATGTCAGGGGGTCTTCTAGGGAAGGGTGGTTTTCTTCAGGGTTATCTAAACAAGTTGGTGATGGCACAAATACTTTGTTTTGGGAGGATAAATGGGGTGGTGAGGAGGACCTTAAAACAACTTTCAGAAGACTTTACAACATCTCTTCCTTCAAAGGCGCTACAATAGCTGAGATGGGCTTCTGGGAGGGGGGTGAGTGGTTTTGGAGGTTGGGTTGGAGAAGGGTCCTATTTCTATGGGAAGAAGAGAGTTTGGAGAGTCTGCTGCAGGTTCTTAGGTCTAGGCGTCTGAGTCAAAATCAGATGGATAAGTGGATATGGACTGGTGAACCCAATGGATCCTACTCAGTTAAATCACATGTGGATTATTGCAGATGTTAGCCCACCAGCAGATGTGGTTTTCTATGAGCGTCTTTGGAAGAACAAGGTCCCATCTAAGGTAATTGCCTTCTGCTGGAAGGTCTCTTTGGATAGGATCCCGACGACCACTAATCTTTTGAGGAGAGGCATTCATCTGGACCAACAAAGCTTGCTATGCTGTTTTTGTAAGGAAGTCCCGAGTCTCAGAAACATATCTTATTCTCTTGCCATTTCTCTTATATGGTCCGGATGTACATATACAAATGGTCAGGCGTTGTGGTTGTCCTTCCCGTGGAACCAAAGTTGCATTATGCACAAAGCATTCGTGTCTACATGTTAAAGGAAGAGGCAATTTGGGTTGGGATTCATGATGGTTTGCTGTTATATGGTCTTTGTGGTCTCATAGAAATGATATTATTTTCAAAGACTGCCAGTTTGATTTCGACAAGGTGTCTGAGGCATCCAGATTTAAAAGTTGGTCTTGGTGCTCAAATTTGATGTCTGATTCATGCTTCTCCTTCTCGGATTGGCATTTTAACCCACTGTCCTGCTTGGAGTTGTGCAAGAAAAAGGTAAGGTGTGGTTGAAGACTTTCAACTGGTTGGGTGTCGGGGTTGCCTTAGAGGTAGATTTAAAATGAAATGCCAAACAGTACTCAGTGTTTGCAATAGTTGGCTGGGTGTTTTGTTTAGCTATAAATAGTTTATTGGCATGTTTTGTTTTAATGGGATACTGTTTTGGCGTGCACCTGATATGTTATTAGTGTGACATAGCTAATAGGCAGGGCCTTGATTCTAGTATCACTGTATCTGGAACTGAAATGGGGTGGGTTCTGTTTTTAGTGAAACATTAGGATGTAATTGTTTAAGTACTTCTTGTACTTCTTTATATAATACTAATATTTACTTTGCTGATCAAAAAAAAATTATTTCTCTTTCATATTTCATTATTTTCTTTTTAAACTCATCATGATTGGTGGTGTCAAAAGTTGGTGTCAAAATATCATTTCTCTTGAGGAAACGTCTCTTTTCTGGGTCAAAAGATCACCGAGAAGGAGTGTATCAATAATGAATTAGTTAATTAACTTGTACAACTATAAATTAGGATCTTCAACTCTAATATTCTTCTTCTTTCAAAAAACTCTAATATTCTTAGAACGTGCACGTAACCTAGGCCTAATTAGTTTATCTATCTGTTGCTATCATGGGATTATTTGTGGTCGTAGGTACTGTTTCTAAAGATTAATAGAAGTGATATGATTTTTTAGTTTTAATATCTCAGTATTCGAAAGTTACCTATGCTAATTAATTATAGTCTGAAAAAACCTATTTTAGGTGGATAAAACTCTTCTAATACATATTTTTTCATTCATAAAAACTCGAACTCAAAACTTAGAATATTCCAACTCCATATTACTCGGACTAGTAAAGCAATGTTCTATATATAAAAAGTACAAATCACAATAATGTAACTATAATTATGGCTGTGAACTACAATTTAAAACTGCAATTACATGCATAAGTATCTCATAGTTTCAATGTTTTTATATTTTTTAGTATCTTTTATATTTTCTCACTTTTAATCAAAGAAAAAATAAGGTTCGAAACAGGTTTGTGAAGTTTATATAAAAACTAATTTGTGTAAGGTTAACCCACCTGTGAGCTTACTCGAGACTGGAGAGATCCTTGATGAAGTCCCTAGATGACTCCAAGTAAAATTGTTAAAATTTCTCTTAATTACAAAGTTTTAATAGAAATAACAGCACATTAATGTTACTAAAATTGTATCATACTGGCTGGTCGGGACATAAAAATCGAGAATCGATATCTTATATATTCGATCTTGGTCGAGGGTTATAATCGTTTTTTAGGTAATCTAGTTTAAATCGATCAATTAAGTTTGGTCAAAACCCGAATTGGACCTATTGGATCCAACTGATTTTCTATATAAAAAAAGATAAAAAACAAAACAAACAAAAAATTCAAAAAACTTAATCCTAATTCGTAAAGTAATAAATGACTTGTGATTTGATATTTGAGTCGTGATAACAAGACTTTAATCTTGTATATTTTCTTTGACTATTTTGCTTACATTTTTTATTAGTATTACAAGTTATAACTTAGGAGAAAAGTTTATGTTTATATATACATATAACAGTCCGATTAGACCATCCAATTGATCCTGATCAAGAATCTTTTTGGATTGTTGTTCATTCAGTCATTCTGACTTTAACAATATTGCTTAACATTCAGTATACATGTTTATCCGTGTCTAAATAGAATATTATTTATGAGTTTAATTTTTATACACTAGTTTAAATGATTTTTACACAGACATCAAATAGTATATTGACAAATCAACATCATTATTATTTCTTTCTCTTAGATATTAAAATAAAAACACACATGTCAAAGTGTTAGTAAATATCATTATAAAACTTTTTATACTAACGGTACATACCACTTTAATCTATTATTTATTTGTGTAAAAGGAACTATATATGTTCTATATTTTAGGACTTTACGATAATACCACCTTCATTGCGGAAAAATTAATTTGTTGAAATGGATGATACAGAAAAACAAAAGGATGTATCTTGCTAAATATTTGTCAAATGTAGTACATCCAAAAATGACCATTGCTAATTTTGTGTTGACTATGAGAGCTAAAAGGAGAAAATGTCTTGTGTTTGTGATTAGATGGGAGTTTTAAGGCTTCAGCTCTCACTCTTTGCTTTCAAACATATATAATTGTTAACCATTTATGGTAGTATGAAACATAGGAATTTTCAAAAATATATTGTGATGCACTTCAGAGTTCAGACCTATATATCTATCTATATAATTTTTTTGTCTATAGGTTATGTCATTGATGATATCATTTCTATCTTACACGTACGTTTTTATGTCCATATATTCGTGGAATGAGGAGACCCAGAAGAGCACTCATAAATAAAATCAGATTTCTTTTGCCCATCCCATAGTGCCACGCCAAAAAAATTAAATGATTACCTTCAGTGGAATGATATAGGCAGCTTAGTCATGTAAAAAGTTTTATGTCATAAGTTTTTTTTAAATTAAGTTACTTAGGCCCTGTTTGTAGAGTTTGGAGGGGAAGGAAAATGAGAGGATTAAAGGGAAGGAAAGGGGAGGGAGGAGAGGAGAATAAGAGTATACCATTCTCCTTGTTTGGAAGTTAACCTCTCATTTCCTTCTCTTCCCCATTAAAAAAACAACTCACAAACATAGCCTTAGGGTCCGTTTGTTATAAATTTCAGTAAAATTGATTTTAAAAAAATAATTTTGAAATAATTGAGGTTGAAAAAATTGATTTGTGTTTGATAATGATTTTTTAAAAGTGAGTTTTGAAGAATTGGTTTTGTTCAAATAATAAATTAAAATTCACCTTTGATGTATAAATATAAAGAAGTTTGTGTACCCACCACTTAGAATCAATTCTTTTCAACTGAAAAACTAGAAATTATTACTTCTCTTAAAATCAATTATACTCAACTTAAATTTGATTTCCCTGTTCGCAAACTTTAAAACAAACACCTTTCAAATTTCAACATTACTTTTACCGGGAGTGATTTTAAACCTCCCAAAATCTAAAACAAACAAACACTTACTTAGTGTTTGGATACATATTTAAAGAAATGCTTCTAAAATCTATAATTATTTTGTAAAATATGTAAACCGATTTATTGTATAAGCCATTTTTTAAAAGCTAAAAGAATTCAACTTTATAAAATAATTCAAAAATAGTTTTTAAAGGGCTAATAAATTACTTACGAAACAACATCACTTTTACATAAAAGCACTTTTAGTAATAAAGGAATTATAATAAACTGTTAGTTGTGATATCCGTATGGGTTCTAAATATTTGTGTGCATTCACTTCAAATGTTATACAACTATAATTGAGTTGAACAAAATGTAGTAAATTATTTATTTTATTTTGGTTATATCGTATAATTCACATGATTCCCTAGGTCCCTTGTGTTGCTTTAATTTCAAAGTCCCATCTTAACCTTAGTTGCCAGTGCCCCCAACCAGCATTCAGAACCTATCGAGTCATTGACCATAACTAGAAGTTGAGCGCATATCGCACCAATTAAGTTGTCTGATGTATAGTGTGATCCATCACAGAATAGCATATAGCTTAGCCATCGACCCCCAACCGCTGCACCCACCTGCCACCACTAACGTAAGATACCAACATTAACGAACTGTATCCAACTACAGATGCCACCAACCACCCCATCGGCACCACGCATGAACCAAATACAACTAAAGAGGTCCAACGCTATGTATATGCGGCGGGTCACTAGCTAGCCAATATCAACATAATGAGAGAAACCTAGTTGTCAACCACTGTGAGCTCGCCCATATTATCTTAGTATTAATGTTAATATTTTGTTAGTTGGTGAAATTGCCCACTCCTTAACTCTCTCACCCCAACCACCAAGCCAAACCTTATAGCCTCTTGAACCCTCACATGATGTTTACAAAAAGAATCTCCAATGAAGAGGAGGAAGAAGAAGATGATTTAGGGAGGGACCAATTTGAGAAAGAAATAAAAAGTAAGGGATCAAATTAAAAATACTTGACAATATGGTTTGGCCTAAATTATGTTGTTTAGACCTCTCCCTTCCAAAAGTGGGAAAAAGAGAGAAAATATTCGGATTGTTGGTAGCATAATTAGGACCAAGCCAACCATGCACACACTATGTTAGGCACATGATTTGTCCTCCAGTTTTTGTTTATTGACTTGGTCATTCGGCCACTACAAATATGTTGGCCCAGTGGGGGACCTTGGAATGAAAATATGCCGTGAGAGTTGAGACGTGGAGAATTACGTAACGTGCACTCTGAATTATGAGGGTACGTAAAGTAAATAGGCAATTATGATGCTTTCAATTAATTGGTCTGTGTTTTAGATAACGATTGTTTCGATTATTGTTGTGCCAATGATGAAAGGTAAGAATAAAATAATACTCGAAAAATGAAAGAGCCAATAATAAAGTGGAAAAAGAAAGAGCTCAGATGCGCCACTTTTCGTCCGAATTATCAGACGCTAGTGATAGACCCATCCATCACAGTCAGCGCAAGAATCCTCACAGCTCTGCCTGCACCAGCCGGGAATCGAACCCGGGTCTGTACCGTGGCAGGGTACTATTCTACCACTAGACCACTGGTGCTCTGTTGCAAGTAGTTCGGATAATTATTAATTTATATTAAAGTATCCTTGTTCTCTATAATATGCATTGTTTCCTACACTTGTATATATGGAAATATATATATATATATATATATAATACTAGCGAGTATCCCATATATTACATGAGTTTTTAAATTTGAGTTAAAATTTTAGAATATTAGTTAGAGTTTAATTGATATACATTGTCATGAGTGTAAAAGTTTTTTACACTGTCAACCAATCATAAGTTGTCACATCATTGAAAATCTTTGATTCTTATCCTAACCACCTTAAAAGTAATCCATATATTGATTTATGATTGATTAATAGTGTAAAAATCTTTACAGTGATAGTGTACAACAATTAAATTCTATTAATTAAAAGAGAAAATGTTTAAAACTAAAAAGGCACATACATGATAAGATTAAAAGAAAAAAATGGTTCGACAATTTTTAATGTAAGTAATTAAACTAGTTTCAATCAAAACTACTCTAATTAATTAGACAATGGAAGATTATAGTCGGGTTGATAAGATTGTGTTATGTCCTCCTTTTTTGTTTTTGGATAACAAAGGGTCTAAGCCAAAAGAAAAACTACACTGAAATTAAACGAGGAGTAGTAACCCCTAAACTATCAGCAATTAATGTTTTTCCACTTGCATCGGAGCATCTTCAAAAATCACCATGCCTTCTGTAATTCCACATCCCAAGATAGCAAGCACATCTGCACACTTGTTAGCTTCTCTATAAACATGAGCAATCCTCACTTACTTTGGAGTAACTTCCTGATTCTTGTCACTAGGCTCCATCCATTAGCACACCCAGTACCCTTCCCTATAATGATATTGACATCAACTTGTGAATCAAGTTGAAGTTCAATGTAGGTAAATCCTCTGTTTTTCACCAAGCAAAGACCCTCCCAAACACCTTATAATTCTGCAATATAAGCATTTGTGTTACCCAAATTTTTTGCAAATCCTGTAACTCACCTCCCATCTTCTAGACGCACCACACCACCACACCCTGCAATAACCATGTTTGAGACAGCTGCTCCATCCGTATTTAAGGAAACCCAACCAGGTTGATGAGGTGCCCATTTGACATCTAGGCACCTCTTTGTCTTAGCTTTTGTAAGATGCTAGTTTTTACACATGATTAGTTATTTTATTTAGATGTTTATGTTTAGTTTGTTACGTGGTTTAATTTGAGTAATTAAATTACCCTCTTCAAATTATTTTGTTAAGTGCGTTATCACTGTTTTATTTCAGAATATACACGCTTACTAGACAATAATTATGTTATTGTCACTATTACTATCTGTATAGAAAAAATGTTTTAAATAATATGATTGAGAGAAAAGTATTTTTATATTTTTATTCTACTTAATTTTATATTTGAAAATAAATTGGTTTGACATTAATCGAAGATTAAATGTTGGACCGTGAATTTTCTTAGTTGATCAATCCAACTATCAATCTTTACTTTATTTCAAATTTTGAAAGTATATATTTATTACCCTTTATTTTTAGATTCCAAAAAGTAAAAACATGTTTATTTTAGGCTTAATATTTATCACTCATAGTGTATCCACTGATACAAAACCAACTTTTCTCACTCGTATTTCTATCTTCTTTCCCTTCTTTCTCTCTTCTTCTTCCCCACTTCTTCTTCCTCCTCTATACAAGTTCTCTCCTCCTTCCTTCTTGCTGCTTGGACGCGCGCCGCCTCTAGGAGCCTACTGGCCGCAGCTCGCCGCTCGCTGGCTCGAGGATACGATTGTGTCTCGGTTCTGCACGCGTCCTCCGTCACGAAACGCGTCAGTCGCCGCGCGAATGCCGGACCTCCGCCACGAAAACCCCCATTTCTGGTTGCCGCTCGAAATTGGGAGCAAAATCACGCAACCTAGGCCGTGTGTTGGTTCGCTCTCCCCTCGGTGTCATCATCTCCACCATGGGAAACAAAACTCCGCTGTTGTTGCCGCCTCTGACGCACCGGACCACCTCCACCTATGGTGCTACTCTCTTCTTCCTTCATCTTGGGTAAGTGTTTTATCCTCTAATCTCTTCTAGATTGAAAATCCCCAAATATGATTTTGAAACCCTAGCCCTAGCTCCTTGATTTCATGTTGTAATATGAAATTAAACTATGTTTTTATGCAATTGGGACTATAAATTAGTGTTTTATTAAACTAATTTTATTATCCTTTAATCAAATGAGTTTTCCCCAAATTGTGTTTAGGAACCGTACACCCCAATTTGATTTTATTTGAAATCAATTGTGTTTCTATAAAATTAACCATGTTTTATTCAAATTAGGACCCTTAATTTGAGATTTCTAAGTTCAATTTCATGTTTCTAAAACCAAATCAAATGTTCCCCAATTTTAATTATGGATCCTTTTTACCCAAATCAATGTTATTGAGAAATCGATTCTATTTACTGAATTAAATGTATGGTTTCTTTTGATTATATGTTTTGAGAATGAAAATTGAATTGGTGAATTTATTTGTTTGTTATCATGCTTGGTTTGTGTCTCTGTGATGTTGAACACGGCTATGCTTACTTGGTGGAGTAGAGTTTGCACTCTTGGAGCTAACGTGAGCATTAAGCACTACAAAAAAAAACCTATTTAGCGACCGAAGATTTCGGTCGCTAAACATGATAATTCGGTTGCTATATAGTTTGGCGACCGAATTAGCGACCGAATTAAGGGGGTAGCAGAAACCCTGGTGGCTAAATGTTTAGCGACCGAACTTGTATTTCGGTCGCAAATTTGCGACCGATATTTCGGTCACAAAATTATATATTTCGATCGCCGTATAGTTGGTCGCATGCTCAACTCACCTAATTTGGTGACCGATATTCGGTCGCAAATTTTGATTTTTTTTTAAATTTTCCTGTAACTTAATCCTGCCGACCAAATATTGTTTTTCAACTATTACCCCATTGATTTTTAATTTCTGATATAAACAAAATACACCAATATTTTTTTTGAATAAATAGAAAACATAAATATGATGTACTAACGATCCAAAACACCACAGTCAATATGCTCAAGAAAACATATACATTAATTAACGCAAGTTTAATAATTGTTTATAAAAAAACACACCACAATCAATAAGTACTAATCAAAATATCAAAACTCATCAATCTTCCAAAGGGATGAACATGTAGAAGCGAGAACCCCCAAGATACTTAAACTTTGCCAATGCACCAATGGACAACAAATACAACTCCCTGATACCATTTGTATCTGTTGCAAAATATGGGCGATCCTCATGGATTACTATATTCCCATTGAACAAATTTCCGCTTTTGTCTTCAATAGTCACAACACGCGGTATTTCTTGTCCCCAACGACGGTAGAATGATCGCGGGATTGAAATCAAATCCTGCAAATACACAAGAACAATTTATTAATGATTAGTTTATGCCTTAACTATCATTACGTGAATCCGATCGTTATTCTTAAGTTGATGAGATACTGTACCTGGTCTATATGGATGATTGTCTCAAAACATTTAGTCGGATCCATTTTCTGATAAAACAATAAGGAAAACAAGTCATATGGCTAAACTTCATCAAGTGATAATAAGAAAAGATGGAAAGATCCATGTAGCATACTAGCATGTTAAAATAGAACAAAGAAATGCAACTTCACATGCAACTTTACAGATTAGCAAACATAGTAGTTTTCAGGAAAGCAGATGCTTTTACGTCGTTTTGAAGGATGGTCACAGAGAGGACTTTTCCTACCGGAAGTGCCTAGATAACCTAGTAAGGATGATCATCAACAACTATTTCTGTAAAGCTCCATTTCCTAGTGAAACAAATGAGTAGAAAACCAGAGTTGCTTTCATAATATTGTGTACAAAGCTGCTTTCTAAAATATGGAAGGTAAGATAGAAAACCACTGGAGCCAAAATATGGCAACAGCACTGCAATGAAAAGACCAAAGACCAAAGACACAGCTTATTGCAATGATAATAACCTCTAAAGAACTTGGATATCTAAGAGACTATGACTCATTCTGCGTAATGGAAAGAAAATATCAACAACATATCATGATTGCCTCTTAATTATCCAAAATCAATATGTCCATCAAGAATATCCTCTCCCAACCAAGAACTTCGATCAAATTGTGATGTAAGGGACGAAAATGATTTCATGTGAAAATATGTTTGGCCTTTTAGGCTTACTACATGGTGTATCTTTTTGCACATTTATATCTTACAATTAAACTTTAGCATAAATGAAAAACAATAAGGACAGAGAAGAATTACTTTGCTTGACCCTTTGTTTGAACTCACATACTCGCCATTTTTATTTTATGCATTTGAGTAATATGACTAATATAATATCAATCACTTTCTTAAAATCAAACAAAAATTAAAGCAAAAACTGATATTAGCAAACTGAAAATATAGGCAGAAAAGCAAGGGTCAAATGCATATATTAGCATTCACCCAAAAAAAATATGCATATATTAGCAATCTGATAACAGGTCTCAATTTAAACTCTGAAAATAGTTTATGAACATAAAAATCACATCAAGATAAACTATATGAATGAGATAAAACTTAAGAAATGTCCTATAAAAAAATAAAAAATAAAAAATAAGAAATGTAGTGTGAAAGCCTAAAAGGCTTCTTAATCCACTTAGGAAGAAAAGTTCAGTTATCTAACTATTCCCCAGAGAAAAACTTGGCATTACCCCCAGAGAAAATTCTCAAACAACTCACGTGCATTTTTCATAATCAACTTAATTCACACAAACAACTTAACATCAAATATAATTTTAGAACAAAGAACAAACAATACAAAACATAGACAACAGAGAACTTGTGGTCAGGATTTAACCACCATTATAATTTGGCTGAAGAACAGAACCACTAAATGTAGCAGAATGAGACAAAAAACATACCAGAGAATGCACAAACCAGAGGAATAGAGAGAGAGAGATAGAGGCGAGGAGAGACGAAAACATACCAGAGAAGGAGGAGGACGGCGGCGCTGCTCTGGTGGTGCCGGCAACGGTGGCAGCCGTGCGGAGAAGGAGGGAACTGAGAGAGAGAAAAAGTTAGAAACAGATAGAGAGAGAGAGAGATGGAGAGAGAGAGAGAGAGAGAGGAGAGCTTACCGTGATGGTGGTGGCCGGAGGAGGGGCGACAATCGCGAACCGTGGTGACCGGAGGAGAGAAAGAGAGATCGAGTGAGAGAGAGGAAGAGAGATCGCGAAATGGAAGAAGAAAGGGGTTTCTGCGTTTTTAGGGATTTTAATTTTTAGCGACCGATTATTTTGGTCGCTAATTCGGATGCAAGGTTGCCATTTCAAAATTTAAATTCATAAATTTAGCGACGGATTTTTATATCGGTCGCTAAGACGCGCTCTTTTAGTTTTTTTAACGTGCCGTTTAACGACCGAATTAATATCGGTCGCAAATGTAAATAAAATTTAACCGCTGCATTTAATTCGGTCGCCATTTCGGTCCCTAAAAAGGCATAAAATTTCTTACTTTTAAGTTCCTTTATTTAGCGACTGAAATAGCGACCGATAACCCTGCTACGCTCTATTTCGGTCGCTATTTCGGTCACAGTATTAACTCTAATCAGACTTTCATGTAGATCCTATAATCGGTCGCCATTTCGGTCGCCAAAAACAACCAAAAAATTCGGTCACTATTTTCGGTCGCTAAACAACCTTTTTTTTGTAGTGAAGACGAGGATCCTTTACTTGTCTTCAAAGGTAAGGGGAGCTTGCCTAGGGATATTCAATGATTATATGCATGTGTGTATGTGTTTAATTGAGTGTTATGAATATTATCGTGATATTGAGCCAATACTTGAATAACTTGTTTACTTGAACTATTGTGGTTATTACTTGGAGTTGAACATTAGTTGCTTTAAGGTGTTATGAATTATATATATGTGATGAACTGTTATTAACTGTAATATTATTATTGTTGTGAATATATTACTGTTGATTGAAGTTTGAGAAGCCGGACTTGAGTCTGTGCTCAATGACTATAAGGATTAAAAGCCTTAATAAGCCTTGAATAGAACTTTGAAAGTTTTGGGTTCATTTATAAAAGTTCCTTGTTTAAAGTGCTTACTTCAGAAGAATAAGATCTTTGTTTTTAGAAAAATGTTGAAGTGATTTTAAGTTGAAGGAAACTACCTTTTTATGATCAAGAGTTTTGTACGAGAAAAAACCCTTTCGAACTGTAGGTTTTATGAAGGAAAAACCCTTTGAAAATATTTGACTTTATTCCATCAAGGAATTTCAAAAACAAACGAATTTCCTAAATGTTTTAGAAAAGATTTTGCAAAGGAAAATGATTTTCTCCTAAATGATTTAGAAACATTCCAGTTACTTGGATAAGTGACCAAGTTTTTGTTTTGGTTTTTGATTTTCACTGAGCAAAAAGTAAGCATATGTGAAAGAGAATAATAGTTCGCGAGACGTCGCTTCTAGTATTCAGTTGTATGCACGAGATATGGGATCCATGTCATGAATTATGGACCAAGGGTCCTAATCATGATATTATATATGGGCTAGGAGTCCTAATTTTGGAATTGAGGACTGTGTGTCCTAATTTCGTTGTTATGGGCTAGGAGTCCTTATCATGTTGAAATAAAACATGGATAAAATCATAATTGTTTCTACGACCACAACCTTGGACTGCGACATCGGACTAAGGTGTTGTGATTGAGCACTCCTGACCGCGCGTCTGTGTTATTGATTTTCAAGTAATGAAAATTGTGAATAATCGTTAGCTTTGGGCTTCGACAACGAAACAGAGTGAACACAAAGAACAATCTCGATAATGAAAATCTTTTATTCATATGCATTTCCCCTTAGCATACGTGCTTGAGTTAACCGAATACCTGTTTAAGATGTGGTATTCGATGAGGTATACATCCGAATGACCGTTATAAGAGATTCGTGATGATGTTGATCCGGGTGCATGAAGTGACGGAGACAACTTGCCAAACGGGGCGTATGAGCCTGATCAACTCTTTCTTTCATAATGATAAAACGATGTTGGTATCTCATGAGATTAAGTTTAGAGGCTAATTATTGAAGTGTCATGCATTCTCTTTATAAACCGATTGTTCGTGTATGAGACCCACCGATATAACACTTGTCATTTTATCTCTCGAATAATAATTAAATTTTAATGTCTTTGAGGTGATGTATGTATCGTGTATATGGTTGTTGTGTGATATATCCATTTGTCTGGTATCTCACCCTTACGGATATATCAGGTTTCTTCCGGTTCGCTATTGTACCCCGGTACTTGAGGAGAGTCTTCCTAAGTCACTCAGAGACTTAGATCTGGTTGTTTGATGAAGTATTTGATTGTGGAATGATCACGTGAGTTTTCCTCAGGAATAATTTTTAGAATGACCAGCTTAGGGTTTGATACTTAGATTTTTGATAGTATGTATGGGTGTGGCTCAGAGAGTCTTTATTTTAAAATGGAATGTTTATGGCTCGGAGAGCATCTCTTTTGAATGAAAACCTAAGTTTTTCCTTTTGGTCATGTATAGCTTATTGATGTAACTACTCCTAGCATATTACTGCCTGGTTGTATTTGGTGTAACTGGAATTCTGAAATGAAAATATAATTATTTTGGCAGGTGTTCTTTTACCTGGGATGTCCGAATTACAGAGGAGACTTTGTCGAAATTTTTGTAAAAATAGTAGCTTTTATTCAAGTATATTTTTAAATTAAATAGGCTTGCCAAGCTAGGATAGTAAGCATGTGTGCCGATCAAGGCTTAGGTTTGGAGTCGTGACAAATTTTTATACTCAATTTCTGACGCTTATGTATTTATATAAATTATTTTTCCAAAGCAACCAGCAAATTATCTTTTTAATTTAAATTCTGCATGTGTTACGTAGTAATGTCTTGTGGGGGTGTTAGCTTTCATTAGTCCAGCATTAGTCACAACATTCCTATACAAGTCAACTTGCTTCCACACCATTCCCCACGGTCTCAAGGGTCTTACAAACGCCTCATCATGCTCCTGCTTGTTGCGCCAAATCCAAAGTAATAAGTAGCAGGTTGTTGCCCAAACGCAGCCCCAGTACCCTTCTTTAATATTAAGAGTTATCCAATCTTGAAATTCAACATGGAAGAACTTACTTCTATCATCCATTGCCACCAGGTGCTGCTAAACAAAGGAGGCGAGAGGGCAGTCCCTTAATACATGCAGCCCTGTTTCAACCACATTACCACAATGCTTGCAATACAGACTCCCTAAACCCCAGCTATGCTTCCTAGCATTTGTCATTGGTCTCCCCCATGCTACTTGCCATACAAAACACCTCACTCTTTCTGTAACTTCAAGTTTCCAAATCTTCCTCCATATCTCATTTTCCACCCAAAGATGATGCCCTCTCAGTAAACCATAGGTGCTAGTAACAGTGAAAGATCCTAGCCTATCCCCCGGCCATATCCTCACATCTTTGCCACTATCCGGGTGGGGTACACATATCGCACGAATTCTGTGGAGCACTTCCTCTGCCATTATTATTTAGGACGTCACATTTCCAATCCCCATCATCACCTACCAAATTGCAAACACGCCAATCTTGCATGTGATTAGGGATATTGTGTATCCCATTTTCCAGAACAACACCATTTCCAATCCACCTATCCTTCCATGCGTGAGTGAGAGTACCATCACCAATGGACCAAACTTCAAAATCGGCTAGCTTAGGCCAACCTTTAGCAATACTTTTCCACAAAAAGAATCCGTGGAACACACAACCAGCTGGTCACTCTCAATGCCCCTATGACCATACTTGCCATGCAAAACTTGGCTCCACAGAGCTGTGTTATATATCTCCTGGCCGCAAGTTCTAGCCCCACTTTAAGATGCATTCCTTGTTCGTATGGGCTAGATTTCTCAGACCTAGGCCACCATACCTCTTCGGCTTCGTTAGACACTCCCACCCCACCAAATGAGCTCTTTTTTTATCTTCCTCATCACCCCAAATAAAAGATCTCTGCAAATTTTGAATATCTTGTATGCAACTAGCTGGAATCATTGTTCTCATCATGGGGTAGATAGGAATTGCTTCTATAATGGCCTTAGAAAGAGTAACTCTCCCCGCAAAGGAGAGCTGCTTAGCCTTCCACCCGGACAATTTGGCTTTCACCTTGCTCACCAAATAATGAAAGTCAGCGTGCTTGGGTCTGTTTCCCATCAGCGGCACCCCTAAATATTTCCCCAAACAAGGAGTCTCACGGAATCCTGAGATATTAACCAGTCTTCTTCTAGTACTAGCATCAATATTGTTGGAGAAGAAAATGTGAGTTTTGTCTAAGCTAACCTTTTGTCCAGCCATGGAACCAAATTTTTCAAGAACATAATTAATGCAATGCATTTGGGCTTCCGTGGCTTGTCCAAAAAGAAGAAGATCATCTACAAACATAAGGTGCGAGACAATATATTTAGACCATTCCTTCTAGCCCTCAAAGGCTTCCAGCAACCTTCATCTACCACTTGGGATATGATGTGAGAAAGCTTGTCCATACAAAGGACAAAAATATAAGGAGACATCGGGTCACCTTACCGAATGCCTCTCTGCGGGGAAAAATAATCAGCTCTATTTCCATTCCATAACACATTAGTTTGGACACTAGATATGCAATGCATAATAACATTAATCATTACTGTAGGAAGACCAACCTCAATGAGCACTTGATGAATAAAAGACCATCTTAGCAGATCATAAGCTTTGGTCAAGCAGACTTTGATGGCGAAAAACCCGTCCTTCCTTTCATTTTCTTCATACCGTGTATCATTTCCTGAGCAACGACAATGTTTTCATGAATAATTCGAGTGGGAATGAAACCTGTTTGGAAGGGAGAAATAATCTCAGGCATCAAGTGTTTTAGCCGATTCACAATAACTTTGGAGATGACCTTATAGTTGACATTACACAGAGAGATGTGCCTAAATTGATTGATAAATTCCGGCTTATCAACCATAGGAATAAGGTAAATATCCATTGTATTAACAATATCAATTTCTTCAGGATTCTCCTAAACCCTTTGGACAAAATCAGCCAAACTTTGTCCCACTGTATCCCAAGCACCCTGATAGAAACCTGTTAGGTTTTCATGAGATAAAGGGCTATTGTGTTTACCTCTTGAAGCATGCTTTTCGTTTGGATCACTAGTGCCACGAAGGGACGACACCTCTACTCAGTCCAAGCGAGCAAATGGGCATCGGAGCAATGCATCTTTTGCTAGATGACGGCTACAGGGAGGCATGGTTAGCAACACTAGGTTAGAGGGGAGTGCACTAGTCTATTTATAAGCTGACAACTCCCTTTGACCTAACTATTTACTCTATTAAGCTTTGTACACTACAAGCCCAATTGTCCTCATATTAATTAAATCATATTTAATTAATATAGCTGCTCCGCATTTGCTCTTTGCGTGTGACCCTATAGGCTCTCACTAATTTGACAATAATATTAAATTATAATATTGAATATTATAAATAATGAGTGACATCTAGCAATGCATCATTACTACCAAATTAGCAAGAGTATCGGTGATCCGATTTTAGCCTTACTGCAACCAAAATTTACCGTGCAGTAAATGTCCCTTCGTCCATATGTCTTAATTGAACACAAGGCATAAGAGTGTCATCCTTGTTATCTTCAATTATTTATTACTTGATCCATGAGTAGATGTGTAATCACAAACAGGCCCAATATCACATATTGACCCATTTCCGTGTGGCCACGCATATTTCACGCCTCACTCTATCGATAGGCCTAAGACATTACCCCGCTTATGTAGGAGGGACGAATGCTGTCTACATCACTCACACTCCTCAACATGATTCATTGCAGGCCCAATAACTACCTTTATGATCACCCTTTTACGCGTGACGTTTGATAGCATTAAAGCCTACAACTCCTCATGTAGGAATCATAATGACTTCAAGTCGAATGACTACTTCACTATGGTCACCATGAGAATACTTATGACACTTACATAACTATTATGAAGTATTCTCATAGTGGGTCATCCGGTATAAATACTACTCCTGATATTTATACATATGTGCCGACTTGATATCACATATCCATGACCAGTGAGATATGGTCATCAGTCTACTCACACAATAGTCTCTATGTATTATTGTTGTCCTAATTAACAATAATACTCGACTACGGATATTTAAGAATAGTGATCTATTATTCAATGAGGTATCACGATTAAGTCACGTACTTAATATCTCATTGAATGAACTGCCTATTCTAAGGACTTTATTATGCTATAAACTAATAACATAATAAATGAATACCTTGTTCATATATCAAATATATGATTAAATTTATGATACAAATAATGATCTATTCAAAATAGATTGGCCTCTAAGGCTTACACCAACAATCGCACTAGAGCCAATCGGGCATCAATCTAATACCCATTGATCTAGTGTGAGTGTCATGCCACCACTGAGCATGAAACTCCATTTGCGAATTATTTAGTGTTGTCATTCTGCACATCTTCACATATCTCTATATTGATCATCTATCGAATGAGATGGAACAACCTAAGTATATGTTCGGATCGCTGGTGAGATATTGTTTCCTTAGCTTATGCGATTACTCCATCATCAACGCAACGAGATCAATGGAGTTCGCAAAGTTAGAAATCATTCCTAGTTCATAAATGAACTTGCCGATCCAAACGGTCTTTAAATCTACATTTAAAGCAACTATATACTTGGCCTCTGTAATGAACTCGTGCTTGGAACATTTTTCAAGTATACAGTGCCACCATTAAGATAAAATACAAATCCAGACTGCGACCTAGAATAAGCTTCATTTTTATCTGTTTGGAAACAGCGTCGATTTAACACCTTACAACGACTTCTTCCTTACCTTCATTTGTCAAGATTGTGTCCTCAGTTCTTCCCAGATACTTAAGGATTTTCTTAACTATAGTTCAACGACCTTCACTGATATCAATTGGTACCTTCTTGTCATGCTCAAAGCATACAAGATAATTGGTGTAGTACATAATGTAATCTAACTAAGGCCCATCAACTTCATAGATCTATCTCTATAGATCCTGATTCCTAACACATAGGGAGCCTCGCCTAAGTCCTTCATCGAGAAACAATTCCCTAACCATGCTTTCACATTTTGTAGTGTAGGGATATCGTTTCCGATAAGTAGTATGTCATCTACACATAAAACGAGAAAAACAATCTCATTCCCACTAACCTTCTTGTACACACAAGGTTCATCTTCGTTTTTGATGAATGCAAACTGTCTCACAGCTTCATCAAAACTAAGATTCCAGCTTCTAGAAGCTTGCTCTAATCCATAAATGGATATCTGCAACTTACATATCTTTCCAGCATCCTTTGGATCAACAAAACCCACGATTTGTGTCATGCGCACACTCTCGAGATATTCTCGTTAAGGAATGAGGTCTTGACATCCATCTTCCAGATCTCATAGTCATACCATGCAGCAATCGCAAGCAGAATTTGAACGGATTTAAGCATCACTAATTGGGAGAAAGTTTCATCATAGTCTACACCATGAATTCACTTGAAACCTTTCCCAACCAGTCATGCCTTAAAGGTCCTAACTTCACTATCCATGTCAGTCTTCTTCTTGAAGACCCACTTGCACCCTATGGGTTTTACCCCTTCGGGTGACTCAACCAAGGTCCATACCCGGTTCGTGTACATGGATTCCATCTCGGATCCCATGGCTTCAAGCCACTTCTCAGATTCTGGGCTAATTATGGTCCCTTGGTAGGTTACAGTCTCATCTTGATCCATGAGCAACACATCACCTTCCTGAGTTAGGAGAAGTCCAAATCTCTCAGGTTGGTGATGTGGCCTGTTAGACCTACGCAAGCCTTGTGTTACTTGAACCGGCGGTTCAACCACAACATCGTGTGGAACCGGTTCTTGTTCCATTGTAGGCGGTTCAGTATTTTGTGGTACTTGGATTTCTCCAAGTTCTACATTTCTCTCACTATTTCCTTTGGAGATGTATTCCTTCTCAAAGAACACTCCAGTCCTAGCGACAAACACTTTGTCCTCGAAGGGGTTGTAGAAATAATATCCTTTAGTTTCCTTAGGATATCTCACAAATATACACTTATCCAATTTGGGTCCAAGTTTATCAGTCATAAGACGTTTCACATAAACCTGACATCCCCAAATCCTCATAAATGACAAACTAGGCCTTCGTGGAACACAATTAAAAGTGAATGTAGCTGTAAGTAGAGCAAAGCCCTAGAAAGAGTTAGAAAGGTTTGAATGACTCATCATGGATCGTACCATGTCTAACAAGGTGCGATTCCTCCTTTCAGACATACCATTCCATTGTGGCGTTCCAGGTGGAGTGAGTTGGGACACTATCCCACACTCTCTTAGATAGTCATCAAACTCTTGGCTTAAGTATTCTCCACTACAATCTGATCATATGGCCTTAATACTTTTGCCAAGTCGGTTTTCCACTTTATTTCTTGAACTCTTTGAACTTTTCAAAGGTTTCAGACTTGTGTTTCATAATATACACAAATCCATAGCTACTGAAAACATCAGTATATGTGCCGAAGTAAGGATAACCACCTCTAGCAGACTTGTTTAGGGGCTCACTTACATCTCTATGTATCAACCCCAAAATTAAGATCATTGACCCTTTCACCTTGCTTGGTGAATGGGGCCTTAGTTATCTCTCCCAACAAGCAAGATTTGCATACATCAAACGATTCATAATCGAATGAGTCCAAGAGTCCATCCTTATGGAACTTGGAGATGTTTTTCTCACTTATATGGCCTAAACGACAATGCCAAAGGTTTTCGCATTTATATTATAGATAGGCATACTAGGATTAAGGACATAAAGTCCATTATCCAAAAACTTGCTAGCATAGAAAATATCATGTGGCTGATGCTTCTACCAATAGCTGGAACATAATAACACTTATTTAGTTCCAAAACAAGCCCCGAAGGCAAGTCAAAACTTCTATAGTTAATGTAGCAACTTTTGCTCCATTTCCTATTCACAGGTTGACTTCGTCTTTAGTCAACGTCTGACTCCCTTTGATCATTCATATTAATGTGATATCCACATGCGGTATCAAATATCCATGATTTTGAAGTAGGTAGACTTCTACAATATAATGCTCGAAGAGGAAGTCATACTTCCTTTCCTTTCATACTCTTTCTTGTACCTTCTGGTAGTTTTTTTTTCAATGTATGGTCAAACCGCAATGAAAGTAACTGCCAGCCTTTGCAACCTTGCATATTAGCCTCATGACAGAAGTACTGGACCTGAATTTGTTCTTGCCCTTGTTCTTCTCCTTGTTTACCAGGCTTAAGGCTTTCCCTTTATGACTATCACAATAGTCTACTCTTATCTACTTTAGAGACTCTTCTCAGTAGTTCTCAACTTCCTTTACAATCTCTAGTAGAGGTCTGTCAGAATCATTCATAACGAATTGACTATAACTATCTACCAACAATTGCAAGATCATATCACTGGCAAAAAGGAAATCTCATTTTACCAAGTTCTATGTACTCAATAATGTGAAGCCTATTATAACTGTCAGGATTTCCCTTCTATCAGTTTGCAACTGAAAAAGGGTCGGGATGACTTGTGGTTCTTATGCATTGTATGCTCACAAGAGAGCATCATGTGGTGCATGATCATATCACGCACCTTCATGGTTGCAAGCATGAGGAATCCTACATCCAGGACATCGGCTTGATGCTTCTTGTAAGCATCCTTTTTTATCCTAGTAGGAATTGGTTGCTCAGGAATTATTTGCTCAAGAACATACATCTCTTTCTCGTACTTGAGGACAATCCTCAAATTCTTGTACCAATCCAGAAATTTAATTCTGGATATCTTGTCCTTCTTAAGGACAAATCGCAGTAATTAATTATAGTATTTTATTTCATGGTAATTCTAATTAAGAAACATGCAAAATATAAGTATCATGATAAAAACATATTTAATATGGTCTTTTATTATATATGCTCCCACTATTTTACTCAAATCAATGACCCTCGTCATTAACTCGGAAAATCCCGTTGTAAGATTTTCTAGTGAGACCAAGATCCATATTTCACCCCGTTCTCCCAAAACTTAGTTATTTAGGTAGGAAACTCATTTGCAATTACATCTCATGTAACTCTTGGATCAGTTGGGTGAATAACTCTTATTCTAACTCATCTCATGAATTAAAGCCCAACTCAACGCCACCAAGCCTTTCATTCCTATTGAATTTGACTTGGTTAAGTTAGACCCAATGGATAGCAATTGGACATTACAATTGTCCCATCGCGCCTTACTAGTATAGAAGAATGCACTCCGCTTTGGCGGACCCACACTCATTCGATATTAATCTTGACGAGTGTTAAGCATCAGAAGGCTCTTAAACTTAATATTTCCTTTTGAGGGATTTTTTTTATATTAAAATTGATCTAACCGACATTGTATCACATACAAAGCGTCTCTCAGCATACATGCATACATGTTATTCTACATTTAACAAACATGTATAACATTTAAAACATACATGTATACATACATTTTATGCATCACATACACAAACATACATCTCATACATTTCATGTATCTCATATACAAACATACATCTCATGCATCTCATACACAAACATATAAGATAAGGTACTATGGTTATGGCCTTCTAATGCACAATAATTAAAAAAACTAATTTATTACAATTATTTGACCCCCGAGCAAGCTTCTCAAGCTTCTCCCACATCATCATGGTGTTACCTCCTCTTCAACTTGAGCAATTACATTTATTTAAAATAAATAAATAAATAAATAAATAAATAACGCACGGCACACAGACCGTATTTAAATAAATAAATCACGACACACAGGTCGTATAATACCATAAACTAAGGCCATAACCATATACCTTACATTTAAAATATTTAACAATAAATAATAATAATAACCCTTATTATTATTATCATTAAATAATTTTAAACATGAATTCAAATACCAAATTAATACCACTTGATTGATTTCCAAATCAAACAAATATCACTTAATTAAATAATTGATTTAAATGACAATACAAGTAAATCAGTATCACTTAATTATGAATTAAGACTAAAGGCCCAATTTGGTCCCTGAGAAAAACAATCGGGTCTGAAATAGTCCTTATCCAAAAAAAAACTATCCATTTAGTCCTTAAGAATGTGTTTACCATGACAGATTAGTCCATCTGTGAGTTGACCACCTTTGACCGCAAGTTACTTGCTGACGTGTCAGTATCCATTTCTCAGAAACCAAAACGCATGCCGTTTCTCCTCCCAGGGGAACTGATTTTCCTTCTTCTTCCTCCAGCTTCGACGTTTCTCCTCCCAGGGGAACTGAATTTCCTTCATATTCCTCCCAACCCTCCCTCACCATTATAAACATTCTTCTTCTCCTTCCCCTATCCGATCGCTACCCTCGGCACTGCGCACCCTTTCCCTCATCAATTCTTACTGAATCCCTAATTTCTATTTCGCCCCCTTCCATTGTTGGACCAGCATTAAAATGAGTTGGGCGTCTAACAATGTGTCCAGCCGTGACTATAGTTGGAGTGCTTCCGCAAGCATTGTAACCCCAAAGTTCCCTCCTCCATGTTGCATTTGTAAGAGACCCTGTGTCATCGGCACTTCAAGAACACTGAAGAACCCAAACAGACCCTTCTATGGCTGCCCTTTATATAAGGTAATGAATCCCTTACTTTAGTTCCATATTGGTTGACCTGTCATCTTTACATTCTTGCTGGTTTTGGTTGCAGGAGAAGAAACCACATTGTGGCACATTTGTGTGGGTGGATATATATGAGGCGCAAATGGAACAAGAGAGACTTAAGGAGATGGAGATGGGATATGGGAGATGGGAGATGGGAGAATTCCTCAGGTGGAGATGGAAATAACTGAGATGAAAGCAAAGATGAATGAAATGCAAGTCAAGATGTTCTTTATCTCCAAAGATCATTTGGAGTTGTGATAGGGGTTGTCTTGGTTTTTGTTGTTATGGTTATGATATTTTATGTATGGAAGTAGTGTAAATGTCATGGAAAGTTAGGTTAGTATGTGGTTGTAATATTTGGGTGAAAAAGTTATGTAATCCATGCCTTTTGGCTTTTATAATGAAATGGAAATTTGTTTTTCTAATCAAAGTTGTAAAAGAGGTGAAAGGTAAATAATACCAACAAAATAACTCCAAAATGTACTTTTCATTCATATGCATTGTCAATTCATTACAAATATATCATGTCATTGTCAAAATAACCTTATAATGTACCAAACAACAAGATAAAACACAAAACATTGTCATAAATAACTAGAACATATAACCTGGTAAACTACTGAAAACTCAAAAAAAGGACCAAATGTCCAAATGTATTCAATTTGTTGCTCAATTCCTTCTGCATTGTCACTTCCCTCTTCATTTTTTCTTCTTGCCATTATCTTGCAGTGGTGGTGGTGGTTTGTATCCAGGTGTTGGAATGAACTTAAATAGCCTCTCTGCAGTCTCACTACTTGCTGCTGCCAATGTCTCATTTGACACAGTTTCCTCACCCTGAGCATATGTTGGAGCTCTGTATGGCCTAACTGGAGGTGGTGGTGGTCATATTGATTGTATTCCCACTGCTGATGAAGGACTTGGGGTGAAAGGGGGTAGAGTTAAACGTGGTCTAACTGTCCCACGTGGCCTGATAGGTGTTGGCCTTATAGTGGTGGCAGCGGTGGTGTACTCTGATCACTCATTTCCTGAAATCAGACAGATCAAACCAGTGAGGAATTTTGAACATGTAAATATTGTGGGCCAAAATGGTCCCTTACAAAATTCATATGAGACAGATTAGTCTCTTGTGGAATTGCAGAGTCTGTAGTATGCGTTCCTTGAATGGGTTTTTGGTTTCCTTCAACTGGTTCCTGAGTCTGAAACAAAATAAATGTCATAAGAAAATTACACATGAATACAACCCAAAACTTTGTACACCTAGTTACCTGTGTTGCATTTTCTTCCTGAGGCTGTGATTGTGTCAATGGCACCTCTTCTTGTGCTGCATTTTCTATAGGCTTCTTTGGACGCCTTTTCCTAGCAACTTCAGGTCTAGCTGGTCCCTTGCAAGTCTTCTCATAATGTCCAGCTTCTCCACACTTAAAGCACCTGACTTCATACCTCTTTCTAACTTTGTTTTGTTGGCTGCCTGGAGCTTCTTCAGATGCAACATCCTTTCTTCTGTGCTTCTTTGGCCTACCAATAGGCCTCTTCAGTTTTGGTGGTTCAGGTTTTGGGTAGTCAGTTTCTGACCAAAATTCTTTACTGGGAATTGGGTGGATCCAGTGCTGATATGTTGCATTAAAGGCTTCCATTGTCAGCCATTGATGCACATAATCCTCAGGACACTCATTCTTGTAGGCTATAGCTGCTATGGCATGAGCACAAGGCATGCCAGTTAGCTGCCAGTGATTGCATGTGCATGTCTGCTGACTCAAGCTCACTCCAACCTTTGACCCATGACCGCGCTGTCGCCACGCGCCAAAAAGAATGAGCGATTATAAAATAATGCAGTATAGTGCGACAACTCGGATCGTCTCTCAAGGACTCTTTAGTTGTTGTTATTATTAACAGAAAATTAGTAAAAGTTAGAAATGGGGGTTTTGGATTGAAAACTAAATTAAGAAAACAAAACACTAAAAACAAAGCAGTTAAAGAGAATAGCAAATAGACAAAAGCGATTAACCTACTGTTCTTGGTTTCCCACTATCATTGATTCATGCAAATCCTAAGCAGATACTAATCCCCTCCCGGTTGTAGCAACAATTAACAAACGGAAACCGTTACTACAGATGTATGTTCCTATTCCCGAAATAACAAACGGGGTTAAGCTCTCATGAACAAACGAACATGAATGAACACACGCGAAATAACAAACGCGATTATATATAGGAACATAGCATCACCGAAATGAAACAATACAACACTATATATTCCTGAAATAACAAACAGAAACATACAGCATGGTATTGAAAAGAGAAAAGCAAATGATCATGAAATACAGAACCTCAAATGTTAACGAAAACCAATTACAGGTAGATTAATCTAGGAGACTAATTCTCCATTACAAAAGAAAGACAACAAACTAAAAGGAAAACAATAGCTAACAAGTTCAGAAACTAGCCAAAACTGGCTAATTCTGACTATCTCCTCATTTCTGCCTAAGACTGCTTATATACACGTTTCTGGAGTCAGAGTACTCGCGAGGCGAATCACTGCTCGCGAGGCGAATTACATGAAAGGTCTGCAACTCTTTGTCTTCTCGCGAGGCGAGCACATCCTTCGCGAGGCGAACTATTCAGCTTCCAACTGTTACGCCCGTGGCATTCAACACGCCCAAACCGTGATGGCTTCTGATCTTCCAATACTCGCGAGGCGAAGGAATGCTCGCGGGGCGAACGCTTCAACTTCAGAATTGCCACGGCTGTGATCTTCAACACGGGCAAGCCGTGATCATCTCTGACTTTTTCATGGTTGCAATACTCGCGGGGCGAGAGATTATTCGCGGGGCGAGTGGCTCCAGATTTATTACATTTTATTAACCTGAAAATAGAAAATAAAAGTAAATAATTATTCAACTCTAAAACAACTAAATTAACATAAAAACAATTTACAGACTCGAAATACTACTTAGGAACAATCAAGTCTAATTTGGGTAAAAATGGTATAAAATAAGCACAAAGCCAGGGTCTTTACTAGTTATAAAACCAGTAAAACAGAGGCTCATCAAAATACCCCAAACTTAAACTTTGCTTGTCCCCAAGCAAACTACACTCAAAAACTTAAAAAGACTCAAGACCTGGCAAAACATGGCAAGCTTAAGAATTCAATCAACTTTCCATAGATTTCAAGCAATTTTTTTCAAAAGAATTTTTCTTTCAATGTTCCCCCCTTTTAAACAAAGTAATCCCCACATTCATTTATTCCAAACAGTTGAGAAATTAATTATTCAGACAATCAGAAATCTAAGCAGGGGATCTAAGTTACACACAAAAGGGAGATCACCAAAATCAAACAACTGCCTTCCTCACAAGGGAAATTTATGTTCACTCAATCGCTCAATTTGTGTCAGGTTATCAACAATTCACTCAATTTCACTTTTCAGAAGCACTTCCCATAAATTTGATTTTCATCTCCTAATGATTCCCACAGAAAATATGCATGCAACATCAAAAGGTCTTTTATGGGTTGTAATGGGGCCTGGCTAAGGGTAGGATATACAAAGGAAACTAGGCTGAAGACCCTAGGAACTAAGAGAGCATGAACTTATTTACACTTTGAAATTCCACTCAAGTTCCTTTTCTCATTTTTCATTTTATGCCTTGGGTGACTACAACCTTTTTATTTCTTTTTGGCATTTTTGCACTTTTATTTTTTTTTCTGTTTTTTTCTTTTCTTTTCTTTTTTTTTTTTTCTTAAAATTTTTTACACTTTCTTTTTTTTTTCTTTTTCTTGTTCTCTTTTTTTTTTTCACAATTTTTTTTTTTTTACATAAATTTTTTTCTCAATCCCAAACAACATATTGCACCGGGTAGCCACCCCAAACTTTGGGTTCTTGCACCCATTCTAAGATTACATGCTCTCCTAATCCTAAGATCGGGTTAACATGGTTTTCCAGATTTTTGGGCTTATAACATTAGGTTATCAAGAATTAACAGGCTAATAGGCTCAATGGGGCTAACTAAGGAACATGCATTAGGAATTGGTTATTTTAGGCTAAGTAGCTATTTACAAAGAAAATGCCTAAATCATTTGCTACATACATATAATCATGCAAATCAAAAAGAGATTCAATCAAATCCAGGGAAGTGCAACTTAAAAAAGTGATTTTCACACAATTTAAAACATGTTGGAGGCTCAAAAACCTCACCTGGACATTTTTGCAAATTATTTGAAAGAGATTCTATCCCTAGTGTGTGCTTCCTATCACCCCAAACTTATCATAAATCATGCCATCATAACAAAATCTCAAAGTTCAGTTTTCAATCTCATGGGGATCAAATTTTCAAAAATTTTCCAAATCCTAGGGGTAAACAGTCAATACATATCATGCAATCATCTATGCAAAAATTAATCAAATCCAATAAACTTGCCAATACTAGACTTAACACAACTCCTGAGCTTCTCAAATTATTCAGGAGCTTTATTAGAAAACAAAACAGAAATAAAACAAAGCAAAAGAAAATTAAAAAGGAGAAAGGGTTAAGAAAACTCATTGCAGGGCGGTTCCACCGGGATCCCACTGCCTGTAACATAAGTCCCACGTGGTGGCCAAAGGACTGAAGTTCATTCCAAGCCTCCCTAACTTGCAGCTTTGATGCGGAGGTGAGCACTTGATAACTATGATAACTCCACCCAGTGCGGCGGACTTCTCACTTCCTCTGGGGTCACAGATGACCTCCTTTTCAACAAAATCTCCCCAATAGAAGTGGGGCTCAACCTCTTGGACCGGCCATGGTGCAAGATCCAAGGGTGCAAAATCCATCACTGGTTCCTCAGGGGAAGGTGGCAAACAGTTAGAGAATGTTACTGGTGTTGCTTCAACTTCTGCAATGTCTTCATCCACTGCATTAACAAAATTTTCACCTGCTATACACGCAGAAATTTCAGCACACACCACACAAAGGTTAGAGTTAGTACATATATTACAAGAAAATGAATCAGAAAAATCTACAATGTCTGGAAATTCTTCAATTAATTCATCCACCCCATTACTCTCAACACATTCAATTGTTTTACTTGAATCATCTACTCCCAAAGGTTCTTCTTTATCTTCAGGCACGGGGGAGCAGATGTTCTCTTGATCCTCCTGATCCATATGGATGCTTTGCTTAACATACCTTTCAAAATAGCAATCTACACACAAAGCATTGCCATCACAATAACAATCATCAGGGGATTCAACACACAATTCAAGAATAAAGAAATGATCGATTTCGGACTCATCCTCAGAGGTATTTTCAAGAATAAATTGTGCCTCTGTAGGTTCTTCATTATCCTCAAGCTTTTTGCCTTGATTGTCAGGATGGAATATATAAGCTCGAGGCCAATAAGTAGTATTTGTCAGAATGGGGCATGCCTCATACAGGTGCTCAGGAGAGCCGCACATGCCACAAAACTGTGTCTGCTGAAACAATTGCTTCAAATAAGTGACCTTATCAGTAAGATCCATAACCAGACAAATTCAGCAAATTTTTTTTTTTTTTTTTTTTTTTTTTTTAACAAACAAAATTATTTTCTGCTAATAACAACAAACCAGAGTCCCCGGCAACGGCGCCAATTTTTGACCGCGCTGTCACCACGCGCCAAAAAGAATGAGCGATTATAAAATAATGCAGTATAGTGCGACAACTCGGATCGTCTCTCAAGGACTCTTTAGTTGTTGTTATTATTAACAGAAAATTAGTAAAAGTTAGAAATGGGGGTTTTGGATTGAAAACTAAATTAAGAAAACAAAACACTAAAAACAAAGCAGTTAAAGAGAATAGCAAATAGACAAAAGCGATTAACCTACTGTTCTTGGTTTCCCACTATCATTGATTCATGCAAATCCTAAGCGAGATACTAATCCCTCCCCGTTGTAGCAACAATTAACAAACGGAAACCGTTACTACAGATGTATGTTCCTATTCCCGAAATAACAAACGGGGTTAAGCTCTCATGAACAAACGAACATGAATGAACACACGCGAAATAACAAACGCGATTATATATAGGAACATAGCATCACCGAAATGAAACAATACAACACTATATATTCCTGAAATAACAAACAGAAACATACAGCATGGTATTGAAAAGAGAAAAGCAAATGATCATGAAATACAGAACCTCAAATGTTAACAGAAACCAATTACAGTAGATTAATCTAGGAGACTAATTCTCCATTACAAAAGAAAGACAACAAACTAAAAGGAAAACAATAGCTAACAAGTTCAGAAACTAGCCAAAACTGGCTAATTCTGACTATCTCCTCATTTCTGCCTAAGACTGCTTATATACACGTTTCTGGAGTCAGAGTACTCGCGAGGCGAATCACTGCTCGCGAGGCGAATTACATGAAAGGTCTGCAACTCTTTGTCTTCTCGCGAGGCGAGCACATCCTTCGCGAGGCGAACTATTCAGCTTCCAACTGTTACGCCCGTGGCATTCAACACGCCCAAACCGTGATGGCTTCTGATCTTCCAATACTCGCGAGGCGAAGGAATGCTCGCGGGGCGAACGCTTCAACTTCAGAATTGCCACGGCTGTGATCTTCAACACGGGCAAGCCGTGATCATCTCTGACTTTTTCATGGTTGCAATACTCGCGGGGCGAGAGATTATTCGCGGGGCGAGTGGCTCCAGATTTATTACATTTTATTAACCTGAAAATAGAAAATAAAAGTAAATAATTATTCAACTCTAAAACAACTAAATTAACATAAAAACAATTTACAGACTCGAAATACTACTTAGGAACAATCAAGTCTAATTTGGGTAAAAATGGTATAAAATAAGCACAAAGCCAGGGTCTTTACTAGTTATAAAACCAGTAAAACAGAGGCTCATCAACCCATATCTCTGAACTTCAAACTTCTCATTGTCTGGGTCACCTGTCCAGGTAGGTGTCCACTTATTCCTCTCAAGCTTCAGTTTTTCTAGCTTCTTCTGCTGTACTGGTGGTATTTTTCCTTTGTATGACCCCAACACCCTCATGTGGCCACTATGCCTTCTCATCAAATAACATCGTAGCTCTTCTAGCATGGTCAAAATTGGATTCTCTCTGTACTTGAGTATCTTACTATTCCAGACCTCACACATATTATTAGTTATGTTATCTACTTTGGGCCAATGGCTATAATAGGCCTTCACCCATGCACTTGGCTCAATAGCATTCAGGTAGTCGTATGCCCTTTCATTCAGGCCTCTTAGTCTTTGCATAGTTGTCTTAAACTCTGCCTCAGTTGTGCTCTTTGCACATTCCCAAACAATTCCACGCAGATCCTTGTCCTTCCAGTGCTTGATAAAGTTTTTCCAAATGTGAAGCACACAGTTTCTGTGATGTGCACCTGCCATAACCTCCTTAAGAGCAGGCACTAAACCCTGCATCAATGAATATGTTGGAACAGTTATAATAGGCATAATTCAATATTCTATACATTATTCGTGGGACAAATTAGTCCCTAACAATTTTTAAGTGATACTAGTAAAGTCCCTAAGAAACATGATCGTGAGCCAAATTAGTCCCTATTAACATGCACTACACATGATAGAAACAAACTACAAAATATGACAAATGTAAATGCATTCACGGTAACCATATACCTTCTGCTGATCTGATATAAAGTTCCATCCATATCTCTCATGACAGCCTATATCCCCTTCCAAAAGTGTGAGAAACCACTTCCAATTATCCTTTGTCTCAGCATCCACTACGGCATAAGCTATGACATAAAACTGGTTGTTTGCATCTTGCCCAACAGCTGACAGCAGTTGACCACCATAATAACCCTTCAAAAAACACCCATCTAGGCCAATGAGTGGCCTACAACCAGCCTTAAAACCTGACTTGAGGCCCTCCAAACAGATATACAAGCAATCAAACAGTGGGGGGACCTTCCATTCTGGGTGAAACATCCATCCTAGCAGTTGATCCTGGGTTTCTTTTCAACACCTCAGCAAGGTAGTCCCATGTCCTACCATATTGATCTTTTTCTGAACCTTCCACAGCAAGCCTAGCTGCTCTCAATGCTCTTGACAACTTTTTATCATTAAGGTGCACCGTAAAATCCTCCTTGAAAATGTCAAAAGCCTGACTCCTTTTAAGCTCAGGCCGTGTCAATAATCGTTTCTCCAGTTTCTTAGCAACCCACTTCTTGGTGGCAGCCTTGTTCTTAAAGACCCTGCAGCAAGTATGATCATCCACCAGAGTCTTCAACAGGTAAATCTTGTCCAGGCTATTCCATGAACAGAAAGCAACCCATGGACATTCCTTCACCTTACAAACAGCCCTAGCCCTCTGTTTATCATTCTTCTTCCATACAAATTGCCTTCCAAGTCCAATATTGTAGTCTTTCACAGCATTCTTAAACTCCTCCAAGTTTTTAAACTCCATACCAGCCTGTAGCCTAACCTGTCCAAATGAGATATCTGAGTTGAACACTGGGAATGTGGGCCTTGAGTTGCCCTCGTCGTCAGTAGAGTCTGGGGTTTTCATCTGCTCAGAGTAAGTTTGGTAACCATTCTTCTCAAATGAGTTGATGTCACAATTTTCAGCCCTCTCACTATCTAAAGATGAGACAGTGGGGGCTGCCCTCTTGCCCTTCACTTTTCTTTTTTGCTTCCTCATGTAACCTTCATCACTATCACCGATCACTGGAGGAGGCCTATAAGGAGAATCTTCCGATCTTGTCATAGTCATCATCAGTCACCAAGTCTTCGAATGAAGCTTCAATTGGTGTAGAACCATTTGCCTGAACATTCTCCTCCACCTCATCTGGATCAACAAAGACTGCATCTTGCACACCTAGAACTGGATGCTCAAAATACAAGTGCATTGTGTAATACTCTCCAGCCTTGTACTCCATAGCAACCTCACACATGCGATTGATGTCATTGTCTCCATCAACTGGTCTTAAACCAGTCACAAAATCCTTACGACCCGGATGCATCCACCACATAGCCTTGAAGTCATAGTACCCCAAGTTCTTGAACATCACCACCAAATCAAAATAGTTGACTAAGTCAACATCAATTGGTGGCATGGTGTTGACTCTCCCATCAATGTATTTCAGTACCCCATCCTGCCTTACCAGCTTTCCTCCATGGTGAAAGAAGAAGCGAATATGTGTAATCATCTGCAAACAAGAAACAAACAAACAACTCAGCAGAAGTTAAAGGGACACCCAACACATGGGCCCACACAAATGACACACACCCAACACATTGACAAAGGGACCACATTTGTATGTAAAATAAGCATTCAACAATCCAAAAATGGATAAACAATGAAGAAGGGACCACAGAAACATCAGACCCACCCATGCATGAGAAAGCCAAAATCAGCAATAACACAAACCCTAAACCCTAACACTCGATTCTCCACATTTCAAACATGAAAAACCCAAAAGCATAGAGATTAGGGAAGAATAAGAAACATTACCTTCAGAAATCGGATTGATTCACATGATTCTTCACCCTTGAGCTAGTTAGAAGACGCGAACCCCTTCACTTCTTCTCCTTCGTGTAGTCTTTCTTTGCAGAGCAAATGTGAACGAAGCTAGAGGAAGAAGAAGGAAATTCAGTTCCCCTGGGAGGGGGAGGAGAAACGTCGAAGCTGGAGGAAGAAGAAGAAAATTCAGTTCCCCTGGGAGGAGAAACGACATGCGTTTTGGTTTCTGAGAAATGGATACTGACACGTCAGCAAGTAACCTGCGGTCAAAGGTGGTCAACTCACAGATGGACTAATCTATTCCGGTAAACACATTCTTAAGGACTAAATTGATAGTTTTTTTTGAATAGGGACTATTTCAGACCCCGATTGTTTTTCTCAGGAACCAAATTGGGCCTTTAGTCATGAATTAAAAGGCCTTTAAAGAAACATGCTTTTGGCCTTAAAAAAAAAAGGGTACGCGCATCAGGTATTGCCTTTCAAAATCAAAACATGCTTTTGAATTCAAATCAAATTCACCTTCAATCAACATTACAATTTGAAAAGCTTCTCTGACATGAAACACATGTCTTCACCCACGTGAATTCAATTTCACGTGAATTCAAAACCACAACCACTACAAGAATAAGGTGAATTAGCGACGGAAATTTTGCGACGGTCTCAAAACCGTCGCTAATTTTATGTTTTGCGACGGCTGAAGCCGTCGCAAATGGTAGAGGAAATTACTGACGGAAGTTCCGTCGCAAATCTGTCAGTAACGTTCCCGCCATTTTACGCGAAATGTTGGCGCCAATTTGCGACGGGCATGGCCGTCGCTAATGTGCGACGGATGGTAATTTTGCGACGGTCATTCACAGTTTGCGACGGAATCGTAATTTGCGACGGCCTAGCCGTCGCTAATATTAAAAGGCCGTCGCTAATTACCAATATTTAACTCTAACAGTTTTCTAACTCCCTCAGATTTCTTATACGACGCAAGGAACGTTTCCCTCACTTTTCTTAACTAATTGAGTGTGTTTTTGAATGAGTATGTACATGTAGTTCTTCAACATTAACCGGTTTCAAAAACAGCCTAACGCCAACGACGAGGTATTTCATTTCTCGTTTTTGAATTCTTTTTCTTTTATTTTATTTTTGTTTGTTCACAGTAGTAATCTGTTTGGATGGTGGTTTAGGGCATTAAGATATCATAATTTCGATGTCATGGAGTACATAATGGATCTGTAGAAACTAGAATGTCTGCAGTAACATATTTATAATTGGAGATTTTTTTTCCATTTTAAGGTTAAAGGAAAATTATAGTCATGGTCTTTCACCTCTATGCATAGGCTGGAATTACTTATGAAACAATCACAAGAATAAGGCTTCGAAGCATCATCAATGTATTATTATCCGAACTCAAATTAAACTCAAACTGAGCTTTGATCATTTTATTCCTCAATTTTTTTATAATTGAATTCTGAACTTTATTTTTACATATTCATCTGCTCAAGTAAATCTGATATGGATGAAGAACTTGGTTGCTTCATTTACTTGTTGGATGTCCGTATTTTACATGTAATGCACAAGTGATTCTGTTGCATGCTTGAAACTATTCAAGAACACAAACAGGGGATAATTGTAAACATCGATGGTTCTAGCCCTTGGAAGTCAACTTTATTGTGGCCAACCATGAAAAAATATTTCATTACTATGGTGTGCTATTTGCTGTAGAAAAGAGCTACCTCTTTTCATTTTATATAATATAACATGTGTCGTATGTATATTTATATAATAAATGGAACAGAACAATATGCTCTTAGTTGTGCCATGTTGACATCTTTCATAACTTGGTAGGTTTCACTTTGTTTCCAATTTTACTTCATCTTCAACCTGTTTTTTCTCTCTCTTCAGCCCCACTTTCTCTCCTTCGACCCTTTATCGATTATTGGAGGAGTGACCATGGTCATCCGTGGGAGCTTTGTGTAATAGCAACGTGCTTTCCTCATTCTCTTTCCAACCAAAATAAGTGGACTCTGCTTTATATATATCTCGTAATTTTACCAATTGGATTTTGTTTCATCTCTGTTATTTCAAGTATTCTACAGAATTTGTTTTTCATATTTGGTTTCTCCACACAAAAAAAAAATTGAGATGGATTTATATTAGAGGGAAACAACTCTGCTTTGGGAGATTTAATGGATTGATTTTTTTATGTAGGAAACGTACATGTATGTGAAATTTAAGTGATTGTGAAGCTCTTTTCTTCTTATTTGAGTTGGTATGTGGATGTGCAATTGAGGAACATGTAGGAGGCATTCTCCTCACTGGCATGACACAACATCAATGTTAGTTGTTCCTTTTGTAGTAGAGAAAATAAATAGCAGTTTTTACCTAATCATGTAATAGACCTTGACAGATGGATCACATAGAAGGATATTAACTATTTTTTTTTCTTTCTTTCCTCAACTAAATATAGTTAGAGTAAGATTTTCAATACAATAATGCATTGCCATTTATCATTCTCATCTATATTGAAGAAAAGTTTTTCAAATGGGGTTGATACTAATATATATTTTTACTTGATGACTTTGATCTTGAATTGGCTTGATATAGGAATACATGTAGTATGGTACTTCGACTTTAAAAGTACACCTATGATTTAGAAGATAAGGAAATAAGGATGGAATTATTTTTGGATGTTAGCATTATTTACTTCTGGCCTTCGATTATTGGTATATAGTATGGTTAACTTGCATTTCTACAAAAATATTGTTACCAGTGTACTTTCCTCATTTCCCCCCCACTAAAATAAGCTTTCTAGTGGTCCCATTGAACTGCAGAATGTGTTTTGGATAGGGTATTTGGTAGAGTTGGTAAGTCAAATTATTGTTTGTCATTTTAATAACAAAAAAAAAAGACAGGAAAGAGAATGAAAGTGATTTCAATTATGAGCATTAGTCTACAAAGTGATATTTGAATGAACATAATTGATAACACATGGCGATCTACTTCATTTTGAATAAAACCTAGAGGGTCTCATCAATTAATTTAGCACATGACTGCATGGTGAGACTTAACTTTGAAATGGTCATTTTAAGCAATTTTTGGATTCTCATGCTTTGTTTATATTTACATCATTTATAGCAATGACTTTAATGGTGCTACCTCTGCTACTTTACAAAGTAATGAGTTTAATAATAGACAGGTGAATATTGTTATAAAAAAAAATTACTATGAAGGGCGATGTTTAATAAATGCTAATGCAAATATGCCTAAGTTACTGATCGATGCCATGAGCTTTATGACTACAATGTTTTATTAATTGTATGCATTTTTTTAGGTCTGTTATTTTCTTCTTTGATTATAGATGCAACTGAGGCTTGTAGGTTGGTGGAAGTTATGATTTTTTATTATTTATAATGAGTGCAAGTAAATATAAGCAATATGTTATATCCAATCTTGTCTTAGGTTAGATCTTTTTGTTGTCAAGAGCTAATATTGTATTAATTTCTTAATTGTTGTTGTTGTCACTATGCTTCAAGAAAGTCTACTAATGAGAGGACGATTAAACTTAAGTGACCTATTTATAGATTAGAGACCTGATGTTGATAAAATGTCATATGATGTGAACATGAATTGTATCCTTAAGCTATTGATATATGGTCCATGCACATGAATCTTTGTTTTGTGTTTGTCAAAATTCTTGGTTTGTGTTTGATAGGAATTTCTTGAGCCTGGTGAGAGAATTGGTTAGTTTTATGAGAGTATGGTAATTTGAAGCATGGGTTTTATGTCACTGATGTGTGCATCTCCTATGCTTCAGTGGGCTCGCTAATGTCTATTGATCTTTGCTGATATCTTATTATTTTAAAACTAGTTTCAAGCTGGTTGCTTAGTTCTATATCTTGTTTGGTTGTGTTGGCTAGCTGTTTGGTTTTTGTTGTTGGTTTAAGTGGATATTGTCCTAAGTTATGTGCTTTTGTTGATGGGTTTTGGGAAATCCTTATACTCTCTTTATCTTGGGTATGATTTATAATGTGGACTTGTATATTGATGATATGCGGATTACATTTAAGTTACTGATCCGTCTGTTATATTTCCATGTTGATAAATGCTATAATATGTATTTTATGGTTTGAACCTTTACATGAGCATCTTTGGATGAAGTAGGTGGGCATGTACGGTGTTTTGAGAACATGATGGTCGATGACCATGAACTAGTTCGAGTTAATTCTAGATTTTGCACGTGCCCTTATAATTCGAGGACGAATTCATTTTTAGGGGTAGAATATAATATCCGGCTATTTTAATTATTTACATTATAAGTTTTATTAAATTGAAAACCTCTATTCATATAAATGATATATAAGTTTTATTAAATTGAAAACCTCTATTCATATTTATATTTATGATTATATTCAATTTTCTGTTGGGCAGGTTCTTGATTTGTGAAAGTTATATACATTTCTAGTTGTGCTAGTGTTGCTCTCATTCTAATTGGTAAGTGATTTTAATTACTTTTTCCTTGTGGTTTAATGTAGTCTATTAAGTGGTTACTATTGATGCTGTCTTTGCTCTTTAAAAATGAACTATTATGTAACATTAACAAATAAGATAAATGAGGAAAAACATGAGCATGATAAGAATATTACCCAATCACCTATGCATGTAACCTCGACAATTTTTTATGCTTGTGCTATCGTTTATAAACTACACCATGATCTTTGTTTTTCCTTATTCACTATATGGTTAGTAGCTTGCAATAAACTATGTGATAAATTATATAGACAATGATTATCCTATTTGGTTTATTTTTCTTTCATTGCTATCAAACCATTGCTCTGATTTAATGGCAATGCAAGTGTATGTTGTATTTTTTTTTATGATAAATAATGTGTGAATGTGATGCTCTCTTGAATATAACCGTTGAATTTAATTTTTGAAGAGGATACTTCCTCTATTTGGAATTTCATTATAGTTATCTTTTTTTTGGCGCAAATGCAGAGGATGGAATTTGTTCCTTTGAATCGTACTTGGATGTATGATAGGGTTTATCCGCGTAGAGGGGGGTTAAAACAATCTTTCTTAGATGGTGTTGAAGAATTTATTACCAAGGCAAGTCAGCAGGATACTTATAACAATGGGGGTTGCTTAGATGTCCTTGTATGAAGTGTGACTGCATTCCGAATTAAGAATGTAGACGATGTGAGGGTCGACCTGTATAAAGTTGGGTTTAGGCCTAATTACTGGATTTGGACAAATCATGGAGAAGAAATGCCGCAATTTGATTTTGGCATTGACCAGAATTGCACAGTGGTTCAAGTAGTGGTGCGAGTTGGATATAGAGATCATATTGTTTCCATGGAGGAGATGGTGTGTGACGCTCTTATGATGTCCGGGTCGTTTGAGTCCAATAATACAGAAGAGCCTCCTAATGCGGATGCACAAAAATTTTATAATCTCCTAACAGAGGCAAATAAGCCTTTGTGGGAAGGGTCCCCGACTCGACGTTATCGATGTGTGTTCAATCATTATCCGCCAAGTCCAATTGGAGCATACCCGAGTTAGGCTTGGATTTCATTGCCAAAATGGTTTTGGCCGGACGCCTTTCAAAGGAGGATTACCCAAGAATTATTATGATGCGAAGAGGTTAATGTCCAAGTTAGGATTGGAGTCCAAGAGGATTGATTGCTGCAGAATGGGTGCATGCTCTTTTACGATAATGAATTCGACAAAAATGATGGCGCATTGGTTGAGTGCAGGTTTTGTCACGCACCAAGGTATCGTCGGTACCGCAAGTAGAAGTAATCTAAAACCAGTTCCGGTAAAGTCGATGTTCTACTTGTCAATCATTCCTAGATTACAGAGGATGTTTGCATCGATGCAGTGCAGGAGAAAATGACATGGCACCATGAGAATAGGAGGAATGCAGGAGTGTTACGCCATCCTTCCGATGGTGAAGCATGGAAGCACTTTGATCGGGTGCATCCGGATTTTGCCGTTGATCCTCGTAATGTAATGACTTGGGTTATGCTCGGATGGCTTTACCCCATATATCCAAGCCTCGGCATCACCTTATTCATGTTGGCCCGTTGTTGTTACCCCCCTTACAATCTTCCTCCCGAAATGTGTATGTCAAAGCCATATATGTTCTTGACTTGCCTGATTCCGGTCCATCTAATCCAAAGGCAGGCATTGATGTATACTTGCAACCTTTGATTGATGATTTGAAGAGGTTGTGGAATGGTGTTATGACGTACGATATTTCTCGAAAAACAAAATTTTAAAATGAAGGCAGCGTTGATGTGGACAATTAATGACTTCCCTGCGTATGGCATGTTGTCCGGTTGGGGGACGCATGGGAAGCTTGCATGCCCGCATTGTATGGAGCATACGAAGGCATTTACCTTAAAATACGGGGGAAGTCGTCCCTGGTTTGATTCCCATCGCAGGTTCTTACCGAACGATCATCAATTTAGAAGGAATAAGAATGCCTTCAAGAAGGGGCTGTTGAAATGGATGGACCGCCTCCGAGGTTAACACCGTAACAAATTTGGATAAGAATCAAGGACTTGCCAAAAGTGACTGAAGTCGGGGTTTCCAAATTAGATGGTTACGGCAATGGCATAATTGGACAAAGAGGAGTATTTTTTGGGATCTTCCTTATTGGAAAGATAATTTATTGAGGCACAATCTTGATGTAATGCACATTGAAAAAAATTTCTTTGACAACATTTTCAACACTTGTGATGAACGTGCATGGCAAGACCAAAGACAACGATAAGGCTAGAATGGACTTACGGTTATGCTGCAGAGACCGGATTTGGAGCCGAGACATCGGGATAATGGGAAGATGTACAAGCCAAAGGCCAATTATACTTTGACTATCCAGGAAGCAAGGTTAGTTTGCCAATGGATAAAGGGGCTCGGGGATGCCTCGATGGTTATTCTTCTAACTTGGCAAGATGTGCTGATGTTATAAAAGGCAAGTTGCATGGGATGAAAAGCCATGATTGTCATGTGTTTATGGAGTGCTTACTTCCTATCGCCTACAGTTCGTTGCCCCCCCATGTTTTGAATGCCCTTACCGAAATAAGTCAATTCTTCAAGGACTTGTGTTCTCGCAACTTTAAGGGAAGACGATTTGACCAGGATGGAACAAAACATTCCACTAATTTTGTGCAAGCTGGAGAGAATATTCCCCCTGGCTTCTTTGATTCAATGGAGCATCTTCCGATTCATCTTGCATATGAAGCAAGACTTGGTGGTCCAGTTCAATATAGGTGGATGTATCCATTTGAAAGGTAATTTAAGTATCACAGTTATTGATCTTATTTCATGCATATTAGTTAATTAATAATAACCTCGTCATTTTTTAATAGATTCATGGGCGAGTCAAAACGATCGGTGAAAAATAAGGCTAGGGTTGAAGGTTCGATATGTGCGTCTTACTTACACCGTGAGACAATTCATTTCTGCTCTCATTATTTCAAACACATGGTTTTGTCTCCAACAACTAGAAGGAACGAAACGGAAAATGAAAGTGGAAGACTACCTGTAACCTTATCAATTTTTTGTCTTCCCGGTCGTCATTCCTGAAAGGAGTTGACACATTATTTAACGGAGGCAGAGTGGAACTCAGCTCATGTTCATGTATTGATCAATTGCGCCGAGGTTAAACCATACCATGAGTAAGTATGAGCTTATAATTTTTATTCCTTCGATAGCATATGTCAATTTTCATTGATGTTATCCATATATGTTCAGTTCATTCTTGTCTTCTCGTGATGCATCTGCTCGTACTCATGAAGATTTTCCAAAATGGTTTAAGCAACAAGTAAGTATCTCCCCATTTATCATTCTGTTATTCACTATAATGTATGCGGATAAAAACATATGTCGTTAAACTTTGTGAATAGGTTTACAATGAGGCACCTACTGTCATTAATCAACATTTACGAAACTTGGCTGACGGTCCTCGACACAAGTCAAAGAATGGCACACATACTTCGTGAATGGGTACAAATTTCATACTCAATCATGGACATGAAGACAAAACAACAATAAATAGTGGTGTTTACGTAAAGGGTGAGCCAGGCGGAGTTGCAGGATGACTTTTATGGTGTCATACAACACATATATGAGTTGTCATATCGTTATTTAGACTACCCTAAGAGAATAGTGTTGTTTTATTGTAATTGGTTCGATCCATCTAGTAGAGGCACTAATTTGAATAAAAATATAATATTGTGGACATCCAAATGAGTAGAAGATATCATATGTTTGATCCGTTTATCATGGCACATAATGTGAGACAAGTATATTACGTTCCTTATCCAGCAACTCAAACAAAAAACGAGGTTGGTGTGTTGCAATCAAGACAAAACCAAGGGGTCGCATTGAAATAGATGTTTCGGAGTTGGATGAGCCATATCAAACAGATGAAATGTCACGTGCAAATGAGGTCATTGAAGTAGAACCAATCTCATGTTTACAAGACACACAAGTTGTAGGGGAAGAAGTGGATACCTCCACTTGACATCAAATCAAGTCATTCCTGGGATGAAGATGTTGAAGAAGCGAGAATCAACGAGAAGATGAAGAAGATGAAGATGGCTATGAATATGACACTAGCTCAAATTCGACTAACAAATACTTTATTTATTTTAGTGATGTATTTTGTATTAGGTAGTATTGTCATTGTCATAACTTTAAGTTCATTATGATTAGCATCATTTTCCATTATTTACAAATGTGTGTTTGTGCTTACTTTAAGTTAATTATTATCACCATCATTTTCCATTATTTACAAATGTGTGTTTGTGCTTACTTTAAGTTAATTATTATCACCATCATTTTCCATTATTTACAAATGTGTGTTTGTGCTTACTTTAAGTTAATTATTATCACCATCAATTTCCATTATTTGCAAATTTGTGTTTTGGTTACTTTTAATTAATTATTATTAGCATCATTTTTCACTATAGACATGGCCGATGGTAAGGGAAAGGGTAAGGCACTGCTGGAGGGGCACGTCGTCGTGGTCGACCTCGCTTTGTGACACGGACAATCGATGACGGATTCGTGTCCCTCCCATCTACATCTGTTACACTACGCCCACCGCCCACACCCATGCCTCCACATGATATGGCACCGCACCCCCCACCTGTTGCTCCACCCACTCGGTTCATGGACACCTCCATTGGGATCACGATGATGCCCACCCCGAGGATTCCGACTCGGACCCATGCAGACAATTCCGGACAACCGGATGCATCGGGGTAGATTTACCCATGGACCGGTGATCATCAGTCTCATGGTGATGACGAGGAGACTTATGGATATTCCTCGCCTATATCATCGATGATGAGGAGATCGAGGTTATGTCGGATGGCCGAGTTATTGTTACCCCGACCGGTAAAGGGTAAGAAAGATCTCAAATATTGTTATTTTATTGTTGAGTGCAGATTTTATATGTATGTGTATTGATTGTTCTCATGTTCTATTGATAAGGTTCCTTCGCCGAGAAAATCTGCAGAGGCCGTCACGTATGCAGATTACATCTCGGTTTGATCGGGCCGGAAGCATTGGAGTGAGCTTGAGGATCGGGATCGGGATCGATTCTTTGCGGCTTTTAAGGTATTTTGTACTTTTGAATTTACTTCCATTTTTTAGTTACTTTTAATGTTTCTTTAGTTTATTATTATCCTAAAAATATTATATTCTCCTTATTTACAGGAGAAGGCTGCTTGGAGAGTAGAGCATTCCGCTGATGTAGAGATAATTTTTCATCAAAAGCGAGCAAACGCCTCTCCGAGTTGTTGACTAGATATCGGAAAAAGGACAGCGTCCAAAATGGTGTTTCCCACCCATTTGGGAGGAGCTATGTGCTTCTTGGGCTACACCTGAATTTAAGAAAAAATCCGCCTGTGCAAAGCTCAACAGGGCCTCGGAAAAGGGTGGGAGCCCGCACACCGGCGGCAAGATCGTGATCGGAGCATGCTCGACGCCTTGTAAGTTCCAACATCATATTTTGTTAATTCATTAGATGTCCGGCTATTAAGGTAGTGTAACTTCAAATATGAACAAGTTTTTTTTTGGTGCAGGCTAGGAGCTTGGCCGTAGCGTCAAGCCTAGGTTGAGCTTCATGCCCGAACTCATACTAGGAAGGGTACCTGGCGAGTATGTAGATGAGCGTTCTAGACGCACTCGGGTGATTTACATGTCTCTTTGTTGGAAATTATTTTTATTTTATATTTAATAATTATGGTCATTTTGTATGATTATGTGTATCAATTTTAATGACAGGAGGACTATCGTGATAAGTTATCTCGGGTTTCGGTCTCGGGCAGCCTCATCTTCCCCTTCTTCCACCACACTTGACCCGAGGTGGAAGCCCAATTGGAGTTGCGGGCATGGGTCGATGTTGTCAGCGGTAAGAACAAGGGTCGCATATATGGTATGGGAGACCTAGCCAGTAACTATCGACGCGGTGCTCCAAAGATCTTCACTCAGCAGAGTCGAGCATCGTCCAAGACTAGGCCTCGCCGATCTCATGAGTCTCGCAGAGATGGTAAAGATGCGACGCAAACTGGCGGCTCGGATGAGATCAATCGACACCGCTTACTCAACAAACACAGATGATGGAGCAGATAGAGATGATGGCAGCTACACAGAGAGCTCATGTTGCGTTTAGGAACCAAGACCCCTCACCACGATCGCAGCAGGACCAACACCTTCACGGCACCCCTCGCCCACGACCCACCACCGTCCCCAAGGGGTCATCAAGATACCAAGGTGGCGAGGATGATCAATCCTTTACTGATTTGTTATCATGGGGCTATAGAGAGGTTATTAGTTTTTTTGATATTATATTTTATTTTGTATGATACACTCTGTCAAAACAATTTGCTTTTATTTATGAATTTTATTTATTGTTTAAAATTATTATTCATTTATCATAATATAGTCTAAATTCTAATTAATATACAAAATAACTAATGTTTATATTAATTTTGAATTTTATATTAAATATTAAATAATTATTTAAAAATACTTTATATTTTAAATAATTAATTAATAAAAAATTACTTTATTAAATTATTTAGTTTTATAAAAATGTGTAGCAATTTGCGACGGCTATTCCGTCGCTAATTTACGTTGATTTGCGACGGTTAGGCCGTCGCTAATTTACGTTGATTTGCGACGGCTATGCCGTCGCTAATTTCTCAAAATTTGCGACGGCTAAGCCGTCGCAAATCAACATAATTTAGCGACGGAATAAGCCGTGTCATAATTAGCGACGGTCATTTAAAAAACCGTCAGAAACCTTTTGCGACGACCTAACTTGTGACGGATTTATGGCCGTCGCAAATCCGTCAGAAACATGTGTTTTGCGACGGATTTAAGCTTTTTGCGACGGCCTTTGGCCCTCGCTAAATTCATTTTTTCTTGTAGTGAACTATTTATTACTTTACTTTTCCAAAAAACAAAAGGCAAATTCATGTCTACTGGTCCTCAGATTAAAAACCAACGAAATAGAACCCACGTACGTACCGGTAACTAATGTTTTTGAAACATTTGACCTTTTTTTATTTTAAAAAAAAAGTTGAAATCAATTTATGGTTAATATTCACTCAATCATTGCGCAATATACACGGGTACAGAAAGGTGAAATAACCGTGCGCGATTCAAAATTCACGCACAGAATAATGTTTGAACGCCCAGTGACTTGGTGTGCGCAAAGTTGGTTCCAGAATTTTAAACATACAGATTCGTTCGTTCCGGCAAAAAAACGTACGTATATATATCATCGTATATATTCAAACAAGAACAAACAAGCATATAAGGATTGATGGCAATAACGATCCTACGCTCTAATACCACTGTTAAGTTTTCATGATATAATCATTTTTTTAAAATCATATCTAAAGAAAACTGTTCCAATGGATTGCATATTACAAACATGAATCACATAAAGGGAGCAAATGAGCGTCGGAGCAATGCGTCTTGTGCTAGCTGACGGCTACACAGAGGCATGGTTAGCAAGACTAGGTTAGCTAGGTTAGAGGGGAGAGCACTAACCTATTTATAAGCTGACAGCTCCCTTTGACCTAAGTACTTACTCTATTGGGCTTTGTACACTTCAAGCCCAATTGTCCTCATATTAATTAAATCATATTTAATTAATATAGCTGCTCCGTATTTGCTATTTGCGTGTGACCCTATAGGCTCTCACTAAGTTGACAATAATATTAAATATTATAATAATATCAATTATTAATTATTAATTATAATATTGAATATTATAAATAATGAGTGACATCTAGCAATGCATCATTACTACCCAATTAGCAAGAGTATCGATAATCCGATTTTAGCCTTACTGCGACTAAAATTTACTGGGCATTAAATATCCATTCGTCCATATGTCTTAATTGAACACAAGGCATAAGAGTGTCATCCTCGTTATGTTCAATTATTTATTTCTCGATCCACGAGTAGATGTGTAATCATAAACAGGCTCAATATCACATATTGACCCATTTCCACGTGGCCACGCATATTTCACGTCTCACTCTATCGAGAGGCCCAAGACATTACCCAAACGAATCCTGTCTACATCACTCACACTCCTCAACATGATTCATTGCAGGCCTAATAACTACCTTTATGATCACCCTTACGCGTGATGTTTGATAGCATTAAAGCCTACAACTCCTCATGTAGGAATCGTAGTGACTTCAAGTCAAATGACTACTTCACTATGGTCGCCATGAGAATACTTATGACACTTACATGACTATTATGAAGTATTCTCGTAGTGGGTCATCCGGTATAAGTATTACTCCTAATATTTATACCCGTGTACCGACTTGATATCACATATCCATGACCAGTGAGATATGGTCATCAGTCTACTCACACCATAGTCTCTATGTATTATTGTTGTCCTAATTAACAATAATACTCGACTATGGATATTTAAGAATAAAGTTCTATTATTCAATGAGGTCTCACGATTAAGTCACGTACTTAATATCTCATTGAATGAACTGTCTATTCTAAGGACTTTATTATGCTATAAACTAATAACATAATAAATGAATGTCTTATTCATATATCAAATATATGATTAAATTCATGATACAAATAATGATCTGTTCAAAATAGATTGGTCTCTAGGGCTTACACCAACAAAACCAGCAGGAAAACCATCTGGCCACGGCGCTTTCCACGGCTGCATGCTAAAAACCAAGGTTTACAAAACCGGACCGATCATTGAACCGATAAAGGCATCAGTTCAAGGTTCTATGGTCAAACCGTTTATAATTAAATATATATTTTTAATTATATATGATATATTTAATATAATAATTAACTAACATAATAAAAATAAAAGAAATAATTTATTCACTTTTAAAAGCTTAAGTAGGAAGTTTGTGCTCGAAGTCCATACTCTTGCGTCCATCAAGTATAAAAAATTTCCTTATATGATTTATTTTGGGTCCAACTGTAATAAAAGAATAAAAAGTAAAACTAAACTATGCTTTAGGCCCATTTTAAGTTAAAAAGCATACACAATATGGGTTGGACTTGGATTCTTGGACTAGACCCACCAATCATGAAACATAAAAGGGTGCACATTGCAACCCTAGTTTCATAGCAGTTGTCTCTCCCATATTATTCTTCTTTGTTATTTTTCTGTGCGCCGCACCTCCCTTCCCATCCTTGTTTCTTCTTTCAGTTTGTTGTGTGCTCATCTCTGTTACTCACCATCTTCTTTCCATCGCGTCGGAGAACTCACCCGGAGAACGCAGAAACCTCATCGGAGAACGCAGGGACCGTGGGCCGTCAGAACTTGTTTGAATTGGCGAACTGCAGAGGCAGATTTAGAAACGAAGAGATGAGCGAAACCCTTAAAAGCTAGGGATTCCAGTGTTTTTTTTTTAAAAAAAAAAGTAGATTTCACGAACCGGACCAGACCGCCCCTTGACCGGTTTTGGCCAATTTCACCAGTTTTAAATCGGTTCTGCGGTTTTTGTACCGGTTCAACGCAGGAGCGGTTTTACCAACCAACCGAACCGCTCTTGATCCCGGATCCCGGTTAAACCGGCTTGTTCCACCGATTTTGTAAACCTTGCTAAAAACCGCCTCTTTCACTTCATCATCTTCAACTGGTCTGCCCATTCTGTTAATGTTTAAATCATCTATAGGAGGAAAAGAAAATTTGGTCTTCACCCACTCACTACCATTACCATCTTCAACAAACAAACTTTGGTAAAAAGAGTTAATCATCTCTCGAAGTTGTAGCTCATCTCCCAGCCAAACATCATCCATGTTGCGCAACATATATATTTTATTTTTATTCCTCCTATTTAGGGCCTTCAGGTGGTAAAATCTTACGTTTCTATCTCCATCACTAAGCCATTGTGCTCAAGATTTTTGGAACCAACTTAGCTCTTCTTGAAAGAGAACCAAGTTAAGCTCCTCCTGAAGTTTGCACTCCAGCTCAACCAGGAAAGGATTACTACGCCTCTGCTGCTGCCTTCTTTGTATGCCTCCAAGCCTCTTAGCCATATCAGATATCAACAATCACAAACCGATTTTCTGTTGTTATCAAACTGATTTAGTTAGGATATTGATTCTGTTAGGATTACTATTAGATCATATTTGTTATTATGTTATTTCAGTTTAGGCTCTTTGACTTAATCTTTATCTAGGAAGATATATAAACTCTTGTAGTCACCTTCTTCAACAATAAGAAAAGAATTCTATTCAGATCATTCACCGATTCTTACATGTAATATGGTATCAGCTTTCATTTTGATAACCTAGCTTCCACAATCTTTCAATTTCTTCTCAATGGTTGATGAGTCTACCACAACCATCCCTACACACAATAGTAATAACGGTGGCGACACCTCAACACCACCTTCTCCACCGCCAATTGATCCAACCCAAAACCCAAATAACCCCTATTACTTACATCCTGGCGAAAACCCAGGTTTTGTTCTCGTATCTCCACCATTCAATGGTGAAAACTACTATACCTGGAGTAGAGCCATCAAACGTGCATTGTCACCCAAGAACAAGATTCAGTTCATTAATGCCACCCTTCCACAGCCCCCTGAATCTGATTCTTTATACGGGCCATGGGTTCGCTGCAATCGCCTTGTTGTCTCATGGATTACCCACACTTTATCTCCTCATATCTTGAATAGCACCATTTCTTTTGATAATATATGCAAGAGACTTATGGCTGGATCTAGAAATTCGTTTTAACAAAGGCAATGACTTTCGGATGTCAGATTTGCTTCAAGAAATTCACTCAATGCGCCAAGGTGACGAGTCTTTATCTACCTTTTTTGTAACAGCCTGATTTTAATTATGTTGTTCAACCGGTTAAAATATAATTAAATTATATTTTAAATTTGAGAGTTAGAAAGTGTTTTTGATTAAAATAAAATCACATTCATAGTCTACTTTTCTCTTTCCTCTTCAACCAAACAAGGCACAAGGTCAAAACTTGCTCTCCAAGCTCATTACTCTCTCCTCAATTTCGTGCCACTCTCTCCCCTCTCTATATATATCCCTTTCATTTTTATTTCATCATCTTCCTCCTTCAACCTCCATTAAACCTTCTTCTTCTTCTTTCTTCTAAAAGTTCAAGCTCTTAAAGCTTTAGTTTTTATTAATCTTTTCTACTTAAGTTCTTCATTAAAGTTCTCCCTTAAACTAAGGGTAATGCTCTCATATGAATCTTTTTGCAAGTTTCATCTTTTATTTCTTAGTTTACTTTATGTGTTTTTTATATGCTTTAAACTTCTAAAATCTCTCTAAAATGGTAGAAAACTCCTTTTGAGTTGATACCACTTTCTATAATATTGTATTAACTTATATTTTCACATAGTAAGAGGTTATGTAAAACAAAAATCTCTACCTATCTCTTCCAATGAAGGCCGAATGCTTGCATTTGTGACCTAGGAAGTTTTTGTTTCAACTTTTGGAATATGATCATGTGATTGAGTTTCTAACTATCCATTGATCTTAAATCTATAAATCTTGGAAGTTTTGATAGCTTATTCCTATGATGGCTGAAAATATGAATAAGTACGTCGAGGATACTATGTTTCAACTTTCCAAGTATGATCATGGATTTATAACTCTTAATACCTTGTGATTCTAAACCTAAGAGTTACTGTTAAACAAATAATATTTTTCCTCAATATCCCATGATGGCCGAAACTTAGTGTTTAGGTACTAGGATGTTTGATTTTTTATTTTTTCAAAATGATCATGGACTTAAGCTCCGTAAGATATTTGGATGCTCAGTCTAAGAGATTGGAAAGTTTAAGGATTTCTAACTTGTTTATTCTATGTTATTAAAGTTAGGTTGTATTACTTTCATTTTTCCAAGATGATCGTGGACTTGAGCTCCATAAGATATTTGGATGCTAAGTCTAAGAAATTGGAATGTTTAAGTTTTCATTATTTTCCAAAATGATCATGGACTTGAGCTCCATAAGATATTTGGATGCTAAGTCTAAGAGATTGGAAAGTTTAAGGATTTCTAACTTGTTTATTCTATGTTATTAAAGGTAGGATGTATTACTTTCATTTTTCCAAGATGATCATGGACTTGAGCTCCATAATATATTTGGATGCTAAGTCTAAGAGATTGGAATGTTTAAGTTTCCATTGTTTTCCAAAATGATCATGGACTTAAGCTCCATAAGATATTTGGATGCTAAGTCTAAGCGATTGGAAAGTTTAAGGATTTCTAACTTGTTTATTCTATGTTATTAAAGCTAGGATGTATTACTTTCATTTTTCCAAGATGACCATGGACTTGAGCTCCGTAAGATATTTGGATGCTAAGTCTAAGAGATTGGAATGTTTACATTTCCATTGTTTTCCAAAATGATTATGGACTTGAGCTCTATAAGATATTTGGATGCTAAGTCTAAGAGATTGGAAAGTTTAAAGATTTCTAACCTATAAATCCTATGAAGGTCGAACCTAGAAGGTTATGGACATAGGATACTTTGTTCTTATTTTTCCAAAATGATCATGGTTTTGAGCTCCTTAATATATATGGATGCTAAACCTAAGAGATTGGAAAGTTTAGTGAATGCTAGCCTATTTTACTAGCCTTGGCCGAATACCCTAAGTTTATAACTTAGTGGGATTTTAATTCAACTTTGTTAAGTGATCATTGTTTATGAACTCCTAACACTTAAGGATCATAAATCCATGATTTATATAATTTTCGGGAATCTCTAACCCTAAGAACCAGTCTTGGCCGAACCTATACCTTGTGGTTTAGTGTTCTTGTTTGATTTTAACTTGTGATTTTGTGTTCATAACCTTAGACTTCCATCGCGGAGGAAACGAGGACGTTCGTGGTATACCTCTTCGAGCATCTAATCTCCTTACCTTCACAGAAGGTGGAGTTAGTACTTTGTGGTGTCACGACGAGGAGCTTCGAGTTCGGGAGTCCGATGATAACCCAGGTGGGGGAAAGAACCAACCTATCCTCGGAATGGATAAATAGTAGATTATATTATAATTGTGTAGGGCGACCTAAACCCTACTAGTAGTTGAGTAATCGATAAGACCAAAATCACATTGGAAACCTTTTCTGAAAAACCAATAACGATTCGGGGATTGTAGGTTTATCGATATTAGGTTGATTTTATATTGTTGATGGTTGATTTGATTTTATTACCTTTATTGAATGGATTTTGTGCTATGATTGGTGATATGGGAATATTTTGATTGATATTGTGTTATGCATGATCTGCCTGGTTTGTATTATTATGCTTAGTGGTTTTTAACCAAAGATATATTTGTTGTCTAAGAGATGATTGTTTTGGGTGTGAGGATATTAATGATTTAGAAGTGCCTAACCTAGATGATGTATGTTAAAGAGGTGTTATGGCATATAATATGTGTCAAGTTCTAATGGAAGGTTAAGGCACTAGGATGTTGTTAAAACGGGTTGGTGAGATTCAAGTATAGGTGTTGTTGTCCACAACCGTGTATTGGTAATATAATACACAAGGACAAAAGTGTATTGGTAAAATAATATACAAAGACAAAAGTGTATTGGTAATATAATATGCAAGGACATCTTTGTATCGGTAATATAATACACCGTGTATTGGTAATATAATACACGTAAAACACTTCTGCGTATTGGTAATATAATACACCGTGTATTGGTAATATAATGCACATAAAACACTTGTGTATTGGTAATATAATACACCGTGTATTGGTAATATAATACGCGTAAAAAATCAAGAGTTCTCGCGAGACCACTTCCACCTTAGGAAATAGGCGTGCAGCTATGGTGTATTTGAGTGGCATGAGATTGGGGGTAGAGGATGATATATTAACTTGAGGGTGATCTGTTAGTTATGTGCGTTGTTTATCTGTGACAATTACTGTATGATTTACTGTGACGCTTTTCCGCTTTTTGATGATAGAACTGTTTTCTTATCCCCTATGTTTCTGTATTCTTGTGGGTTACTTTACTTACATTAGAAGACCCGATGGAGGATTATGTTGCTGAGGAGCTGGACGGAGCTCTGTATGAAACGGAGGTTGCTGAGGAATTGGATGGAACTCATTTCGAACCAGACGCTGGAGGTCGAGCTGTGATCCATGGCGAGTAGAGTATAGATAGTATGGCCAGTGTGTCTAAGAAGGAGTATTTTTATATGTTTCCGCTAAGTATGGTTTTTACTTTAAGTTTATGCCTGTGTGGGATCCTATTGAGAGGATTCCCTCAACAGTGTTTTGGTAATGTAATAAATAAACAGGTGTGTATTTATATATATTACAACCTTGGTGTGTTTAAGTTACAGAAGTTATATGATTGTTTAAATAAAGTTTTAATTTTTACGTACTTTTCACACTAAGCGCGCGATTAAGGATTTAATTAATAAGGTTTTAAGCTAATAAAATACCGGGGCACAATGGGGTGTCTCATTTTGGTATTAGAACAGTTTGGTTCTAAAACGGACTGTGGGTTATGTCCGATCAGAATCAAGGACTGCGAGGTTTAGGATGTTGTTACTGGCCGTGTCTAGTTGAATCCTCATCGGATGTTGACTATGCTTAGAAGTTGGGTAGTGTGTCAGAATCTGATGTGAGAGGTTAATATTAGTCTGGCATATGGTATTTATATACTTGCCTATGTAGTATTATATGTCATACTAATAAGAGCGGATGATTTCTTTTAACAGAATCATGGCTCGCGGAAGAGGACGTCCAACTAACAGTGGTGACGAAACTCCGTAAAAGGATTATTGGAGCCATCAATGGTAATGCCGACAATACCGAGAATGGAGGAGGATCATCTTCGACTCCAAGTGCAATGGAAACCCTAGTCTGCTGCTATGCTATCGCAAACCCAATGAGAATCTTTGAGATGCTGCAGATGAACAAAGAACAGCTAGAAATTAAGAATCAGAGAAAGGCGATAGCAGCTGAAGATGCCGGGTTGACTAATTTTATGAACGGAAAACCACCTCAATTCCGAGGAGAGTATGACCTAGAGAAAGAAGAATGGTGGATACAAGAGATCGAAAAGATATTTGCTACTATGCGCTGCAGCGAGGAGAAGAAAGTGACCTATGCTGCTTTCATGTCAACCGAAGGAGCAAAATTCTGGTGGAAGGGAAAGAAAAGACTGTTGGAAGCTGAGGATAGGAACATTAACTGGAAGTTATTCACTGATTGCTTTTTTTAAAACTATTTTTCGCGTCTAGCTCGACGCGAGAAGGAAAAGGAATTCACAAACCTCAAACAAGGCAACATGTCTGTTGGTGAGTATGCATCACGTTTTGAAGCTTTGATCAAGTTTTTAGAATTCTATCAGAGGTTTCCAAGTGAGAACTGGCAATGTAGAAGATTTGAGGAAGGACTCAGAGATGAGCTGCAGAGGGCTGTAGTGTCTCTTGACATACAGTATTTCCCAGAACTAGTCGAGAGATGTAGTGCCATTGAAAGTATAGACCTAAGGATGGCCAATGAACAGAAACAACTGAGGACTGGAGGTCCTAACCGATCAAGTTTCCAGAGGCGCGGAGAAAGTGGTTCTCAGTGGAGACAGAGACCATATGCTTGACCCAGGAAAACACCGACACCAGCACCAGTGCCTAGAACGGGTCAGCAACCACAAGGCTTAGTTTGCTTTAGATGTGGAGGATCTCATTATGCTAGAGACTGTACAAATAGGCCTAGCTGTTTCAACTTTGGGAAACCAGGTCATGTGGCACGATATTGCAGACAAAGGGTTATGCAACAACCGACAACTGCCAGAAGAGGAACTGGAGACAATAGAGGTGGAGCTGGAAGAGGAGTCCCAGCAGCAAGACCACAAGTGGCCAAACCTCAAGCCACTGGAAGAGTGTTTACCATGAGGGGAGCTGAATCCTCTCAATCTGCTGATCTTATACAAGGTATGTGTTTGATAGCTGGTAGACTCTCGTATGTGTTGTTTGACTCAGGTGCTACTCATTCTTTTATTTTGCATGAGTGTGTGGATCATTTGAACTTAACTGTTTCCAAATTACCTTATACCCTCACAGTGTCTACTCCAACCAGTAATCCTTTGACTACTATTTCGGCTTGTTTACAGCGTCCTATCGTTGTTGAGAATAGGACATTTATTGTAGATCTTATCTGTTTGTCTATGCAACAGATAGATGTTATTCTTGGCATGAATTGGCTTTCAGCTAACCATGTAGTGCTAGATTGTTCTAGCAAGACTTTATCATTTATTGAACCTTTTAGTGTAGCATCTGCTAATGAAGGAGTTTCTACGAGGAGTGACAACTCTCAACAGTTTGTGATGCTTTTCGCAGTGGAGGCTAATGAGACTCCCAGCATAGATTCCATGCCTATTGTGAGAGAGTTTCCTGAAGTTTTCCCTCCAGATTTTCCAGGTTTGCCACCAGAGAGAGAAGTGGAATTCACTATAGATCTCGTACCAGGGATAGGGCCTATATCTATACTTCCTTATCGGATGTCACCGGTTGAGTTGGCAAAGTTGAAGGAACAATTGGATGACATGTTAAGAAAATAGTTTATCAGACCGAGTGTTTCACTATGGGGAGCACCGGTGTTATTTGTTAAGAAGAAGGATGGAAGTGCGAGATTGTGCCCGGATTACAGGCGGTTGAATAAGGTGACGATTAAGAATAAGTATCCGTTGCCTAGGATAGATGATTTGATGGATCAGTTGAAAGGAGCAGTAGTGTTCTCTAAGATCGATTTAAGATCTAGGTACCATCAGATCAGAGTAAGAAAGGAAGATATACCCAAGATGGCTTTTAGGATGAGATGCAGGCACTATGAGTATTTAGTTATGCCTTTCGGTGTAACTAATGCGCCAGCCGTGTTCTTGGATTATATGAACAGAATTTTCAGACCGTTCCTCGATAAGTTTGTTGTTGTGTTCATCGACGATATTCTTATTTTTTCTCGTACGCGGGAAGAGCATGAGGAACATTTGAGATTCGTGTTGCGAGTTTTGAAGGATAGGCAGCTTTATGCCAAACTTTCCAAGTGAGTTTTGGCTAGAAGAAGTACAATTCCTAGGTCATGTGATTAATAAAGAAGGAATAGTCGTAGTTCCGTCTAAGGTTGAGTCAGTTCTTAAGTGGGAACGGCCTAAGTTAGTAAGTGAAGTACGGAGTTTCCCAGGACTAGCTGGATATTATCGGAGGTTCATAGAGGGATTCTCGAAGATTGCATTGCCTATGACGCAATTAACAAGGAAAAATATAGCTTTTGTATGGACAGACAAGTGTGAACAAAGTTTTCAAAAGCTGAAGGACAGCTTGACTACATCACCTGTGTTGATATTACCAGATCCACTAGGACAATTTGACGTATATTGTGATGCGGCATACCAAGGTTTAGGTTGTGTCCTGATGCAAGAGGGAAGAGTCGTGGCTTATGCTTCCCGACAGTTGAGAATTCATGAGAGAAATTATCCGACTCATGATTTGGAGTTAGCAGCAATAGTGTTCGCATTAAAGATATGGCGACACTTTTTGTATGGAGCAAAGTTTAATGTCTTCAGTGACCACAAGAGCCTGAAGTATCTATTCGATCAAAAAGAATTGAATATGAGACTACGAAGATGGATGGAGTTTATCAAAGATTATGATTTTGAATTACTGTACCATCCTGGGAAGGTCAATGTGGTAGCGGATGCTTTAAGCAGGAAATCCTTGCACGTGTTTGCGATGATGGTTAAGGAGTTAGAATTGCTTGAACAATTCAGGGATTTGAACTTAGGAATGGAATTGGTTGAGAATAAGATTTTCTTAAGTATGATCACTATTAGTAGTGATTTTATGAAAGATCTTAAAGATAAACAAGTTCAGGATCTATACCTCCAGGAAGTAAGTAGAGGAATCGATGAAGGTAAAATTTCTGAGTTTAATAGAGGAACGGATGGTGTGTTAAGGTTTAGAGATAGAATATGTGTGCCAGAGGATACAGAACTTAGGAAGATGATTTTAGAGGAAGCGCATAAGAGTGAGTTGAGTTTCCATCCTGGATACACAAAAATGTATCAGGATTTGAAGAAAATGTTTTGGTGGACAAGGATGAAGAAAGAAGTAGCGGAGTATGTTTTACCTTGTCTGGTGTGTCAGAAAGCTAAGATTGAACATTAGAAGCCAACAAGATTACTACAATCTTTAGATATCCCAGAGTGGAAATGAGATAGTATAGCTATGGATTTTGTGGTCGGATTACCACGAACTCCTAAGAAGCATGATGCGATTTGGGTTATCATTGATAGGTTGACGAAGTGTGCTCACTTCTTATCTATTGGTGAAAGTTATAATTTGGAAAGGTTGACTCAGATTTACATCAAAGAAATTGTTAGATTGCATGGTGTGCCATCGAGCATTGTCTCAGACCGAGATCCTAGATTCACATCTAGATTTTGGAGACAATTGCAAAATGCCTTGGGAACAAAGTTGAGGATGAGTTCTGCGTATCATCACCAAACTGATGGACAGTGAGAAAGGACAATTCAATCATTGGAGGATCTATTGAGAGCTTGTGTGTTGGAGCACACTGGCAGTTGGGATGAGTTCTTACTATTGATTGAATTTACTTATAACAATAGTTTCCATAGTAGTATCGGAGTGGCACCATATGAGGCTTTGTATGGCAGAAAGTGTAGGACCCCGTTGTGTTGATATGAGACTGGTGAGAACCAAGTTTTGGGTCCAGATGTGGTGCAACAAACTACGGAGCAAGTCAAGAAGATACAGGAAAAGATAAAGGAAGCACATGATAGGCAAAGGAGCTACAGTGACAAGAGGAGGATCACGTGTTTTTGAGAGTTACTCGAAAAACTGGAATTAGCAGAACTATCAAATCCAGAAAACTTACTCCTCGATTCATTGGACCCTTTCAGATTCTTCGACAAATTGGTCCGGCAGCTTACCAAATTGCCTTACCACCCAATCTTTCCAACCTTCATGATGTCTTTCATGTTTCTCGGTTGAGAAAGTATCATCCAAATCCTTCACATGTCATTGAGTTTGAGTCTATACAACTGCGAGAGAATCCAGAGCATGAGGCTTTACCTATAAGGATCGCAGATAGACGGATTAAGGAGCTTCGCAGTAAACAAATTCCTTTGGTTAAGGTCGTATGGGATGAAACTACTGGAGATGCTACTTGGGAACGCGAGGAGGATATGCAACAACAATATCCACATCTTTTCTAAGGTACGTAAATTCCGAGGACGAAATTTTCTTTTAAGAGGGGTAGTAATGTAATAGCCTGATTTTAATTATGTTGTTCAACCGGTTAAAATATAATTAAATTATATTTTAAATTTGAGAGTTAGAAAGTGTTTTTGATTAAAATAAAATCATATTCATAGTCTACTTTATGGTAGATGGTTACGGTAAAATTTTCGGTTGAAAATTCAGACGAAAGTCGATTTGCGTTTTCACTGCCGATATAGGTTTACTGTGCAGAAAACCTAATTTTGACTCGTGAACGATATAGTTAGTGTTTTTATTATGTTTCCTTCAACTTTGGTTATTTTGAAAATTTTCGTTCAAAAATAAAATATAATATTTTTTTCGGGTGAAAACGTCAGAAGAATTATGATCGGAAATGCAACCGGGTACGAAATGAAGCAGAATAGGAGACATAAAAGGCTTGAGGTGAGATGAGGGAGTGAGGTGACTCACTAGAGGTATGGCCTAAGCTACCTCCTAAAAAAGTGGTCATGATGGACTTTTTGAAATATATCATATTATATTCTAAAAACCTATTTTTCTCTTTCCTCTTCAACCAAACAAGGCACAAGGTCAAAACTTGCTCTCCAAGCTCATTCCTCTCTCCTCAATTTCGTGCCACTCTCTCCCCTCTCTATATATACCCCTTTCATTTTCATTTCACCATCTTCCTCCTTCAACCTTCATTAAACCTTCATCTTCTTCTTTCTTCTAAAAGTTCAAGCTCTTAAAGCTTTAGTTTTTATTCATCATTTCTACTTAAGTTCTTCATTAAAGTTCTTCCTTATACTAAGGGTAATGCTCTCATATGAATCTTTTTGCAAGTTTCATCTTTTATTTCTTAGTTTACTTTATGTGTTATTTATATGCTTTAAACTTCTAAAATCTCTCTAAAATGGTAGAAAACTCCTTTTGAGTTGAAACCACTTTCTATAGTCTTGTATTAACTTATATTTTCACATACTAAGAGGTTATGTAAAACAAAAATCTCTACCTATCTCTTCCAATGAAGACCGAATGCTTGCATTTGTGACCTAGGAAGTTTTTGTTTCAACTTTTGGAATATGATCATGTGATTGAGTTTCTAACTATCCATTGATGTTAAATCTATAAACCTTGGAAGTTTTGATAGCTTGTTCCTATGATGGCTGAAAATATGAATAAGTAAGTCTAGGATACTATGTTTCAACTTTCCAAGTATGATCATGGATTTAGAACTCTTAATACCTTGTGATTCTAAACCTAAGAGTTATTGTTAAACAAAGAATATTTTTCCTCATCATCCTATGGTGACCGAAACTTAGTGTTTAGGTACTAGGATGTTTGAGTTTTTATTTTTCCAAAATGATCATGGACTTAAGCTCCATAAGATATTTGGATGCTAAGTCTAAGAGATTGGAAGGTTTAAGGATTTCTAACTTGTTATTTCTATGTTATTAAATCTAGGATGTATTACTTTCATTTTTTCAAGATGATCATGGACTTGAGCTCCATAAGATATTTGGATGTCAAGTCTAAGAGATTGGAATGTTTAAGTTTCCATTGTTTTCCAAAATGATCATGGACTTGAGCTCCATAAGATATTTGGATGCTAAGTCTAAGAGATTGGAAAGTTTAAGGATTTCTAACTTGTTTATTCTATGTTATTAAAGGTAGGATGTATTACTTTCATTTTTCCAAGATGAACATGGACTTGAGCTCCATAAGATATTTGGATGCTAAGTCTAAGAGATTGGAATGTTTAAGTTTCCATTGTTTTCCAAAATGATCATGGATTTGAGCTCCATAAGATATTTGGATGCTAAGTCTAAGAGATTGGAAAGTTTAAGGATTTATAACTTGTTTATTCTATGTTATTAAAGCTAAGATGTATTACTTTCATTTTTCCAAGATGACCATGGACTTGAGCTCCGTAAGATATTTGGATGCTAAGTCTAAGAGATTGGAATATTTAAATTTCCATTGTTGTCCAAAATGATCAAGGACTTGAGCTCCATAAGATATTTGGATGCTAAGTCTAAGAGATTGGAAAGTTTAAAGATTTCTAACCTATAAATCCTATGAAGGCCGAACCTAGAAGGTTATGGACCTAGGATACTTTGTTCTTATTTTTCCAAAATGATCATGGTTTTGAGCTCCTTAATCACATGGATGCTAAACCTAAGAGATTGGAAAGTTTAGTGAATGCTAGCAGCCTATTTTACTAGCCTTGGCCGAATACCCTAAGTTTATAACAGTGGGATTTTAATTCAACTTTGTTAAGCGATCATTGTTTATGAACTCCTAACACTTAAGGATTATAAATCCATGAGTTGTATAATTTTAGGGAATCTCTAACCCTAAGAACTAGTTTTGGCCGAACCAATACCTTGTCGTTTAGTGTTCTTGTTTGATTTTAACTTGTGATTTTGTGTTCATAACCTTAGACTTCCATCGCGGAGGAAACGAGGACGTTCGTGGTATACCACTTCGAGCATCTAATCTCCTTACCTTCACAGAAGGTGGAGTTAGTACTTTGTGGTGTGACAACGAGGAGCTTCGAGTTCGGGAGTCCGGTGATAACCCAGGTGGGGGAAAGAACCAACCTATCGTCGGAATGGATAAGTAGTAGATTATATAATAGGGCGACCTAAACCCTACTAGTAGTCGAGTAATCGACAAGACCAAAATCACATTGGACACCTTTTCTGAAAAACCAATGGCGATTCGGGGATTGTAGGTTTATCGATATTAGGTTGATTTTATATTGTTGATGGTTGATTTGATTTTATTATCTTTATTGAATGGATTTTGTGCTATGATTGGTGATATGGGAATATTTTGATTGATATTGTGTTATCTATGATCTGCCTGGTTTGTATTATTATGCTTAGTGGTTTTTAAGCAAAGATATATTTGTTGTCTAAGAGATGATTGTTTTGGGTGTGAGGATAATAATGATTTAGAAGTGCCTAACCTACATGATGTATGTTAAAGAGGTGTTATGGAATAGAATATGTGTCAAGTTCTAATGGAAGGTTAAGGCACTAGGATGTTGTTAAAACGGGTTGGTGAGATTCAAGTATAGGTGTTGTTGTCCACAACCGTGTATTGGTAATATAATACACAAGGACAAAAGTGTATTGGTAATATAATGCACAAAGACAAAAGTGAATTGGTAATATAATACGCAAGGACATATGTGTATTTGTAATATAATACACCGTGTATTTGTAATATAATACACGTAAAACACTTTTGTGTATTGGTAATATAATACACATAAAACACTTCTGTGTATTGGTAATATAATACACCGTGTATTGGCAATATAATACACGTAAAAAATCTGGAGTTCTCGCGAGACCACTTCCACCTTTGGAAATAGGTGTGCAGCTATGGTGTATTTGAGTGGCATGAGATTGGGGGTAGAGGATGATATATTAACTTGAGGGTGATCTGTTAGTTATGTACGTTGTTTGTATGTGACAATTACTGTATGATTTACTATGACTCTTTTCCGCTTTTTGATGATAAAACTGTTTTTTTATCCCCTATGTTTCTGTATTCTTGTGGGTTACTTTACTTACATTAGAAGACCCGATGGAGGATTATGTTACTGTGGAGTTGGACGGAGCTCTGTATGAAACGGAGGTTGCTGAGGAATTGGATGGAACTCCTTTCGAACCAGACGCTGGAGGTCGAGCTGTGATCCATGGCGAGTAGAGTATAGATAGTATGGCCAGTGTGTCTAAGAAGGAGTATTTTTATATGTTTCCGCTAAGTATGGCTTTTACTTTAAGTTTATGCCTGTGAGGGATCCTACTGAGAGGATTCCATCAACAGTGTTTTGGTAATGTAATAAATAAACAGGTGTGTATTTATATATATTACAACCTTGGTGTGTTTAACTTACAGAAGTTATATGATTGTTTAAATAAAGTTTTAATTTTTACATACTTTTCACACTAAGCGCGCGATTAAGGATTTAATTAATAAGGTTTTAAGCTAATAAAACACCGGGGCATAATGGGGTGTCTCATTTTTCACTGATATGAAAATCATTTGGGATGAACTAGAGTTTCTTCGCCCAACCCCTTCTTGTGTTTGTGTTGTTAAATGTTCTTGCCCCTTAAACAAATCTGTTCAAACCTCTAAAAACAAGGATCACACCATATGTTTTCTTAAAGGGCTCAATGAGTCCTATCAATCTGTTCGATCCCAGATTCTGATCATGAACCCTTTGCCATCGGTTAGTGAGGCATATTCCCTGGTTCTTCAACAAGAAAGAACATCTTCTTATACCCAAATCAAAGACACCACTCCTTTTGCCACCAATTCTTCCAATTTCAACAATTCAGGTTGTGGCTTTCCAAATCAAGGTAAAGGTAGGAGTCGCTCTAACAACAACAGACAACAAATGCATTGCTCTCATTGTAATCGCTCCAACCATACGGTTGACACATGCTACTTTAAGCATGGTTTCCCCCCAGGATATAGAACAATAAATCAAGGTTCTACCATGCAACTTTCAACCACTACTCAAGATTCTGGCACCAAGATTGATACACAACATCATTCCAATTTTCCAAGTCATCCAGAGCAACCTATTTCCTTGACAAGAGATGACTATCGATACCTCTTCTCCCTCTTACATGCCAGCAAACAAGAATATGCTCCCACTGTGAGTTCTATTCCTAAGCCTCCAACATATGACCCTAATCCACATGTAGTCTCCAGTATCACTCAATCAGGTATTCCCTCCTCCTCACATTCTCTTTGGGTATTAGTCTCAGGTGCAAGTGATCATGTGTGTCCATCTATACATTTTTTTTACTACTTATCATAGAATTACACCTGTTGCTGTAAAATTACCAAATGGAGTGGTTCTTTATGCTTATTATTCTGGTACTATCCGCCTTAATTCTGCTCTCTATCTATATGATGTGTTACACATCCCTGATTTTCATTTCAATCTCATCTCAGTTTCAAAACTGACCTCAACTCTACATTGCCAACTAATATTCTCTTCTAATTCTTGTACTATTCAGGAAAGAGCTACCCAGAAGATGATTGGGCATGTTGATGTGCACCACAACCTATACATCATTCACCACATTCCCACACCTCTTTTATGTACCAACCATATTGATAGCAATATTGTTTTACATTCGATTACCAATAAAGAAAACAAACACCAAAACATTGAATCTTTTGATTTGTGGCACTATAGGTTAGGCCACCCATCTTATGATGTTTTGCATAGTCTTTGTAAACATTTCCCTTATATTGTTTCGAATAAAAGTTTGATTTGTGATTCATGTCATCTTGCTAAACAAAGTAGATTACCTTTCCCTCATAGTATGACTGTCTCTAGTCACACTTTTGAATTGATTCATATCGATATATGGGGACCAATTAGTGTTCCTTCATTTCAAGGACATCATTATTTCTTGACTATTGTTGATGATTTTAGTAGTTTTACTTGGATATTTCTCTTAAAAGCCAAATCTGATACTAGGGAATGCATTAAATATTTCTTTAGCTATGTCTCCACTCAATTTTTTGCCTCTATCAAGACTATTAGAACTGACAATGGTAGTGAATTTCTCATGCCATCCTTTTATGCTACTATAGGGATTTTAAATCAAACTTCTTGCGTTGAAACTCCTCAACAAAACTCCATTGTTGAACGCAAGCATAGACACTTGTTGAATGTTACAAGAGCATTGTTATTTCACTCTAAATTACCTAAACAATTTTGGCCTTATGCTCTTTGTCATTTAGTACATCTTATTAACAAGCATCCAACCCCTGTTCTTAACAACATAACTCCTTATGAATTAATGTATGCATCTCCACCTACTTTTTTGGATCTTAAAAGTATTTGGTTGCTTAGCTTATGCCTCCACTTTAACACATAATAGACATAAACTTGATCCCAGAGTTAGGAGATGCTTATTTCTCGGGTTTAAAACAGGTACTAAGGGGTATCTTCTTTTTGATCTACAAACTAGAAACACTTTTATATCTAGGAATGTTGTTTTTTATGAGCATGTTTTTCCTTATTATAGTACTTCTGATAATACTATTGCTGCTAATGATCCTACCTCCATTCAATTAGATAGGGGTGTTCATCAACCGATCCAATCCAATGCCAACCGCACTAACCGAACCGAAATAACCGAAAACCGAAAAAACCGCAAACCGAAAAAAAATCGAAATTTTTCATTGGATTGGATCGGATTTCGGATCCTATATGTAAAACCGATCCAATCCAAACCGAACCGAAATTATTTAGTTCAATGAAAATAATTTGATCTTTATATTATAAAAGTAATTATTAGTCTTTATATTTTTATAAGTTATCATTTAGTCCTTATATTAGAGAGTGTAATTGGTATGTAAATGTAATGTTAGTGTAAAAACTTTTGCATTGTTAACCAATTATAAATCATGTTATGAGTGACTTTTAATATATTTAGGACAATAATCAAACATTTAGAATGATTTAACAATTTATAATTAGGTGATGGTGTAAAATATCTTTACACATGAGAGTGCATATCAATTCATGTATATCCCGTTAAAACACTTATTAGAAATTGTCAATATAATATTTTAAAATTAATTTTTATTTTAAATAAGTAACAAATTCATATGACTCTTTAAATACTCGATCAAATCCAAATCGAACCGAAATATTGGATGTTCTTTGATGTAAACAACTATGTAAATATGTATCGATAAAAACCGAATTATCCAATCCAAACCAAACCGCATTTGATTGGATCGGATCGGATTGGATTTTTTGAATGAAGCAAACCGATCCAATCCAAACCGCATGTTGTTTTTATCATTGGATCGGATGACTTTTTTGTTCAAAACCGATCCAATCCAATCCGCGAACACCCCTACAATTAGATGCTGGTTTTTATTTGATATGCCATCAGTTCTGCCTCCTGTTGATTCCTCATAGCCCCCAACCATTCCAATTACACCACCTGCTGCAAATATCCCAGAATCACCATCTTCAATCAACTCTCCAGGACCTATGGCATTGTGCAAGTCTGACAGAATTAGGAAACCACCAAGCTATTTACAAGATTTTCATTGTAATTACTTTGCTTCTGATCCTGAACCAGCACCTATATATCCCCTTTTCCTCTATCTTATCTTACTCACGGTTATCCTCTCAACATCTCCAATACACCCCGTCCATTTCTGTCCATGATGAACCCACAACCTATTCACAAGCCAGCAAGCATCCTCACTGGATCAAGGCCATGAACTCAGAACTCGATGCTTTACAACAGAATAACACTTGGCTTATCACTGATTTACCCGAGGGTAAGAAGCCTATAGGCTGTAAATGGGTATATAAAATCAAATACCTAGCCGATGGTAGTATTGAAAGGTATAAGGCACGTCTAGTTGCCAAAGGTTTCACTCAAGTTGAGGGCATTGATTTTTTTGATACATATTCTCCTGTAGCCAAACTAACCACTATTAGGCTTTTACTTGCTCTAGCTTCAGTACAAAATTGGCACTTGCACCAATTAGATGTGCATAATGCTTTTTTACATGGCCTTTTGGATGAAGAAGTTTATATGCATATACCACCTGGTCTTCATATTTCTCAATCCAATAAAGTTTGCAAGTTGCTTAAATCAATTTATGGCTTAAAACAGTCTAGCCGCCAATGGTTTGCTAGTTTATCTTCTTTCCTTATCTCACAGGGATATTCACAATCTACTTCAGATTCCTCTCTATTTGTTAAACACTATTCTAGTTCCATTACTGTGTTTTTAGTCTATGTTGACGATCTTATTCTTGCAGGAAATAATTTGATTGAGATTGCTCACATTAAATCTGTTTTGAATATTCATTTCAAGATCAAAGATCTAGGTTCCCTAAAATACTTTCTTGGCTTGGAGATAGCTAGATCACAAGCAGGCATCCACTTATGTCAACGCAAATATGCTTTGGACATTCTATTTGAATGCGGTTTACTTGCCTGCAAACCGGTTTCTACACCTACGTCTAAGGCACTCGATTAACAACCACTAATGGCACTCCCCTACAAGACCCTTCTGCATACAAAAGGTTGATCGGTAAGCTTCTGTATTTGACAACTACTAGGCCTGATTTATCTTTTTCTGTCCAGCAGTTAAGCCAATTCATGGCTCATCCAACATCGATGCACCATGATACTGTTGTTCGGGTGCTACGGTATATAAAGCATTCCCCTACACATGGTCTATTCTATCCCAGCAACTCTCCACTTCAACTCAAAGCTTTCAGCGACTCGGATTAGGCAAGCTGTCCAGACTCCCGCAAATCCATTACTGGCTATTGGTTGTTCCTTGGAGACTCCCTCATTTTCTGGAAGTTTAAAAGCAACTGACGGTATCTAGATCATCCTCTGAAGCCGAATATCGAGCATTAGCCTCCACAGTTTGTGAGATTCAGTGGCTTCATTATCTACTTCATGATTTTCGTCTCTCTGGCTTACCACACACTCTTTTATATTGTGATAGTCAATCTGCAAGGCATATTGCAGTCAATGCCTCTTTTTACGAAAGAACTAAACATATTGAGATAGATTGTCATATCGTCGGGGAGAAATTACAAGCCAAGCTATTACATCTACTACCAATTGCAAGTACCAATCAACTGGCAGATCTTCTAACCAAGGCCCTGGATCCATTACCTTTTCATAATTTTCTATCCAAGTTGGGATTGATGAGCATCTATTTACCAGCTTGAGGGGGGGTATTAGCCATATCAGATATCAGCAATCACAAACTGATTTTCTGTTGTTATCAAACAGATTTAGTTAGGATATTGATTCTGTTATGATTACTATTAGATCATATTTGTTATTCTGTTATTTCAGTTTAGGCTCTTTGACTTAGTCATTAGCTAGGAAGATAGAAAAGTATTTTATTCAGATCATTCACTGATTCTTACATGTAATAAAGCCGAGATAACAAATTCTTTTTCCTCAATTTTATACTTCCAAAAGTCTCCACCTTCCAAACTTTGAAAGTCTTCTCAACATTAAAGATACTCTCATGCAGCGACTTACCATGATCCCAAGCTGTTTTAATCGTGTCACCGAAGGAGTCGTGGGTCATCCAAGAACTCTCAAACTTAAAAGGCCGATTCGTATAATTAGTTCTCATTCCATGAAGTGCAACAAGAATGGGGTGGTGGTCTGAAAAATCCACCCTAGGAAGAGCACGCACAATAGCATCGGGAAATCCCAAACGCCAATTATCTGAACAAAGAGCCCGGTCTAGCCTTTCAAAAATGCGAGTGTAGCCTGGACGTAAGGGACCCTTCCAAGTGAATTTTGATCCAATTGCCCCTAAATCCATAAGTTTACATTCATTAATTCTGTCAACAAAGATGTTGCACTTTCTCATGTTAATTGGAGCTCTTCCTTATTTCTCACTTGGTGAAGCTATATCATTAAAGTCTCCAGTCACTATCCATTTTCCTGGATTATTATCATCTATTCTCTTCAACTTTAACCACAAATTCTTTCTAACATCTTCTTGAGGACTAGCATAAATGAGTGTGAACAACCAACTCTGCTCATTAGGAAAGGTCACACTAAGATGAAGAAATTGAAACTCCTTCTCAATGAGAGAAATATCAACAGTGTCCTGTTTCCAGGCAACAATTATTCCACCTGCATATCCTCTACCCTCAGAACAAACAAAACCATCAAACCCAAGAAGCATGAAAGTTTTCTGAAGTTTCAAGGGATCAACTCTTAATTCCATAATTACAATAATATTAAGATGGTGTACTTCCATATATTGTTTGCAATATCTTAAAAAAGCAGGACTAGCTGCCCCTCGGCAGTTCCATAATTTTTTTTTATGAGATTGGACTATCATAATATTAATCTAAGTGCATGGAGGCACCCCCTCCTCAAAAACTCGCATACCTGTGATCTCAGGGACCATCTCCAGAGCGTCTCCCATGTCCATGGTGTCTCCAACCATTTCAACGTCAGAGTCTGTGACACCCTAAACTCGGTCATCACATGGTTACCCGTTTGCGGAAATAAAACTTAATTTGCTGGTTACTTTCGGAAAATAATGTTTTCTCAACGTTCATCTTTTCAAAATATGGTGATAAATTTTTTTTTCTTTTTTAACCTCATAACAATAACAACTTAATCAAATCACACTTAAAAACACAATGTATATAAATCTTACAACTATACTGCCTCATATATTTTCATACCTAAATCAACATCAGTTTTATCTTCAAAACATAATAGGACCTAAGCTGGTCGTAACTAACCGACACTACAGTCAATAGGAGCAGCACAGCACGCTTCCAACTAGACAGCCTTCTTCTTCGTGTAGGGATCATACCCCTTGTACGTCTCTGAGATGTGTTGTAAGGGTGAGACACCAATATACGGATTTATTACCATAACTGAATGCGCAACACAAAAGAAGGCATATACACATATACATATTTATAACAACCTACTCATTCATATTATATCACATCGTTTATCAATGGGTTTCAAACCCCAAACATCAACGTTGAAAAACTATGCATGAACACTTCAAAACATCATCTAACATTCATACCTAATCTCATGAGATATCTCCAACCTCGTGGTGAGTTGATCAGACTCGATAGTTACAGGCACACAGCCACAGACACGCAGTCACAGACACGCAGTCACAGGCACACAGCCAAAACCCATCACACACTGTCCAACATCGTGGCACAGGTGTCACAACGTAGATGGGGCCTCATTGTCCACCAGGCACAATAAGAACATCTTTATGATCTACCATGACGCCGCATGGTAATCACTCGTTTGATCATGGCACGTCTGCCAAATGCATGCAATAAAAACCTTTTGTTCTCAACACTTTTCTTTGTGCTATATCTTTATTTGTCAAAGCTCTCAAAAGCTTTCGACCCATCATCGTTTCTAAACATCAAAGTTCTCAAAAGCTTTCAACTTATCATCGTTTTCAACATCGAATGCTCTCAAAAGCATCATCGTTTTCAACTGCGAATGCTCTCAAAAGCATCATCGTTTTCAACCTCGAATGCTCTCAAAAGCATCATCGTTTTCAACATCTTTACAACTTTTATTAACAACACAGGGCCTCAAAGTCCGAGTGCTCAATCACGAAGCCCTTAGACCGTTGCAATCAGTCTTAGGTTCGTGGTAATAGAAAACATCTCAAAACGTTTTAACTTATTTACGTAGATACCCAGTCTACAATACAACGAACCTTAATACCCCGACGTCTCGGTTATTAAGTTCCATAACATCGTTTTACATCGTTTTTGTCTGTGAAAAACAAATCCAAAATGAGACAACGTCATAAGAACACTAGCACCCCGACATCTCGGTTACTAAGTTCTATATCGTCGCTAAGTAAAACTCATTTACAGAAAATCATTTCTACTTGAAAACTCTTTTACTTAAACTTCAGCTTTAAAAATTAAATCAATTCCGATTAAACCTCTTCTCAAAACAAGTACTGCTATTTTTAAACTTTCACCGTAAATAATTTCGAAACTTGCCATCGTTTATCACTTTCCAAGAAAATATTTTTAAAGTCAAACTTTGACTTTTTATTTTATATTATTATTATTTTTTTTTTGTAAAGTATCTTTGAATATTAATTTCACAAAATAACTTTTTATAATATTTCGGAATTTCTTGCGTAAAAATTAGCAGTACTAAAAAAAATTTCACGGTTACGCTCTCACCGTGACTCATAAATTACTTTTACACTAATAAATCATTAAAATAATAATATTTATCAAAAAAAAAATATTTTCCACCATTATTATATTCCAATATTTCCCACAAAACATTTAATATAATTTTCACAGCTTATTAAATCTTTTATATGATTAATCGGTTGTGCACTGACCACTGCCAGACCTCTCAAACAACATTCAACATTCATCATTCAACAACAACATCATAACTATATCACCAGGCAGATCATGCATAATAGCAACATAATATACTACTACAAATAATTAAATAATTTAAAAGTAGATAAATCACCGATACACAGATAAACAACACCACGTAAGCCACATAAACAAATAACCACAACCACATATAAATCATATAAATCATATAAATCACACTACACACAAATAGTTATAGAGAAAAATCCCTCAGGTAAGCTCCCATTACCTCTTGAAGACTCGAACTAAGGGTTTCAAATGATCTCCCGATTTGATCCGGTTTCCTCTGTCGGCTTTAGGTCAAACCAACTCGATCGATTCCTTCATAACGAATTGCAACCAAAATAAATCAAAATCAAACAACAACACACTTAAATCAATAGGGGTAAGGTTCGGCCTCTTCAACTTTTCTAGGTTAGGAAAGTTAAAATTTTGTTAACTTAGGGATTTATGATCCTTAAGCAACTTAAGTATGATTAAGCACTTAATCCAAAATCATGAACTAAGAACTTTGAATGAAACTCATCTAGCTCCAAGAACTAGGGTTTCGGTCAAGGGCTGAGTTTGAGGTTAGAAATCTCTAAAATTTCTAAACTCTTGGATTTAATCAACATACAAAACTTAGAGTTGGATTCAAGTGTAACAAACAACTTTTGAATCACAAAACCATCAAGTGCTCATACCTAGGGTTTCGGTTTTGATGAGATCAATAGGTTAAAGTTTGATTTTTGATCTTCTATATACTTGAATACAAGAACTATCAAGATATAATCATGAATCAAGACATGAAAATGAAACAAAACCTAAGAACACAACTTTGACCTAGATTCGGCCATGACCAGAAATTAGGGAAAGAAATTTCACATGATCTTGTGCTTCTAGATGATGAAAATAGATATGATTATAAGATCATAGAAATTGGTTTCATGTCAAAAGGATTTTTCTAGAATTAGTTATGAATTTTTGAATCTAGCTCCATGAACTTTGAACAAATAAAGAACATATGAATCTTAGCCATGAATCTACAAAAGTTGTGAAGAGAAATGATTCAAATGTCAAGAGAAGAAGTTTTTACCTCTTTATGATTCAAGGAAATCAAGATTTGGATGATGTTCTTCACTGATTTCTCATGGTGTTCTTGAGAAACTTAAGGAAGAAGATGAACATAGTTAGGGTTTAGAACAGTTTTAGTATTTTGGGTGGATCTTTCAACATACTTGTCCGTTTTGGATGATCTTTATGTCGTTGGAAAGAAGAGAGAAAGATGAACAACTTTCATGTTGAAAGTTTTTCGAGATTCAGAATAGAAAATGGTCAGAATTGCCAATCAAAATCTGACGAATTATGAACTCTTTGGAGAAAAAGAACATGAAAATGGAAGAAAATGGCTTAATGAAGAAGACAACCTATTTAAATGAAGAAGAAACCAAACTTAATGAAGAAGGCATTTGGAGCCGTGGGTTTTGGGCAAGGGTTGGTCAACTTTTTCCAATGGCATTTGTTTGAAATTGTCATAAAAAGACAAGGGCAATTTGGTCATTTCATAGGAAAAATTAACTTTGTCATAAATGTGTCATTATGGCCATTATGACTCGGATAAACTCGTCATAAATACTCGGCAAATCGGTCAAATCCATCATCTCTGTTACGTTGCCGACTCCTCGATTCATCTAGCGCAAGCTTTTCCTAGAGACATCTCGACTTATACGCCCGCAACAAATATAATATTTTAAATTTTTTTTTACCAAAATTTTCAAAACTTCCAGTATCGTAGTAAATACGATAAAAACATTTTTCATCTCGTTTACGACTTAAAATTAGGTCTTCTGAGCAGTAAACTTTTACTGTCGGTGAAAACACAGAAAACGCAGACCGACTTCCGTCTGAGTTTTCAACCAAAAACTTCCCCGTAACCTTATGAAAATAAGTATAACAAGGAAATGACCTTGGTTTATCCAAAATCATTTTCTAAGTCTCGGATAAAAAATATATATTTATATATTTATTACCGATATTACAAAGCAGCGAAAATCGGGGTGTTACAGAGTCTTCAAGAAACTCAGCTCCCATTCCACACTCTTCCACACTCCGTGGCATCTCTTTATCGAGAGAAATATGTGGATCATGTGATGGGAAAATATGGTCAGCCTCATGCAAAGGAATATCCGGAGGACGTGCATGGGCCTGTAACATCACGCCCTCTTCCAAGTTAGTCTCTATTGGTCCATTCTCTGCTCGTTTGTCTCCCACTATAGCAACCCCTCTATTAATAAGCTCTGGATTTTGTACTTGGGCCCCACTTCACATTTCAACAGATCCCTTCCCTGACCCATTAGATTGATCCACGTTCTTCCTAGTGGACATGCCTTCTGCTCCCTCTTTTTCGCCTCCACCAACCCCTTGGCATTTATCAGCATTTTGCCTTTCTCCCTTCTTTTGTCCTTTTCGGACTCTACCATTTTTTTGGGCCCCACCTACTTTTGTATGCACTCCTTTATTGGCTGACATTTCTTTTCCTTTCGTGCCACCCTGTAATTCCGTGCATGTTGCCTCACCATTCTGATACTCCGTACCCTTGTCTCCACCCATATCATTCTCATCATGCAGCACCTGAAAACGCAACCCAAGAGTCAAGGAATTGTCGGTTTTGTCGTTTACCACCCCTTTCAACCCTAGCGTCGTCGGCTGCTTCCTGGTTCTCCTAGGTTTTTGAACTACAATCCATGGCCCTAGATCGTATTGCCTGCTGCTCTCCCCTTCAATATGTGTTTTGCCATCGCCTTGACCAGCATTTACCACTTCTTTACCCTTAAGGTTTTCAACTCTGGGCACCCCTCCATATAATGCCCAAATTTCCCACAAGTGAGGCACAACAAATGGAGACCTTCATATTCTATTCTATAAAACTTCTCCTTAAGATCAAACATTGCTAACAAGGGTTGGGTTAAATCAACTTCAATACAGAGCCTAGCATACTTGCCCATAGCTGTGAGCAATGTGTGCTTATCCACCTTAATAGTTCTGCCAATTCGATTGCCAAATGCCCTGAGATTTTTTGGATCATAGTATTCCAAGGGAAGCCCTGAAATCCTCACCCACACAGCTACATTCTTGATACTCTCAACCAAGGCCCCTCTGTTAAAGCTTTAGTTCGATCCTCTGCATCATAAAAGGTTACCAGGAAAATCTATAACAGTAATGATCCCTCTCCTTACCCATATTTGCTTGAGTCTGGTTTCCAAAGCCTTGAAACCAATCTTCCTTCCAAGCAGTTTCACTATAACTCCATCCTTCTCTGATAGGATGAACTTAGGGCAGTCAAACCTATCAAAGGTCCCCTCCTCTACAGTAATCTCACCATCTTCTTCCTCCTTTAAATCATTCTCTAACCCATCCTTCCTGGATGTATACCCTTCTTTCTCCTTAGACTTCCCCTCCTTTCCACCCAAAACCGAGTCCCTGTATGATTTCTTCCCCTTATCCACATACAGGTCAGCATAGCAAACCGGTTGGCAGGAGTCATCCTCTCCACCTGTCACCTTTTTTGCACTCCTGTTCACCAAGTCTACCTCTTCCAGTGACAACGCCTCCCCTTCTCTCCCCTGCTCACTCTCTCATGTTCGAAGGCACTGTTTTAATGCAACACAATTGTTATGTCCTCCTTTTTTTGGTCATAAGTTTTGTCCTCCTTTCTGAAACTTTCTCTCGTAGGATATATATTTTTTACTTGAGAATTAGGTTAGTAAATAATATCTTTCATTTAAATGTCTTAGGCAAGACTATATCATCATTTCCTCAATAAATATATCTTTCTAGCTAATACATTCATTCCTGAATTGATCTAATATCATAGATAACCCCCTAAAAAGTTCCTTTGGAATTAGGCTAATGGCTAACAAAAAGAAATGTAACTATGCTGACTAGGCCAGATTCATTAAATTAACTACTCAGCACCCAACCTACCATATCATATACACTGGAAATGATTATCCCAGCTCAACAGACTATGTAAAAACATGGCTATTAAGGAATTAGGTGCAATTGCATCACTGGTATTTCTCCTGTTGCCTCTCCTCACTCGAGAAAAAGCTTATCAACACACTGAAGCCTTCAATTCTGAGTACATCAAGCAAGGGCAAACACCCATATGCAGACGAAAACACCAAATACTTATATTTGCCGCAACTGACACAAAAATTCTGTGTATCCATTCCGATGAGATATCTAATGCTTTTGGTTTTACACTTTAAAACTACAAACAACAGAACTATAAACTCAACTTCAGGAACATCACCTGATATATACATCCCTAAATAATGAAACAAAACAGACTTCGGAGGAAAACACTTACTGGGATATACATGCACTTTTGTACAAAAAACCAACTGGAGCAAGAAAATAGGGAATAAGGATGTCACAACACCCAATCTACTTTAGTCTAGTTTGTTAGCATCTATGGCTACTCTCAGCATTATCTACTTATTTGGTACTCTCATTTCTATGTATTCGCCATTCTCTAGCAGAAACCCAGAGTTGAGGCAAGCTATCTTCATTTGAGACAAATGCACATTCTTCTTAATTCTTACAAATCGCCATCATTTGGTTGCACCTGCTGAAAGGTAGGCAAGTCATAACTGTTTCCAATGATTGAACATTGCTGTTTATGCTATTACATATTCACCATCCTTCACTGCCACTCAGTGAGAAAGTGGAGGAAAGTCGTCTTCATTCTTCAAACGATAAGCATGCACTCCGATCCTGAATCCCAAACCATATACACCCCCTTAAAGGAAAGGAAACCGAGGAGTACAAACTATAATCATATACTGGTTTAAGCTCTAAAAATAGTTGCCAGTGATTTAACCTCACAAGTGATATCTGTAGCAAAGAATCAGCATTAGTTGAGAAACTAAATTACCTTTTGTGATCAACTACAGACAATGAGGTAGACCTCTCCTCTACCACTGTCCCTGTGTCAGACATAGAGACCCGAGAAGCAAAAATTTCAGATTCTGGGTGACTGCTCACTTCTGTCCTTGGTGATCCATGTAGCTGGGGGCTCACAGAGCCGGACTCGTGTTTCTCAGATGAATGAGGGAAACCATTAGCATAGTGTGATCCCCATGTGGAAGGTTGAAAGAAATAGGTTTCTGATGATCGTGCTCTGGCACTACCAAGAGCAGGATATCCTTCTAGAGCAAGTTCCGAACTTCCTTCCACAGACAAATTCAACTCTTGTGGTGGAGCTAGGCCATTGTTACGAGTATGTCTCTGCAGCTGCCCATGAGCAACCGGTGCTTGGCTCCTTCCCCTTCCTGGCACTGACCTATTATCCCTGTATGGGCGAGAATTCTGCAAAATTATGAGCTTAATAGTTAGATTATGACTTAAAATCTTACATTTATATATAAATAGTTCAGAAGTATATAGATACCATAGTGGGGAAGTATGCCCCTGTTCCTCGTGGTTTTCTCTTTTCTTCTGAACCAAAAGTGGCCATCGGTAGAGTAGGATGATTTACAAGGTAAAGTTGTTGTCCCACAACACCATTTGAATTTGTCTGAGAATGAATGCTGTGATTAATCTGTAGACATTGACGAACAGTTTCCCATGGATTCCTATTCAGTATATTTGGAGACCTAGGAGGACTACACACCACAATTGGAGAAATAGTATAACCATTGCACATCTGACCATATTGTAGGTTACGAATGTGACTGTCATAATCCCCAGCAAGGTCCAACAAGGATTTTGAAGCTTCAGTGCCCACGGGAACACTAGTGGTGTATATATCACTATGAGAGAAGATACTTTCTGAGATATTAGCAGCATTTTCTGAACCAAAAGATGGCATGTTCTTTTCATCAATATGTGATCTAAGAGAATTGCTCACCATAAAGTGCTTCTCTTTCTCATCATCAATAGCCGAATTTACAGCTGTATCACTACAAGTAATCCTATTTTCAACTTTTCCATTTGAACAATATGATGAGCCATTAGTGCTTGCAACACCCAATGCTCCAGATGTTGCAACAATGTTAGAATCTCCACCAGGTTTATAATTTGCAACTACATTTCCAACCCCAGATGAGTGAGGTGACAACCCTGCCAAAGAGAACACATCTTTGACCAAGTATCTTTCATTTTCATTTCTACTTTCAAAACTATGCTGATTTTCAGGTATCTGATCCTTTTTGGATCCAGTTGATAAACACAATAACATATTGTCTTCAGAGCACAGTCGGGTGTCTGATGAGCTTGGAAAGTCAAAATAACGGGCCATGCTAGAAGTTTGCATGCCATTCCCTTTAGTGCTTCCATGTCTATCCAGTGTGTTGCCAAAGAACCTATTAAGCTCATCTGCTATTCTATCTTCAGGTAACATAAGAATCCAGCCAAGTTTACGAGCACCATACTTAAAGGCACTGCGAATTCGATAGAAATTACCTGGAAGAAATAAATGAATGTCATGATATAATGTGACATTAGACAAAATGAATGGATCATTAACATAAAAAAAAAAAAGACATGTATGATGATTTTTTATGCCACTCTCTAGGTCTATATGGATAGCATATAGCACAAACATAAACTAAGAACACAAAGCTGCAGCAGTTTTGTAGTGCTAACTGCCAAGTTTGTAAAGGCAGTAGATTAGCGTTGAGTTGTAGCAGTAAAAGAAGAGAGACTGTTATGTTCTTAAGGGGAGATCTTGCAGAAATACGAGGATGGAGGGGAGTAACGGATGCACTGTGCTGTATTCTTGAAGAGATTAAACAAAGGGGAAATTATACTGACCTCTCTTGAGGTTTGACTAAATTACACCCAGAACCCATCTTGTTTCAAAAGTTACACTCACCTCCCTTAGAGGAGGTCGACGTAATTTCAATCCTCACCCTTCAAGGGGAGCAGGTGTAATTATAAACATAAACCTCAAGGGAGGTTGGTATAATTTCTGAATCAAGAGGGTGTCGAGTATAATTAAGCTAAAGCTCAATGAAGGTCAGTGTAATTTCAGCTTATATAAATGATGCGGGTGTGTCAAGATCATGAAATACAATTTTAAGATCCTTCGCTTTCGTGGCGTCCGAACGGGACAGTCGCCAGCTGTCGCGACCTTCGCTTTATCAACTTCTAATAGATGCTAATTTGCCATCTCAAATCTTTAATGCACTGAACATTTACTAGTTATCATTTCCTCTAGCAGCTAAAGTACTTCCATAAGAACTGTACTGGTGTTACCTGTGAGGAGAATTTGTCTACCACTGCAATTTCAGTCTTGATGGCATACCTTCCAAAAAGCCATTCCAGGAGGTGTGACCGTGTGAGACTGATGTTAACACAAGGGGGTTGAAAACAAAACTAGATGGTTTATTACTGTTGTTTTCAGATAGCCTTTCATACGAGCATCAAGTCAGATGCTAACGATAACTCAGTCACAAAAGGGATTAACATTAGGTATCCAGAGGTGAAGCAGTAAAACTACATCCTAAAGGTGTCAATTTAGATCTTAAGAGACATTTCAAAAGAATGGAGAATTAGAACATTTAAGTTGAGCTTAAAAAGACTCTGATTGGGTAAATGACTTACATAAGAGCTTATTCAAGTAGAGCTTAGTAAGCTCTACTATCAAATCATAAGACTGATCTAAAGCTAAATATCATTTGGATAGACACTTCAAGAAGCGTTTGTGAAGGAAATATGAGTGTTTGGAATTTTCGTAATTCATTAAGGTCCATAAAGTTTAAACAAAAAAAATAAATACACAGGAACCAGTCCTTCTGTTTTCAGCTATCTAAAAGGCTTGTTCCCAAAATCTTCAATTTCTAGTATATGAAACTAGGCCCAAAACGGGTGTCAAAAGCTGTTATAATAAATTTATCCAAACAATCAAAAATTCCTTCGCAAGTCCTTCAAGTAGTAGAGAAGCACAATAAGCTGAAAATGAGCTCATGCAAATGGGGCATAAGTCAATGACTTATGCAACACGTCTTCCTTATTTACGATGCTGAAAACAGACAATCAGATTCTTTCAGGTGGTCGATTGTTTTGTGGGTGAACCTTGTATCCTTCAGCTAATTCGAAGGTGCCATTAAGCAGAGAGCCAGAGGTGACTCTTTGGAATGTACCAAGGGCAAAAAAACAAAAACAAAAAAAGCTACTTGGAAACTATTGGAGCAGCACAATTGACATCAGGCCAAAAAAATGGCTCTGGCTATCTCTCATTCTTGGTAGTTGCTGTATTCAGGATACAGAAAGTCAGAAACACAAAAACTGATAAAAATACATTTTACATTTGATGAAGATGGATGCAAGAGAGTGCTAAGGTCTGTCCATAGTAGCAGCATTAGACATGTGCTTCGTGGGGCCAACATATGCTGAAATTTTAATGAAAAAGAGCTGCACACTGTCCTTTTATAATTTTTCCTTTCCTCCATTTTAAATGAATTCTCTATCATCAAGAAACTGCTGGACTTGCTTCATATGTAACAATTCAAAATCAGTGTTGTCAAAAAACCGCCATGGCGGCGCCATGGCGGAAATCGGTTGCGGATTTTGGGGGAACCGCCATCCCGAGGCGGTGGCGTGGCGGATTCCTCGTGGCGGCTCGTGGCGGCCGCATGGCGCATGGCGGAAATGGCGGCCACGACGGAAATGGCGGAAATGGCGGGCTGTTTGGGTGTTTTGTTGCAAACCCGACCCGTTTACCCGACCCGACCCGGCCCAAATGACAAATAAACCCTAAAAACGTTTCGCACCAGCTGACCCTTTCCTTCCAAACACGATCGCGATTTCGTTCCAGCGACACCCTTTCCTTCCAAACACGATCGCGATTTCGTTCTCCCACACGGCCACCCACTCTCCGGCGACACCCACCTTCGGCCGACCACCGTCCGCTGACCACTGACCTCCGGCGACCTCCCTTGGACCGGCGACCAGCAAGCATCTCTTCCTTTCTCCTTTTTTCAGCCATTTTCGAAAATGGCAGCCGAACCTCCTTCTTCTGATGCTTCAAGGGCCTCCTCCAGAGCTGATGTTGGATGGAAATACTGCTTTCCATTGCAAGAAGGAGACACAAACTCGGTTGTGTGTGCTTTCTGTTCAAAAGTCATGAAGGGAGGGATCACTAGAACCAAACAGCACTTAATGGGCAAGAAGGGGAATGTAGCTGCTTGTACCAAGTGTCCAAAAGAAGTTAGAGAAGAGCTTTGGACACTTTTCAAAGAGAGGAAGAATCTAGGCAGCAACTATGTTTATGTTCCAAGTGCTGGAGCTGAAATTGAGAGTCTACTCTATGTGGAGAGTAGTGAAGATGAGATGGAAATGACACCTACTAGTGCTACTGCTAGTTCTGCTTCTACAGGGAAGAAAAAAGTTGCTAAAAAGGGGCCTATTGACCTCTTTGTCAGGAAACCAGCTGCACCAGCTGCAATTGGTAAAAGGAAGAAGGAGGAAATGAGGCAAGCTAACATTAGAGAGGCATGTGAAAAGAAAGCAGTTCTTCTGGTCCATCAAAAAATTGCTCGTTTTTGGTATCAGGCTGGTTTATCATTTAACTGCATTAAGTTGGAAAGCTTTCAAGAAATGCTTGAAGCAGTTGGTGCCTTTGGTAAACATCTACCAGCTCCTACTTATCATGCTATTAGAGTTCCACTCTTACACATGGAGATGGAACACACTGAAGATTTGTTGAAAAATCACAAGGAGCAGTGGAGAAAACATGGTTGCTCTATTATGTCGGATGCATGGACTGATAGAAAGCAAAGATGCATTATTAATTTCTTGGTGAACTCTCCAGCTGGGACGATGTTTGTGAAGTCAATTGATGGCTCAGCATTTGTGAAGACCGGTGAGAAACTGTTTGAGTTGCTTGATTCTATTGTAGAGGAGATTGGAGAGGAGAAAGTTGTTCGAGATCATTACGAGATAATGGAAGCAACTATGTTCTAGCTGGAAAGATGTTAGAAGAAAAGAGACCAAATCTTTACTGGACTCCTTGTGCAGCCCATTGCCTGGACTTAATGCTTGAAGACATTGGAAAGATTCCTTTGATAAAGAAGACAATTCAAAGGGGAATTGGTCTTGTTGGTTTTATCTACTGATCATTCAAGTACCTTGAGTTTGTTGAGACAATTCACAAACAAGAGGGAATTGGTAAGGCATGGGGTTACTCGATTTGCTACCTCATTTTTATCATTGGAGAGACTTCATGGAGAAAAAGCCAATCTTAGAAAAATGTTTACTTAGATGAGTGGAGCAAAAACAAGCTATCCAAGGAAGCTAAGGGGAGGCAAGCATCGAAGGTTGTTCTTATGCCTTCATTTTGGAAAAATGTGGTTTATATTCTTAAAGTCATGGCTCCTCTTGTACGAGTGCTTCGACTTGTTGATGGTGAAAGAAAACCAGCCATGGGATATATTTATGAAGCAATGGACAAGGCCAAAGAAGCAATTATGAAGTCTTTCAACAACAATGAAAGCAAATACAAAGATGTTTTTGAAATCATTGACAATAGATGGAATTGTCAGCTTCATCGTCCATTGCACGCAGCTGGTCACTATTTAAACCCGGAGTTCTTCTATTCCAATCCTGGCTTGGAGTTTGATTTGGAGGTTCACAATGGGTCGTATGCTTGCATCTCTAGGTTGGTGCCAAGTAAGGATGTGCAAGCTAAGATACTAGCCGAGTTGCCTATTTATAAGACTCACAAAGTGTCTTTGGTTCCGAATTTGCAATAACACGGAGAAAAGTCGTTTCTCCTGGTGAGAAACTAAGACCCCATCTTCTAATAATTTCACTATTTCAATTCTTTTAAGTTTAATGTTTAAATTCTAAGTCATACACTCGATTTTGTAGCTCAATGGTGGCGAATGTATGGCTTCTCGGCTCCAAATTTGCAAAGAATTGGCTATCAAGATTTTGAGCTTGACATGTAGCGCATCCGGATGTGAGCGCAATTGGAGTGTATTCGAGCAAGTAAGTATCTTGAGTTTATTTTATAAGTGTGGTCAAGCCTAATTAAGTATTAACACTTCAATTATATTTATGTTTCGATTCACTCAAAAAAGAGAAATAGGCTTGACCATAAGAAGTTGCATGATTTGGTTTATGTCAAATATAACCAACAACTCCATCATAGACATAGTATTAAAGATGAAATCGACCCAATTACACTCAATGACATTGATGAGTGTAATGAGTGGTTAGTTGGAGAGATGGATGATAATAATGATGATGCTTTGGGAATGAGTTGGTTTTTGATGATGATGACACACTAAATTGGGGAACCTGTTTATGAGGCTTCGGGGTTGGAGAGCCTACAACACTTACTAGGCGGAAAAACAAGGAAAAGAAAAGGAGCATCAAGTGTTGCAATGGCCGCCAAAGCTTCTAACAAAGGTCCAGTGCTACTTCAACCTCTAAGGGAGTAAGGGCAAGGGGAAAGAGATAGCAATTGATCCAAGTGAAGAATTGGAATTTGAGGATGATTCTGAGGCATCTGAAGATGAACAAGAGTTACTTGTTTTTGAGAAATCTGATGGAGAAGAGGAAGAGGGATATGCCCCATTAGATAACCAAGAAATTGATTATGTTGGGGTTGAGGAAGAGGAATAGCCATTTACTTTGTGTTTGTCATGTTGTTTTTATCATTTTGTTGTTATTTTGAATTATGAAGTCTTGAACTTGATGGTTTATGACATTTTCTATTTGAATTATGAGACTTATATGACATTTTCTATCAATTTAGTTTATGGTTCTTTACTTATGTTGATAGTGTTTTGGATTTTATATTTATTTCTGTAATTTTTGTTATGTATATGTATATATATATATAATTTTTTTTTGTCCGCCATGACATCCGCCATATGGCCGCATCGCCATCCGCTATGATGTATGGCGGATTTTTGGCCGGCCGCCATAGGCCGCCATCCGCCATCGATAACACTGTTCAAAATGATCTATTATCTCAAATTCAAATCCCCTCAAAAAAAAAATACTGAATTAGATGTTCAATACCACAGATCCACCCCACATAAAAGGATATCATAAACAAACAAAGCAAAAAAACTTCAGAAACATGATAACATATTTAAACTAGGTAAAGAATAACATATCACAACCTAGTGCATAACGCTAAACACAATTCAATAGCCATTCAACTAAAAGGAAAAACACTCCATACCTCTATTAACACTGCGGCCAAGGTTGTTGTTCTCCTTTAATGGATCAATGATGTTGAGATGTTTCTGGGGAAATGCACGCAAGTTCAAATCAAGCCCCCTTGAAGGTACTGAGAATGATTCCACACAGCTTCTAATGAATTCTTCGGTCAGTAGAGTATTTCCCCCATTTTCTGGCACCTCAGCTTCACACAACAAAGAGAATCAGAAAACAACCACATAGCTACATGATGATACAAAAACTAAACAAAGAAATATAAAGAAAAAAATAAATTGCATACCTACTATATCAGGGAGAGAGGATTTGCCAACTGGTCCTTTCAAACTAACACAATAATTGTCCCAATCAAATTTGCTAAAATAGTGCAAAAATCTGTAGAGAACCTGGAAAAAGGGCAGAGTGCATAAATTCCTTCCAAAAGAATGCATCACCAGCATCATGTGATGCAGATTTTTTTCTTCTTTTTCCTGAAAAAGTGACTGAAGTAGATTTGATGGAGAACTTACTGCGAGTGGACCATCTAACGACCCATGAAATTGATGGAAAACATATAGAACCAGTGTTTCCAAAGCATATGTTGAAATCAGGCCATGGTGGGCACCCAGTATACGACTCTCATAGTAGCACCAAGCTTTTATCAGGATAATACTACGCTTGAAGAGGTAATCCTTGCCAACTAGTCGATCAACCTACAAATTAAAAGCAGAATTTAATTAACACCATTACAATCGAGACAGTATAATGTCAAAAAAAGGAAGGAAACTGCATCAATGGACAATAATTCCAAACTACCATGTGGGGATGCATACAGATGCTGCAATACATAATACTTGTTTCACACTTTCACAATTCTTGAGACATCAAATAAAATAAAAAAACTAAAAGAAGAAAAGATTAAACAAATGAATTATTCGGCTAACAGGGATGTTGAGTAAAAATGGAGAAAAGTACATATGAAATACATTATGCTAGAAGAATGATTGGTGGTCTTGATAGGGCAGTTATTAATAATACCTTCTCAAGAAAACATAATGTACTGAGTCCTCCTAACTGATTGAAAGAGATGTCTACTACAATATTCTGTACAATACATTTTACAAGCTTAACCTGCAGAAAAATAACCACAACATTTTAGAACACACTACACAGAAATATGGACACAATGAATCAATAAAAGAAAATCACTATGCAAATAATGCACCAAAACACATATTTAAGGCATCTTCAGTAAATATGAGATTTCAACATTTCGAGATACAAGGAATGTAAAAGTAACAAGTCAACAGCAGACATTGTTTGCAGAATAAGCCTAGCACACTAATTTGGCAAAGTCTACACAAATGCGAGAATTTTTCTGTCCACATATGATAGGAGAAAAAAATTGCCAGGACCAGTTCCAGAACCTAGCTAAAGCTACCAAATAAAGTTCACTACTTTTACATAGATAGAAGCAAGCAGTTGGGGAGGAGGAAAGAAGTTTACATAACTTACTGAACATAAAACAAACAGAACACTCTTCAAATTGCCTACTTTGGAAAGGAGAAACCAGAGGATAGGGGAAGAGAAAATCATCTGAACATTTGAAAACACCTCAAAGTTTCAAAACAGGGAGAAGTAAATGCTTGGACCTAATTCCGTCAAGAAAGTAAAATTTATTCACTACCCAATTGAAATAAAAGGAAGTACAGAAACGGATTCAAGCATTTTCAGGCTCATAACAACACTGAAACTCTAATTTTACTTTGGTATATAAGATTTTCAAACTAAACTATATTCAACTTCCAATGAGCCATCAAGGAAGAGGGTGGAAAGAACCTCTGCATCAATGAACCGAACATCCTTTACTTCATACTCTGCAGCTTCATTGACTTCTTCTCCCCGAAGAACAGCATGAACATCAGCTACCAAGCCATCCTCAATGTTCTGACAACTGAGTGCAGTCAAATCAATATCTCCATCCGGAAGATATGTTTTTAAGGGAACTGACCCATATGGAAAGACCTGTAACAAAGACAACTTAACATCAATGTTACTTATAACACCTTATAAAGAATCCAATCATCACTACCTGTTGCCAAGAAATTTTATTCATCAAATGAGCGTTGAGCACATTAATAAGCAGCATTAAATTAGATAAGCACTTTCAATGAAATAATAATGGCAAGATGAAATTATTAGTGAGGCACATACCTCTAGAGCCTTAGGCATGCCTTTCTGGTTCAAAAGAGGCCACGCATATAGGGCTATACTGATAACTATAAAAAACAAAAGAAACCCCGCCTTTGGGACTGGGTTTTGTAAAACTAAAATTTCATTCTTTTATTTTTACAATGAATGTTAAACTTGAGTAGTTAATGGCATCATAGTGACCAGTCGGTCACCCCAAAAAATGCTATAGCGGCATAGGGAGAAAACAATAATACACATCTTGTGGTATTGTTCTCTAATAAAAACATCAAATGTGTATTATTTTTTGCCACCTCTTCCTCTTTTTTAAAGTTCTCACAACTGAGGAGTAAACAATAATACACATTACACACATTATATTTTTCATTGGAGAACAGCACCACAAGAATCAAAAAGCTTTATCTATGTTTTCCCCAAACAAATCACTAATTTGTTCGTTTTAACCGCAGCCAGGTCCCATGGTTCCATTTTCGTCACCCATGTAAATCTCGGACACAAGTCACACAATCAACCAAACTCTCTTTTCTTTCACATTTAATCACCGGTGTCAAGGACACTGAAGTCGGAGATGAATCTGTCAACTAGCACATTTTCTACCTCATTAACAAAGACAGAGGAGTCCATTCCATTACCATAACTTAGCTTACCAATGCAGTAGTAAACCCAAAGCACTATCACTATAACACAACTAACATCAAATTCATGTCCAGCATCAGAAATTGAACACTTGAATTGCTCTTTCAAGCTAACAGAATCATCAGAAACAAGCATAAACAGCTCATGTAAGCAAAAAAAAGCCAAACCTATATAAATATGCCAAGATTCTCAAAGCAACATTAAATTCAAAATCAACACTACAGTGAAAACGATGATAATTGAATTGAAGAAGAAAACAAACATCACCTCACACCGAGCACCGTATCGAATCAACCTCTGTACATAATCAACAACCTCCCGCCGCCGGCGGTCGGCGCCGAGGGTCGGCTGTATCCAGCGGAGAATCTGGCGAGTGGTTTTCTCGGCGACGGACCAAGCAGCCGCCGTGACCGAGGACGGATCGGGGTGCGAAGCAGGGAGCGGCGGCGACGGCGGAGACGAGGCGCAGGGGCGATCCTCGCCGAAAACGACGCCGTTCATGTGAAGATCGCCCATGATGAAGGGGGAAATGCTATGTATGTAACACCGTTCTGATTTCTGAGGAGTCGAAACCCGAAAATTGGGACGACCCGGATGGGGATCTGGGTTGCCCGGTAACCCGGAATGGGTGTTTGAGGCTCCGGAGAAGAGATGAGGAAATGGGTCTCAATCTAGCAACACTAGTAGGGCATCAAAAGCGTGATTATTTTTTGAAAGGGGAAATGGGGTGAATTGAAATGACGGAATTGAGAAGAAGCGAAGGGAAAAGGGGGGAAAAGGAGAGAAGGGTATCTGGAAAATAGGGGAAGAGGGAAAAAGGAAAATAGAAAGTAGAAAGTAGGGCTCTTCTTTCTTTCTTTCTTTTCTTTTTCTTTCTTAGTACTCGAGAGACTTGAACCGAGTCAAACACTGGCTCGTTTTTCGTTTTAATGCAATAAATGGTTCAAAGTTTGGGTCTTAGGATGAAAATGTATAATACAAAAGAAAATAATTAAATTTTTATTTTTCAATTGTGGCCAATTCTAGAGTCAACTTGTTTTTATAGACTATTGAACAATAGAAATTTATTATGAATTTGTGATTATGGTGTAGGTTTTTTTTTATTTCTTAATCTTTTATATTTCTACATGTATCTCTTATAAAGTCAGGAAAGACCATCGATCTCAGGAAGACTTTAAAATGGCATATATACAATAGAGGGCAAATTTGATAATCGCACCCAAGTTAGAAGTTTTGACTAGACGTGTCCACACTTGTTAGTTTAATGGTTTTTGACATTGTAATTAACTTATATGTTGACAAATTTTTTTCTATATTGTAATTAATTAACATATTTACAATAATATCAAAGAAAAAAGAATTGGTATGTATCATGTATAACATTTGTGTAGTTTAATAAATTATGTAAATAACCTTTTTTTGTTGCAAAAAAATATGTAAATAACTTTCATATTAATTTTTTCGGATAAAATATAGGAAAAAACTTATGTACAATTTTATAGGTACATTAAGTGTTGTTTTCTAATATGATTATGACGTGTGTAATAGTTTCATCAATGAAAACATAGTATGTGGATTGACAATGCAAAAAACTGACAAAACCTAGAGTCGTCTTTCTCTCTCTCAACCATTCCTCTACTCCTCTTTTCCTTCTTTCTCGTCCATCCGAAGGGGTGGTTTTGGGCCACTTTTTGATCTGGAATCACCCATCTACATCGTTTTTTCCTCTCATTTTATCTAAATAAGTGGTTTTTCCACATAGATTTGGTTTTTCGTTCGTATTTTTCCGTGTTTTCGTCATCTGCGTGCGGCGTTGTTTTGTTCGTCGTCTTGTTGCGACGTCATTTGGTTTCCCGTCTTGTTACGGTGTTTGTTTGGTTCAGATTGGCAGATCAGTTTCGATCCATTATAGATTCAATCAAGACTTGGGCGTCAACGTTACAGATCCAAAGACATGGATATTCCGGTCACTTTGATTTTGTCACATTTGTAGGTATTTTGTCGTGTTATGCTATTAACCTGGATGCTGTGAGTTTGTTTCCAGATTCATCCTTTTCGGTTTTTAATGATGTTGAATTTATGTTATTTTCAATGTATTTTACTAATTTAAATAAATGAATATCTTTTTTAGTCAATTTTTTTTTTGAAAACATAGCATGTGTATGAACTGTTATACGTGTCTTAATTTTATTAAAAAACAATATTTAATATACCTATAAAATTATATCTAAATTTGTACTTAATGTTGGAATTAGAAAAGGTTATCTTTATTTTAACACCAGGTAAACTACCACATTTAATGAAGATTTATATATTATATATAATGAAATCATAAATCAATCCGACATTTTGCTGTTCCTGTTGAGCGTTGAAAGTATAAAAGTGTATAATTAATTAGTGCTTTACATTACATCTTACAAAATTCAATACCACATAAAAAAAAAATCAAAGGAAATAATCGAGGCTGCTTTTTATACTATTATTACATTTAAATCTAAGATTCGAATCACATTAAGCCTTTTTTTCTCCGGATGGAATCCAAGTCCGAAGATATCCTTACGGTAGTTGATAGTCGTAAGATTAATTTTCGGAGAATGTATAATATTAATTAAGGAGCAATTACTCTATTATAAATATAGCTCTATTCTCATCTGTTCATCGTCAAAATTCGAATCCTGAACATATGGTTAAAGAATTCGAACTATTAGCCACTTGGACCAAACAAAGAATTACATTAAGCTTTTTATTGCACGTCAACAAACAATAAAATTATTTTAACTAAGAGCACCCAAAAAAAATATATATATTTATTTTAACTAAATATGACAGAAGAGAGCATACCGACAATACGTGACAAAATCGTATAATCCCATGCATGTATATCGAAAAATGGAATCTTAACAAGTATGCCATTTCGATTTATGTGTGATTATTTTTTTTTTATTTTTACTAAGAAAGATATTCATTCATTAAAATTGGTAGAATATATCGAAAAAACACAAACCCAACATCGCTAAAAATCGAAAAGGATCAATCTGCGAACAAACTCACCGCACTCGGTTTAATAGCATAACACGACAAAATCAAAATGCCTACAAAAGTGACAAAATCAAAGTCACTTGAATATCAATGCCTCCGGATCTGTAACATTGACATCCAAGTCTTGATCAAATCTATGATAGATCGAAACAGATCTGTCAATCTGAACCAAACGAACACCGCACCAAGACGGGAAACCAAACAACGCCGCACCAAGACGACAAACAACAATATCGCCACACATAGACGACGAAAAAAAAAAGAAAAACATAAATAAAAAAATCAGATCTATGTAGAAAAAACCACTTATTTAGATAAAAGAGGAGAAAACGAAGTAAAGGGTGATTCAATGTCAAAAAATGGCCCAAAATCACCCCTTCAGTGGTGGCACGCAGCTGTGTGTAGAGAGAATGGGGAGAGTTTGAAGTTAGAAAGAGAAAGGGTGTTGTAACAGTGTAACAACTTATTTACAATGATTTATGTGTGATTATCATAGTTCCTTGATGCAGTTTTGTGATTTATAATTATAATGGTTGGTTGAATTACGAATAATTTGTTGGATTTTTTTTTTTTTTTGATACAATAATTTGTTGAATTTTTGCTATATGAATACGATGATAAAGCACATACCGATAATGCATGGTTAAGAATTAAAGCATGAATAGATGTGAGTACTTGCTGAAAGGTACCTTACTAAAATGTAGTGGGAACGAACATATACATAAAACGGACAAAGTCCTGATATCTTTTTTTTTTAAATGAAAAAGTCCTGATATCTTTAGATTTTAGTCGATGTATTATATTTTATAAATTTTAAAATTATCCACATGTCACGATTTAAAATTTAAACAACAATAATTAGTTAATCTGACTAGCTAGATACCACAAGAAGAAAGACCAATATCATGGAATAGAATCATCATATCATATAATCATAACAAACATGTAGAACAAGAAAAATATTATATTCTCATGCATTTCGATCTTATTTATGTGATGTTTCAAGCTTCTTAATAATGTTTTGTGATCTATGAGTTTGTTAGTTTGTTTACACTACAAATAGTTGTAGCCTTAAAATATTCTTTCTCCCCTTTCCATTTTTCGTTTTGGGTCAAATTTATAATGAGTAAATAAATAAAAATGGTCGCTTAAATCGTGAAGTTGTGTCAAGTTGGTCCCTCAAATCGACGAAATTCCAAAATGGTTCCTGAAACTGTCAAACGTTGATCAAGTTAATCCCTCCATTAGTCAGGGTTCGTTGACACCGTTAACGATGCTTATGTGGCACGTTAAGTGCCCATTTGACTGCTAACTCATCATGCCACGTAAGATGGTCACTGTATACACATATTTGAGGGACCAAATTGATACAAGGATCAAATTGACACTCAATTTTTATTCAAAAACCCTAACGTTCGTCTTCCTCTTCCCCAACGTCTCTGGTTTGTCTCTCTCACTCTCTCTGTCCTTCGTCTGTTTCTGTCTCTCTCTCTCGCTCTCTCCAACTGCAACTACACAAAAGGGATGTCGATGGGTGGTGGTTCGTCGTTACCATACTCAAGACAAACCAAGAAACCCACAACTCCCTCTTGGTCGAGTAGCTTTAGGGTTGATGGGGCAGAAATCAACAACCCAGGGAGGGCCTTCTATGGATGTCCCTTACCATTGGTAACATTCAATCTCAAAACTCCAAAAAGGTCACATGGGCACTTAACATGCCACATAAGCGCCGTTAACGACATCAACGAACCCTGACTCACGAAGGGACTAACTTGATCAACGTTTGACAATTTCATGGATCTTTTTGAAATTTCGTTAATTTGAAGGACCAACTTGACACGACCTCACAGTTTTAGGGATCATTTTGGCTATTTACTCAATTTATAATAGTAGCTTATACCGAAAGTTGTCTTATAAGTAGATGTCAAGATTCATAGAGCTGTATGTGCACAAAGTTCAATTATAGTTTTTCTTCGAAAAATTAGTATTGCTAACAAAACAGTAAATCTGTGGGCTGTGGGCGTAAGAAATTATAGTTTAGCTATGAAATCTAATGACAACCACAGAAATAATTTTTTTATTTGGTTTGATAAAAAATGATTAAATATTTCAATCAGACTAGGCCTAGCCATAGTAGCTACTACAATTACCATTTTGCAAAGGATGCGTTGCCTTTGCTAGCTTTATTATTTTAGGTAAGGATACAAGTGAAACGAGTAAATCCGACCAATCCGGAGTTGATTGATTCGGGTAAAAATCCGAACCAAACCATTTGGAACTAAACCTCTTTGATTCAGGTATTGGATTTTAACTTCCAAACCAAACACCCAACTACCCGACCCGAACATTTGCCAATACTTAATTTTTTTCCCTACCTAACTACTTTAAACTCTGCCTCTGCCTCACACGACACACTTTCATCATTCCTTCACTCGCAGCCTCAAAGTTTCAGATCTTCTTCCTTCATCTCACCCTAACCTATGGGGTCCGCCGCCGCAAAGCCGTTCCTCAGCCTTCGTCGGAGATCGCCGTCCCGCTTCTCTGTCATGGCGTGAGCGTCCTCCATCCCGGCCGTCGTGTTTCCTCATCCTCCGTCGTGCTTCGTCCAAATCGCACCATCCTCCGCCCACCTGCATCATAGAGGCCGCGCCGTCCACCGTCGTGTTCTTTGCTTCCTCGTCTGGTTTCTCTCTGCTAGCGCCGCCCACACGCAGATCTGCGATGAGGAAGTGATTTGGAGCGTACAAAACATACTAATTGGCCAAAAAGCCAGCGACTTTTTCATTTCCGTTGCATATTTTTCTATACCCATTGAAATCCTTGACTTTGTTAGCCATTCCAGAGCTCCATTCAAATCTCTCCATCGAGATTCTTCTATGGCAGATGCTTCTGGATTTTTGGTTTCCAAGAAAATGAGCTTGTAATTGAGCTTTTGTTTGTTTTTAGTCTTTTCTTTTTGGGCTTTTGTTTGTTTTTAGTCTTTTCTTTTTGGGCTTTTGTTTTGGGTTTATATTGATTCTGTATAAAAAAAGAGTAAGGTGGGAAAGGGTTTCATATGACTCGAATACCTGATCCCAACCAACCCTAATTGGTTTGGTTCGTACTAAAAATTGTTTAAACCTGAATCGAACTAAATCGAAACCGAAATTTTAGGTATTGATGCCTTCATGAATCAATTAAAAACAGCAACATTGCATGTTAACAGCAACATTGCATGTTAACATGTCGGACAAGTTATTGTGGCTAGAATTTGATTTTCCTTTAATAAGATTTTAGATTGGAATCTTGTAAATGTTAAAAAAATAAAAAAATCTGAGAGCTTTGCTTTTTAAACAAGTACACCTGACCGGACTCAGATTAATCATGAGTCCAATATAACTTCTATAGAGAGGGCCCGGAAAAAAAATCATGGCCCACAATTTACGGGTTATTCCCTATTCAGGCTGGTACTGAAAATCAATACTTGTTGTAAAACTGTTCACTCCACCTACGCCTCTTAGGGAGGGTCAAGATGGGTGGGCCCCCTCCATCAACGTTTGTGAGTTGAATCAGTTGTTCAAGATTTGTGGTAACCTCTTCGATGGTCAACACAAAAGCAAAATCATGTAAGCTTAGCTGAGGAAGGACCCTTCCAAGTTCCAACAATCCAACATCAGAAAGTAACTTAACATAAAACACTTGCAGACAAATATATGAAACATGAATTTTCAACCCCTTGGACATTTTGCACTACAAACCATACATGCTTACGCACTAAAGTCGTGAGAAGCGTTAAAGACGAGGTTGCAAGAAACGTTGAGAGATAGAGAAGTGTGATTGTATAAGAATGGCCAATTCTATGGTGCACAGGTGGGATGGGTACACCCACCGTGCACAACCTTGAATAACTGTTATCTATCATTGGATTAATCTAATCCACACAATAATATCATACACCCACCACACGTTATCTCTTCCCAACTCAATCCACACTGTTCCCGTGTCTCATCTTCAACTGTATCCTCCTCCGGTTGAGTCGACTCGCCACAATCATCCTGCTCTATCGAGTTCGTCCCCTCGCCGTCGCGGCTGGAACTAAGCTTTCTCCTCTCCGGCGGGGAACTCCGGACGTGGCGGAGAGCTTCAACGAGCTTGGAGGAGTAGATTTGCTGCTCAGTGACGGATCTCCATGAAATGGTGGTGTGGGAATCGTTGTTGTCTCCCTGCTCCATCGAGTTCATCCCCTCGCCGTCACGGCCGGAACTCGATCGGCGACATCACAAACTTCGTGGCCGGAGGTTGTGGGTGCGGGTTGGCCGATCGGAGCTCATGGAGTGGGACAAGAACACGATCATCCATGACGTCGCGATTCTCGCTAGGGATTTGAGGATTTTGGGCGCTGTCTTCTCTCACTCTTACAATATTTTGGGTAATTGAATTTTCTGATTTTATTTGAGTTTTAGGATTTCTCTGAATGTTTGATTGTAGTGCTCATTTTGATGGAATCATGTTGAGCTATATTTGAATTTTGGAAATTTGGTTGGTGAACCTTCCGGTATGTCTGAATGTTTGATTGTAGTGCTTCTTCTTCTTCTTCTTCTTCTTCTTTTTTTGAATGTGTATTTGAGTTTAAAGATGGGGTATTACATATTAGAAATTTGCATTGCGCATTGTTTGATCGTTGTTCTGTGCTGGAGGAGAATGGTGAGGGTTGGAGGAAGGGTTGAGCTAGCTGTCGAGAGAGGAGAGAATATGTGAGTTTGGGGAGGGATAGTATGTGGAGGATGCACAATATTACCATACTCCACATAAATCTGACGGTTAAAAGAAGTTGTGCATGGTGGGAATACCCATCCCACTTGTGCACTATAGAATTAGTCGTATAAGTAATGGCTTGGTATGCTCAAAGTCAAAGACAATATATATACATTATCATTAAGGCCTTTTTGGGAAATTGAATTAATTGCTCACCAAATGAAATAAATTATAGGTAGTTCGTAATGATTAAACATTATATTTAATTGCAATTTTGTTTCTTGTAGTTTTACATCAGGGTGGTTTTGATTTTTTTGGTTTCAATTACTTAATTAAATTTTTTTAATTTTATAATTGAACAAATTTGACCATGTCGTCAATATAGTATCCAATATATAACTAAAGTTGTGAACACGACTAACCCTTTGTGACATGATATTAGTGTGAGATTTTAGTTAATAAAAAATAAATAAAAAACACTAAAAAAATGCAAAAACGTACTCTACACATGCACTCTCTTTGAAGTACTCTTTAGTATACTATTCAATGAGAAGAGATCTGCACGTAGATATTCTATTTTTTGAACTAATTAAATAAAATTAATCCGGAAAATAAAAAATTTAAAAAAGAAAATTAATCCTATAACGATGTCACATCATAAAGGGATAGTCACGTCAACGACTCCGATTAAGTATTAGATGATTGGTTGAGAATATGATTAGATTTGTTCGATTTTGAAATTAGGGGGAGTTGATTTGAACAATTGAAGCTATATGGATCAAGATCACCTATCTAAGAAACTATAAGGACCAAAATTATAATTAAACCTAAAAATTATAAATGATTTAATTTGACTTAAATTAGTTTTATTTTAAAATAATTAAAAAAACTTATAAAAAAGAAATAATTAAAAAAATAAAAGGATTTCAGTTGAATTACATTAAAACTATAATTATTTTAATTTTGTTTTATTACTTTACTTTTTTTGTGACACTAGTTAGTAGTCCAGCAAGGTTTTTAGGAATTTTAATATTTACTCAATTATTATTTATTTAATAAATGTTTTGAGAGTTTAATTTTTATGTATTGCTAATGTAAAATATTTTTACACTGACATTCAATAATATCTTGACAAATCAGTATTACTGTTATTTCTCTCTTTTAATTATTAAAATAAAAATAAAAATATCAAAATGTTACTAGATGTTAGTGTAAAACTTTTTAGTGCATGCTACTTTTTTTTTGATGAATCAATGTATACCACTTTAACCCATGTTTTAATTAAAAAACATTAAAAAAGATGTATAATTAGTTTATAAATTTCTAGAAATGTTTGTCATGAAAAGTAAAATATTTAAATATAATTAAGTAATTTATAGAATAAATAACAGATAATTGAAAAAATAGAAAAACTATATAAAATACGATTTTCAAATTTAAAACGGTTCTTCAAATAATAGACATGTTGTTGGAGGGCTAAAATATAAACTGTACGGTCAATATAAATGATTTTTACACTGATATTCAATAATATTTTGATAATTTAATATTATTAATATTTCTTTTGGTTATAAAAATAAAAATGCATATGTTAAAAGGATTTAATTGATATGCACTGACAGTGTGAATATTTTTTACACTGTCAACCAATCAGAAATTGATATCTCATTAAAAATCTTTGACTCTTATCATAAGCATCTTAAAAGTCACTTATATCTTGATTTCTGATTGGTAGAGAATGTAAAAAATTTTACACTGATAGTGTATACAAATTAAACTCATGATAAAATGTCAGTGTAAATCTTTTTACACTTTTACACCGACATTATACTACTTTAATCCAAATATAAATACTGAAATAACCAAAGTTAACACAAGAAGGGGGTTGAATTGTGTTTATCAACTTTTTTGGGTTACTTAAAAAGATTTTCGCTGGCACAACAAGCAGAACTTATATTAGAGAAAATCAGACGAGTGATACGTCTAATATTCAGACAGAACACGCAAGCAAACAGAGAAGAGTAAAAGAGAGTTTGATATTCACAATATTAACTCCCTAAGTTAAAAGCTTAAACAGAATAATACTTAAGCAAAATAAAGAGATAAGGGAAGAGGAATATCACTAAGAGTTTTATACTGGTTCACCCCAAAATCCATAGGGCTACGTCCAGTTTCTTGGCAGCACCAAGTTTCCACTATAAGTGAATAAATTACAGTACAAGTATTCTTTGCATACCTAGCCTCTTGAGGCTCAACACTCAAACAAGTATTTTTTGCTCACCTAGCCTCTTCAGGCTCAATACAGTAAGGAATGCAAAAGGTTTTGTGTAATTAATACAACTTGCAAGTCTTTCATATCACACTCAAAGAATGGAATAAATATGGAGTATGAAAGACTGCGAATTAATATCAAATGATTGAAAGTGTATTCAATGAAAGAATGAAGAAGTTAATGAAGAGAGTAAATGCTTCTGCGCAGTGTTTTTAATGATATTCAACTTCTTGTCTTCATCTTCATTGTTTGGTCTATTTAAAGACTTCAATCAAGAGATCCATTTAGACACAACTTCATAAAGTGTGTTCTTCTGATTTGAGCTTCTGAGACACCATTAATGCCAAAGAGTCGTTCTGTATAAACATTAAATGCTTGGGAATGTTGAGCTTTGACAAGGTCGTCCAAGAGTACACTTTATTCTGAGTAGCTGTTGTTTCAGATTATGCAGCAGCAAGCTTCTTGTACTTGTAGCAGAGAGCTTTCCTCTTTCAGTGCAACAGTCAGTTCACTTTTAAGAAAGCACTTTTACTTTATACTAAAACAGCTAAAAAGTTACTGCTGTGGTACAGAGATTGCGTGTTTATTCCTTAAAACCTTGAAACAACCGTTCTTTATTTGTTGTCCTTTGAGCTATTGTCCAGAGGTCTTCGAGATCCTTAAGGAAGGCATCTAATTTGAATAAGGTGACTTGGACTTCATTTCTGACAAACTGACACCATAGCAGTGTTGGAAATTTAGACGGGTGAAAGGCAATCCAAAAAGTAGACGGGGGATTATGCAGTCTAAAACTAGACGGGTGATCATGCAGTCCAAAACTAGACGGGTGATCATGCAGTCCAAAACTAGACGGGTGCTAGCGTATTCCAAAAACTAGACGGGTGATCCACTGACTCTGTTTCAGACAGATACTTCTTGCCACGTCATCAAGTAAACTCAGATCTTGACTAAGCGTTGACTTGGTCTTTGACTGAATTTCAGACGAGTGGTTTTCAGACAAGTCTAAAAACTGAGCTCTACTAAAAAGTAGATGAGTCAGAAAATAGACGAGTGACCTTAAGTCTGTTTTCCCGCACACTTATAAGATATGTCAGTAATTTCCCATGGTTCAATATTACCATTCTTAATCTATTTGGAATCATCAAAACTTAGAGAATCTACACATGGAAAGTGTCTGAGACTTATGAGGTCTCAACATTCTTCCCCTTTTTGATGATGACAAATAACTTTTCTGATTTTATTGAACATCAAAAAAAAAAGATAAGAGAAAAATTTCCAAATAGATATAATTGTTCACAGTATGTTATGCTCCCCCTTAGTTTATGCATCAGATAAAAGAATATTTAGAGCAAAAACAGGGTATCATAGCAGATAAATATATTTAATCAAATTATATCAGAGCGACCATAACTTTTGGAACAAAAAGGCACAAAGTCAGAAATAATTTTCTTATTTTTATATTATATTTCCTCCCCCCTTTGGCATCAATAAAAAAGTAAGTAAAACAGATATATTAAGACATATAGCCAAAAGAAATACCAAAATAACAATTCATTTTATATAACTAGAGTCAGAAGTGTTGCAAGTGATAGACATCACCGACTAGTACATTGCATGACTCAAGAAGGAAATGAAAAAGACTAAGTCCTAAGATCTAAGAGCTAGGGCCTCCTTGACTTTTGAAGAAAGCTTCCATTGTCTTCTGCATTGCTTGTTGCTGAGCTAACATCTGAGCTTGAAATGCATCTTGCTGAGCAATTGCTTCATCCCATCTTTGGATGACGGCCTGCAAACTCGAAGACATTTCATCTAGCCTCTGATGGGCACCAGGATCATAAGCAACTACTGGAGCAGTAGAATCTGTTGTGGCCATTGCAGTTGCAGATGCGGATGGAGGAGGTGGACTAGGAGGAGGAGTAGGAGGTAACTCTTCAACAATAATATGGTCCTCAAGCTGAGGGTCTAGAAAAACATTGGTTGAGAGAGTTGTGACAAAATCATTATTTGGATAGAATTCCTCTAGAAAAGTATGAGTTTGTTCATGATGAAGAGGAGAATCTACTACAGAAAGAAGAAATTCATAAGATCTCCTAATGAGATTTATGTGAGTAAGAGGAGTAGATTTAGGGAAGTTTAACAAAAAGAAAGGGAAAACCATGAAGAATGGAGGGATTATGTAAATGGAAGGTGAAAAAGGGTAAAGAGCATAGGCTTGGCTACCTCTAGTTGGAATGGAGACTTTTTCTTCTTCCTTCAATCTCGATCTTGAACCACATCTCCAGTAAATGTCTCTGACTTTCAGAAACTGATGATGAGTCTCGGTGGTCAGAAGCTTCTTCCTGAACTTGCATTTGTTGTCGTTGATCTTGATGAGACAAAATTGTTGATCTCCAGGTAAGTCAATGATCTTCTACTTTCCTTTCAGAGTGATGGAGTCAGGCATTACTTTGATGTTAGTTGAAGGCTTCATGAAGATATGTGGATTGAAAAGCCATTTTCCTACAGGCTTATGTTTTATGGCAAGCTTTACAAGCTTCCTTTCAGCTTCAAGTGAGGCAATGACATCTAAGTCCTTGCTATTGAGGAAGTTGGAGCATGATTCATCTGTGACAGAGAATGGAGTGGTTCTGGAAGATAGGTTATAGAGAGTTATAGAGGCTAAAGGCAGAGGGTTGTGTCTGGTTTCAGAGAATCAATCTGGAAAGACTATTCTTAGAGGGACTTGGCACTGGTTTCTGATGTAATCATGGGTTAGTATTTTGGGTGAAGGTGGAGTGGGGGTTTTTTGTTGTGGTTGAGGTGTTGGTGTTCTTTGTAGTAGTGGTGTTGGTGCTTTTTGTGGTGATATAGCAGGTAATGGTGATGAAGGTTGTGGAATGGAAGTTGTTGTGGCTATTTGTTGAGGTTGAGAAGATGATTCTGTTTGAGGTGAGGGTGATGGTGACGGAGTAGGAAGCAAGACAATCTTCCTCTTTGCCACAGTAGTGCTCTTTCTCTTAGGGATCACAGTCTCTTCTGGTTGAGACTCCCCCTCTGCTTGCACAACTCTCTTCCTCTTGAAGACTTTTGTTATACTAGGTGCAATAGGAGCAGAAGCAGCAGCTTGCTCAGAAGATTCAGCAACAGGTTCAACAATTGAGAGGCATCAGCAACATCTTGAAACACAGAAGCTTCAGCAGTTGACTGAGTAACTTTCCTCTTCTTCCTCTGAAGTTGAGACCTTTCTTCTTCAACTGGTTCCTCAAAAGGTTCAGCCTTAACAACTGGAACACTGAACTTTTCACTAGCAGGTGCAGCAGATGATGGTGCTTCAGCAGTAGAAGGTTCAACTATAGGTTGAAGTTGTACCTTCATCAAAGACAGTGTCTTTGAAGTTATCTCTGTGCAGAGATCAGCATGGAAGTATTTTGACATGTTTTTCAAAGAATTAGCCCGGAAGACTCTTGTCATAAGCATGCCATAGGGATATCCACCCTTGCATTTTCCTTTCACAGTCTTCTCCACGTGTTTAAAAATTAAATCTATGATATCTATTTTGATTCTTTGGACTGCGTGACAGATAGCAAATTTTTCTATCTTACTCACATAATCCCTAGAGCAAATTTTAGGTATCACACAGTTAATTAAAAGTACATTAAGAAATCTTGCCTTAGGTGTTAGGTACTTTGAATCAAAGTCCTTTGGCTTAGGAACTCCATACAGTATGAGGTTTACAGCCATCTCGCCACCTTGATTTTTCATCCAGATCTTGTCGTACCCAGCTCTTTCTCTAGGGCATTTAATCACTTCAGCGAGTGACTCATGAGTAATGAAGACGTGGTCCTCATCTACGTCTCCAGAAATCATGAAGGTTGTGCTGTCCTTGGTGACTATAGAGTTTTTCCGAAAATCCCTAACCAAGGAAGGAAAGACATCTTCCATAATTTGGAAGAATGGTAGCCACCCAGCATAAGTAATTTCAGGCTTAACATCCAGTCCTTTTTTCTTCAGCTCAGTGAAGTTAGGGACCCTTCCAGGGTGTACTTTCTTCAGTTCTGTTAGAGAAAGTCTGGATTTTTCAGCAACTTCTTCAAGAAAGCTTTTGGGTGCCATCGTTTCAGAAGAGAAGATTTTTAGGGTTTGGAAAGGAACGATTTCGAGAGAATGAAGACGAAGAGAATTCAGAGAGAGATTGTGAGTGAGAAATTGTGAGTGGATAGTTTTGAAATGACACTGGTTTGCTTTTGTTAAAACGCTTGAGTGCCTTTTGCGTTGGGAACAAGGAGAGGGAGAGTTGCCATAAATAGCAATCAATCAATTTGAAAAGACAGTTGTTAATATAATGAAAAGTTATTCAGAAAAGGAGGGAAAATGTAATGTACACGTGTCTCAGTCAGGGTTTAGCACTAAGTGCTTTTAGCCACGTCATCAAACGCTTGGCTAAAGTAGATGAGTGAAGCATAGAGAAAATAGACGAGTCAAGCAGATATAAAATTTAGACAAGTAAATTTTCAGACATATCAACAAACACTCATTCAGACACATTATGCATATTAAGATTCCTTATAATAAAAACAAATCGATCTTCACTTAGAGGTTTAGTAAATATGTCTTCCCATTGATAATCAGTGTTTACAAACTTAATTTCAAAACGCCTTTTTGAACACAATCTCTAATAAAATGATGCTTTATTTCTATATGCTTTGCTCTAGAATGCTGTATGGGATTCTTAGACAGATTAATAGCACTAGTATTATCACACCAAACAGGTATATTATGCTCAAACATTGAATAATCTTCAAGTTGATATTTTACACATAACAGATGTGAACAGCAACTAGATGCAGATATATATTCAGCTTCAGCAGTTGATAGAGCAATGGTACTTTGCCTTTTGCTTGACCAGGAGATCATATTTGCTCCAATGAAGTGACATCCCCCACTGATGCTTTTTCTATCAATTCTATCTACATCAAAATCAGCATCACAAAATCCAGCTAACCTGAAATCTTCACTTTTCTTATATAATAAACCAAGGTTAGTGGTTCCAATCAAATATCTGAAAATTCTTTTAACAGCCTTATGATGAGATTCTTTAGGATCTGATTGAAATATAGCACAAAGACAAACACTGAATTGAATATCAGGTCCGCTAATAGTTAAGTATAGAATAGATCCGATCATACCTCGGTAGACAGTTTGATCTATCTTTTTACCTTCTGCGTCCTTGTTTAGATTAACTGTTGGATGCATAGGAGTACTCATAGGCTTTGAATTTTCCATTTTATACTTTTTTAGAAGCTCCTTGGTGTACTTCTGTTGATGGATATAGATTCCATCACTAGACTGTTTTATTTGAAGACCAAGGAAGAACTTCAATTCTCTCATCATGCTCATCTCAAATTCATTATGCATCAACTCAGAACTCTTTGCAGAGCTTTTCATTAGTAGCACCAAATATAATATCATCAACATAAATCTGTACTGCTATGAAATCTTTCTTTGAGCATTTCTTGAAAAGTGTAGTGTCTACTTTTCCTGTAATGAAATTATTTTCCATTAAATATGTGCTTAGCCTATCATATAAAGCTCTAGGAGCTTGTTTGAGTCCATATAAAGCTTTCTTAAGCTTATAAACATGGTGAGGATTTTCAGAATCCTCAAACCCAGGAGGTTGCTTGACATAAACTTCCTCCTCAATTATTCCATTTAGAAATGCACTTTTAACATCCATTTGATAAAGAGTTATATCATGTTGTGCAGCATATGACATGAGAATTCTAATTGCTTCTAATCTAGCTACAGGTGCAAAGGTTTCAGCGAAATCAATACCTTTCTGTTGATTATACCCTTGAGCAACTAGTCTTGCTTTGTTTCTTACTATTTTTCCATCTTCATCCAGTTTGTTTCTAAACACCCATTTGGTTCCAATAACAGTTTTCTCTTTGGGTTTAGAAACTAGAGTCCAAACATCATTTCTCTTGAACTGATTTAGTTCATCTTGCATGTCTAGAATCCAGCTTTCATCTTGCAAGGCTTCTTCAATCTTTTTGGGTTCCAAATCTAATATGAAGGCCATGTTGTTGTTTTCATTGAGAGCAGATCTAGTTCTAACTCCTTGAGATGGACTTCCAATGATAAGATCTTTTTGATGATAGGTCTTGAATTTACAATCTTTCTTCAAATTTTGAGTTTCAGACGCATCAGTACTTGTCTGAATTTCAGACACGTCTACTTTTGACTTGTCTAAAGATTCTTCCACTGCAGGATTAAGTTCAATACCTGCAACATCATCCTCTAGATCTGATAGTTCCCTATCAGTCTTCAAACAATCATTAAACTTTACATGAATTGATTCTTCTACAACAGAAGTTCTAGAATTAAAAATTCTAAAAGCTTTAGACATTTCAGAATATCCAATAAATATTCCTTTATCTACTTTAGAGTCAAATTTACCAAGATGATCTTTTGTATTAAGAATATAACATTCAAATTCAAATGCATGAAAATATGATATGTTGTGTTTTCTACCTTTCCATAATTCATAAGAAGTCTTATTTAGGATAGGTCTAATCAGTATCATATTTTACACATAACAAGCGGTGTCAATGGCTTATGCCCAGAAGTACTTCGAAAGATTATTTTCATTAAGCATTGTTCTTCCCATCTCTTGAAGAGATCTGTTCTTTCTCTCAACCACTCCATTTTGTTGTGGAGTTCTAGGTGCAAAGAAATTGTGAGAAATACCATTTTCCTAACAGAACAGTTTGAACTGCTCATTTTCAAATTCTCCTCCATGATCACTTCTAATAGCATAAATGCAAAAACCTTGCTCATTCTGTACTCTTTTATTGAATACTGTAAAGACCTTATAAGACTCATCCTCTTGGGTTAAGAAGTACCCATGTAAATCTATAATAGTCATCAACTATGACAAAACCATATTTCTTTCCACCTAGGCTAGCTACACTGACTGGTCCAAACAGATCCATGTTTAACAATTGCAAAGGTCTAGAGGAGGTGACTTCTTTCTTGGATTTGAAACTTGATTTTACTTGTTTACCTCTCTGACATGCATCACACAAAATATCTTTCTTAAAAGAAATATCAGGCAATCCTCTCACAAGGTTATGCTTTTTTAATTTAGAAATTTGTTTCATACTAACATGTCCTAGTATCTTATGCCATAGCCACTTTTCATCCTCTTTAGACATAAAGCATGTTATACTTTGATTTGAAAGTTCAGACAGGTCAACCTTATACAGATTGTTTTGCCTTTTGACAGAAAAGTGGGTCTTTCCACTACTGTCATTGACTATACATTCATCCTTAGAAAAGGATACAGAAAATCTACTATCACATAATTGACTTATGCTAAGCAGATTATGTTTTAACCTTTTCACATATAAAACATCATAGATAATAGGCAAGTGTGGTTTACCACCAATTTTACCTACACCAACAACTTTTCCTTTCTGGTTGCCACCAAAAGTTACTTGTCCACCTTGCTTAGGTCGAAGGTCCAGGAACGTAGACATTTCTCCTATCATATGTCGCGAGCATCCACTGTCCAGGTACCATGACAGGTGTTTCTTTCGTCCTGTTAAGTAAGTCTACAACAGGAATGATCATGGACTTAGGTACCCATATTTTCTTGGGTCCTTTTTTGTTAGTATAAGGAGTCTGTGAAGACTTCTTTCTCTTTTTATGGATACACTTAGACATGATATGTCCAGCTTTTCCACAGTATGTGTATATAGGTTTATTTGAACTAAATGACACAGATTTGACAATTATTTTTGAGAACTTTGTTGATCCTTTATGACGTTCTTGACTAGAATATCCTATACCTTCTTTGTTAAGGGAGTGCCTCTGACTTCCCAAAAGTTATTCAGATTATCTCTACCATTAACAAACTTGGCAAGATCTAAGGTGAGCTCTTCTACTTTCTGTTGAAGTTTACTAACTTCTTCAGAACATAGAGTTTCAACTTATATCTCAGCTTTAAACCTTTCAGTCTTAAGCATACTATTTTCTTCATCTAACTTTTCACACTCTTGAGATTTCTGTGTATACTCATTTGAGAGTTTAACATACTGTATCTTGAGGGTTTTGAAAGCTTTAGACATATAGTTGGATTCCTCAAATAGTTCATCATAGGCATCATTCAATTTCTCAAGTTCAGAATGTACCTCAGTGTCTGATTCAGGATCGGTATCTGCCATAAGACGGAGATTTTCTTCAAGCTCCTCTCCTTCACTTTCAGTGGAGCTTTATGATGAGTGTGATTTCACCTCATATTCCATTGTTATTTTGCATGCATTTTCATATAGTTTAGGCATTTTTAATTTGATTTTTGGTTAATTTTACTTTGAAACGGGTAAGACGGTTTTTGTGGTGTTGTTTTGCAGAAATTAAGGATTAAATGCTCAGGATCAACCATGATGGAGCTTGGATGAAGATGGAGCTTTAAAAGTGAGTAAAATGATCCAAACAGAGCCCATCACGGCCTAGCTGTGATGACCATCACGGCCATGATCAAGCAGAGCTAAAAAGAAAGAAGACTGAAGTCAGAATTGGTCACGACCTAGCCGTGATGCCCATCACGGTTGTGACATGTCAGCTGAACCAGACCCTCATAGGAAGAACTAATCACGACCTAGCCGTGATGAGCATCACGGCCATGACAAACCAAAAATTGAAGAAACGCCCAAGGCAGAATCCGTCACGGTCTGGCCGTGATGGCCATCACAGCCGTGACGCGCATTGCTTGGATCTGAAGCAACTGATTTAGATCTGATTTGTGTTTGATTGGGATTCAAACTTCCCAAATCTATAAAAAGGCATCTGGGCAGAGGCAAAGCAGGACTTTGGTGTGCCACGTGCGAGTGCACGTGCGTGCGATCCGGCAAGTGTACCGGATTGTCGCTAAGTAATAAAAAGATATCAATCCCACACAGACCGTGATCTCAAATCACAACTAATTGTTAAATGAATAAACTGGACTGTATAAAAAGATTTGGATTTTTGAAGTAAGAGATAAAATGCAATCAAGTAAAACAGAAAGTAAACAATTTATGGTTTTTCAGATATAAATGGATTCCTAGGAATTTGGGTTACCAACAAGATCGTTTATGTTACTAAATTGATTATCCCTTTTTAATTTATCGAAATTTCCTTGAAGGTGAATTTATCCTCAAATAGTTTAAGCTCCCTCTCGGGTTACAAAAACCGTGCCCAATTAAACCAACCCCTACTCTCGTGGTAGTCGAATTTAGATTGGACCCTTTACGTTTTGTGACAATTTGTTAATCCTCGAAGGACGGATTCTAACTCTCGTGATTTCAGTCCTAAGTCTGATTCTATAGATCTGACACCTAAGTTCACCGCTAGGTTCCTCCTTAGAATGTCTACGACATGCAAATAAGTGCGCACCAGATTTACAAGTAATTAAAACACTAGAAATCAGATCTAAAGCAAAATCGCAATTAACAAAGATAAAACATCAATTCAACAACATAATCAGATCCTGGGCATAGCCCCAATCCCCAGAAATTAAACTACTACTCAAGCCTTATCATGGTGATGACAAGCTTGGTTAACAACAACATGAAAATAAAAATAAGAGAAGAGAGGAGGAAGAAGAAGAGAAAGATCCTAAATTATAGCCTAAGAGTAGCAGCCCAAAAAAGTCATCCTTTGCCTCTGCTTAGATGTCATATTTATAGATTTGGGAAGTTTGAATACCAATCAAACACAAATCAGATCCAAATCATTTGCTTCAGATCCAAGTAACACGCGTCACGGCTGTGATGGCCATCACGACCAGGCCGTGATGGGTTCTGCCTTGGGCTCTTCTTCAGTGATTGGTCTGTCACGGCCGTGATGCTCATCACGGCTAGGCCGTGACAGATTCTGACTTGTGGGGGTCTGGCTCAGCTGACAGGTCACGACCGTGATGGGCATCACGGGCAGGTCGTGACCAGTTCTGACTTTTGCCTTTTTTCTTTTTTTGCTCCGCTTGATCATGGCCGTGATGGGCTCTGTTTGGCTCATTTTCTTCACTTTTCAAGCTCCATCTTCATCCGAGCTCCATCATGGTTGATCCTGAGCATTTAATCTTTAATTTCTGCAAAACAACACCACAAAAACTGCCTTACCCGTTCCAAGATAAAAACTAACAAAAATCAAATTAAATATGCCTAACTATATGAAAATGCATGTGATCAGCCTCTGGCTCATCTAGTTTTATGGCTAGTATGACCGTGGTTTTGTGCTAATTATATCTCATTTTCGCCCAAATTAGACTTGATTGTCTTTAAGCAACATTTTGAGTCTGTAAAGTATTTTTAAGTTAATTTAGCTGATTTAGAGTCAAATAAAGCACTTATGCTATTTCTTGTTTTCAGGTAATAAAAAGAAATAATTCTGGAGTTCTTCACCCCGCGAGAAGGCATTCGCCTCGCGAACCTGAAGCGTGACTGTGCCAGAAATTGCAATCCTTTCTGTGTCGCCCCGCGAATACATGTCTCGCATCGCGAGACTGAAGACCAGAAGCCATGAATTTTCCATTCCTCGCCACGCGAGCCGTACTTCGCCTCGCGAGAATACCAAACGTTGCAGACTGTTCATAATATTCGCCTCGCGAGACAGTGTTCGCCTCGCGAGCTCTCGCAGAACTCACAGATATAAATTGTTGTTCTATGACAGATTGAAGGAGTTTTTAGTTTTAGTAGTAGTAGTTTATCTTCTTTTCTTTTAGAATAGGACTGCTACGAAATTAGGTTTAATGCTTTGTTTTTCCTTTGTAATGGAGAACTAGTCTCCTTGGATTAATCTACTGTGATTGGTTTCCATTATCACTTGAGGTTCTGTAATTCCTGTTTTGTTTGCTTTTCTCTTTTCAATACTATGCTATATATTTCTGATTGTTTAATTCAGGAGTGTATAGTGTTGTGTTGATTTATTTCGGTGATGTTATGTTCCTATATTGAATCGCGTTTGTTTAATTCGCGTGTGTTCGTTCATATTCGTTTAGTTCATGAGGGCTTAACCCCGTTTGTTTAATTCGGGAATAGGAACATATATCTGTAGTAGTGATTTCGTTTGTTAATTGTTGCTACAACCGAAAGGGGATTAGAATCTGTTTAGGGCTTGGAATTTACATAAACCGATGATAGTTGGGAAACTGAGAATAGTAGGTTAATCGTTTTTAGCTTATTTGGTAATCTCTTAATTAGCTCTGTTTTTATTGCTCTGTTTTTGCTTTGTTTTCTTTATTTACTACCATAATCTCAACCCCCCCCCCCCCCAAACTTATTTTGTGTTAATAACAACAACCTAAGAGTCCTTGTGAGACGATATCCGAGTTGTCGCTCCCTAAACTACATTTTTACGAACCGCTCGCTTTTTGGCGCATGCGCGACAGCGCGACCAAAAATTGGCGCCATTGCCGGGGACTCTTGTTGTTATTAACAGTTAAAAAAAAAAAATCTTTTTGCTGAGTTAGTTTTGGCTGCTTTGTCTGAATATGAATCTTAGTACTGCTATGGATAATCTCCTGTTTGGTGATATGCCTAATGTTGATTATAAGCCACCACCATTCATATATTATCCTGATTTTAATAAACTACCCCCATGCACAAATTATCCCAATTTTGCTGGAAGTTATGAATTCAGCAGTGGTTTTGACATGATTGGTGTGAATGAGGTTCATAGTTCTTCTTCCAACCAGGCCCGTGATGATATAATTGATAGGCTCACTTCTTTGGTGGAGAAATTGGCAATGGATAAGGTTCAGTCGGCAATGTTGTGTGGCATGTGCGGCTCTCCTGAGCACCTGTTTGATGCATGCCCCATTCTGAAAGAAGGGTCAGTTACCGATTTGCCTCGAGCTTATGCAGTCCATCCTTACAATCAAGGCAACAATCAGAACCGGTACAACGTTCCTGATCCTTCCACTGATGAGTACCACCCCAGCTGGGAAAACCATCCTAACCCTTGGTATGGGGACTCACAACTGATGTTACCACTGGCACCACCACAGAATCCTCCCCAAGTGACCATTTCTGCACCTTCCGGACCTTCACTAGAGGACCTGTTTAAGCAAATGACTTCACAATTAACTGCACAATTGACTGCACAAATGACTACACTTTTTCAGGCCTCACAAACACATTTTCAGCAGCAAACTGATGCTAGCATTAATACTTTTCAGCAAGTCAGCGGGACTACACTGCAAACTCCACATCCCCTTGAAGAACATACAGATTCACAAACAATTGTTCTTGACAATGCTCCCTCCGAGGATGATTTTGATAATACTTCTGTTGATGAACTGTGTGTTGAATCTCCAGATATTCACTCTTCCCCTGATTCTATCTATTATACTGTATGTATTGATTGTAATGAATTTGCTTCGTGTGTAGCATGTTTTGAAAGGTATGAAGAGCAAAACATCCATATGGAACAGGAGACATATGAGGTTAAGGGCGATCAGGAGGACATCTGCTTCACCATGCTTGAGGATGATGAAGAACCTTTGGAAGTAGATGATGCAACTAATTCATATGCATGTGTTGAAAGTGATGGGATGGATGAACTGAGTGCTGAATTTCCAAACATTCTAGCCTTTTCTGATTCAGTCTATTGTACCATATGTACTGACTCTACTAACACTAACCTTTGTGTGGTGTGTGCTGAGATTTCTGCAGGTTTAGCAGGCGATGGATTGGGTAGCACAGTGAATGAAGAACGAGCAGAAGATGAAGCAGCACCAGTAACACTCTCTACCTATTTGCCACCTCCCACCGTGGAACAACCGATAATGGAGTTCGAGCCTCTGGATTTTGCACCATGGCCAGTCCAAGAGGTTGAACCCCGATTTTATTGGGAGGACTTTGTTGAGAAAGAGGTCAACCTTGACCCAAGAGGGAGTGAGAAGTCCGCCGCACTTGGCGGAGTCACCATAATTGTCAAGCACCCACTTCCATATCAAGGCTGCAAGTTAGGGGACCATGGAGCAAGCTTCAGTCCCTTGTCTATAATTTGGGCTTTATGCTGCAGGCCATGGGATCTGGGAGGATCATACTGCAATTTGGGCATTCCGTGGCCGTTGTATCACAGACAGTGGGATCCTGGTGGAACCGCCCCAATGAGTTTCTCTAAACCCTTTCTCTTTAATTTACTTTCATTTTCTTGTTAGTTTCTGCTTTGCTTTGTTTTTGTTTTGTTTTCTTTTAGCTCCTGAATAATTTAAGAAGATCAGGAGTATTTGTGTGTTGAGTCTTGTGTTGGCAAGTTTGCTGGATTTTAATTGAATTTGCATAGATGGATTGCATGTTATTTGTTGACTGTTTTCCCCTAGGAAAAAAAATATATTTTGAAAAATTGATCCCCACTTGAAAAATTTTGAAAACTGAACTTTGAGATATTTTGTTGTGATGGCATGATTTATGATAAGTTTGGGGTGATAGGAAGCACACACTAGGGATAGAATCTCATTCAAACAATTTGCAAAAATGTCCAGGTGAGGATTTGAGCCTCCAACATGTTTTAAACTGTGTGAAATCACTTTTAAGTTGCACTTTCCCGAATTTGCTTGAGTCTCTACTTGGTTTGCATGTTTATGTGTTTGCTTCAAATGATTTAGGCATTTTCTTTGTAAATAGCTACTTAGCCTAAAATAACCATTCCTAATGCATGTTCCATAGTTAGCCCCATTGAGCCTAATTAGCCTGTTAATTCTTGATGACCTGATGTTATGAGCCAAAAATCTGGAAAAAAAAACCATGTTAACCCGATCTTAGGATTAGGAGAGCATGGAAGCTTAGCAAGACAAAGGTTGCAAGAAACTAAGTTTGGGGTGGCTACAAGGTGTGATGTGTTGTTTGGGATTGATAAAAAAAGAAAAGAAAAGAAAAGAAAATAAAAAAATAATAATAATAAAAAGGTTGGAGCCAAAGGCAAGAAAAAAAAAAAGGAAAAAAAAAAGAAGAAAAAGAAAAAAAGAGGAAAAAAAGAAAAGTGTAAAAATGTTAAAAATAAAAGTATTTGAAGGAAAAGGCTGTAGCCCAAAAGTATAAAGAAAAATGAAAAAAGGAACTTGAGTGGAAATTCAATGTAAAAAAACTGTTTCATGCTCTCTTAGTTCCTAGGGACTTAAGCCCAGTACCTTTGTATATCCTACCCTTAGCTAGGCCCCATTACAACCTTAAAAGACCTTTTGATGTTGCATGCATGTTTTCTGTGGGAACCATTTTGAGATGAAAATCAAATTTATGGGAAGTGCTCTTAAGAGTGAAACTGAGTGAATTGTTGACAGCCTAGACAAAAATTGAGCGATGAGTGAAACACTAAATTCCCTTGTGAGGAAGGCGATTGTTTGAATTTGGTGATCTCCCTCTTGTGTGTAACTTGGATCCCTTGCTTAAATTAATGATTGCTTGAATGATGAATTTCTCAAATGTTCAAAGTAGATGAATGTGGGGATTACTTTGTTTGAAAGGGGGGAACATTGAAGAAAACTGTTTTGATGAATTGCTTGAAATTTGTGCAAAGTTGATTAAATCTTTTAAGCTTGCCATGTCTTGAGTCTTTTTGAGTTTTTGAGTTTTAGTTTTCTTGGGGACAAGCAAAGTATCAGTTTGGGGTATTTTGATAAGCCTCTGGCTCATCTAGTTTTATGGCTAGTATGACCGTGGTTTTGTGCTAATTATATCTCATTTTCGCCCAAATTAGACTTGATTGTATTTAAGCAACATTTTGAGTCTGTAAAGTATTTTTAGGTTAATTTAGCTTATTTAGAGTCAAATAAAGCACTTATGCTATTTCTTGTTTTCAGGTAATAAAAAGAAATAATTCTGGAGTTCTTCGCCCCGCAGAAGGCATTCGCCTCACGAACCTGAAGCGTGACTGTGCCAGAAATTGCAATCCTTTCTGTGTCGCCCCGTGAATACATGTCTCGCATCGCGAGACTGAAGACCAGAAGCCATGACTTTTCCATTCCTCGCCACGCGATCCGTACTTCACCTCGCAAGAATACCAAACGTTGTAGACTGTTCATAATATTCGCCTCGCGAGCTCGTGCAGAGCTCACAGATATAAATTGCTGTTCTATGACAGATTGAAGGAGTTTTTAGTTTTAGTAGTAGTAGTGTATCTTCTTTTCTTTTAGAATAGGACTGCTACGAAATTAGGTTTAATGCTTTGTTTTTCCTTTGTAATGGAGAACTAGTCTCCTTGGATTAATCTACTGTGATTGGTTTCCATTATCACTTGAGGTTCTGTAATTCCTATTTTGTTTGTTTTTCTCTTTTCAATACTATGCTATATATTTCTGTTTGTTTAATTCAGGAGTGTATAGTGTTGTGTTGATTTATTTCGGTGATGTTATGTTCCTATATTGAATCGCGTTTGTTTAATTCGCGTGTGTTCGCTCATGTTCGTTTAGTTCATGAGGGCTTAACCCCGTTTGTTTAATTCGGGAATAGGAACATATATCTGTAGTAGTGATTTCGTTTGTTAATTGTTGCTACAACCGAAAGGGGATTAGAATCTGTTTAGGGCTTGGAATTTAAATAAACCGATGATAGTTGGGAAACCGAGAACAGTAGGTTAATCGTTTTTAGCTTATTTGGTAATCTCTTAATTAGCTCTATTTTTATTGCTCTGTTTTTGCTTTGTTTTCTTTATTTACTTCCATAATCTCAACCCCCCCAAAACTGATTTTGTGTTAATAACAACAACCTAAGAGTCCTTGTGAGACGATATCCAAGTTGTCGCTCCCTAAACTACATTTTTACGAACCGCTCGCTTTTTGGCGCGTGCGCGACAGGGCGACCAGCATGCAAAATGATAAACAAAGATGAGGTGAAATCACACTCATCATACTTCTGGGCTGCTACTCTTAGGCTATTATTTAGAATCTCTCTGCTTCTTCCTCTCTTCTCTTATTTCTATTTTCATGTTGTTGTTAACCAAGCTTGTCATTACCATGGCAAGGCTTGAGTAGTAGTTTAATTTCTAGGGATTGGGGCTATGCCCAAGGTTTGTTTATGGCAATGAATTGATGTTTTATCTTTGTTAATTGCGATTTTGCTTTAGATCTGATTTCTAGTGTTTTAATTACTCGTAAAACTGGTGCGCACTTATTTACGTGTCGCAGATATTCTAAGGAGGAACCTAGCGGTGAACTTAGGTATCGGATCTATAGAATCAGACTCAGGACTGAAATCACGAGAGTTAGAAGCAGTCCTTCGAGGATTAACGAATTGTCACGAAACACAAAGGGTCCAATCTAAATTCGACTACCACGAGAGTATGGGTTGGTTTAATTGGGCACGATTTTTGTAACCCGAGAGGGAGCATTAACTATTTGAGGATAAATTCGCCTTCAAGGCAATTTTGATAATTAACAAGGGATAATCAATTTAGTAACATAAACGATCTTGTTGGTAACCCAATTCCTAGGAATCCATTTAGATCTGAAAAACCATAAATTGATTTACTTTCTGTTTTACTTGATTCTGATTTTAAGTTATCTCTTATTTCAAATATCAAAAAACCTTTTGAAAATCATTTTCTAAAGTCCATTTAGTCAATTTGATAATTAGTTGCGATTTGAGATCACGGTCTCTGTGGGATCGATATCTTTTTATTACTTGGCGATGACTCCGGTACACTTGCCGGATCGCACGTGCACTCGCACGACATCAAGTTTTTGGTGTCGTTGCCGGGGACTGTGTTTTCTTGAATTTCAATTTAATTTTTAAATTGATTTTTCTGGACATTTTTATTTATTTATTTATTTATTTATATTAATTTATTACTTATTTCTTTTTCTTTTTCTTTGTATCTATCTCTGTGTTTGTTTATCTTCTATGCAAAGATCCCAAAGTCTTGGAGACCTTACTGAGGTTGACCCCGAAATCGAGAGGACCTTTCAAAGACGTAGGAGACTACAAAGAGAGAGAGAGGGGTTGATTCCCATTCCACTCAAGGCTAATCCCCCGGATACGAAACCGTTGAAGGACTACGCAACCCCAAATGCTAGGGGTTTGCGAACTGGGATTGCTAGGCCAGAGATTGAGGCAGAGAACTACACTATACCGCCTATGCTAATCAACATGATTAGGCAACATCAATTCGAAGGATTGCCCTCGGAGGACCCGACTGAGCACGTGGAGACATTCTTGGAGTTCACCGATGCAGTTAGAATTCAAGGCGCCCCGGTTGATGCTATTCGTTTGAGGTTGTTCCCCTCCTCTCTGACTAGAAAAGCAAAAACTTGGCTGAAACAAGTGCCCGCTAATACTTTGTCGACTTGGGACCAACTGGAGCAGGCATTCTTGGAGAAATTTTCCCCTCCCTCCAAGACGACTTATCTACGAGCCCAGATCACCGGCTTCTTCCAAAAGGACGGAGAATGCTTGTCAGAAGCTTGGGATCGCTACAAGGGATTGCTGGAGTCTTGCCCACATCATGGACTCGAGAGGTGGTTATTAGTGCATGATGAGTGTGATTTCACCTCATCTTTGTCTATCATTTTGCATGCATTTTCATGTAGTTTAGGCATATTTTATTAGATTTTAGGTTAATTTTCCTTTGGAATGGGTAAGGCGGTTTTCGTGTGTTGTTTTGCAGATATCAAGGGTAAAATGCTCAAGATCAACCATGACGAAGTTTGGATGAAGAAGGAGCTTTAAAAGTGAAGAAAATGAGCCAAACAGAGCCCATCACGGCCATGATCGAGCAAAGCTGAAAAAGAAGAAAGGCTGACGTCAGGTCTGTCACGGCCTGGCCGTGATAGCCATCACGGCCGTGACCCAAAACCACCACAAGTCAGAGCCCATCACGACCATAGCCGTGAAATTCATCACGGCCACAAAATGAAGTCTCGCGACGCGAGCTCACTCTCGCCTCGCGAGAGACTGGATTTCACAAAATTGCCAGAAACAGAGACCGTCACGGCCTGCCCGTGATGGCCATCACAGCCGTGACGCGCATTACTTGGACCTGAAGAAACCAAATAGATCAGATTTTGAGTTGGATTGGGACTCTAACTTCCCGATTTCTATAAATATGGACCAGGCAGATGCAGATAGAATATATCATTGGAAGGGGATATCCATAACACATAGACTCTAGGATAGATCTCTCTTCTCCTCTCCTCCTCTCTTCTTTGATTTTTGTATTTTTCATTATGTTGTCAACCCAGCTTGTCATCTCCATGGCAAGACCGGAGTAGTAGCGTAGTTTCTAGGGATTAGGGCTCTGCCCAAGTTTTGTTTACGATTTTGAATTTGATGTAATATCTTTGTAATTACGATTTTGCTTTAGATCTAATTTCTAGTGTGTTAATCACTCGTAAATTCGGCAACCGCTTATTTGCGTGACGTAGACGTTCTAAGGAGGAACCTAGCGGTGAACTTAGGATTTCTAGGGTGTTTCACTCGTAAAGCCCGGCGGCCGCTTATCTGCGAGGTGTGGATGTTCTAAGGAGGAACCTAGTGGTGAACTTAGGATTTCTAGGGTGTTTCACTCGTAAAGCCCGGCGGCCGCTTATCTGCGAGGTGTGGATATTCTAAGTCATGCAAATAACCTAAGTTCACCGCTAGGTTCCTCCTTAGAATATCCACACCTCGCAGATAAGCGGCCGCCGGGCTTTACGAGTGAAACACCCTAGAAATCCTAAGTTCACCGCTAGGTTCCTCCTTAGAACGTCTACGTCACGCAAATAAGCGGTTGCCGAATTTACGAGTGATTAACACACTAGAAATCATATCTAAAGCAAAATCGTAATTACAAAGATATTACATCAAATTCAAAATCGTAAACAAAACTTGGGCAGAGCCCCAATCCCTAGAAACTATGCTACTACTCCAGTCTTGCCATGGAGATGACAAGCTGGGTTGACAACATAATGAAAAATACAAAAATCAGAGAAGAGAGGAGGAGAGGAGAAGAGAGATCTATCCTAGAGTCTATGTGTTATGGATATCCCCTTCCAATGATATATTCTATCTGCATCTGCCTGGTCCATATTTATAGAAATTGGGAAGTTAGAGTCCCAATCCAACTCAAAATCTGATCTATTTCGGTTTCTTCAGGTCCAAGTAATGCGCGTCACGGCCGTGATGGCCATCACGGGCAGGCCGTGACGGTCTCTGTTTCTGGCAGTTTTGTGAAATCCAGTCTCTCGCGAGGCGAGAGTGAGCTCGCGTCGCGAGACTTCATTTTGTGGCCGTGATGAATTTCACGGCTATGGCCGTGATGGGCTCTGACTTGTGGTGGTTTTGGGTCACGGCCGTGATGGCTATCACGGCCAGGCCGTGACAGACTCTGACTTCAACCTTTCTTCTTTTTCAGCTTTGCTCGATCATGGCCGTGATGGGCATCACGACTAGGCCGTGATGGGCTCTGTTTGGCTCATTTTCTTCACTTTTAAAGCTCCATCTTCATCCAAACTTCGTCATGGTTGATCTTGAGCATTTTACCCTTGATATCTGCAAAACAACACACGAAAACCGCCTTACCCATTCCAAAGGAAAATTAACCTGAAATCTAATAAAATATGCCTAAACTACATGAAAATGCATGCAAAATGATAGACAAAGATGAGGTGAAATCACACTCATCAAATCACCCCAAGCTTAAAACTTTGCTTGTCCTCAAGCAATTACTCAGGCCATAAGATATAAATCAATCAAAGCATGAATAGTGAACCAAGAACCCTAGAAGCTAATCCAAGTGACAGGCATGTTTAATAAGCACTCAAGAGATAATCAAGTTCAAGTCCAATTAGAAGCTTAGGTTCTTCAAGTTCATATTCTCACTGATTTGGGCACTCATCTCACCTCACTCAAGTGTTTTAGGGTATATGACAATTCACTCCATTTCCTCAAGGAAAGTATTTTACCATAGGCTTGACTATTAACCAAATCTCTACTTTATTAATGAAAACACTTAAGAATCAAGAGGTCTTTTACTTTGGTTGTAATGTGGCCATGGGATTAATTGTTAGGTGGGGAAATCAAGGAAAAGGAAAATTCAAGAAGGCTAAACAAAATTCAAACATTGCAAAGCATGACACCTTCTAAAATATCTTTTAGGGGCTTTGATTCACTTCTCCACCTTTCTTTCTTCTCTTTTTTTTTTTATTTTTTTTTATTTTTTATTTTTTTAATTTCTCACTTTCTTTTGTCATCCCCTTCTCCAATTTTTTGTTTATTTCATTTTATTTGTTTGGAGAAGGGGATATTTATAGCTCAAAAGAAATTACTTTCTAGCTTTTTCATCCCATACTTTTTCCAATTACCATTTTGCCCTTTTTGTAATACTTTAAAAGGTGTCATACCAAGCATTATTTATCAAAGTAATTCAAGGTACCAAGAAAAGTATTTTTTTCTTTTAGGCTCAAAATTGGGCAACTAAGGGGTAGCATTTAAACATTCAAAGCTCGGGAGGCCGGAAAATTACCTAGTGCCTCCATCATTTCCAAAAGTGTTTTCAAAAAATTTTTAAGTTTTGAAATGGTTTCAAGTCAAGTTCTAGAAAATACAGTCCAAGAGGAATTACAACACTCTATCACAAGAAATGGGGTAGATTTAGTGAATACCCCTTTTTTTTGGCTCAAAATCTTACATTTAGTAGTTCAGAAATCAGTGAGAAACACAAATCTAAGGAACCACACGCTAATTATCAACTATCAAAAGATTATCTCAAGAATTTTTATTTTTAGCCATATCACAAGAATAATGAAAAATTGGGTTAAAAAATTCACTATCTCAATTCATTTGGCACCAAGTTCTCACAATTGGATGCATATTCTAAGTGAAGGGCAATCTAGAGAATGTGATCATACCAATCTATGCCTATGTGAATGCAATATGAATGCAACAATGCAAATGCAAAAATAATGCAAAAATAACCCTACCCCAAGCTTGATTACTTACATTGTCTCCAATGTAAATAATCAAGTCGGAGAGAGGAGAAAAATGGAACAACTTACCGAGTCGGTAGCGGGTGTTGGCTTCACATTCCAGTCAAAACTTGGGTGGAAATAGCATCACGGCCGTGAGGCTTATCACGGGCAGGCCGTGATCATTTCTGGTCCTCAGGAGTTGCCCTGTCACGGCCGTGATATACATCACAGCTAGGTCGTGATGCTCTCTGGCCTCAGTGTCCTACTCATCACGCCCGTGATGGATGTCACGGCTGGGCCGTGATCCTTTCTGTGCTCTTGTATTAGTTCATCACAGCCGTGATCACTGTCACGGCCAGGGCGTGATGGCTTCTGACTTTATTTTTCTCTGCTCTTCTTCCCTTTCTCAACCTGAAAACAGTAGACAAACCTATTAATGATATTTTTGCCTCTCGATCTTCTCAAATTATTCAAGAGGTTAAATCAAAACAAAAGGAAAAAGGGAAAGAAAAACTTGGGTTGCCTCCCAAGAAGCGCTTATTTATGGTCTTAAGCTTGACCATACTTCCTTCAATCAACCGGGGTCGGGGCTGGGCGTAGATGTGCCGGAACACTTTTCTTCCAAGGAACTCCTTCAAAAAGTCGTTTCTGCTCATACGGCCAATAACGCTTCCGCTTCGCTCTTTTCTCTCGGAGCTTCCTAGCTTTCCTTCCTCCCGGTGGAAGTTCTGTTTCAGTATGGACAACAACTCCAATTCCATGACTGCGGGGTGCATCATTAGCCATGCATATCTTCGGAGTTGCTTCCATGTTCAGCTCTTCTTTTACCACTGGAGACGTTACATCAATTCTGCACACATGGCTCTCAAAAGGAGGGTTGTTATAAGAGTTAGTCAAATGAAAATTTACCCTACCTTCCTCTACACTTAGAGAGAGTTTACCATTCCTTACGTCTATTACTTCCCCAGCGGTTGCCAAGAATGGCCTTCCTAAAATGATGGGGAATTCAGAATTCCCTTTCATGTCCAATACCAGGAAGTCGGTAGGGATGAAGAATTTCCCTACCTTAACAGGAACATTCTCTAGTATGCCTAGAGGAGTCCTAGTTGAGCCATCCGCAAATTGTAAGGAGAATTTGAACGGACTCAACTCTTTGCTTTCCAACCTTTCCATGATAGTGAGGGGCATCAAGCTTGCACTAGCCCCTAAGTCACACAAGGCTTGGTCTATTTGCACTTTTTCAATCGAGCAAGCGATAGAGAAACTACCTGGGTCTTTTAGTTTAGGAGGCATATTAGATTTTTCCATGATAATTGGCTCCTCAGTTAAGCTCTTAGTTTCTTCTTCCACTTGCTTTCTCTTGACCAACCTTTGTGGGAAAGGTATCGGGGGTTGGTACGGTGGTGGAGGGACGTACTTTGGTTCTGGCTCTTCCTTTTCGCTCGTGTCCTCCTCTGGTTCCACGTCCTCTTCAGTTACCCCCACCCCAAGCTTATCATCCCTGAAGTGTATGGCATTACAATGCTCAATGGGATTAGCTTCGGGTTGACCCGGGAACGTACCCTTAGGTCTAGTGTATGTGCTGGCTTGTTGGGCAATTTGTGTTTCTAGCATCTTGTTATGAGTTGCTAAGTTATCTACCTTAGATGCTAGCTCCTTTATTGCTTCACTCACTGCCCTTCCTTTTTGTCTAAACTCCTCATTCTGTTTTGTCTGAGTTTCAACAAAACTTTCAAATAAAGTCTCGAGTTTAGATCTTTGTACCTGAGGATACCCCGGTGCTGCTCTCTTAGTACCTTGACCCTCTTGGAACTCATGGTTGAGCGTGTTGCTGTAGTTGCCGTAGGAGAGGTAAGGGTTGTTCCTCCTTTGGTTGTAGGGATTTGGGGGAGCATAGTTGGGCAGCTTCGGGTTTGTATCGTAGAAGTTGTGACAAGAGTTCACTTGTTCACCCGAAGCGCCGGATCCATGAGCGATACCATGTGGGCATTCCATCATGTCATGTCCCTGCATTCCACAAATCTCACAAACAGTGTTAGTAGCACCTAATGCACTCACATTAGCTCTTTCAAGCCGATCAAAACGTTTATTAAGTGAGTCTATCTTTGACATTATAAGATCAGTGCTATTTACTTCAAACTTACCCCCCGAAATCTTGTTCGGGTTGTTACCTCTTTCGGATCCCCATTGGTGGTAGTTGGTGGCGACATTCTCGATGATGTTGAATGCCTCAGTGAGAGGCCTATTCATAAATGCTCCACCGGCTGCAGAATCAAGTGACACCTGGTGTGCACTAGTAACCACCTCTCGAGTCCATGGTGTGGGCAAGACTCCAGCAGTCCCTTGTAGCGATCCCAAGCTTCTGATAAGGATTCTCCGTCTTTTTGGAAGAAGTCGGTGATCTGGGTTCTTATGTAGGCCGTCTTGGATGGAGGAAAGAATTTCTCCAAGAATGCCTGTTCCAGTTGGTCCCAAGTAGATAAGGTATTGGCGGGCAATTGCTTTAGCCAAGCCTTTGCTTTTCCAGTCAGAGATGAGGGGAATAACCTTAAGCGTATAGCATCAACCGGTGCACCATGAATCCTAATTGCGTCGGTGAACTCCAAGAATGTTTCTACGTGATCAGTCGGGTCCTCCGAGGGCAATCCTTCGAATTGGTGCTGCCTAATCATGTTGATTAGCATGGGCGGTATGGTATAGTTTTCCGCCTCGATCTCTGGCCTTGCAATACCAGTTCGCAAGCCTCTCGCATTTGGGGCTGCGTAGTCCTTCAAAGGTTTTGTATCCGGTTGATTCGCCATGAGTGGAATGGGAATCGACCTTTCTTCTTCTCTTAGTAGTCTCCTACGTCTGTGGAAGGTCCTCTCAATCTCCGGATCAACTTCACCAAGGCTCCCAAGACTTAGGGATCTTTGCATATAACACACAGAGAGATGGATACAATAGAAGGAAAAAAAAGTTTTTTTTTTATTTTTTTTATTATTATATTTTTTTTAAGAAATAAAAATCAAATAAAAAAGAAAAGGTCCAGAAAAATCAATTGAAAAATTGAATTGAGATTCGAAAAGGCACAGTCCCCGGCAACGGCGCCAAAAACTTGATGTGAGTCGTCGCGACGAGCGACGCGACCCTGCGATTCCGGCAAGTGTACCGGATTGCCGTCAAGTAATAAAAGATATCGAACCCACAGAGACTGTGTTCCCGAATCGCAACTGATTTCGAATTGAGTGAATCTGGACTTTTTAGAGGGTTTTGAAAAAGGTTTGAATTGAGAGATAAACAAACAGAATCAAATAAAACAGAAAACAAATGTTTTTGGGTTTTGGATCTAAATGGGTTCCTAGGGATTTAGGTTACCAACAAGATCGTTTACGTTGTTAAGTCGATTACCCTTGATGAATAGCGAAATTGCCTTGAAGGCGAGTTTATCCTCTGATAGCTTAAGCTCCCTCTCGGGTTACAAAAGCCGTGCCCAATTGACCCGACCCCTACTCTCGTGGTAGTCGATCCCAGATTGGACCCTTTGCGTTCCGTGACAACTCGTTGCTCCTCGAGGGACGGCTTCTAACTCTCGTGATTTCAGTCCCAAGTCTGACTTCTATAGATCCGACACCTAAGTTCACCGCTAGGTTCCTCCTTAGAATGTCTAAGTCATGCAAATAACCTAAGTTCACCGCTAGGTTCCTCCTTAGAATATCCACACCTCGCAGATAAGCGGCCGCCGGGCTTTACGAGTGAAACACCCTAGAAATCCTAAGTTCACCGCTAGGTTCCTCCTTAGAACGTCTACGTCACGCAAATAAGCGGTTGCCGAATTTACGAGTGATTAACACACTAGAAATCAGATCTAAAGCAAAATCGTAATTACAAAGATATTACATCAAATTCAAAATCGTAAACAAAACTTGGGCAGAGCCCCAATCCCTAGAAACTACGCTACTACTCCAGTCTTGCCATGGAGATGACAAGCTGGGTTGACAACATAATGAAAAATACAAAAATCAGAGAAGAGAGGAGGAGAGGAGAAGAGAGATCTATCCTAGAGTCTATGTGTTATGGATATCCCCTTCCAATGATATATTATATCTGCATCTGCCTGGTCCATATTTATAGAAATTGGGAAGTTAGAGTCCCAATCCAACTCAAAATCTGATTTATTTCGGTTTCTTCAGGTCCAAGTAATGCGCGTCACGGCCGTGATGACCATCACGGGCAGGCCGTGACGGTCTCTGTTTCTGGCAGTTTTGTGAAATCCAGTATCTCGCGAGGCGAGAGTGAGCTCGCGTCGCGAGACTTCATTTTGTGGTCGTGATGAATTTCACGGCTATGACCGTGATGGGCTCTGACTTGTGGTGGTTTTGGGTCACGGCCTTGATGGCTATCACGGCCAGGCCGTGACAGACTCTGACTTCAGCCTTTCTTCTTTTTCAGCTTTGCTCGATCATGGCCGTGATGGGCATCACGACTAGGCCGTGATGGGCTCTGTTTGGCTCATTTTCTTCACTTTTAAAGCTCCATCTTCATCCAAACTTCGTCATGGTTGATCTTGAGCATTTTACCCTTGATATCTGCAAAACAACACACGAAAACCGCCTTACCCATTCCAAAGGAAAATTAACCTAAAATCTAATAAAATATGCCTAAACTACATGAAAATGCATGCAAAATGATAGACAAAGATGAGGTGAAATCACACTCATCAGTGCACACCTTCTACAACGGATTGGATTACTCTTCGAAGGTGTCACTTGATTCCGCAGCTGGTGGAACATTTATGAATAGGCCTCTGACTGAGGCATTTAACATCATTGAAAACGTGACCACCAACTACCACCAATGGGGTTCTGAAAGAGGTAATAACCCGAAAAAGATTTCGGGGGGTAAGTTTGAAATGAATAGCACTGATCTTATCATGTCTAAAATAGACTCACTGGATAAACGCTTTGATCAGCTCGAAAGGGCTAATGTGAGTTCAATAGGTGCTACTAACATTGTTTGTGAGATTTTTGGAATGCAGGGACATGACATAATGGAGTGCCCACGTGGTATTGCTCATGGATCCGACGCTTCGGGGGAACATGTGAACTCTTGTCACAACTTCTACGACACGAACCCGAAGTTTCCCAATTATGCTCCTACAAATCCTTACAACCAAGGAAGGAAGAACAGCCCCTACCTCTCGTACGGGAACGACAACAACACGCTGAACCATGAGTTCCAAGAAGGCCAAGGTAATAGGAAACCCGCAGCGGGGTATCCTCAGGTACAGAAGTCTAAACTCGAGTCCTTATTGGAAAGTTTTGTTGAAACTCAAACAAAACAAAATGAAGGGTTTAGACAACAAGGCAGGGCAGTAAACGAGGCGATAAAAGATCTAGAATCTAAGGTAGATAACTTAGCCATCCATAACAAGATGCTAGAAACTCAGATTGTCCAACAAGCCAGCACATACTCTAGACCTAAGGGAACGTTCCCGGGGCAACCCGAAGCAAATCCCATTGAACATTGTAATGCCATATACTTGAGGGATGATAAGCTTGGGGTGATTGAAAAGGACGTGGAACTAGAGGAGGACATGAGCGAAGATGAAGAGCCAGAACCAAAGTATGTCCCTCCACCACCGTACCAACCCCCAATACCTTTCCAACAAAGGTTGGTCAAGAGAAAGCAAGTAGATACAGAAACTAATATGCCTCCTAAGCTGAAAGATCCAGGTAGTTTCTCTATTGCTTGCTCAATTGGAGAAGTGAAAATAGACCAAGCCTTATGTGACTTAGGGGCTAGTGCGAGCTTGATGCCTCTCACTATCTTAGAAAGGTTGGGAACCAAAGAATTGGGTCCATTCAAATTCTCCTTACAATTTGCGGATGGCTCAACTAGGACTCCTCTAGGCATACTAGAGAATGTTCCTGTAAAGGTAGGGAGATTTTTCACCCCTACCGATTTCTTGGTATTGGATATGAAAGGGAATTCTGAATTCCCCATCATTTTAGGAAGGCCATTCTTGGCCACCGCTGGAGCAATAATAGATGTAAGGAATGTCAAACTCTCTCTGAATGTAGAGGAAGGTAGGGTAGATTTTGAATTGACTAACTCATATTACAACCCACCTTTTGTGAGTCATGTGTGCAGAATCGATATAACGTCTCCAGTGGTAAAGGAAGAGCTCAACATGGAAGCAACTCCGAAGATTTGCATGGCAAATGATGCACCCAATAATGATGAAGTTGGAGTTGCTGATCATGTGGTAACAAAACTTCCGCCGGGAGGGAGTAAGGCCATGAAGCTCCGAGTGAAAAGAGGAAAGCGGAAGCGCAATTGGCCATATGAGCAGAATCGGCTCTTTGAAGGACTCCCATGGAAGATAAGTGTTCCTTCACTTCTACGCCTAGCCGACCCCGGTTGATTGAAGGAAGTATGGTCAAGCTTAAGACCGTAAATAAGCGCTTCTTGGGAGGCAACCCAAGTTTTCTTTCCCTTTTCCATTTGTTTTTGAATTTAGCTCTTGAATAATTTGAGAAGATCAAGAGGAAAAAGATCATTAATTAATAGATTTGTCAAGTGTTTACGGGTTAAGAAGGAAGGAAGAGCAAAAAGGGCAGGGACGAATAAAGTCAGAAGTCATCACGCACAGGCCGTGACAGTGGTCACAGGCGTGATGAGCTAACCAAGAAGACCAGAAAGGATCACGGCCTAGCCGTGATACAGGTCACGGTCGTTACAAGCCAGCTCCTGAAGATTAGAATTGATCACGGCCTAGCCGTGATGAGCCTCACGGCCATGATACAATTTCCAACAAGTTTTTGACTGGGCAACAGAGCCAGCACCCGCTACCACCTCGGTGAGTTGTTCCATTTTTCTCCTCTCTCCAACTTGATTATTTACATTCAGGGACAATGTAAGTTTTTAAGCTTGGGGTAGGGGTATTTTTTCAATTTTTTGCAATTTTTTTGCATTTTTCATGTTGCATTCATATAGGCATAGTTTTGCATGATCACATGATTAGATTACCCCCTTTCTTAGAGTTTGCATCCAATTGTGAGAGCTTGGTGCCAAATAAATTGAGATAGTGAATTTTTGAACCCAATTTTTTATTCTTGTGATAAGGCTAAAAATAAAAATTCTTGAGATAATCTTTTGACAGTTGATAATTAGCATGTGGTTCCTTAAATTTGTGTTTCTCATTGATTTTAAACTACTAAATGTGAGATTTTTGAGCCAAAAAGGGGTACTTACTAAATCTACCACATTCTTTGTGATAGAGTGTTTTATTCCTCTTGGATTGTATTCTCTAGAACTTGACTTGAAACCGTTTTGAAACTTAAAAATTTTTGAAAACATTTTTGAAAATGAATGAGGCATTAGATATTTTTCTGGCCTTCTGAGCTTTGATTGATTAAATGCTACCCCTTAGTTGCCCAATTTTGAGCCTAAAAGAATAAAATACTTTTCTTGGTACCTTGAAATATTTTGATGAATAATACTCGATATGGCACCTTTTAAAGTATTACAAAAAGGGTAAAAAGGTAGTTGAAAAATTGTGGGATGAGAAAGATAGAAAAATATTTCTCTTGAATTAAAAATCTCCCATTTTCATGTTGTTGTTAACCAAGCTTGTCATCACCATGGCAAGGCTTGAGTAGTAGTTTAATTTCTAGGGATTGGGGCTATGCCCAAGGTTTGTTTATGGCAATGAATTGATGTTTTATCTTTGTTAATTGAGATTTTGATTTAGATATGATTTCTAGTGTCTTAATTACTCGTAAATCTGGTGCGCACTTATTTATGTGTCGTAGATATTCTAAGGAGGAACCTAGCGGTGAACTTAGGTATCGGATCTATAGAATCAGACTTAGGACTGAAATCACGAGAGTTAGAAGCCGTCCTTTGAGGATTAATGAATTGTCACGAAACGCAAAGGGTCCAATCTAAATTCGACTACCACGAGAGTAGGGGTTGGTTTAATTGGGCACGATTTTTGTAACCCGAGAGGGAGCATTAACTATTTGAGGATAAATTCGCCTTCAAGGCAATTTCGATAATTAACAAGGGATAATCAATTTAGTAACATAAACGATCTTGTTGGTAACCCAATTACTAGGAATCCATTTAGATCTGAAAAACCATAAACTGATTTACTTTCTGTTTTACTTGATTCTGATTTTAAGTTATCTCTTATTTCAAATATCAAAACCAAAACAAAATCTTTTTTTGTTTTATAGTCCAGTTTTATCGATTTGGTAATTAGTTGCGATTTGAGATCGCGGTCTCTGTGCGATCGATATCTTTTTATTACTTGGCAACAATCCGGTACACTTGCCGGATCGCACGACGTGCATCGCACGACATCACTTTCATCAAGATCTTCCCACATGGCCATCATTTCTTTCCTCTTTTTGTTGAAGAACTTCTTGGGATATTGCTTCTTGAGTTGAGGGCATTCCGCCTTAATATGACCAGGCTTCTTACATTCATAGCACACAATGGCATTCCTGTCATTAGATCCACCATCTTTGTTGTATTTTTCTTTGTTGAAACGCCTTAAAGGTTTGTCCTTTCTGAAGTTTCTTTTCTTCCAAAGCTTTTTCATCTTTCTGGTGAGAAGAGAAAGTTAATCATCTTCATTTGATTCCTCAGATTCCTCTGAATATTCATCAACTTTGAGAGAATTTGAAGTGGTTCCTCTAGATGATTTCTTGTCAGCTTTAAGGGTAATGGATTTGTTTTTCTTTCCATTGTTTTCTTCAATCAGCTCTTGTTCATGGATTTGAAGAGTGCCAAGAAGCTCATCTAGCTTCATTGTTGTTAAGTCTTTGGCCTGAGATACAGCAGTTACAAGTGGTCTCCATTGTTTTGGAAGACTTCTGAGAATCTTTTGAATGTGTTTCTCAGTCTGGTAAACTTTTCCCAGAGATTTCAATCCATTGGTTATAGTTTGAAATCTTCCATACATTTGACCAACAGTCTCTCCTTCTTCCATTTTGAACAGCTCATACTTTCTGACTAACATGCTAACTTCGGTCTTTTTGACCTTGCTAGTTCCTTCATGAGCAATAGCTAGTGAATCCCACATTTCTTTTGTAGATTCACAAGCACATACTTTTTCAAATTCTTCTATGCTCAAAGCACACATGATTGCATATATTGCTTTGGCATTAAACTGACATTTTGCTTTTTGATCAGCGGTCTTGTTTGCTTTTGGAACAACAGTTTCTGCTTCATCTTTAGGAAAAAACGGTCCTACTTCAATGACATCCCAAAGTTCAGAGTTAGTGGATTGTAAAAACCACTTCATCTTTTCTTTCCAGTAGATGTAGTCCTCTCCGTTGAAGTAAGGAGGTCTCGGCATTGAGGATCCTTCTCCAGCATGGTTCTTGCTTGTGCTAGCTTCTCCTGCCATCTCCAAGATCTTTTCCTCTACACTGTTAAGTTCTTAACCCAGAGGCTAAGCTCTGATACCAACTGAAATAACCAAAGTTAACACAAGAAGGGGGGTTGAATTGTGTTTACCAACTTTTTTGGCTTACTTAAAAAGATTTTCGCTGGCACAACAAGCAGAACTTAGATTAGAGAAAATCAGACGAGTGATACGTCTAATATTCAGACAGAACACGCAAGCAAACAGAGAAAAGTAAAAGAGAGTTTGATATTCACAATATTAACTTCCCAAGTTAAAAGCTTAAATAGAATAATACTTAAGCAAAATAAAGAGATAAGGGAAGAGGAATATCACTCAAGAGTTTTATACTGGTTCACCCCAAAATCCACAGGGATATGTCCAGTTTCTTGGCAGCACCAAGTTTCCACTTTAACTGAATAAATTACAGTACAAGTATTCTTTGTACACCTATCCTCTTCAGGCTCAACACTCAAACAAGTATTCTTTGCTCACCTAGCCTCTTCAGCCTCAACACAGTAAGGAATGAAAAAGGTTTTGTGTAATTAATACAACTTGCAAGTCTTTCAGATCACACTCAAAGAATGGAATAAATATGAATTATGAAAGATTGCCAATTAATATCAAATGATTGAAAGTGTATTCAATGAAAGAATGAATAAGTTAATGAAGAGAGTAAATGCTTCTGCGTATTGTTCTTAATGATATTCAACTTCTTGTCTTCATCTTCATTGTTTGGTCTATTTAAAGACTTCAATCAAGAGATCCGTTTAGACACAGCTTCAGAAAGTGTGTTCTTCTGATTTGAGCTTCTGACACACCATTAATGCCAAAGAGTCGTTCTGTATAAATATTAAATTCTTGGGAGCGTTGAGCTTTGACAAGGTTATCCAAGAGTACACTTTATTCTGAGTAGCTGTTGTTTCAGAGTATGCAGCAGCAGACTTCTTGTACTTGTAGCAGAAAGCTTTCCTCTTTCAGTGCAACAGTCAGTTCACTTTTAAGAAAGCTCTTTTACTTTATACTAAAACAGCTAAAAAGTCATTGTTGTGGTACAGAGATTGCGTGTTTATTCCTTAAAACCTTGAAACAACCGTTCTTTATTTGTTGTTCTTTGAGCTATTGTCCAGAGGTCTTCGAGATCCTTGAGGAAGGCATCTAATTGGAATAAGGTAACTTGGACTTCATTTCTGACAAACTGACATCATAGCAGTGTTGGAAATTTAGATGGGTGAAAGGCAATCCAAAAAGTAGACGGGGATAATGCAGTCCAAAACTAGACGAGTGATCATGCAGTCCAAAATTAGACGGGTGATCATGCAGTCCAAAACTAGACGGGTGCTAGCATATTCCAAAAACTAGACAGGTGATCCACTGAGTCTGTTTCAGACGGATGCTTCTTGCCACGTCATCAAGTAAACTCAGATCTTGACTGAGCGTTGACTTGGTCTTTGACTGAATTTCAGACGAGTGGTTTTCAGACAAGTCTAAAAACTGAGCTCTACTAAAAAGTAGATGAGTTAGAAAATAGACGAGTGACCTTAAGTCTGTTTTCCTGCACACTTATAAGATATGTCAGTAATTTCCCATGGTTCAATATTACCATTCTTAATCTATTTGGAATCATTAAAACTTAGAGAATCTACACATGGAATGTGTCTCAGACTTATGAGGTCTCAACAAATACAACAATGCATTTCATTATAAAGAAATAAAAAATAAGCCTCCAGAGGACTGGGTTAAGCTCAATGTTGACGGGTTTAAGGTGTTGGAGGTCCAAGGTTTAAACCTTGACAAATGAGAAAAAATTAACATCTAACATACTAACGTTTACTTGTAAAAAAAAAAGCTCAATGTCGACGGGTCTCATGGAGTGGGAGGTGATGGCTCTGCGTGCGGGGGTTTGCTCAGAAGTGCAAAGGGCAGTTTCTTTAAGGGTTTTTATTGTAAAATCTTGACAAGTAATGTGTTGTGGGATGAGATGTGGGGAATTTTATTTGGGTTGAGGATGACGCGAGATTTATCTGTCCACAAACTGATTGTTGAGGCAGATTCAAAGGTTGCAGTGGACATCGTCCACAAGGGGAAGGCTATAAATCCATATATTCAATTTGTGCTTGAAGAGATTCTTTTGCTTCCGAGGAGGAGGGATTGGAAGGTGATAGCAGCTCATATTTCTAGATCAGCAAATTACCGCGCTGATGATGGTTCAGGAAGATGTACGGGGTATTAATAGGGATGGCAACGGGGCGGGGCGGGCACGGGTAGCACTCCCCCCGCCCCCGTACCCGTCGGATAAAATCCGTACTCGTCCCCGCCTGTTACCCATATGGGTATCCTTCGGGTGAGTATCCAGCGGGTTTCACGGATATCCGCGGGTTTGCGGGTATCCGCGGATTATTTTTTTCAGAAAAAATATATACTCTTTTTGCTTGAAAAAATGCTAAAATACACGTAATTCAATTTAAAATAACCATGTTCATACAAATAGATGTTAAGAAAAGCATCAAAACATTATCCAATTATAAAAGTTACTAACAAAAGTAATCAAATACATTTAACAATTACCACATATATATAATAAAGGGCATTTTAGTAATTTAAGTAACGGGTGCGGGTATCCGCGGGCATGGATAGTGTGATACCCTCCCCCGCCCAATTTATAAACGGGTATTAAAATTACCCGTTTATTTTACCCGTGGGCACCCGTTTAACTACCCGCCCCCGTACCCGTTGCGGATTTTATCCGCAGGTATCCGCAGATACGGGTAAAATTGCGATCTCTAGGTATTAACCCCTTACTAGCAAAAAGAGGACACTCTGGTTCCTTTTCTGTATCTTTTATTGATTCTCATTGGCCTTTGTTGGAGATGTTGGTTCAGGAAGATGTAAGGGGTATTAACCCCCAAACTCTTGGTTAATGTCTTATTTACTTTTTCTATCAAAAAAAAAAAAAATTATGAAAGGAAGCATCGTGACTCGTGATAGTCCTTTTTTTTTTGGCAACAATTGATTCCTCCAACACATGGTTTTCAAAAATCAATATACCCACATAGATTTGGGCCAATATTCACATAAGAGGTTAGACAGACCCAACCCAACAGATTTATGCACGTGTTGTGGAGATGCTTCTAAATTCATCTAATGCCTTTCGGGCCTAAGCTGTGCTGTTAGTTACTCTCTCAATTCCCCACTAAGCTCATCTGACCAAGTTGGACTAATATCATCCAGAGCATGTTCCATCTCCCCATCATCTATATATCTTCTGTATAAAAACTAATCAAAACAAATTTAATTAAAAAATATCAAACAAATTTTAAAGCTATTCTTGGCTAGGGATGGCAACGGGGCGGGTACGGGTAGCACTCCCCCCGCCCCTGTATCCGTCAGGTAAAATCCGTACCCGTCCTCGCCTGTTACCCACACGGGTATCCTTCGGGTGGGTATCCAGCGGGTTTCGCGGATATCCACGGGTTTGTGCGTATCCGTGAATTATTTTTTCCAGAAAACATATATACTCTTTTTGCTTGAAAAATTACTAAAATATACGTAATTCAATTTAAAATAACCATGTTCATACAAATAGATGTTAAGAAAGCATCAAAGCATTATCCAATTACAAAAGTTACTAACAAAAGTAATCAAATACATTTAGCAATTACTATATATATATATATATATATATATATAATAAAGGATATTTTAGTAATTCAAGTAACGGGTGCGGGTATCCGCAGACACGGATAGTGTGATACCCGCCCCCGCCCCGTTTATAAATGGGTATTGAAATTATCCGTTTATTTTACCCCACGGGTACCCGTTTAACTACCCGCCCCGTATCCGTTGAGGATTTTATCCGCGGGTATCCGCGGATACGGGTAAAATTACCATCCCTATTCTTGGCCATTATAGAGGAAGTTAAATTTTAATTAGAATTCCATATAACAATACATCTCTGGAGTCCCTAGCGGGTGCCATAATATAATCACCTCAACTACTTTCCAGACCAATAAAACACTGGCCTATATGTAAATTCTATTATAAATTATCGTCGAGGTTTATGATATTCTATAACTTTACATGAGGGCGTGCCTTACCCCAATCTAAACCTTATGTAAAAAAAAAAAAACATTCCGGGCTTTCATAATCACACAATTACAAGAATCAATGCCTATAACACTTTTTGGCTCTGCCATGAAGGAACTTTAGTTTACAAACATTGAAAAGTTTACAATTGACCCCCTTGGAAGGTCTGACCGAACTGCCAATTAACCGGTGCCACGTTGTAGCTTGTGACAGTTCTACCATCACTGGTGGTGACTTGAAAAGAGAGGCTTTGTCCATTGAGGTAAGAGTTGCTCTGCCAGTTTTGCCCCCAGTTCCTTGACATGGGTTGCCACCCTGTTCTAGACCCTTCGATGGATACTGCATGGACATCTCCTGCACCCGCGACGTTGGTGATCAAAACCATGTTAAAGTAGGAGTGGCCATTGATGGTGAACCTTATTCCTCCCCTTTTCACACAAGGCACCCTGTCATCATCACCAAATAAGAGAAAAGCTAAGTACATTAGTTGGCAGAAAACCAGAATAGAGACTAGTCATGTCATGTATAAACGGATTACCTAAAGTCAATTTTCGGTGTATGCTTGAGTGTATTATTAAATCAATTGCTAAAAATACAGGAGAAAGTTTAAAATTGATTCAATTATACATTAATATATGAATATGTGAATGTGTCAAAAATTGAATGTAGGGACCTGGGTCCATGTTATTTAGCTTATAGTTTGAGTAGAGAAAGAGAGAGTATAAAACATAAAGAGAACGAAGAAAATATGATTTTGAAATATATGCTATTCAGTTCCTTTACTCAAGCTCAAATTCATCAACATATAAGCTACCCCAATTTTCCTATGGTGATGAAATATGTCATGTGTAACAAAGAAATAAGTGTTTGATCTTTGTTAGGTCTCAAATGAGAGGTAGTGGGATTGATTTTCGAATTTACTCTTTAATTAATATTAGGTCATATAATACATAACCATATAAGGTCTAAGGGAATTAATGGGACATTTAAGCTTTTGACAGTGTTACAAAATTTATGGCTTCATATACCTTCTAAATGCAACAGGCACAATTCCAGCTCTATATTGTGCAATTTGAAGGAAGGCTGGTTCTGCCATATCAAAGTGTTGGAGAGGAGGGTTGCACCAACCACCATTATTGTTAGGCAAAGCAAAGTTTGGTGGACAAAAGTTTGTAGCAGTAACAACAATGGTGTTTGGCTTGCACCATCTTGGGTCATCAACACACCTCATTTCATAACAAGCCCCGCAGCTCAAGCCTTTGTTGAACAAAGCTGTGCTTATAGCTGCCGTGTTAGTTCCATATCCCTGACTGTATAAATTCCCATAACCACATGCTCCTCCTGTATGTATGTATCATAAAGAAGGTTGATTAAACCCCACCATCTCAATAACCCATTTTGTAATAAATAAACCAAAATGTACGAGTAAATTAGGTGGTTTAGCCTCTAAAATTAGGACAAAAGTCGGGTGTAGTTTCATTGATACTTTGACATGTGTAACGACTCATTGATAAAATTATAATATGAGTAACAATTTTTATACATGTCATTTTCTCATTGACACACCTTAAGTATCTATAGAACTGTATCTAAGTTTTGTTCGTCCCTAAAATTATTTTTCATTTGCAGTTTAGTTCCTGATTTAATTATATTATACAAGTTAATTTTGAAACTCTTGTCAACTTGGTCATTCCTATAAGCTAAAGTGTGAAACACAAAGGAACGAGTTGATACAAATTCTGTAATTTCAGTAACTAACTTGTACACATAATTAAATTCATGGATTGAAGTGCAAGTAGAGAATAATATCATGAACTAAGTTACTAACTTAGCTCCTTGTTGTAAATATAACGATGAAGATAAACTCACCCATAGTGGCAGAAGCACCACCACCACCATAGAAAGTGGCCCGACCACTTTGCCAGCCCCCATAGCCAGCAATGGTACCTTGCAAGAGCAGCATGTCAATGAAGAGAACAATGAGAATAACTAGCGCAGTAGAAGATGCTTGGGGTGCCATTCCAAGTTTCTTAGTCTTTAATATAAAGCTGAAACAGGGGTGGCAAAAGCAGGGTAATTAAGGTGCAGTTTGTTTGATCTACTGTGAGGTTGAATGCAATAGTTAGGCCTATATTTATAATTAAGCATCTTTCGGAGAACAACATGCAGATTGGTAGGGTTCTTATCCTAAAGCCACAGAACAAGTGACACATCAAGTGCACATGCGCTGGTTCTAATCTTGTAGGCCAGGTCCCCGCACATGCATTCCCTCTACCATCTTTCTTCTCAACTTTATAGACCGACCAATATCATAGTTTAAGGAGAAATCCTTACATAAATTTGATGTTCTAAAGTTGAATGCTTTAGGTCAATCATAATTTCAATTAATAGATTATGATTGTATTCAATTAATTAATAAATAATAAATAATTTTATTAATTATCTTAATTAATATTACAAAAATGCTTATAAATTTAGTTGTGCTGCAAATCATTGAATGGTGTCAACTTAATTGAGATCTCACCATCCTCTTTTTTTTCCCCAGTTTCTCAGATTATCTTTCATGTATGATTGTGATTGTGAAAACTAATCCCTCGATGTGTTGTCTCTCCATTTGATTTTCTTCATACGCAAGAGGTAGGGATCAAACTCCTGACCACTTGCTTAAGAAGTCCGAACTCGTTAAAATCAAATTCGTTGAATTTCATGCAAAATTAATTCTCATAGAATAAGAGATTCTTAATGTTATGACTCACGAATATACAATGCTGTAGGTTTATTGAAAAACTTCTAGTATCAATATTTTCTTCTCTTTCTTTGGCATCTTCCTTATGCGAAAATGTGTTAACACCCGGTGCCATTTGGTAGTAGTGCATCATGTTTCGAGTCTAGATGACAAAAGCTATAATTGCAATTCCAAGGGCATGCTCATTAACTATGCGGTTCTTGAATACAATTAAAGTGCTTGATAGATAAGTTAATTGAAACAGCCTTGCCTCCAGTCTGTTGCAATCAAGATTTGGAGTCATGGACAAAACTGTGCACGGTGGGAGTGACACATGCTATTAGGTATGCCCCCGTGTGTGAGAAAAATAATCATGCTACTTATTTGACCTACCAACTCAAATTTTTTTCATTAGATAATGTGGAAATTAATTGTTGCATCCAGACTCGAGTATTATTGCTTATATTTATTTTACACACTGTCGCGACCGTCCCGTCCGGGAGTCGTGAAAAGAGGGATAAAAAGACAGAGGAGTCGCCACTAAAATTTTTATTGGGAAAATCTTAGAAAACTCAATTATTTAAAGGTGAACTGGTCTTTTTAAAAAAGAGAGATATGAGTCCGGGAGTCGGTTACGAATAGGGAAGGTGTTAGCACCCCACATCGCCCGTTTAAAAAAATGGTACCTTAAGTTAGTTGTGCAAAAACATTTTAATAGCCTTTTAAATATTTATTTTACCCCAAAATTATTTACAAGAAAGAATTATTTTTTTAATTTTTAATATTTTAAATTTTTATTAATTTTTACATTTTTTAAATTTATTGTTTATAAAAAATTAAATGAGGTTGAACATGACACATAAGTCCACAGGGCAACCTCAAATCTAAGGGACTGAATATGGCACCGTGTCCATAGAGCATCCCTAAAAGTAGAAAAGTTTAATTTTTTGATTAATTATTTTAACATAAAAAGGGGATAAAAAAGGAAAATTTAGTTTTGGCCCGACAAGATGATTTATCTTGCTCCTACATATTCCCGGGTGCGATGGGAAACTCAAAGCCACGTAGTTCTTTTGAAAATTTTTGATTGGTTGATTGATTTTAATTTTGATAAAGATTTGATTTTTTTTGGAGAGAAGACTTTTATTTTTTAATAAAAGGTTTGATTTTTATATTATTTTTTTTTAAAAAAAAACTGATTTTTAGAAATTATTTTTATTAAGAACCACAAAATTTCTTTTAAAAAGGAAACGATTTTTTTCATTTTTATTTTTGGAAAAAAAGATTTTATGAAAAAGAACTAAACATATTTTTTAAGAGACTTTTCTAATTATTTTATTTTATTTTTTGTGTTGTTTTAACTTTGACCCAATGTTCTAGTAAAAATGGAAAATAGTAAACACAACATAAGCAAGTCAAGGTCATCTTGCCAAATCACTACCAGACCACATATAACATAACCCAGCCCATAATAATATAAACTAGACAATAGGAATCATAAAAGAAAAGGAAAGACACAGAATGCGATCAGAGGAGGTTGTTGCCAACGTTACCAACGAAGAAACACAGAAGGGAGCAAGGAGTTTGACAGACGCGTGGAGGAGCGGTGCCTCGGCGGCCGCAGCGGGAAGGGCGTTGCGGCGGTGGCAACGCGTGGACGGGCCGAAAGTGCGAACCAGCGTCAGTTGAAGCCGCAATAGCGGATCTGGCGCGCGGGTCGAGCGATAACGGCGGATCTGGTTTTGTCCGGTTGAGGAGGACCAGCGTCGATCCAAGCATAGCGGAGTGGCGGCGGCGCGGCGCAGTGCTTCTGGACTGGAACCGCGTTGCGTCGGCCCGTGTAGGAGGAGGAGAAGAAGGAGACGGGCGGTGTGAGATGAAGGAGATGGGTTACGGGTAGAAAAGTGAAGCAGGAAGAAAGAAAGAGAGAAAAAGGTAGGTCTTTTTGGTTTCTGATTTTTCTGAGTATTTTGTTGTTGTTGGCTTGGTTGAGGAAGATGAAAGATGGGAGGAAGAAGATGATGCACGGAGAAACAAAGAACGAAAGGAGGAAAGAAAGGTTTTTTTTTGATCTTTTCCTCTTTGTATCCGATAGTATTTGTTGCTTTCTTCCCCCTCTCTGTTGTCTCTGTTGGGTCCTTTTTATAGAAGGAGATGAACTCTTCTCAATGTCATTGGGACCTTGCAAGCTTGAGTGTTGCAGAGGTTACCATGCTCAGGTCCCTTTCCAATTTCTATTTATGTTTCTTCTTCCTCTGATCTAGGCATGAACCCTCCCCTAAGCTCTGGAAAATTACCCAAAATGGTGTTTGATGACTTGAGCCTTGTGGGAAACTGTTCTGGTGGTTGGACCAGCTTCCCAATGGCTGTTGCTTTTCTGGTTAAGCTCAAAAAAACCTGGGAGTATGTTGGTTAAAGAAAAAAACTGAAGGAGAAAGATCATTATGGGGATTTTGTTTGTTGGGAAGAAAAAAAAAAGATTTCTGACAAATCCTATCTATTTATTAATTTAATTTTCATTTTTATTATTATTATTTTTAATCAGAAGCCAGATGTATTGGTTTATTTAAGTTAGCTTGTTAAGAGGAACCGGACAAAATTAGGTGTTCACAACTGCCCTCTTTTTACTTGTTTCTTAGTAGATATTAGGTGTAACCGTAGTTAACCGATTATCGTTATAAGAAACTAGTAAAGACAAGAACTCCAATTTTTGTCCGGGGTACACTGACAAGCAAAGGACCTGTGTCTACAAACCGATTTCCCGTGAAGAACCCGCGGGTTAGATTGCCCACTGAGATTTACACATAAAAGCTTGCGGGGTGGATTGTCCGTCATAGGATCAAACCAAAAGATAAAAAGAGCTTACGGGGTGGATTGACCATCAGAAGCTCGAACTGAAAGATAAAATAGCTTACGGGGTGGATTGCCCGTCTGAAGCTCGAACTGAAAGATAAAAGAGCTTACGGGGTGGATTGCCCGTGAGAAGCTCAAACTGAAAGATAAAAGATCCTACGGGGTGGATTGCCCGTTAGAAGCTCGAACTGAAGGATAAAAGAGCCTACGGGGTGGATTGCCCGTCAGAAGCTCGAACTGAAAGATAAAAGAGCCTACGGGGTGGATTGCCCGTGAGAAGCTCAAGCTGAAAGATAAAAGAGCCTACGGGGTGGATTGCCCGTTAGAAGCTCGAACTGAAAGATAAAAGAGCTTACGGGGTGGATTGCCCGTGAGAAGCTCCAACTGAAAGATAAAAGAGCCTACGGGGTGGATTGCCCGTTAGAAGCTCGAACTGAAAGATAAAAGATCCTACGGGGTGGATTGCCCGTCTGAAGCTCGAACTGAAAGATAAAAGAGCTTACAGGGTGGATTGCCCGTGAGAAGCTCAAACTGAAAGATAAAAGATCCTACGGGGTGGATTGCCCGTTAGAAGCTCGAACTGAAGGATAAAAGAGCCTACGGGGTGGATTGCCCGTCAGAAGCTCGAACTGAAAGATAAAAGAGCCTACGGGGTGGATTGCCCGTGAGAAGCTCCAACTGAAAGATAAAAGAGCCTACGGGGTGGATTGCCCGTTAGAAGCTCGAACTGAAAGATAAAAGAGATTACGGGTTGGATTGCCGGTGAGAAGCTCAAACTGAAAGATAAAAAGAGCCTACGGGGTGGATTGACCGTGAGAAGCTCGAACTGAAAGATAAAAGATCCTACGGGGTCGATTGCCCGTGAGGAGCTCGAACTGAAGATAAAAGAGCCTACGGGGTGGATCGCCCATGAGAAGCTCGAACTGAAAGATAAAAGAGCTTACGGGGTGGATTGCCCGTGAGAAGCTCAAACTGAAAGATAAAAGAGCCTACGGGGTGGATTGCCCGTGAGAAGCTCGAACTGAAAGGTAAAAGAGCTTACGGGGTGGATTGCCCGTGAGAAGCTCGAACTGAAGATAAAAAGAGCCTACGGGGTGGATTGCCCGTCAGAAGCTCGAACTGAATGATAAAAGAGCCTCCGGGGTGGAGGGCCCGTTATAAGCTCGAACTCTAAGATAAATGATCCTACGGGGTGGATTGCCCGTGAGGAGATGGAACTGAAGATAAAAGAGCCTACGGGGTGGATCGCCCGTGAGGAGCTGGAACTGAAGATAAAAGAGCCTACGGGGTGGATCGCCCGTGAGAAGCTCAAACTGAAAGATAAAAGAGCCTACGGGGTGGATTGCCCGTGAGAAGCTCAAACTGAAAGATAAAAGAGCCTACGGGGTGGATTGCCCGTGAGAAGCTCGAACTGAAAGATAAAAGAGCCTACGGGGTGGATTGCCCGTTAGAAGCCCGAACTGAAAGATAAAAGAGCCTACGGGGTGGATTGCCCGTCAGAAGCTCGAACTGAAGATAAAAAGAGCCTACGGGGTGGATTGCCCGTCAGAAGCTCGAACTGAAAGATAAAAGAGCTTACGGGGTGGATTGCCCGTGAGAAGCTCGAACTGAAAGATAAAAAGCTTGTGAGGCCATATAGACAAATGCAATATATGAATGTAGATTTTGCTCACTGATGGAATGACAATGCGAAAACTCAAATAACTAGTTTTCAATTTACAGAAAGAATGATGATGATGAGAACCCTTATTAATTTTGGGCATGATGCAAAAGATCGATGATAGATTATTTCTTCTTTGCTATTTCTTTCATTATTGGATCCTTGGCCCCATAAAGGCATCAATCACAGTCAGTCTTGAGGATGAACTAAAACAAGGCCCGTCTTATCTGGGAGAGATATCTTGCACTTTTATCCCCTGATGATTAGATGTTCTTGATGATAATTATCTCGATGGTTGAGTCTCTTTATTCCTTCCTTTCTTCGATGCCCTTTATAGGGGAAGCATCGTGCCCCCCAAGACCTTTTGAGGCTTTCTAAGGAATTCTAACTGCTTAAAAAAACATTACTTGCTTCACGTTTCAGTATATACTTATCAGGATGAATGCACACACACAAATGACAAAAGTTAAGAGGAAAGGACCAAGGTAGCGAAATAAAGTAAAGGAAGTCAATGTCATTATATTTGGATTGAAAAAGGTGTACAAAGCATAAGTTGCAAAACGTTGCGGAGTAGATTCACATCTCCTCAAGTGATGTCTCTTTCAATGACTAATTTTAGTATCCCTCATACAATCTTGACTGCTCATTAATTGGCTTCAGAGATGTTGTCTGCCCCAATCTTCATATATCCAACCTACGGACTGCCCCAGTTCATCGGCTTGACGACACTTCCATTGTTATATTTTTTATTTTATTTTTTTGAACCCTAACTTTTGCCTAGACCGCCTTTTCAGGTTTTCAGTCTAGCGGGTTGCTCTAACTTTTGCCTAGACCGTCTTTTCATATTTTCAGTCTAGCGAGCCTTTTCTCTTTTCATTTTTCATTTTTCTTTTCTTTTCTTCTTCTTCTTGGGAAGTGTGTTCAAGCATAATACTTTTTTACTGCATCCGAGTTCACAGGGAGCGGGAGGTCTTCCCCATCCATCCTGGTGAGAATTAAAGCTCCTCCAGAGAAGGCCTTTTTCACAACGTAAGGTCCTTCGTAGTTCGGAGTCCATTTCCCTCGATGATCCTTTTGGATTGGTAGAATCTTCTTGAGCACCAGGTCACCCTCCCGAAACTGTCGTGGGCGTACCTTCTTCTCATAAGCTCTCATCAACCTTCTCTGTTATAATTGGCCGTGACACAACGCCCCTAATCTCTTCTCTTCAATGAGGTTCAATTGGTCTAATCGATCCTGGACCCACTCAGCTTCTTCTAATTCTGCTTCTCTCAGTACTCTTAATAAGGGGATCTCTACTTCAATCGGGAGCACTGCCTCCATCCCATAAACTAAAGAATATGGCGTTGCCCCTGTCGAGGTGCGAATAGAGGTACGATAGCCATGTAAAGCAAAAGGTAACATATCGTGCCAAACCTTATACGTCACCACCATCTTTTGGACAATCTTCTTGATATTTTTATTAGCGGCCTCCACTGCCCCGTTCATCTTTGGGCGGTACGGAGAGGAATTATGATGCTTTATCTTGAAATTTTCGCACATCTCCTTCATCATCCTATTGTTCAAATTGGTCGCATTATCAGTGATAATCTCACTCGGCAACCCATAACGACAAATTAGCTCTCTTTTGACAAATCTGATCACGACATTCCGGGTCACATTGGGATAAGATGCAGCCTCAACCCACTTGGTGAAATAATCGATGGCAACAAGAATGAAGCGATGTCCATTTGAGGCTTTTGGTTCGATGGGCCCGATCACATCCATTCCCCACATTGAGAACGGCCAGGGTGCCGACATGACATTCAAAGGAGCTGGCGGCGCATGAACCTTATCAGCATATATTTGACACTTGTGGCACTTCTTCGCATAATTAAAGCAATCAGCCTCCATTGTCAGCCAATATTGGCCAGTCCTCAAGATTTTCCTGGCCATTGCATGACCGCTCGCGTGTGTTCCAAAAGGTCCTTCGTGTACCTCCTCAACTATCAGTTTAGCTTCTTTTGCGTCAACGCACCTCAACAACACCATGTCATGGTTTCTTTTGTAGAGAATATCTCCATCTAAATAGAAACCCATTGCAAGTCTTCTTAGAGTTCTTTTGTCATTTTCCGAAGCGCCCGGAGGGTATTCCCTTCTTTGGATGAAACATTTGATGTCATGGTACCACGGTTTTTGATCAGACTCTTCCTCTATCACTTGACAATATGCAGGATGACCATGACTTTCCATTTTGATGAGTGGTAGGTTCCTCTCGTCACTTAGTTTGAACATTGAGGACAAGGTAGACAGCGCGTCAGCTAACTGGTTATCTTCTCGGGGAATATGATGAAACGTGACTTCGTCAAACTGCTCAATCAAACCTTTGATGTAATCATGGTACGGAATTAACTTGGCATCTCGGGTTTCCCATTCCCCTCTTAACTGGTGGATGACTAGTGCATAGTCCCCATATACCTCCAGTATCCTTGCTTTTGCCTCTATTGCTGCCAAAATCCCTAGTGCACAAGCTTCGTATTCGGCTATATTGTTTGTACAATCAAAGCAGAGCCTCGCAGTGACAGGGCAATAATCATTTTCTGGTGAGATTAAAATTGCCCCAATTCCGTGCCCCAATGTGTTAGAAGCTCCGTCAAATAACAAGGTCCATTTTTCTTTTTCTGGTGATTGCTCGCGATCAAACAAAGCCATTATATCTTCATCTGGAAAATCACATTGCATCGATCCATAATCTTCTCTTTGGTTGATCAGCTAGATATTCTGCAAGAGCGCTACCTTTATCGCTTCCGGGTGACATAGACAATGTCATATTCTGATTCGCAGGACTTGCCAAATGAGCGATTCTTCCAATCGAGCAGGCTTATCAAAGATATACTTGATCGGATCCATTTTGGATACCAACCAGGTAGTGTAACACAACATGTAATGCCTCAAACGGCGAGCCGCCCAAGCCAAGGCACAGCAAGTGCGTTCTAGTAGTGAGTAATTGGCTTCGCAATCGGTGAATTTCTTACTTAGATAATAGATGGCACGTTCCTTCCTCCTCGACTCATCGTGCTGCCCTAGTACACAACCCATAGATTGATCTAGTACAGTCAAATACATGATGAGAGGTCTCCCAGCACTTTGGGGAACCAAGACTGGAGGCTCTTGTAGGTATTGTTTGATCTTCTCAAAGGCTTTTTGACAATCTTCATTCCATGTCACAGCTTGATTTTTGCGCAACAGTTTAAAGATTGGTTCGCATGTCGCCGTTAATTGGGAAATGAACCTGGCAATGTAGTTCAATCTTCCTAAAAACCCACGAACTTCTTTCTCTCTGTTTGAGGTGCTGACATATCGTTGATTGCTCGAACCTTTTCGGGATCAACTTCTATTCCTCTTTGACTAACAATGAACCCCAAAAGCTTGCCCGATTTCACTCCAAAGGTGCATTTGGCTGGATTTAATCGGAGCTTAAACTTTCTTAACCGCTCAAAAAAGTTTCTGCAGATCATCAACATGATCATCTTCGGATCTGGACTTGGCGATCATGTCATCTACATAAACTTCTATCTCCTTGTGCATCATGTCATGGAATAAAGCCACCATTGCCCGCGATATGTTGCCCCAAAGATTTTTCAAGCCAAAGGGCATAACCTTATAGCAAAAAGTTCCCCACAACGTGACAAATGTAGTCTTCTCCATATCTTGAGGTGCCATTTTGATCCGATTATATCCCGAGAAGCCATCCATGAAAGAGAATAATGCATGTTGAGCGAGTGTTATCTACAAGAACATCAATGTGAGGTAAAGGAAAGTCATCTTTTGGGCTAGCTCTGTTCAGATCTCGATAGTCGACACACATTCGAACCTTTCCATCTTTCTTGGGAACAGGAACGATGTTAGCAACCCATTGAGGGTATTTTACAACTTCTAGGAAACCTGCATCCAGTTGTTTCTTGACCTCCTCCTTGATCTTTAAGGACATTTCCGCTTTCATCCTTCGTATCTTCTGCTTTACTGGAGGACACTCCGGCTTTAATGGTAGTTTGTGTTCTGCTACACTGGGGTCTAACCCTGGCATGTCTTGGTATGACCATGCGAAAACATCTTTATAATCTGTCAACAACCTGATCAATCTGTTCCGCTCCTTTTCTTTCAAGGAAAAGCCAATCTTGACCTCTTTTATATCATCTTTGGTTCCCAAATTGATTAGTTCACTCGGCTCTTCATGGGGCCGGATTTCCCTGGCTTCTTGTTCTACCAATCTCAAAAGTTCAAGGGGAACTTCCCCGTCATCATCAACAACCTCCTCAGCATGATCAACGGAATAGTCAAAATTGTATGATGGGTTACTAACACTGTCGTTTTCAAGAGAGTCACTTTTAGATCTGCATTTTGGTAATTATCAGGGAAAGATGAATGAATAAAGGTTAAAGACGAGAGACTGCATTTATTGGTGAGGGATGGTGAACAAAAACAAAAGTAAAAAAAAAAGAGATAACAAGAAAAAGATACTGAATGCATGCATTTATTGATAAGTCATACTGAAACAAACAAGTAAGCCCATTACAACAAAACTCCTAAAGCCTTGGGCAGAGCTAAAGGATAAGCATTACAGAATTACTTTGAAAAGGATCCTATGGTCTTGGGGAACTCAATGATCTTCCAATTGTTGAGCTCTGTATCCGGAGAGCATGGATACATCAGATTGATACCACGATCGGCAGGATAATCATCTTCAATAGCTGCTGCTTGGTCCAGGAATGCAAACCCTACGCTTCGGAAGCTCTGTCGAATGTCACAGATGGGAACCCTTTCAGCCTCGCATTCACGATTTTCCAGCCGAGCCAACCTCTTTCTTTTCTTCTCTTCTATCACCCTCATCTTGTCGGCCTTAGTGGGTTTGTATCCCAACCCAAACCTATCCCTGTTCTCAGTGAGCATGAGGATGTCAGCGACACCTTGGCTATTATTCCCCAGACTGCTTCCAGGTTGGTATCCTCCTTGAAGCATAACCTTGGCCATCATGATGGATGCTTTGGATGACCGAGGTTTCAAGAGTGGAGCTCCCTCCCCAACATAAGTGGCATTGGCAATTTCAAGTGATTGGAAGGCGGTCTCGAGAGCTTCCTCGGCAGCTTCAATATAAGGGGTTGTTGATGGCTTGCTTACTAACAGATCCTCCTCTCCAGAGACAATTATCAGCTTACAATCAACAATGAACTTCACCTTCTGGTGCAATGTGGAAGGTACAGCTCCAGATGAATGGATCCATGGTCGTCCTAGGAGACAACTGTATGTTGGTGTGATGTCCATTACTTGGAAAAGTACTTCAAAGGTGCAGGGGCCAATCTGAATGGGCAATTCAATTTCTCCCATGACTTCCCTTCGGGTGCCGCGTCAAAGCTCTTACAATCATTGTGCTTGGCTTCATATGAGTTCCATCGAAAGGCAACTTCGCCAGTGTTGACTTTGGCATTACATTCAAAGAAGAGCCATTATCAATGAGAACCCTGGCCATGACATGGTCTCGGCACTTCACAGAAATGTGCAAGGCCTTGTTGTGCCCCATACCTTCGGCTGGTATTTCATCATCGGTGAAAGTGACATAATTATCAGCAACTATGTTACCTACAATGTTATCGAGCTTATCAACTGTGATGTCATGGGAGACGTGCGCTTGATTCAACACCTTCATCAGTACTCTTCTGTGTGGCTCTGAGTTCATTAATAGAGACAAAAGAGATATCCGAGCCGGAGTCCGATTTAACTGATCCACAACCCTATATTCACTCTGCTTGATGAACTTCAAGAATTCGCCTACCTCCTCATCAGATACACCCTTTTTATTCTCACCCCCGTTTGCTTCCTTGTCATCTAGGATTTCTTCCACCTTCTCTTTCCCTTTGTGATCCTTTCCTTCCTTTTCTATTTCCCCTTTTCGCAATACCTTTGGAGTGTAAATGCGACCACTCCTAGTCATTCCACCAATTCCTGAAATGTTGGTGACCACAGTAGTCCCGTTGGAAGGATTGGGTTGGACCTGCATCTCATACTTCCATGGTACCGCTTTGGTGTCCTTGTAAGGGAAAGGACTTGGAACTCGGATGACGATCGGTGTTGGCCCACTTGGAACCGGCAAAGGTTTCTTCTCGGTATAGTATATCACCACTGGTTTCGGAGTGACTTGCTCAGGAACTGGCCGAGAATTAACCACAACAGTAAAAGGGGTTATCTTAATTGGGGTTGGGGAAGTTGTAGATTCAGCAACCATATTAATGGCACATTCATTTGATCCACAACCAATTAAGATAATCTTCATATCCATTAACTGCTGCACGACTTGCCGAAACTCTGAACAGTTTTCAATCGAATGCCCCATGTTTCCATCAAAGTCACACCTTATCTCTCCATCGAGAGCTTTTTCTTCCGTGGCCGGGATTTGGATCAATCCACATTTGCACATCTCTCTAAAAACAACTCTCATAGGAGTCCTAACATCGGCCACTTTACTCTTTAGAGTATGTTCCAAGAAGCTCTCAATGGCATTGACCCCCGAACTCCCATGATTTGGCATAGGACCTTGTGCCACATTTGGAGCATCCTTCCAAAGCTCAACCATTTGGCATTAATCAGGTCTTGGACCTTAAACTTCAAAGCTCTACAACTCTCGGTGGAATGTCCTGTGGCCCCATCGTGATATTCACATTGAGCATTTGGGTCATACCACTTTGGATAAGGAGGGTCTAGTGGTCTTGTCGGGATAGGAGTTAGCACGGATTTACTCACAAGTTGGCGGAATAGTTCGGTGTAGGTCATGGGTATTGGGTCAAAACGCACTGGCTTTCTTTCCGGGTTATATGGTGGTCTTGCTTGGCTGGTGTTTGGGTTTGGATTTAGAGGCTGGACGATTTGAGGTGGCATGGTGGGGTGTGTTTGAGGCTGAGAAGGGTATGATGGTCGGTAGGGAGCCATTTGTTGAGGGTTTGGAAATTGCGAGGTTGCAGCGATGTATGGCTGGTTGGCTTGGTGATATGGAGGTGGTTGGTAATATGGGGCGTATTGGGCATGGAAGGCGGGTGTTTGGTTTGGTCTCCATTGGTTCGGTTTCTTCTGTTCCAAGGTTACTGCATGTGCCTCTCCTTCCTTCTTTTCCACGAATGGGGTTTTCTTTGGGCCGTTCCCTACTGAAGTCTCAACGATCTTGCCATTCCTCATTCCACTTTAAATTCTCTCGCCGATGATGACCATGTCAGAAAAATTTGATGACACACTCCCAATCATCCTATCATAGAAAGGCGACTGGAGTGTATCAATGAACATTGCTACGATTTCCTTCTCAGCTAAGGGAGGCTCCACCTGAGCAGCTAGTTCCCTCCATCGTTGCGCGTATTCTTTGAAAGTCTCTACATCCCTTTTTGACATATTTTGGAGTTGCATCCTATCGGGAGCCATGTCAACATTGTACTTGTACTGCTTCAGGAATGCATCTGCTAGATCTTTAAAGGATCGGATGTGTGCCCGCTCGAGATGCGTATACTAATTTGAAGCTGCCCCGGTCAAGCTGTCTTGGAAGAAGTGAATCAAGGGTTTATCATCTCGGACATGTGACGCCATCTTCCTAACATACATGGTCAAATGGTTCTTGGGACAAGTGGTTCCCCGGTATTTGTCAAAATCAGGCACCTTAAATTTCAGCGGAATTACAACATTTGGCACCAGACAGAGTTCCGAGGCATCCCGAAGACCATAACTATTTACCCCTTCGATGGCCCGCAATCTTTCCTCTAGTACTTCCAGCTTTTCTTTAGACTGGGAATCTCCCCCCGACTGATTCACCGGAGCTTCTCCGTACATATTATGGGGAAATGAATATGGCATGGAGGAGGAACCAAAGTTTGGCATCATTTGAGCCCCCTGGGGTCCATAATGTAGGGTGCATTGTGGGGGCCTTGGATTGACAGTAGGTGTCACTATCGGGGTGTTACCATCTGTAGAGTTGACATTCTGTGCTTGCGGTATTTCGACAGTATTGGTGGGGATTTGTGCTTGAGTGATGTGTTCGGAGTTCTGAATACCATCTTGTGGACTGGGGGCTGTTGGTGGTACAAACCCACGAGGCAAACCGTATGGGGGATTGTTCGAGTCAAATGGAAAATGAGTTGGGTTGAGAGGCATCATGGCCCCTGGTTGGTTGAAGCCTTGAATAGGAATCTGAGAAAAACCGGGCGGGATGAGAGGTGTGGTTGGCTGTCCTTCGTTCGAGGCTGGAGGGTTCTCCTCTCGTGTTCTTCTCCTTTTGCATTTCTTGTAGGATCTCCATCATCTTAGCCATCTGATCTTTGATTTGACTGACTTCATCCCTGATCACTTGAACTTCTTCTAGTTCATCCGCCATGGGTCTTGCCTGTGATCGAGTGCGATAAGGGTGTCTTGGAGCAATTGTTCAAAAAACCACACTGTTTTATTTAATAAAAGAAAGAATAAATGAATAAAATCAAAAGAAAGAGCATAAACCAATTAAACTCCATTTTTGATAGGAAGACCGTCGCATATACTTATAGCAAGAATACTCATCCTGCAATCAAATCTAGTGGTATAATTCCCTCTAGCTTGACTGCAGTTGATGTCGAGTCCAAGGGAGAATTCACTCCTCGATAGACCACATCTTGTACTAGCAATGTCATTGTTTGATGATACCCATATTTTTACGCGGAAAACACATCGTTTTTAGGGTAAAAATATAGTTGATGAAGTATCTAAGGAGAATTCACTCCTCGGACGATATCATCTGGAAAAAGAGAGAGCATTCCACAAAAAATTGATGAAAACTTCTATTTCATTGGATGGATGTTGCAATACAAACATGAGTCTTTGGTCAACTAGAAAAACAATACATCGAGAGTTTTCATATTTCTAACCCATCTTTGGGGACCTCAAAATACTATGCCAAGAGCTTCATCTTCTTTTTCCCGAATCCCTTTGCAAGCTTCCCAAAATGCTTGAAGAACTCAGTCACCTCCGGTGGTATTTGGAGGAAAGGGTTCTTGTAGACCTTAATTGATACTTCTTCAAATCGATCCACCAACTGGGAAGTATGATATTGAATTCTACCAATCATGTCTTCATATTTTCTTCTCCATGCTTCCCTTTCATATATCACATCCCTTACAACCAATTTCCATCCCTTTACCCATTCTGCGTGACGTTGAGCTTCTCCTCTTTCATTTTCTTGCATTTTGGTCCTGAGCCAATTTTCCCTTTCATTAGCTTCTGTTAATAATTGACGATATCTGGCAGCTTCGTTCCATCCTCGATCAGAGTAAAGTTCGGTCTGGGCCAAGGATTCTTGTAGAGATCCAACTCTCTCCTTTAGTATCTGTATTGTTTCGACATGAACCCCTACGTCCCACTCAAGCTCTTCTTTCTTCTTTAGAATTCTGACTAGCGTGTTTTCTTGACACTCCACCTTTGCTTGCAACTCTTGGATCACTGCTTCTTTCTCTTTTCTTGCCCTTTTCATGCGACTTGGGGCTTCGTAGGAATCGGCACATTCACTTCTCAAATTCTCGATCCAGTAAATTCAGTTTTTGCACCTGGCTTTGGAGCTTGACGATAGTTACTTCTGCAACTTGGTTCTTTTCATCCAAAACCCCCATCCGAGCTTTTAGAATTTCAATTTTTTCCAGCATTTGATCTTCTCGAAGAGGATTGTTTTCAAGATCAGGTGGGGGTTCCGATTTTGAAGGACACCCCCTTCTTGCCTCTCTCCATGCTTCATATCTTTTTGTTCGAGCTATGATCCGCCTTCCTAACTCATCACGCCCTTTTATGTGAATATTTTTCCATGCTGACCTTATTGCCATTGTCTGACTCTTGATGCTTTCACATTCTTGATATAGGAAATATGCTCCACCCAGCAGCTCTTTTGGGGGTTCATCTTGTGTCCACCTGAGTTGGCACATTACTAGAGCTGGTGAATATGACACACATCCTCTGGGTCCCATCAATGGGACATTCGGAAAACTCCCACAACTGAATATAACTGAATCTCCATTGTACCATGGGCACATCCATCTAAAGGAACGTGAGTCGACCTGATCAAACTCTCGTTTCCATTCACATAGTTTGCGTGACTTTAGCGGCATGCGAATGAATCCTTTCAGTGGGTCATCCGCTATATCAATTTTGTTTCCAGCATACAAGTGAGTCATAATCCAAACATATAACATTGGTGCACAGCATCGCAACTTTCCTTGTTGATTCTGATGACAAACTTGTAGTGAGAGAAAAGTTTCAGCTAGGATAGCAGGGACTAAATTCACCCCGTATTCCTCAACTCTGTAGAAGACATCCATGGCTGATCGATCAATCACATCCGGAATAAAGGGAAAAAGCACCAGTCCGTAGATAAGGAGAGCCAACAACCTATTAAAAAGAACCCATCGTTGTTGTTGAGCCAACTCCCTAAGGTAACCTTCCAAGAATCGCCTCTTCAAGCCCGTAGTGTTTCCTTTTTCCACTTTATCCAATTGTTCCGGTTTAAGTTCCAACAGACTTGCTATCTTCCTATCTGCCACATATTGTCCATAATACAAATAGACACATGATTCCTTTTGGATAGGAAATCTTAGCATGTAAGCATACTCCTCTATGGTGGGAGTTACATCTAGGTCAGGCAATTCAAAACATCTCAAAGTTGAGTTCCAATACTGAGCGAATGCACTTAGAGCGGGGGCATCCACCGGAATACGTAATAGATCTAGTATCCTCCCATACTTGTTGTTAAAGTTCGAACGTGCCTTTTCTGACATTTGTTGACTAATTTCCCATAAGCTCTGAACATCATTGAGTGTCACGTCGATCTTGATGCTCTTCTTGGAACTGCTTGCATTGCTAGTACTCTTTCCGACGCTTGGTCCTTCCATTCTTTGCTATAAGATTAATACTAAGGTCTTCCTGTCAAGAAACACAAATAAAGAAAAAATTAGAAATAAAACACACGAAAAAAAAATGCCCTACATGCTTCATGTTGCATGAACCCCAGTAGGGTTGGGAACCCTATGTCGGGTATGCTGTCAATGCACTACCTTCACTATGACACGCCGCTTATTAGAAGTGCAATAATATTCGAACATGTCATTCGGGCTTGGAGCGACGATGTGTCGCCCCCTTTTCCTTTTTTTTGAAAACTTCATAATAAATATGTATGTGCATGGCAATTTATGTTTATGATGCCAGAAAAAAATGGAGAGAGAGAAAAAGTATGCTCCCTTTGTCCTAAATTGGGTAAAAATTAGGGTTGGACAAACCTGAGGTAATGACTCTAAACAGGTTGGCTACTAAGTTTGCTCTATCAGTGAAAATTAGGTAGGGTCTAAACTTCTAAAAGCCATGGTTCCCAGATTGCCCCTATCCCGAAAGATAAGGATCCGATTCATGAATCTAGTCACAAGTAGGGATAAACCCTCTCAATATGACCATCCCATGATATCGGGTACAACCTGAGTGGTGAATCAACAAATGTCAGGGAGGTACGAGACCTCTTCAATGACAATGTCGAGACACCGCCTAATCCTTGAGTTTTGAGCAAGCTCGGGTATAGAGCCAAAAGTGTGTGCAAGTTGTGATAGTGATGTGTGTGATGGGAGCACACAAACCTTCATAAAAACCTACTAAAATAAAACTACCCCAAGCCTGCAAAAGGGAACAAACAACATAAATACAAAGGTTCTCTACCCTAAGGTTGCAAGAATATACAAAAGCAGTTAGGGAAGCATTAAAAAAAAAAAACAAGGGTAAAACAAATATTTTCAAAGCTGTTTTTTTAAAAAAAAAAGAAAAAAATAATAAAATAAAATAAAATTTGCACAACCAACTATGATAGGCCTGACTCTCCAAGTCGTCCCCAGTGGAGTCGCCAGCTGTCGCGACCGTCCCGTCCGGGAGCCGCGAAAAGAGGGATAAAAAGACAGATGAGTCGCCACTAAAATTTTTATTGGGAAAATCTTAGAAAACCCAATTATTTAAAGGTGAACTGGTCTTTTTAAAAAAGAGAGATATGAGTCCGGGAGTCGGTTACGAGTAGGGAAGGTGTTAGCACCCCACATCGCTCGTTTAAAAAAACGGTACCTTAAGTTAGTTGTGCAAAAACATTTTAATAGCCTTTTAAATATTTATTTTACCCCAAAATTATTTACAAGAAAGAATTATTTTTTTAATTTTTAATATTTTAAATTTTTATTGATTTTTACATTTTTTAAATTTATTGTTTATAAAAAATTAAATGAGGTTGAACATGACATATAAGTCCACAGGGCAACCTCAAATCTAAGGGACTGAACATGGCACCGTGTCCATAGAGCATCCCTAAAAGTAGAAAAGTTTAATTTTTTGATTAATTATTTTAACATAAAAAGGGGATAAAAAAGGAAAATTTAGTTTTGGCCCGACAAGATGATTTATCTTGCTCCTACGTATTCCCGGGTGCGATGGGAAACTCAAAGCCACGTAGTTCTTTTGAAAATGTTTGATTGGTTGATTGATTTTAATTTTGATAAAGATTTGATTTTTTTTGGAGAGAAGACTTTTATTTTTTAATAAAAGGTTTGATTTTTATATTATTTTTTTTAAAAAAAAACTGATTTTTAGAAATTATTTTTATTAAGAACCACAAAATTTCTTTTAAAAAGGAAACGATTTTTTTCATTTTTATTTTTGGAAAAAAAGATTTTATGAAAAAGAACTAAACATATTTTTTAAGAGACTTTTCTAATTATTTTATTTTATTTTTTGTGTTGTTTTAACTTTGACCCAATGTTCTAGTAAAAAGGGAAAATAGTAAACACAACATAAGCAAGCTGGGTCATGCTGCCAAATCACTACCAGCCCACATATAACATAACCCAGCCCATAATAATATAAACTAGACAATAGGAATCATAAAAGAAAAGGAAAGACACAGAATGCGATCAGAGGAGGTTGTTGCCAACGTTACCAACGAAGAAACACAGAAGGGAGCAAGGAGTTTGACAGACGCGTGGAGGAGCGGTGCCTCGACGACGGCAGGGAAGGACGTTGCGGCGGTGGCAACGCGTGACGGGGCTGAGTGCGAACGGCGTCAGATTGAAGCCGCAACAGCGGATCTGGGCGGCGGGTCGAAGCGGTAACGGCGGATCTGGTTTGTCCGGTTGAGGGAGGACCAGCGTCAGTCCGAAGCATAGGCAGGTGGCGGCGCGGCGCGGTGCTGCTGGACTGGAACCGCGTTGCGCGACTAGTGTAGGAGGAGGGAGAAGGAGACGGGCAGTGTGAGATGAAGGAGATGGGTTCTGGGTAGAAAAGTGAAGCAGGAAGAAAGAAAGAGAGAAAAAGGTAGGTCTTTTTGGTTTCTGATTTTTCTGAGTATTTTGTTGTTGTTGGCTTGGTTGAGGAAGATGAAAGATGGGAGGAAAAAGATGATGCAGGGAGAAACAAAGAACGAAAGGAGGAAAGAAAGGTTTTTTTTTGGATCTTTTCCTCTTTGTATCCGAGAGTATTTGTTGTTGTCTTCCCCCTCTCTGTTGTCTCTGTTGGGTCCTTTTTATAGAAGGAGATGAACTCTTCTCAATGTCATTGGGACCTTGCAAGCTTGAGTGTTGCAGAGGTTACCATGCTCAGGTCCCTTTCCAATTTCTATTTATGTTTCTTCTTCCTCTGATCTAGGCATGAATCCTCCCCTAAGCTCTGGAAAATTACCCAAAATGGTGTTTGATGACTTGAGCCTTGTGGGGAGCTGTTCTGGTGGTTGGACCAGCTTCCCAATGGCTGTTGCTTTTCTGGTTAAGCTCAAAAAAACCTGGGAGTATGTTGGTTAAAGAAAAAAACTGAAGGAGAAAGATCATTATGGGGATTTTGTTTGTTGGGAAGGAAAAAAAAAAGATTTCTGACAAATTCTATCTATTTATTAATTTTATTTTCATTTTTATTATTATTATTTTTAATCAGAAGCCAGATGTATTGGTTTATTTAAGTTAGCTTGTTAAGAGGAACCGGACAAAATTAGGTGTTCACACACACAAAAGGCAAGTGGATAAACCATATAATTGAGTAGGGCTGGCAAAAGGATTTCCGGATTAATTATTCATCAATTCATCGATAACAAAATCCATCCAACCCATCCATTCATCAGAAAAATACTAAATGGATTGGATTGTATTGGATCGTTTTTATTAATGAATGGTTAATGATCCATCCAATAATTTTTATAAATCCATTGGACCTTAAAAAAAAAAAAAGTAGATCATTTATTATCCATTTCAATTTTCTTTTTCATCTCGTTTTACACTCATACCATATATATGTGGTACACGTTAACGTTCTTGCACTGTTTTTTTTATCAGTTATCTTATTTATACAATTTTTTTGGACACCTAAATGATACCTTACTCATAATTACATACTATACATATATTCTATTTTAAAATAGTATACATATATAATACGTAATTGTGAGTAGGGTGTCACTTAGGTGTTCAAAAAAGTTGTACAAATAAAATAACTCTTTTTTTATTATCGATAAGCACGTTCCTGCATTGTTTACGTCTCTGGAATCTGAAGCTACATGTTCATCCTCGCACTGTGTATTCGTCCCTGCACTATTCACGTTCCTGCACTTTTTTTATTATTACTGAATTCACATTCCTGCACTTCATTCCTGAAGAGTGTTTTGATTAATTAAAGATATGGCAATGGCACACATAGTTTTATATATATTTAATTATTCATTTGAATTCTTATAATAGAAATAAGTTATGTCTCTTGTAAGCATATTTAGAGTCGGGCGGATCCAAGATCTTGGGTCAGTGGGGGCAATTTATTTCCAAAAAAAAATTATCATGTTTAATTGCACTTTTGATTATACTATTATTCATCATTTACGATTTTGGTTCCTATGGTTTTTTTTTGAGCATATTTAGTCCTTTTTGTTTTCAGTGTTGTATTGAATGGAAGGATCGAATTTGCAACATTGAAAAAATATGAGGACCAAATTTGCTAAAAAAAAAACAGGGACCAAAATTGCACATGACGAATAGTAGGAGGTCCAATAGCACAATTAAACCTAATTATTATCATACATATGAAGATAAAGACATAAATATTAAAATAATAAAATTTTATTATATATAATCAAGTACAATTGTCTAAACATGAGATGAAGAACACTAATGTTTTATGGACACCTGAATTTGAACACCTGTATAAACACCCTAGATTGATGAATGTGGGTGAGATGGAGGTGCATGTATTGTATTCCAAAATAAAGTAGATATACTATATACAATTGTGAGTGTGGGTGTCACTTAGGTGTTCATAGTAGTTGTACAAATAACATAGCTCGATGAAGAAAGAATGAAAGAAGGTAGAATGACATGAGTCACTAGTACAGAAAAGGGATTCTACATCGGAGTTTACACATCGGTTTTTGAGAAACCGATGTGTAAAACGAGGCGGTGGCATTTTTGAAATTAAAACCAAATTATTACACATCTGTTTCTAAATAACCGATGTAGAAAAGTATAAAGAAAAAAAAAAGAAAAAAAATCTTACTTTTACACATCGGTTTCTATATAACCGATGTAGAAAAGTATAAAGAAAAACAAAAGAAAATAAAATCTTACTTTTACACATCAGTTTCTATATAACCGATGTAGAAAGAAAAAAAAAGAAAATAAAATCTTACTTTTACACATCGGTTTCTTATAACCGATGTAGAAAATTATAAAGAAAAAAAAAAGAAAATAAAATATTACTTTTACACATCGGTTTTTAGTAACCGATGTATAAAATTTAAAAGAAAAAAATCAGAATTTAAAAGTTTAATGTTTACACATCGGTTTCTCTATAACCGATGTGTATAAGATGTTTAACACATCGGTTTTGCGTATAACCGATGTGTAATAGTCCCAATTTTTCTTTTTCCCTCCTTCGCTTCCGCGCATTATCCCATTCTTTCAGAAAACCCCATTCTTTCCTCCTCCGCGACCTAGTTCCCCTCCTCCCCCAAACATCAACTCACCACTACCACCATCTCTGCATCTGAACCACCGCGAGCACCACCACAATCCTAACCTGACCTGCATTTTTCGTGCAGCCCTTTGCACCACCGCGCCTCTCTGTAACCCAAACACCAACTCATTCGGTTTTCACTCACCGCCGCCACCACCACCACCGTGTGTGCCTCTCTCATACCTTCATCGTCGCGACCACCATCTCTGGTGAGTCTCTTCTCTTTCTACTATGATCTTCTCTCATCTATCTACTCTATCTTTGAAGCTTCAATGTCATTCTCTCCTTTCTCATTGAAGCTATCTGTCTCATTGAAGCTTCGGCCGCCACTTCTCTTCCCTTCTCCACTCCCGCTCGATTTGCGCAATAAGAACCCTAACCGCGTGAACCTTAACAGAGAGTAGTTGGCAACCCCTTCAACGTCTGTGCCCTCCTCTTCTCACAAGTCACCTTTAGCGGCCGCATCCTTTAGAGGTAGGTTTCTTTCCTTCACTGGTTATTGGTGGTTATTGCTGGTTAGTTCTATATTGCTAGTTATTTATTTGGAAAACAGAGTTCATATAATTGTATCCTGGTGGTTACTGTTGGTTTGTTCTTCTCTAATTGGTGGTTATTGCTGGTTAGTTCTCATATTAAGGTGTTAAGTGCTACATACCGAGTAGTTCATTGTATTAGGTAGATGCTAAGTGCTAGGTGTTTCCCTTGAACATAATGTTTGAAAACTAGTGTCAAGAACATAATGTTTTCTTCTCATAATGTTTTAAGATCACTTTCTAGTTACTAGATTTCATGAGAAGAAAACATTATGTTCTTGACACTAGTTTCATGGGATGAAGGAATTACCACTCTCTTCTACATCTATAAATAGTTCTGTTAACATTTATTAATTGAAGCATTATGTTTATTGATGTTTGAAAACTGAAAAATTATGAAGCTAATTAATGCTCGGTCAAATTTATTGGTCTCCTACATTCTTTCGTAGCTCACTAGAGAGGGATAAGAACCTCATTTTTTAGGAGAAAAATGCTAAGCATGTTGGACATCAATCAATGGAATGATGAATATTGTCTTTGGTTTCATTATAAAGTAGGCAAGTCATTAGAAACACTTGATGTGAGGATCATCTCCATTTGAGGTCCACATGGGTATAGTTTTTTGTTGGGGTTGGATTTCTAGTTTACTAGGTAATAGGCTTATTATTGGCATTAAAATGATGATTAACATATATTAGGATGATGTTTTAGCCAATTACTCAATTAAGAAATATATGGTTGTTAGTTTTTCAAATACTAGTGCGCTTTTCCAATCTCCCCTTGCATTGGACTTGGGGATTGGAGTGTTTTATTATTTTTCTTAATGTTAATTATTTAGTAAAGCCTTAGTTTCCCGTTTGAGATGCAATACTAATGAGCGTACGTGTACGTGTACGTGCTTAATGTACCGCTCATTGTGTTGGATCTTGAATTGTCCAAAGTTGGACAGTTTGGGAAAAAACTTTTTCTTAATTCAGTTATAATAGTTATTCATTGATTCTAATGTTATATACTTGATGAAAGTTCGGATTGATACATTTCCTTTCGTTCTCCGGGTGCATACTTTATCGTGGTGGATGTCATCGCGTTCAAGTAGTGTACGTCGGAGACCGCGGGGAAATGCTGCCGAAATTTTGTCGAGTATGAGCATGAGAGTTAAGGACTAACTGTTAACCGAATGTTGAAAAAGTTTCTTCTCGAATGGGATAGGGCCATACCCTGTCATAAGAAGTGGTTGATGAATATGTTGGACTAAGTACGAAGGTATTGGTTTAGTCATGGATCGCGGTTGGATGAATGCTAGACGGACAAGTGATGAGTATGAGAATGGAGTGGAAGATTTTCTACAGTTTGCAAAAACAAATGCTCCTGATAGTGGTAACGGAAGGTTTTATTGTCCTTGTGTTAACTGTTTGCTTTTGAAAGAATGAAAGAAATAAGAGATTGTTCTCGCAAATATTGGATTAGCAAAAGTTATTCTTCATCGATTGAGGTCCTCTATTTATAGTGACCTTCTTCTACTCTTGAAAAGCTTCAACGATCATTTTGAATTTCCCGTTTAGAGATAGCATAATATCCGTTGTGGCTGAAGGCTTGATCGTGGCAATGCTGAAATGCACTATTGGTTATCAGGGTAGTACAAAATGGAGGCTCACTGCTCTGAGCATTTGCTGCTTGAAAACCGTTTCTCCTCCTTTACGTAACTTCTAGTTTTTTCAGTCATAAAGGTGTCATTGTACAGATCGTGTTGCAATTTCTCATTGTCCTATTCTGGTTTTTGTATTTCCTCAATGGTACTATGTTTCTTTTGCAAGAAGGCAAGGCATTAGATAAAATCAATGAGAAGAATAAATATTCTATTGAAATAAATATCAATCATTTGGAATAAATTCAAGAGAACCGGATTGCATTTACTTACCTTAGAAGAACGTATAGGAGATAGAAACTCGTCTACTCAAAATCTCCATCTACTCAGTTACTTGTGAGACTAAGTCTGTTTACTCCTTCATATTGCTCGTCTACTGACGTGACATATCCTCTCGTCTATCAAGTCTTTGGACTTGCTATATTTCAGTCAGTAATTTTGATCTCCGTCTAGTAATGTGGCAATTAGAGCTCGTCTACTCATAAAATTTTAATCCTCGTCTACTTAAACTCTTGTATACTCAAATAAACAAAGTAATTTTACCAAACGTTTTTGATCAGCTCATCTACACGATTGGACGTGAATTCTCTTTCTCAGTCCAAGCAGATATAAAGAACTTTATACAAGATTTCTCATGACTTATATGATTCAAGTAATCCTGCAAAAACCGAATAACCTTGTTAGATCTCAACTAATACTTTGCCTAGCAAATTTAATCCTTTTGTTAACATCAAAACTTTGAGATTAATTAAATCCAAATTACTTTGGTTCCAACAATTTCCTCCTTTTTGTTGATGACAAAAACTAATTAAATTTGAGTAGCAAAGTCTAAGAGAGCTTACAAAGCTCTCCCTAAGACAAAGCATTCAAACTTCTAACAACACATGCATATTACTTATCGGATCAGGATTGTATCAGAACAATTAACAAATCATAGTAAAAAGTATCAGAGCATTCAAAACAACAAATATAGACTATTTAAAGCATAAGCAGAGACATGCATGTACAAATAGATATATGCTTTTCAAAAAATAACTTTTCTAATTAAATTTATTTCTCTTTTCTTTCTCCCCCTTTTTTGTCATCAGACAAAAGGTAAAGGAGTGGACCATCATTTTCAGTAAAAGAAAAACAAGATAAATTAAGAGGAAGGTGGAGGTGAAGTAGGAGGGTTTTGGTTCTGATCAGGATTTGGTGGAGGAGCAGGGATTTGAGTAGACAGATTCTGGCTTTGCTGAAAATTGAGCATGATGCTCATCATCTGGTTCGTCATTATATTTGTTGGGACCAGAGCTTCTGCAACCTATTCTCTTACTTGCTCATTCACTTCAGCCTTGACTCTTTCTTCAATAATTCTACCAATCATCTCTTCAAGGTTTGGTGGCAGAGAGAGTGATGGTCTAGAGCTTTTAGCACTGTCCTGAGCATGTGCATGACTTGGCAAGGTGTCCAATGCTCTTGACTGTTGAGGTTGATCTCGAGGATGAATGATTGTGAGAGCTAATGGTTGAGATGAATGCTTCTCAAAAGTGCTAGGTCTGGTAGTAGACTCAGCAACTTCCTCATGCTCATTTACTATTTGAACAGATTCAGGCCCTACAGCAGGATCCTCAATAAGGATTTCCTCTTCCGTATGCTCTGATGGAGGTGATGGAGGAGGTGAAGTAGCATACTGCAGCACTGGTTCAGGTAATTCCTTAGCCCAGTGAATTGTGTCTTCATTCTCAAGGTGTATACTAGTAACAAGAAGGCCAAAGATATCCTTGATTATAATAAATCTACAAATTGAAATGCCACATTTTCCTTTGACAGTGGGAATGACTCCTTTCTCTTCTTGAGTCAGTCTTGAAGTGGAAGCTTCTCTTGTGCGGAGTATGATATGAGATCTCCAGAACTCAACTGCAGGTTCGGTTTCAGAAACTTGCTCAATCGGAAGAGATTGCCAAAACTCCAGTAAAGTGTAATCAAAAGGTTCTGAATTAAGGTCCAGCATGATTGGCTCCTTCTCTGGCTTCTTGCCTTTGAATCTTCTCTTCTTCTTGTCTTTGTCTTTGGTGTGGTCAATCATTGGCAGTCTTGGGCATATCATGTATGGCTTGATTTCAATCTTGGTATTCTCCAATGAGTGCCTTAACCATGTTGGAGGGACAAAATTTGCAGCCCTCACAACTCTAAAATGCTCAAATTCCCATTTCAGCATTTGATACATTAGATGATCAACAAAGTCAGCAGCCTTGCCATACACACTAGGGTGCTGAAATGTCTACTGACACGAACTCGGCAAGTGTACCGGGTCGTTGCAAGTAATAAATCGGTAAGGACCGGTTATCGTCCTCACGGATCGTGGGCAAGTACCACTTCGCAAATTGGACCACTATCTAGGCGATCGTGTTTGGATGGAAGGTAGCTCTATCATGTAATGAAACAAACAAGAATAAAATGTTTTTGTTCTTTTAGGTATTTTAACAAACACTTAACAGACAAACAGAGGTGTGATAACACATGGATGAAATTGTTAGGGTTAGACTAGGCTAATCCTCCCTTGGGTGCTATGAAATGGTAAATAACACAATTCCTAATTCAATTATGACAATCAAATCTTCTCAACTACTCAAACCCTAATGTCTTAGGTGGAATGAGCCTAAAATCCCAAATTAAACCCTAATGTCTTAGGTGGATTAAGATGAGAAGTTGCATTAAGAGTCAAGATTCGTAAGATTGCAAGCACCCCAAGACCTATGTCTAGGTTCATGAACTACTTGGCATTTGATTCATGAGCATGCCTTAATATCAATCTTTCAATTATCTATCAAAGCAACTAATCATTCCTAGGATGATCAAACCAAGGAAAGCATTAAGCATGGAATCAAACACTCATAAAGAAATAGGAAATTGTATTACAACCATATCATGTTACAACCAAGTTCAGAAGAGCCATTATCTAACCCCCAACAAGGGGGAGTTTAGCTACACATAATCAAAGAGAAAGGCAAAAGAAAAGATACAGAGATGAAGGAAGGAAGGAACTCCATGGAAGGATGCACAGCAGCAGAGAGTCTATTTTTAGGGTTTTTCTGGATGCTCTTCTGTTCTGCCCAGAGGCCTTTTTATAACTTGTGCGTGCGTCACGGCCGTGATGGCCATCACGGCCAGACCGTGACGGGTTCTGTCTGGAGCGCCTTTTCACTTTTTGATTCATCACGACCGTGATGCTCATCACGGCCGTGATGCTCATCACGGCTAGGCCGTGATCGCTTCTGCCTTCACCAATTGGTCTGCCACGGCCGTGAGGGACATCACGGCTAGGCCATGATAGGTTCTGTCTGGTCCAACTAGCAGGTCACGGCCGTGATAGCCATAACGGCTAGGCCGTGACAGCTTCTGACTTTTGGCTTTTTTCTCTTCAGTTATTGCTCAATCTCGGCCGTGATGGTCATCACGGCTAGGCCGCGATGGGCTCTGCTTGGCTCGATTTCTTCTCTTTTTAGGCTCTATCTTCATCCAAGCTTTATCATGACCAAATCTTGGGCATTTAATCATAAATTCCTGCAAAACAACACACCAAACCGCCTTATCCGTTCCAAGGGAAAAACTAACCAAAATAAAACTAAAATGGCCTAACTATATGAAAATGCATGCAGAAATGTACATGGAAAATGAGGTGAAATCACACTCATCAAATCACCCCAAGCTTAAGACTTTGCTTGTCCTCAAGCAAAAACCAAGGCTAGAAGATGAAATCAAAAGAGCAATGATAGTGAACCAATAACCCGTGCAACTAATCCAAATGACAGGCATTTTCAAATAATTCAGCAAGAGACGATCAAATTCAAGTCCAATTAGACGCTTAGGTTTCCTAGACTCATATTCTCACTGATTCGGGCATTCTTTCTCATCTCACTCTAGTGTTTCAGGATATATGACAATTCACTCAATTTCCTCAAGGGATGAATTCTACCATAAGCTTGACTATTAACCGAATCTCTACTTTTATTGATGAAAACAATAAAGAATCAAGAAGTCTTTTACGTGGGTTGTAACGGGGCCATGGGATTAATCGTCAGGTGGGGAAATCAAGAAAAGGAAATTTCAAAAGGCTATACAAACTATCAAGCATTGCAAAGCATGACCTTCTAAAATACCTTTTTGGGTTTTGATTTATTTTTCCACCTTTTTTTTCCTTTCTTTTTATTTTATTTCTCATTTCTTTTTGTCATCCCCTTCTCTACTTATATTTCTTTTTCTTTTATATTTTTTTCTTTTATTTGGAGAAGGGGAAATTTTAAGCTCAAGAGAAATATTTTTTTTTTCTGATTTTCTCATCCCATACTTTTTCAACTACCTTTTTACCCTTTTTGTGCAATACTTTAAAAGGTCACTATCAAGCATCATTCACCAAAATTTTTCAAGGGACCAAGAAAAGTATTTTATTCTTTCAGGCTCGAAATTAGGCAACTAAAGGGTAGCATTTCATCAATCAAAGCTTAGAAGGCCAGAAAAATACCTAGTGCCTCAATCATTTTCAAAAATGTTCTAAAAAATTTTTAAGCTTTGAAACGGTTTCAAGTCATGTTCTAGAGAAATACAATCTAAGAGGAATAACACTCTAACACAAAGAATGAGGTAGATTTAGTGAGTACCCCTCAATGGCTCAAAAGCTCACATTTAGCAGTTCAAAAATCAATGAGGAACACAAATCTAAAGAAACACATGCTAATTATCAACTATCCAAGATCATCTCAAGAAATTTTTTATTTTTTATTTTTTTGAAGCCTTATCACAAGAAATAAAAAATTTGGGTTCAAAAATTCACTATCTTAATTTATTTGGCACTAAGTTCTCACACTCGGATGCTCAATCTAAGCAAAGGGGAAATCGAATCATGTGATCATGCAAAACTATGCCTAAATGAATGCAATATGAACAATGCAAAAATTCAAAAATTTACAAAAATACCCCTACCCCAAGCTTAAAAACTTACATTGTCCCCAATGTAAGTAATTAAGTTAGAGAGGGGAGAAAAATTGGAACGACTCACCGAGGTGGTAGCGGTTGCTGGATCACAAGCCTGGTCACAGGGGTGCTGGAAAATGGGTCACGGCCGTGATGCTCCTCACGGGTAGGCCGTGATGCATTCTGGTCCATAGGGGTGGCCTGTCACGGCCGTGACCTCCATCACGGCTAGGGCGTGATGCTCTTTGTTCTTCAGGGCTGGCTCATCACGCCCGTGATGATGATCACGGCTGGGCCGTGATCCTTTCTGTTCCTCATGGTTAGCTTATCACGGCCGTGACCAGTGTCACGGCCTGAGCGTGATGGCTACTGACTTTGCTTCTTCCTGCCCTTTTTGCTCCTCCTTCCTTTTAAACCTGAAAGCACTTAACAAATCTATTAATTTATGATTTTTGTCCTCTTGATCTTCTCAAATTATTCAAAAGGTGAAATCAAAAACAAAAGAAAAAGAAAAGAAAACTTGGGTTGCCTCCCAATAAGTGCTTCTTTAACGTCACTAGCTTGACGGGTGACCTCTAAGAGGGTGCCTTAAGAGGGATGGAGACTGCTTGACGATCAAAGTCTCCTCCAAGGTAGTGCTTGAGCCTTTACCCATTAATAGTGAAAGTATCTCCGGATGATGGATCTTCCAATTCAACTGCACCAAATGGGGAAACTGACTTGACATAGAATGGACCCAACCACCTTGATCTCAGCTTGCCCGGAAAGAGCTTGAGACGTGAGTTAAAGAGCAAAACTGATTGGCCTTCTTCAAATTGCTTGGGAAGAATGTACTTATCATGCCAAAACTTTGTTCTTTCCTTGTAGATTCTTGCACTTTCATATGCCAAGAGTCGGAATTCATCCAACTCATTCAATTGCAGCAGTCTCTTGTCCATGGCCAGCCTTGTATCAAAGTTCAGGGCCTTCACTGCCCAAAAAGCACGATGTTGGAGCTCTACCGGAAGGTGACATGATTTTTCAAACACTAATTGGTAAGGTGACATACCAATAGGTGTTTTATATGCAGTCCGATAGGCCCAAAGTGCGTCATCCAGCTTCTTTGCCCAATCCTTTCTCGCATTATTCACGGTTTTCTCCAAAATCCTCTTCAATTCCCGATTGGACAACTCTACTTGCCCACTGGTTTGCGGGTGGTATGGTGTGTCAACTTTATGATTGACCCCAAACTTGGCAAGCACTGCATTGAACTCTTTGTTACAAAAGTGAGTACCCCCATCACTAATAATAGCTCTAGGGGTTCCGAATCTGGTAAAGCTGTTCTTCCTCACAAAACCAACCACCGCTTTTGCATCATCCTTCACAGTTGGAACAGCTTCTACCCATTTGCTCACATAATCAACCGCAACCAGAATATACTTGTTGTTGTAGGATGATGGGAAAGGACCCATGAAGTTGATCCCCCATACATCAAAGAGCTCCACCTCTAAAATACCCTTCAAGGGCATCTCATTTCTTCTGGATATACTTCCGGTTCTTTGACACTTGTCACACTTCATCACCCAAGCTCTAGAGTCTTTAAAAATGGTGGGCCAAAACAAACCACTCTGCAATACCTTCATGGCGGTTTTCTCACCACCAAAGTGTCCTCCATAGGGTGAGTTGTGACAATGAGTCAACACCCCATCAACCTCTTCTTATGGAGTACATCTTCTCAGAATTCCATCCGAACCTCTTTTGAAAAGGTAAGGCTCATCCCATACATAGTATTTAGAATCATGGATGAGCTTATTCCTTTGTTGTGCATTGAAGTCCTTCGGAATCTTGTTGGCGGCCTTGTAATTTTCAATGTCCGCAAACCAAGGTGCCACTTGCACCATAAACAACTTTTCATCTGGGAATTCCTCTTGAATTGGCAACTCAGCTTTTGCTTGAACATCTGCTTGTGGAAGCCTAGACAAATGGTCGACTACCACATTCTCCACTCCTTTCTTGTCCTTTATATCCAAATCAAACTCTTGGAGCAGTAGTACCCACCTAATGAGCCTTGGCTTAGCATCCTGTTTAGTCATGAGATACTTCAAAGCAGAATGATCAGTGTACACAGTAGTTTTAGAGCCAATCAAGTAGGATCTAAACTTATCAAATGCAAACACCACAGCAAGCAATTCTTTTTCAGTCGTGGTATAGTTCAATTGAGCATCATTCAGCACACGACTGGCATAGTAAATAACATGCAACACTTTATTTTTTCTTTGACCCAAAATGGCTCCCACCGCATAGTCGCTTGCATCACACATTAACTCAAATGGCAAACTCCAATCTGGAGGTGCAATGACCGGTGCGGTGGTGAGTTTTTCTTTCAAAAGTTTGAAAGCATGCATGCAATCATCATCAAACACAAAAGGAGTATCAACTACCAAAAGCTTGAATAAGGGTTTCACAATCTTTGAAAAATCTTTTATAAATCTCCTATAGAAACCCGCATGCCCTAGGAAGCTTCTAACACCTTTCACATTTATGGGAGGGGGAAGTTTCTCAATCACTTCAATTTTTGCTTTATCAACTTCCATCCCCCATGATGAAATTTTATGACCAAGAACTATACCTTCCCTAACCATGAAATGACATTTTTCCCAATTCAACACAAGGTTAGTTTCTTGGCATCTTTTCAAAACACATGCAAGATTTTTAAGACAATCATCAAAAGAATTACCAAACACAGAAAATCATCCATAAATACCTCAATGAATTTTTCAGTCATATCAGAGAATATGGAAAGCATGCACCTTTGAAAAGTGGCGGGTGCATTACACAACCCGAATGGCATCCTCCGGTATGCATAGACGCCATAAGGACAAGTAAAAGCAGTCTTCTCTTGGTCCTTTGGGTCAACCACAATCTGGTTGTACCCTGAGTATCCATCAAGGAAGCAATAAAAGGCATGGCCCGCCAACCTCTCTAACATATGATCAATGAAGGGCAAGGGAAAGTGATCTTTTCTGGTGGCCTCATTCAGTCTTCTGCAATCAATACACACTCTCCATCCAGAAACGGTCCTTGAGGGGATGAGTTCATTTTTTTCATTTGCAACCACCGTCATCCCCCCTTTCTTAGGGAAAACTTGGACCGGACTCACCCAAGGACTATCGGAGATTGGATAAATTATACCCGCATCTAGAAGCTTCAGAACCTCCTTCCTTACAACTTCCTCCATGTTTGGGTTGAGTCTTCTTTGGGGCTGTCTAACCGGCTTGAAGTTTTCCTCCAAAAGGATTTTGTGCATACAGAATGAGGGACTTATCCCCTTCAAGTCGGACATAGACCACCCAATTGCAGATTTGTGCTCCCTAAGCACCCTTAACAGCTTCTCTTCCTCCAAAGAGTTCAATCCGCTACTAATGATCACTGGGAATGAATAATTCACCCCAAGGAAAGCATAACGGAGATGAAATGGAAGTTCTTTCAACTCTAGCAAAGGTGGTTCACCCTTGTCTTCAATCCGCACATCCTCCACAACTTTGTCTTCATCAGTATTCAAAACTAGACAAGCCTCAAGGGATTTAACCATGAACTCAACTTCCTCCTCACATACCTCTTCTTCTATATTCTCACCCATAAGAGCCGCTTCCAATGAATCTTCAAAATTTTGTTGCGAACTCTTGTCAGTCAATGATTCAACAAGGTCCACACTCATACATGTATCTTTGTCGCTTAGATATCTCATTGCTTCAAAAACATTGAAGGTGACCTTTTCATCTTGGACTCGAAGCACCAACTCCCCTTGATTGACATCGATCAAAGCTCTACCCGTGGCTAGGAATGGTCTTCCAAGAATCAACGGAGTCTCACTATCCTCCGCTATATCCAACACCACAAAATTTACCAGAAAGATGAATTTGTCTACTTTAACCAATAAGTCCTCCACTACGCCATAAGGATACATAATGGAGCGATGCGCCAATTGGAGAGAAATCCCGGTTGGCTTGACTTCACTAATTCCCAGCTTCTTGAAAATGGAGAGAGGCATAAGGTTGATACTTTCACCAAGATCACACAAGGCTCTTCCAATATTCAAATGACCAATAGTACATGGGATAGTAAAGCTACCCGGATCCTTCATCTTCACCGGTAATTTCCTTTGGAGTATGGCACTACACTCTTCCGTGAGCATGACCGTCTCCTCCTTCCACTTCCTCTTGTTAATAAGAATCTCCTTCATAAACTTGGCATAGGAAGGCATTTGTTGAAAAGCTTCGGCAAAAGGGATGTTAATTTGCAACTTTTTGAACACATCCAATAACTTAGAGAATTGTTGATCTTTTGCCTCCTTCTTCAACCTTCGAGGATAGGGTATCTTGAAATACGGTGGCAACTCCTTAGGATTGTCAACTTCTTCAAGAATTTGCCTTCTAGTCTTCTTTCTTGCAAACTCTTCATCCACCAATTTATCTCTCTGTGGTTGTTCATCTTCAACAACAATAGGACTAGAGGTAGTGGCTTGGGAAGTCTCGGGTTCTTCATTGGTTACATCTTCAACAATCACTTTATCAACTCACTCACCAATTGTCTTTTCTTCTCTTTCTTTTTCATGTGGAACTAACACTTTCTCGCTTCTTGTAGTAATTGCCTTGCAATCCTCCCTTGGATTCTTCTCGTATCTCCCGGCAATTGTCCTTTAGGTCTCTCCGTCATTTGCTTTGCCAATTGGCCTATTTGGTGTTCTAGATTCTTGATTGAGGCATTTTGATTCTTCATATTATCTTGAGTTGCTTGCATGAATTAGGCTAGAATATTCTCCAATTTGCTTGAACTATATTGAGGAGGCTTTGCTTGAGAACTTGAACCTTGCCCTTGTCTCCAACCAAAGTTAGGATGGCTACGCCACCCCGGATTGTAAGTGTTAGAGAAAGGGTCATTCTTAGGCCCTTGGTTTCCCATGTAGTTCACTTCTTCTTGCCCAGAACTTCCAACCACATTAATCTCACAATTGCCATTGGCATGGTTACCTCCACAGAAATCACATACTGAGGCAGCTTGAACTTGGACCGCTTGTAATTGAGAATTCTGAAGCTGAACGGACCCCAACTGCTTGGTAATGATGGCCATTTGCGCCTTAAGAGCACCAATTTCATCAAGCTCCAAAACACCTCTCTTGACCAATGATCGAGAACTAGGCATTTGATAATCATTATTAGCCATAGTTTCAATTAAGTCCTTTGCTTCATCGGGTGTCTTTTGGCTCAATGATCCACCCGCAGCCGCTTCAATCATACTTCTGGAATTTCGGTTGAGCCCATTGACAAAGGTTGCAACTTGCTACCATGTTTCCAACTCATGATTTGGGCAAGCGGTAAGCAAAGATTTGAATCTCTCCCAGGATTCATAAAGCGATTCACTATCCCTCTGTGCAAAAGCATTAATCTCCGATCTCAACTTGATCATTCTTGATGGAAGGAAGAAACGCGATAAGAACTTGCTCACCAAATCGTTCCAAGTAATGATGCTCCCATGAGGATGAGATTGAAGCCATGACTTAGCTCTATCCCTCAAAGAGAAAGGGAAAAGCCTTAAACGAATAGCCTCATCGGAAGTTCCATTCATCTTGATGGTGTCACACAACTCAATGAATGTGCCAATGTGAGAATGAAGGCTTCACTCTCCAAACCTCCAAACTGATTTTGCTGCACAAGATTGAGAAGTGATACCTTGATTTCAAAATTGTTGCAAGCCACTACAGGTCTAACGATTGGAGTTCGACATCTATCGACTCTAGGGGAAGTATAGTCCCCCATTGTCCTCCTTGGTGCATTGTCTTCAGCCATGGTGACAGTTGCTACTTCAACTAGCGGTTCTTGCCCACTTGGTAACTCAACTTGTGGTTCTTGCATTGTAGAGGATGCTCCTTCTCTGTTCTCTCTTGCCTTGGATTCCCTTCTATTCCTTCTACAAAGTCTCTCGATCTCAGGGTCGAATTGAAGTTCACCTGGGTCGATTGTACCTCGCATACAAGGAACAAACAGAGCAGAACAGAAAAAAACAGAAAAAACAGCAGTAGAAAAGCAACGAAACAGCACGTACAAGCTAAGCAACAGATGGACAATTTTGCAGCTTCAATGAAAACAGAAAAACAGAACAAAACAGAAAATACAGCAAGAAAACAAAACAAAAAAGAAAGACAGCAGTAGGAAAACAATGAAAAATGCCTAAATTAGGAGTCCCCTTTGGTACTCGTGATATTGGCACACCGATCCCCGGCAACGGTGCCAAAAACTTGACACGAACTCGGCAAGTGTACCGGGTCGTTGCAAGTAATAAATCGGTAAGGACCGGTTATCGTCCTCAGGGATCATGGACAAGTACCACTTCGCAAATTGGACCACTATTTAGGCGATCGTGTTTGGATGGAAGGTAGCTCTATCATGTAATGAAACAAACAAGAATAAAATGTTTTTGTTCTTTTAGGTGTTTTAACAAACACTTAACAGGCAAACAGAGGTGTGATAACAAATGGATGAAATTGTTAAGGTTAGACTAGGCTAATCCTCCCTTGGGTGCTATGAAATGGTAAATAACACAATTCCTAATTCAATTATGACAATCAAATCTTCTCAACTACTCAAACCCTAATGTCTTAGGTGGAATGAGCCAAAAATCCAAAATTAAACCTTAATGTGTTAGGTGGATTAAGATGAGAAGTTGCATTAAGAGTCAAGATTCGTAAGATTGCAAGCACCCCAAGACCTATGTCTAGGTTCATGAACTACTTGGCATTTGATTCATGAGCATGCCTTAATATCAATCCTTCAATTGTCTATCAAAGCAACTAATCATTCCTAGGATGATCAAACCAAGGAAAGCATTAAGCATGGAATTAAACACTCATAAAGAAATAGGAAATTGAATTACAACCACATCATATTACAACCAAGTTCAGAAGAGCCATTATCTAACCCCAACAAGGGGGAGTTTAGCTACACATAATCAAAGAGAAGGGCAAAATAAAAGATACATAGATGAAGGAAGGAAGGAACTCCATGGAAGGATGCACAGCAGCCCAACAACAGAGAGTCTATTTTTAGGGTTTTTTTTGGATGCTCTTCTGTTCTGCCCGGAGGCCTTTTTATAACTTGTGCGCGAGTCACGGCCGTGATGGCCATCACGGCCAGGCCGTGACGGGTTCTGTCTGGAGCGCCTCTTCACTTTTTGATTCATCACGGCCGTGATGCTCATCACGGCTAGGCCGTGATCGCTTCTGCCTTCACCAACTGGTCTGCCACGACCGTGAGGGACATCACGGCTAGGCCGTGATAGGTTCTGTCTGGTCTAACTAGCAGGTCACGGCCGTGATAGCCATCACGGCTAGGCCGTGACAGCTTCTGACTTTTGGCTTTTTTCTCTTCAGTTATTGCTCCATCACGGCCGTGATGGGCTTTGCTTGGCTCAATTTCTTCTCTTTTCAGGCTCTATCTTCATCCAAGCTTTATCATGACCAAATCTTGGGCATTTAATCATAAATTCTTGCAAAACAACACACCAAACCGCCTTATCCGTTCCAAGGGAAAAACTAACCAAAATCAAACTAAAATGGCCTAACTATATGAAAATGCATGCAGAAATGTACATGGAAAATGAGGTAAAATCACACTCATCTCTACCAACTAGTGTTTCTGTCCATAATAAAAGGGACATGTCTGTATGATCTGGATCATTTATAAGTGTCATCGGTGAGGTCCTTCTTGGTAGGGTCTGTATGCCAATCAAAGATGATGTGTCTCTCAACTCCTTCAGTGAAGGGCTTGAAGGGTGGATATTTGATTAAGTTGGGGTAAATTTTCTTGGTGGGAATTTCTTTCGGGGAAGTTGAGTTAGGGCAGGACCAAGATGGTTATGGAGAGTGGATGGAAGTGGTTGTGTAATGGTTGGGACATATGGTATTGGTACATAGTCCGGTAGGGGTATAGTCTCTGGTTCAGAGTCATATTCTGCAAGTGGATAGAAGGGTCTGGTTGAGACAGGTTGAGGTTCATGTTCATGGAATAGAATCTTCCAGTTCCTCTTAACCTTGGTCCAATTTTCAGCTATTCCCTCATACAGAACAGATGGATCAGTACAGGGAAATCTGATTCTTCTGATATTTGGAGAAGGGGCACCAGGGCTAATACCATCATCAGGTTAATTGAACCAGGGGTCATTAGCAGGGATAATTGGTTGAAAAGTTGGTTTAGGAGGTGATGCTATTTGTGGTTGGTCTAGGTTGGAAATTATTTGTGGTAAAAAGGGTGTGGGAATGTATACATCATCTATGTTTTGATTTTTATTTACAGAAGATCCAGGTACAGAATCATCTACCCTATGCTCAAAACTTGAAACTAGGGCATCTACTGCTAACTTGACAGGATCATTAGCAGGTAGGGTTACCTCAGTTTCTATGACAACTTTGACTTTTCTTTGTGGTTGCCTTCTCCTAGTTGGAATGGCAGAAGTAACAGCAGCATCAACAGAGGTAGCAATCCTCTGTTTCTTCAACACTGAGCTGATGGGAACCCTGTCCTCATCATCTTCATCCTCATTATGTGACAAGATCAAATTTCTTGTCCTTTTCTGTGAGGGGGCAGGTTGAGGAGCAACCGTGGGGTCTCTGATGACAATTTCACCAGTAGGCCTCTTTGGTATAGGCTTCCTTGCTGCAATGGTTTTCTTCCCAACATTCCTTTTCAGTCCCAGAACCTCAGCATTATTTTGTTCCACCATTTCTTCCTTAACCTTTGATGAGTGTGATTCCACATCATCTTTGTCTATCATTTTGCATGCATTTTCATGTAGTTTAGGCATATTTTTATTAGATTTTAGGTTAATTTTCCTTTGGAACGGGTAAGGCGGTTTTCGTGTGTTGTTTTGAAGATATCAAGGGTAAATTGCTCAAGATCAACCATGATGAAGTTTGGATGAAGATGGAGCTTTAAAACTGAAGAAAATGAGCCAAACAGAGTCCATCACGGCCTAGCCGTGATGCCCATCACGGCCATGATCGAGCATAACTGAAAAAGAACAAAGGCTGAAGTCAGAGTCTGTCACGGCCTGGCCGTGATAGCCATCACGGCCGTGACCCAAAACCACTACAAGTCAGAGCACATCACGGCCCAGCCGTGAAATTCATCACGGGCCATAACAGAGGGCTCGCGACGCGAGCATAGGCTCGCCTCGCGAGAGACTGGAATTTCGCAGAGCAACCAGAAGCAGAGACCGTCACGGCCTGGCCGTGATGGCCATCACGGCCGTGACGCGCATTACTTGGACCTGAAGAAACCGAAATAGATCAGATTTTGAGTTGGTTTGGGACTCTAACTTCCCCATTTCTATAAATAAGGATCAAGGCATCAGATCTGAAGAGACATAACAAACATACATTGGATGATCTATCATCTAGACTTGTACACAAGGACTTAGGCATAGATCTCTCTTCTCTTCTCTTCTCTGATTTTTGTATTTTCTATTATGTTGTCAACCCAGCTTGTCATCTCCATGGCAAGACTGGAGTAGTAGCTTAGTTTCTAGGGACTAGGGCTCTGCCCGAGGTTTGTAAATGATGTTGATTTGATGTAAAATCGTTGTTGATTTCGTTATTGTTTTAGATCTGATTTCTAGTGTGTTAATCACTCATAAATTTCGGCAACCGTTTATTTGCGTGACGTAGACGTTCTAAGGAGGAACCTGGTGGTGAACTTAGGATTTCTACGGTGTTTCACTCGTAAAGCCCGGCGGCCACTGGTTTGTGAGATGTGGATGATCTAAGGAGGAACCTAGCGGTGAACTTAGGTTATTTGCATGACTGAGACATTCTAAGGAGGAACCTAGCGGTGAACTTAGGTGTCGGACCTATAGAAGTCAGACTTGGGACTGAAATCACGAGAGTTAGAAGCCGTCCCTCGAGGAGCAACGAGTTGTCACGGAACGCAAAGGGTCCAATCTGGGATCGACTACCACGAGAGTAGGGGTCGGGTCAATTGGGCACAGCTTTTGTAACCCGAGAGAGAGCTTAAGCTATCAGAGGATAAACCCGCCTTCAAGGCAATTTCGGTAATCAACAAAGGTAAATCAGATTAGCAACATAGACAGCCTCAAAGGTAACCCAAATCCCTAGGAATCCGTTTAAATCGAAAACTCCAAAAACATTTGTTTTCTATTTTAATTGTTCTCTGCTCATCTATCTCTTAATTTCAATTTCAAAAACCAATTTCAAAACCCTCTAAAAAGTCCAGATCTAATCGATTCGAAAACCGATTGCGATTCGAGAACACAGTCTCTGTGGGTTCGATATCTTTTATTACTTGACGGCAGTCCGGTACACTTGCCGGAATCGCACGCGCGCGCCGCAGCGCACATCAAGTTTTTGCCGCCGTTGCCGGGGACTGTGCCTTTTCGAATTTCAATTAGTTTTTAAATTGATTTTTTTTCTGGACCCTTTTCTTTTTATTTTATTTTTATTTCTGAAATATAAAAAAAAAATCAAAAACATTCTTTTCCTTCTATTGTATCCATCTTTCTGTGTGTTATATGCAAAGATCCCTAAGTCTTGGGAGCCTTAGTGAGATTGATCCGGAGATCGAGAGGACCTTCCACAGACGTAGAAGACTACAAAGAGAGGGAGAAAGGTTGAGTCCCGTTCCACTCATGGCGAATCAACCGGATACAAAGCCTTTGAAGGACTACGCAGCCCCAAATGCGAGAGGCTTGCGAACTGGGATTGCAAGGCCAGAGATTGAGGCGGAAAACTATACCATACCACCTATACTAATCAACATGATTAGGCAACATCAATTCGGAGGATTGCCTTCGGAGGACCCGACTGACCATATAGAAACATTCTTAGAGTTCACCGACGCAATCAGGATTAATGGAGCCTCAGTCGATGTTGTACGTTTAAGACTGTTCCCCTCATCTCTCACTGGAAAGGCGAAGGCCTGGCTTAAGCAAATCCCCGCTAACACGTTGACCACTTGGGACCAACTGGAGCAGGCGTTCTTGGAGAAATTCTTCCCTCCATCCAAGACGGCCTACATAGGAACCCAGATCACCGGCTTCTTCCAAAAAGACGGAGAATCATTATCAGAAGCTTGGGATCGTTACAAGGGACTGCTGGAGTCGTGCCCACATCACGGACTCGAGAGGTGGTTAATAGTGCACACCTTCTATAACGGATTGGACTACTCTTCGAAGGTGTCACTAGATTCTGCAGCCAGTGGAGCGTTTATGAATAGGCCTCTCACTGAGGCATTCAACATCATCGAGAATGTCGCCACCAACTACCACCAATGGGGATCCGAAAGAGGTAATAACCCGAACAAGATTTCGGGGGGTAAGTTTGAGGTAAATAGCACAGATCTTATTATGTCAAAGATAGACTCACTTAATAAACGTTTTGATCGGCTTGAAAGAGCTAATGTGAGTGCAATAGGTGCTACTAACCTTGTTTGTGAGATTTGTGGAATGCAGGGACATGACATGATGGGATGCCCACATGGATCCGGCGCTTCGGGTGAGCAAGTGAACTCTTGTAACAACTTCTACGATACGAACCCGAAGCTGCCCAACTATGCTCCCCCAAATCCCTACAACCAAAGAAGGAACAACCCTTACCTCTCTTACGGCAACTACAAAGAACACGCTCAACCATGAGTTCCAAGAGGGTCAAGGTAATAAGAGAGCAGCACAGGGGTATCCTCGGTACAAAGATCTAAACTCGAGACTTTATTTGAAAGTTTTGTTGAAACTCAGACAAAACAGAATGAGGAGTTTAGACAACAAGGAAGGGCAGTGAGTGAAGCAATAAAGGAGCTAGCATCTAAGGTAGACAACTTAGCAACTCATAACAAGATGCTAGAAACCCAGATTGCCCAACAAGCCAGCACGTACTCGATACCTAAGGGTACATTCCCGGGGCAACCCGAAGCAAATCCCAATGAGCATTGCAATGTCGTACACTTAAGGGATGATAAGCTTGGGGTGGGGGTAGCTGAAATGGAGGTGGAACCGGAGGGAGACATGAGCGAAAAAGAAGAGCCAGAACCGAAGTATGTCCCTCCACCACCGTACCAACCCCCGATACCTTTCCCACAAAGGTTGGTCAGGAAAAAGCAAGTAGATATAGAGACTAAAATGCCTACTAAACTGAACGACCCAGGTAGTTTCTCCATCTCTTGCTCGATCGAACAGGTGCAAATAGACCCAGCCTTATGTGACTTAGGGTCTAGCGCGAGCTTGATGTCCCTCACTATCATGGAAAGGTTGGGAAGCAAAGAGTTGAGACCATTCAAATTCCCCTTACAAATTGCGGATGGCTCAACTAGGACTCCTCTAGGCATACTAGAGAATGTTCCTGTAAAGGTAGGAAAAATTCTAATCCCTACCGACTTCCTGGTATTGGATATGAAAAGGAATTCTAAATTCCCCATCATTTTAGGAAGGCCATTCTTGGCAACCGCTGGAGCAGTAATAGACGTAAGGAATGGTAAACTCTCTCTAAATGTAGAGGAAGGTAGGGTAAATTTTCGATTGACTAACTCTTATAATAACCCTCCTTTTGGGAGCCATGTGTGCAGAGTTGATGTAACGTCTCCAGCGGTAGAGAAAGAACTTAGCATGGAAGCAACCCCAAAGATATGCAAGGCAAATGATGCACCCAGCAGTGATGGAGTTGGAGTTGCTGTCCATGCGGAAACAAAACTTCCGCCGGGAGGAAGGAAGGCTAGGAAGCTCCGAGAGAAAAGAGCGAAGCGGAAGCATTATTGGCCGTATGAGCAGAAACGGCTGTTTGAAGGAGTTCCTTGGAAAAGAAGTGTGCCGGCACTTCTACGCCCAGCCGACCCCGGTTGATTAAAGGAAGTATGGTCAAGCTTAAGACCATAAATAAGCGCTTCTTGGGAGGCAACCCAAGTTTTTCTTTCCCTTTTTCCTTTTGTTTTTGATTTAACCTCTTGAATAATTTGAGAAGATCAAGAGGCAAAAATATCATTAATAGGTTTGTCTAGTGTTTTCAGGTTGAGAAAGAGAAGAAGAGCATAAAAAAAGATAAAGTCAGAGGCCATCATGCCCTGGCCGTGACAGTGGTCACGGCCGTGATGAACTAAACAAGAGCACAGAAAGGATCACGGCCTAGCCGTGACGACCATCACGGGCGTGATGAGTAGGATGCCAAGGCCAGAGAGCATCACGGCCGTGACAGGGCAACTCCTGAGGACCAGAAACGATCACGGCCTGCCCGTGAAGAGCCTCACGGCCGTGATACTATTTCCACCCAAGTTTTGACTGGAATGTGAAGCCAACACCCGCTACCGACTCGGTGAGTTGTTCCATTTTTCTCCTCTCTCCGACTTGATTATTTACATTGGAGACAATGTAAGTAATCAAGCTTGGGGTAGGGGTATTTATTTTTGCATTTGCATTGTTGCATTCATATTGCATTCACATAGGCATAGATTGGTATGATCACATTCTCTAGATTGCCCCTCACTTAGAACATGCATCCGATTGTGAGAACTTGGAGCCAAATGAATTGAGATAGTGAATTTTCGAACCCAATTTTTTTTTATTATTCTTGTGATATGGCTAAAAATAAAAATTCTTGAGATAGTCATTTGATAGTTGATAATTAGCATACCTCACTGATTTTTGAACTACTAAAATGTAAGATTTTGAGCCAAAAGGGGTATTCACTAAATCTACCTCATTTCTTGTGATAGAGTGATTTAGTTCCTCATGGACTGTATTTTCTAGAACTTGACTTGAAACCATTTCAAAACTTAAAAATTTTTGAAAGAATTTTTGAATATGATTGAGGCACTAGGTATTTTTCCGGCCTCCCGAGCTTTGAATGATAAATGCTACCCCTTAGTTGCCCAATTTTGAGCCTAAAGATAAAATACTTTTCTTGGTACCTTGAATTACTTTGATAAATAATGCTTGGTATGGCACCTTTTAAAGTATTACAAAAAGGGCAAAATGGTAGTTGGAAAAAGAATGGGATGAAAATATTTCTCTTGAGCTAAAAAGCTCCCCTTCTCCAAACAAATAAAAAAAAATGGAGAAGGGGATGACAAAGAAAGTGAGAAATGAAAAGAAAAAGAAAAAAAAATAATAGAAGGAAGAAAGGTGGAAAAGTAAATCAAAGTTCCCTAAAAGGTATTTTAGAAGGTGTCATGCTTTGTAATGTTTGATAATCTGTCTAGCCTTCTTGAAATTCCCTTTTCCTTGATTTTCCCACCTTACAATAAATCCCATGGCCACATTACAACCAAAGGAAAAGACCTCTTGATTCTTAAGTGTTTTCATAAATAAAGTAGAGATTTTGTTAATAGTCAAGCCTATGGTAAAATACTTTCCTTGAGGAAATGGAGTGAATTGTCAATAAACCCTAAAACACTTGAGTGAGGTGAGATGAGTGCCCAAATCAGTGAGAACATGAACTTGAAGAACCTAAGCTTCTAATTGGACTTGAACTTGATTATCTCTTGAGTGCTTATTAAAAATGCCTATTACTTGGATTAGCTTCTAGGGTTCTTGGTTCACTATCCATGTTTTGATTGATATATCTTATGGCCTGAGTAATTGCTTGAGGACAAGCAAAGTTTTAAGCTTGGGGTGATTTGATGAGTGTGATTCCACATCATCTTTGTCTATCATTTTGCATGCATTTTCATGTAGTTTAGGAATATTTTTATTAGATTTTAGGTTAATTTTCCTTTGGAACGGGAAGGCGGTTTTCGTGTGTTGTTTTGCAGATATCAAGGGTAAATTGCTCAAGATCAACCATGATGAAGTTTGGATGAAGATGGAGCTTTAAAACTGAAGAAAATGAGCCAAACATAGTCCATCACGGCCTAGCCGTGATGCCCATCACGGCCATGATCGAGCATAACTGAAAAAGAACAAAGGCTGAAGTCGAAGTCGAGTCATCACGGCCTGGCCGTGATAGCCATCACGGCCGTGACCCAAAACCACCACAAGTCAGAGCACATCACGGCCCAGCCGTGAAATTCATCACAGGCCATAAGAGAGGGTTCGCGACGCGAGCATAGGCTCGCCTCGCGAGAGACTGGAATTTCGCAGAGCAACCAGAAGCAGAGACCGTCACGGCCTGGCCGTGATGGCCGTCACGGCCGTGACGCGCATTACTTGGACCTGAAGAAACCGAAATAGATCATATTTTGAGTTGGTTTAGGACTCTAATTTCCCCATTTCTATAAATAAGGATCAAGGCATCAGATCTGAAGAGACATAACAAACATACATTGGATGATCTATCATCTAGACTTGTACACAAGGACTTAGGCATAGATCTCTCTTCTCTTCTCTTCTCTGATTTTTGTATTTTCTATTATGTTGTCAACCCAGCTTGTCATCTCCATGGCAAGACTGGAGTAGTAGCTTAGTTTCTAGGGACTAGGGCTCTGTCCGAGGTTTGTAAATGATGTTGATTTGATGTAAAATCGTTGTTGATTTCGTTATTGTTTTAGATCTGATTTCTAGTGTGTTAATCACTCATAAATTTCGGCAACCGTTTATTTGCGTGACGTAGACGTTCTAAGGAGGAACCTAGCGGTGAACTTAGGATTTCTAGGGTGTTTCACTCGTAAAGCCCGGCGGCCACTGGTTTGTGAGATGTGGATGATCTAAGGAGGAACCTAGCGGTGAACTTAGGTTATTTGCATGACTGAGACATTCTAAGGAGGAACCTAGCGGTGAACTTAGGTGTCGGATCTATAGAAGTCAGACTTGGGACTGAAATCACGAGAGTTAGAAGCCGTCCCTCGAGGAGCAACGAGTTGTCACGGAACGCAAAGGGTCCAATCTGGGATCGACTACCACGAGAGTAGGGGTCGGGTCAATTGGGCACAGCTTTTGTAACCCGAGAGGGAGCTTAAGCTATTAGAGGATAAACTCGCCTTCAAGGCAATTTCGGTAATCAACAAAGGTAAATCAGATTAGCAACATAGACAGCCTCAAAGGTAACCCAAATCCCTAGGAATCCGTTTAAATCGAAAATCCCAAAAACATTTGTTTTCTGTTTTAATTGTTCTCTGCTCATCTATCTCTTAATTTCAATTTCAAAAACCAATTTCAAAACCCTCTAAAAAGTCCAGATCTAATCGATTCGAAAACCGATTGCGATTCGAGAACACAGTCTCTGTGGGTTCGATATCTTTTATTACTTGACGGCAGTCTGGTACACTTGCCGGAATCGCACGCGCGCGCCGCAGCGCACATCAACCTTCAGCAGTTCCTCTGTCTTAGCCATAGCAGCAGCACCATAGGTGCTAAGATTCATATTAGCAATGTTCATTCTACCAAAGTCAGTAGCAGACATTGGTTTTTCAATTAAGATCCAGGCTTGCTCTTCAGGAGTCCTTGCAACAATCAATTCATGGATTCCTTGAGCTTTGAAGATTTTGGAAAGGAGATGGCAATAGGGAAATGCCGAAAGTTTCTTCTTGTTAATCGCAGCATCCCTGAATCTTCCATACAAGATTCTGGGAAGATTGATCTTCGTCTCAGTGAAAAGATGGCATAGGCAGAACTTATGCAGAACAGATAGGTTGTCCTTGGATCTAACCTTGTGGAGAACCACCTTGTTTAGTAGTTGATGAAGGATGCGAATGATGTCCTTCATTTCAACAGCTTTCCATGAGTGATTCCTAACTGTGTCCTCTCTCATCAAGAAGACTTCAATCACTTCAATGCCTCCCAGTTGAGTCTCCTATGACTCAGTAAATACCACTCCTTCCTGAGCGTAGAAGATGACATCAGCAATAGTCTTCTCAGAGACTACTATGCTCTTTCCCAGCACAGTAGAGGAGAAGTCAGTATCAGTAACTTGAAGTCTCCACCAGAAATCCCTTATCAAGTTGGGATAAATAGAGACTTTCTCAGTGAAGAGTCCTCCCCATCCAGCAGTGTTGATGTACATGCTAATATCCAAATTGTAGTTTTGCAAAATTCCAAAGTTGAAGTGATGCTCAATAGCCATGTTGAGTTTGTCCACGTTGAAGGTTGAAGAAGAAGCCATTTTTGGTGATCTGAGAGCTAGGGTTTGAAAGCAAAGAGATAAAGAGCTCGAGAGTTCAAGGAAGTGTAAAGTTTTCTCAGAGGGAAGAAATTGCTTTTAAAAAGGTTTTGAATATCAAAGGTTTTTCTTTTAGAAATAAATCAAAAAGAAAATATTTGACAAGACATGTCATTAAGGATAAAACGACGTTGGTATTTTGAAACTATAAAAAGGTCTTGTTGGGATTGATGGGAGTTATTGACTCAGCAAAGAGAATAAAGGATAAATTTGTCATTGAGACAAAATAAATGCAATTAATAAATGAGAGTATGGAAGGGTCCAAGTGAAATGTAATCAAACATAGACGCGACATGCAGTGGACGCGGCACACAAATGCAATGGACGTGATATCCAATGGACACGTATTTTAATCATACAATAGTCTTGAAATGCTTTGGACACACATACATCAACAAGAATTCTCTAGGCCAGACGCCTTAATCAATCCACACATAGCATGTTGAGATGCTTCCTAATAAAAATAAATCTGTCCTCAGCAAGAGGTTTAGTACAGATATCTGCCCATTGATGGTCAGTATCCACAAATTATATATCAAAAACACCTTCTTGCACATAATCTCTAATGACATGATGTTTAATTTCTATATGCTTAGCTCTAGAATGCAATATTGGATTCTTAGAAAGATTTATTGCAACAGTATTATCACACATAAGTGGAATACTACTTACAAACACGTTGTAGTCCTCCAATTGATGTTTGATCCATAGAAGTTGTGAGCAGCAACTAGCAGCTGAAAAATACTCAGCTTCAGCAGTTGATAAAGCAATGGTACTTTGTCTTTTACTTGACCATGAGACAAGATTAGCTCCAATGAAGTGACATCCTCCATTGGTACTATTTCTTTCAATTCTATCTCCAGCATAACCAGCATCACAGAAACCAACTAATCTGTAATCCACTAGTGCAATAAGTGCTTTTTACGTCAGTTAAAATTGATTTTATACGTCAGAATATTGTCTGACGTAAATACAGCTGACGTTAATAGTTAATATTTTAACACCGATTGTTTAAACAACTGACGTTAAATAAAAAACTATTAACGTCAGTTCTTTAAAACAACTGATGTTAATGTTGTTCAACCTAACGTCAGTTGTGTTAAAGAACTGACGTTAAAAGTTTTATTTTTAACGTCAGTTTCCTAATACAATTGACGTTAATAGTGTGCTGTATATTTTATAAAATACTATTAACGTCAGTTATTTGATACAACTGACGTTAATAGATTTTTTTTTTAAATTCAGTTTTAAAATATCACTCCCCTCAGCTATCCCTGCATTCGGTAAATATCCCACTTAAACAGAGAATATCACACACATTACAGAATTGCAAACACTACCCTTAAATTTCAATATTAACAAAAAGAAAAGAAATATACAAAGAAACAATGGGGGGACTTAAAACCAAAACCCATGTATAGGAAAAACATAACTATCTACAAGTATATATATATAAATTTTAGTCTCTATTGTCTAAAAACAAAACTACCAATCTAAGTATATATATATATACATACATGTTATTAATTAGTTTCTAAAGTCTACCAAAAAAACTATTCATCTAAGTATTGCGGAGGTATTTTGTCAATTCCTTTTTCAGCCGCATACTTGAAGAAGAATTCTGCTAAGCGCATCCTCAAGTCTCTAAACTCATCTTTTTGAAGAGGCGATTGGTTGTTAAATGCCTACACACGTTCAAATAATAACAATAACATTAACGCAAGTCATCACCAAAACTATAATATATAATTTAACAAGTTGTTTAAATATTACCTTCCTCCATCCATCCGTAGTAGATGCGGAGACTATGTTCAGCATATGAAGCATCACATAATAGCCGCACGACCACCCATCATGTTGAAATCGAGACTACAAACAAAATTAATTTCAATGTCAGTTAAATATACATATAAATTAGTAATTATAATATTAATTATTTGATAAATAAACTACCAAACCTTGAGGATGGTCCATTCAGGATTTGCTTTAGCCTTAGAAGTCTTACTTCTCCCGTTGGCGCAACTTATGCTACTCGCCTTCAACGCGCTATCATAAACAAATAATCATGTCAATTAACAAATTCATATATCATGTGTGTAATAAACTAAAAACAACTGATATTAAAACTTAAATTAAATTTAAGATTAGTTACTTATGTATTTACAGCTTCGACCACCTCCTGTGGCGGGTTTTGGTGGAGAGAGCATAAGAATATGACAGTATGCCTAGACGAGTGAAGTACGAACAACTGCCAATGGTTATTCATACAGTCGGGAGCCAGATATAATTCTTTTCGATTGTCTCCCAACAAGTTCCCTATATATTTACTAAATGCATCGCCAACAAAGAATTGGGGCACAAGGATTGACGGATCTAAGAAGCCGTAAACAGATGCAACGCCCTTATCAAGCTGAAGACGATGGAGATACCTAAGATATGAAAAGGTGTGGATGTTAATTACATAATATATATATATATATATATATATTGAAATTAAAATAAATTATTAAATGGAAAAATACCAAAAATAAATAAGTTATAAAATTAAAATTAACTTACGTGCACCAGAGACTCAAAACCGTGCTGGCCATCCAGACGTTATCTCTGCAGGCGTGCTCGAGATCTTCACCACAGAAGGAAAATATCCTCTGTTGATTTGGGTGTGCCACCCATCCATAGTGCTCCAATGGACATTCAAAAATCTCAAACGCATTATCCTCACCAAGTGAGAACAAACGAGTGACAGGTGATAGCGACACCGACGTCGACTTGGCCTTCAATTTAGGAAAAATAAAATAGATAAGTTGTTGATAATTAAAAAAAACAAGTAATTATTTGAATAATTTGGACATTAATAATGAATACATACCTTTGTTAACATTTCAAGCTCACGTCGTTTGAAGTCCAACTCAAGCTCACGCCTTTTCATTTCCAACTCAAGCTCATGGCGTTGGACTTCCAACTCCCGCTCCCTAGCTGCCAACTCATCGTCCTCCACATGTGCCCTACTATAACTCTCTTTTGTGCTCACATGTGAAGGGTTGCCATGCCCTGCGGTGTCCTGGGATGAACCGACGGAAGAAAGCTCTCTAGCAAGCGCCTGCTTGAATTCTGGGTTGGATAGTAAGCTTTGCATCAGATGCGTTGTAATAGCAGGGTTGGAGATGAGCTGCTGAGTCATGTCATCCAAAATTGATGCTTCATCGACCACCCGCTTTCGTGAAGCAGACTTGCCATAATATTCTTTGATGGTCACGTTCCCAGGAACACCGATAACCCGACCAGGATGGTCTTTCTTGCCTAGAGCAGTCATCAAGACGTCCCGCCGTCCAGAAGGGACGAATGAGCCCTGCGAGGATTATGCTTTAAGATCCATCTACAATGAACAAATGAAAAAACGTGCAAGTGAAAAGTGTTAAAAATATCTATACAAATATCAATTGAAATGAAGTTAATTATTTACTTACAATCTTGTCTGCCACTTCGTGAGTGGCATCAACTTTAAAAGATCCCGTCTTTGTCATGCGGCCGGCTAACCAGACATCCTCGTGGTAGATGTTCGACGGAGGACTTGATGGTGTGCCCTCAGTCACCTCTCCTCTTTCTATCCTAGCAGAGTGCTCTTCCTGCTTCACCCTCAGCCTATCCGCCATCATCTCCTCGATCCGAGTCTCGTACCCACCCTGAGACATGGTGTGGCGGTGGACGTTCTTCGCCTGATTCTGCCGACCCTTCTCTGCCTTAGCCTATTCAAACAAAAACACATAATTAAATACAGTTAAATGATCTATAATAAGCATACAAAATTAACTTAATCAACCAACCTGAAATTCTCCATCCTGTTGACTCCTAGCAAACATATCCCAAGTATCCTGATCAATCCAGGGATAATCCGAGAACATCTTATCAAGCCGCTTCTTCCCAGATACATAGTACTTGGTAAGATCATGCTTGAACCCATTCCAACGCTTTGATGCCATTTTCATACATTTCTTACGACGATCCTCGTCATTTGGCACAGTCCAAGCTACCTACACATTAAATACATAACAACTGGATGGATTATAACTCGGATAATTATCTAATAATGTAAATCAAAAGAATGTAAAGGTAAAATACCGTGATAGCCTCCCAAATCTGATCATTAACGTTCTGTGGAACGTCATTCCAGTGATTGTAGTTGATGCTAACGTGCTACTTCGCTTGTAGAAACACCCACTTTTTAAATTCTTTAGCACGGGGTCCCTGGGGATTTAGATTAGCATCGAAGGACACCTCAAGCTTCTGTCCGCTTTGCCTGGCCTTCTCTAGTTTCTTCAAAGTCGTGGTTCCTCTACCCCGTTTCCTATGAGCCTGTGATGTCTGTATGGACAAAAAAAAGATAAAATAGAGGATTGTAACATTATAAACTTACATTAAAAAGAACGACTAAATATAGTATATAACATGTAAACTTACACTAGAATCAAGCGTAGGCGCGATCGGGTCCTGCGTAGGCCCCACCGTGTCCTCCCGTGCATGTGGGCCATCCGACTGATCTATATGTATGCCTGTTCAGAAACAATATATATTTATTAACATAGGTTATAACTAAAAATAAATACAGAAGTATAAATAAAAATAAATGTATACTAAGTTTAAACTACCTATATCAATATCCCTTCGTGATGATCATCACGAGTGGCATGTACATCGTCCACCTGTGTCTCCTCGATTATAGTAGGCATGTTTGTTGAAAAAGAAGGAGTCTCAGGAATATCAAGATTTGAATCTTGATTTTCATCACTACCATTATACATGCTTTTTCCTTGGAGAACCACGAACAACCTTTTGTTAGAAGGATCAGTGATGTAGAACACTTGTTTTGCTTGGGAAGCCATTATGAAAGGCTCATTTATATGACCTAACTTATTGACGTCTACCAATGTGAACCCCAATTCGTCGGTTTGTACACCACCGTTACTATCAACCCACTTACATTTAAAAACCGACACCGTAAGCTTAGTGTAATCGAGCACCCAAATATCTTCAATATATCAAAAGTAAGGTGTCGGTGCTATAACGGGTTTTGTGTCCTTTGCACTAGAGAAGTGCATTGCTTCGGCCACGATCATAACCCCACTATTTTGCATGGTACTCTTGTTATCTTGTTCCTTTGTATAAAAGGAAAAGTTATTGATGTCGTATCCACTCCAACATATGACGTTGAAGCTAGGCCCACGTGCTAGCCATCTTACGTCATCAGAAGCAGTACTATCATCTTTAAGCATTTCTTCCTTGAACCATGGTAAGAAAGTCTTATTATGCTTGTTCAACAACCACCTTTCGCTCATTCGAGGGTTTTCTTGATTGACTTTTCTTTTATGTTCAAATAAGAAAGGTTGAACAGAATCGATGTTGTTCAATACATACAAATGTGCTTGAAGCACTTCATCCCGACCTTTGCTATTAATTCTTAAGCCATGTGTACCCTTACCTTGACATCTTATCTCATCATGCCGAGGCTTAGGAACCCCTATAGGATCCGTGTTATGAAGGTAGTCCGAAAAAACTCAATAGCTTCTTCTGCAACATACCTTTGAACAAAAGATGCTTCCGGACGATGAGGATTCTTCACGTACCCTTTCAAGATCTTCATGTAGCGCTCAACTGGGTACATCCATCTCAGAAAAACCGGCCCACATAATGTAATCTCCCTCACCAAATGAACAATTAAGTGAACCATTATGTCGAAAAAGGAAGGAGGAAAATGCATCTCCAATTGGCACAAGATTGTAGCAGCCTCAACTTCCAAGTCATCCAACATACGGTGGTCAACGACTTTACTACATATAGAATTGAAGAATGAGAACAACCGAGTAATGGCATGTCTCACATTTTTTGGAGCAATACCACGAATAGCAACGGGCAGAAGTTGTTGCATCAAGATGTGACAATCATGAGACTTTAAGCCAACTAATTTAAGATCACTAGAGACAAGCCTCTTCATATTTGAAGAGTAACCATGTGGAACTTTGATGCCCTGAAGACACCCGCAGAAACTTTGTCCCTTTTTTTTGACAAAGTATGACATGCTGGCGGCAAATAAGTCCGCTTACCATCCTTAACAGCTGGAGCTAACTGCTCTCGTATACCCATAGCAATGAGGTCGAGACGAGCATTCACACCATCCTTTGTCTTGCCCTGAATGTTGAGAAGCGTCCCGATCACACTATCACACACATTTTTCTCCACATGCATCACATCAATGCAGTGTCTGACATCAAGCTTGTGCCAGTATGGAAGATCAAAGAATATCGACCTCTTCTTCCATATGTTTTTCTCAGCAGCTTTACCTTTCTTTTTGGACTTGCCGAATATAACATCGATGCCCTTGACCCTCTGATAAACCTGCTCTCCAATTAAGGCCGCCGGAGCTTCTTCTGTCTCTTGGCATCCCTTAAAAGCTTTTTTCATCTTACGATATGGGTGATCACGTCAAAGAAATCTCCGATGCCCAAGGTAAACCGTCTTCTTTCCATGATGCAACTGAGTGTAGCATGTGCCTTCTTCACATATAGGGCATGCTTTATGCCCCTTGACACTGTACCCGGACAAGTTACTGTATGCTGGAAAGTCGTTGATGGTGCAGAATAACATGGCACGAAGCTTGAAAGTCTCATAAGAATACCCATCAACTACATCAACACCTTCCACCCATAGCGTTTTCAAGTCTTCAATCAAGGGACTTAAATAAATATCTAAGTCATTTCCCGGTTGATTTGGGCCCGAAATCATCATAGACATCATGTATTTGCGCTTCATGCACAACCAAAGGGGCAGGTTGTAAATTATCAACAGAACATGCCATGAACTATGAATACTACTCATGTTACCATAAGGATTCATTCCATCCATAGCAAGTCCAAGCCTTAGGTTTCTTGTCTCATCGGCGAAATCCGGAAACATAGTATCAATATTCTTCCATTGCATAGAATCAGCAGGATGACGAACCTTTCCATCACGTTTCCTCTCATCATTATGCCATCTAAGATTCTTCGTATCTTTCGCATTGGCAAACAATCGCTTGAACCTTGGAATTATTGGAAGATACCACAACACCTTCGCAGAAGGACCATTTTTTCTCACATCATCAATATCATCATCATCATCACCACCCTTCACTTTGTATCATGATAACCCACATTTGGGGCAATCGTGATTGTCTTCATAAACACCGGTGTACAATATGCAATCATTGGGGCATGCGTGTATCTTCTTATACTCCATACCCATCGGACACAATACCTTCTTGGCCTCATAGTTACGGTCAGGCAATGTGTTGTCCTTTGGAAGCAAGTCTTTCAACACTTCAAGCAATTCTGTAAAGCTTTTATCGGTCTAACCATTTCTCGCCTTCACACAAACCAATTTTAGCACCGTCGACAATCGTGTATGAGTAGTACACCCTGGATATAAAGGCTTATCCGCATCACCGCACAACCTATCATACACATGAGCTCGATGAAAAGATTCTTGTCCAATATCACTGATCATGTCCTCTACTCGATCATCCTCCATATCTACGTCAACGTCCTCACTTTGGGAGACACTTGCCGTACTACTCAACAACACATCACCATGCCATATCCATCTTGTATAACTCAAGCAAATCCCTTCACAAATCAAATGAGTACGTATATCCTTCACCGTACATTTCCTCGTATTGAAACACTTGACACAAGGACAACAGAACATTCCATTACTATTAGGAACATTCCTTTGAGCAAATTCTATAAATTCTCCCACCCTTTCAAATACTCAGCACTAGTGCGCTTACAAACCATCCAACTACGATCCATAACTAGATAGGTTCTGTAGATATACAAAACATATATCCAAGGCGTTTAAAAATCATTTCAAATTTACAACATTTTCAGGTTCCTTAAGACAAAAGAAATAAGCAGATGAAGATAAATTAACAAAGCAGAATTCCAATGAGCAATATATTGTTGATGTCACATGCTACAAGCAACTCTAAATTTCTTCCCATTTTGAAATAGGTCATGATAGCAGAAGAAAAACAAGAGAAAACACAAAACCCACGACCAGAAATAGAGACATTCCAAACAACTCAAACTCACAGTTTCAAGTTTCAACTACAGAGACTACAGTTTCAACATACACTCAAAACTAAAAATAAAAAAATGTGCCCTAAAGACTCACCAGAAATAGGTGCTCGCGTGGTGGTGGGGAGGGGAGCTCGAGTGGTGGCCAACGTTCGATGTGGTTTCTGAGAGCAGAGGGACAAGGAGAGTTAGTGCGCGGGAAGGGGAAAGAGAGATGTCAAGTTATTGCAAAAAATGAGCGGGAAAGACAGAGTTAGGGTTAAGAGTGTACCTCACGGTGGTGGCGAAGAAGCCCTCGCGATGGTTGCGGTGGAGATGAGCTGGCGATTAGGGCAGAGTGAGAGTTGAGAGTGAGAGTGAGCATGATGAAAAGAGAAGAACAGAGACGTACAGAGCGAAGTGAAGAAGGCGCGTAGGTGTAAACGTTATAATCAAAAACCAAAAATAAAACAACATTTTACGTCAGTTGTTTGTAATAACTGGCGTTAAAGGTCATTTATTTAACGTCAGTTGTATAAACAACTGACGTTAAAAATAAATATTTTTTTTTAAAAACAATTTTAACATCAGTTGTTGAAGACAACTGACGTTAAAAGTGTATAAGTTTCTACAAAAACATTCATTTCTTTGACTACTGTGCTACTTACCCACGACTACTGTGCTACTTACCCATGCACATTGTAACTTAATCCTCTTAATGAGCATTAAGTTTATAGATCAGTTTTCAAGAAAATCAGGTAGTCTCTCTTCTCTATATAAAGAACCATTCTTCAGATCGATCAGTATTACACCCCCCTCTTCTTTTCCTCTATATTTCGTGCGTTTTCTATTCCTTCACAATATGGCTCTATCATATTTGAGATTTTGTTATTTCTTCCTATACCTAGACTTAAAGGTCTCTGTCTTAATGGTCAAAAAACTTCAGAGGTTGAGTAAATCACGTAACATGGATGGTAAGGTTGGGTGAGTCACGTAATGTGATTCCCTCACTTTATTTCATCCCAGTCATCCCTTTCACCCCGCTTTGGCATCAAGTGACTGTGGATTCAAGATGATGCATCAATGAATTCAAGCGAGGGAGGAGATGCATCCATTGGAGTTTCTGAGGACAGGGCTGAGAAGAAAAAATGATGTTGAAGCAGAAACTTTTTTATATTTTAGGGCTATGTTGCAGAAATTTTTTATATTTTAATCATGTAATTGTAACTTATGAATCGCTTCAATGAGATAGAGATACGATTTGATTATACATATATAACTTGTTTTATGTTAAGTGTTTATTTATTTTAATTTGCACAAGAATTTGTTTACTAATTCAAGCTAATTAATTAAGATTAAAAATAAACTTGTTTAAAAAAAAAGTTTAGAAATAAACTGCACTATATGGAGTGACCTGCGTTAAGAGTGACAACAGGGCATTTCAGATAGGGATATATGATTATTTACGTCAGCTATTTATTTAACTGAAGTATAAATCACACTTTTAACGTCAATTGTATAAAAAACTGACGTTAAAAATAAATATTTTTTATTTTAAAAACACTTTTAACGTCAGTTGTATTAAAAGAGTACAAGTTTCTGCAAAAACATTCATTCATTTGACTACTTTGCTACTTACCCATGACTGCTGTGCTACTTACCCATGCACATTGTAACCTATAATCCTCTTAATGAGCATTAAGTTTATAGATCAGTTTTCTAGAAAATCAGCTAGTCTCTCTTCTCTATATAAAGTACAATTCTTCTGTATCAGTCTGTAATATAGCCTCTTCTTTTCCTCTATATTTCGTGTGTTTTCTATTCCTTCACAAAATGGCTCTGAGACTTTTGTTATTTCTTCCTATACCTAGACTTAAAAGTCTTTGTCTTAATGGTCAAAAAACTTGAGGTTGAGTAAATCACGTAACATGGATGGTAAGGTTGGGTGAATCACGTAATGTGATTCCCCCACCTTATTTCATCCCATCCCTTCACTCTGTTTTGGCTCCAAAGTGAGAGTGGATTCAGATGGAGTATTGAGGAATTCAAGTAAGGGAGGAGATGCATCCATTGGAGTTTCTGATCAAGGATAGGACTGAGAAGAAAATGATGTTGAAGCAGAAACTTTTTTATATTTTAGTACTATGTTGCAGAAATTTTTTATCTTTTAATCATGTAATTGTAACTTATGAATCTCTTCAATGAGATACGATTTGATTATACATATATAACTTGTTTTATGTTAAGTGTTTATTTATTTTAATTTGCACATGAATTTGTTTACTAATTCAAACTAATTAATTAACATTAAAAATAAACTTGTTTTAAAAAAAAGGTTTAGAAATAAACTGCACTATATGAAGTGATCTGCGTTAAGAGTGACAACAGGGAGATGACAACGAAAGAAATGAGTTCCATAATTATTTACGTCAATTATTTATTTAAATGCCTTAAAAATCACAAATTTAACGTCAGTTGTATAAACAACTGACGTTAAAAGTGTTAAAATCACTTTTAATGTCAGTTCTTTACACAACTGACGCAAATAGTGATTTAATATTTACAAAACTGCCACCGCCTCATTTTTAACTTCAAACATATGGTCAATTGACGTAAAACGTTCCCGTATATTATATTATTTCCACTAGTGTTTGGTTGGACATTTGTTGTGGACTCCACACAATGCGCTGGGCAATTGGGTGCACCCATATGTGACAACTCTTTTCCTCTTTTTGTTGGTGTCCCTTTGTTTTTAAACTGATGCTAGTTGCTCTCTGTTCTGCGCAAACTTGATGAGAGGTGGTATCTTTTGGAAACTGGCTTGGACACATGTCTGGGTGTACGGGTAGTGTTAGTTAGGTATTCAACTTTGTTATTAGTCTGTCACCTTAGGTTGAATATTTACCTTACATCCCCTTTTGTACAAGATTTTTCTTTTGTATATGGTTGAGTACTCATGGTACTCTTTAATACAATTTTGTTTATAAAAATAAAGAAAATAAATTTGCTTATAAAAATAAAGAAAATAAATGAGTTTTGTTTCTTTCACTTCAAAAATAAGGGGTTAAAAAAGTATTTGTACAAACTATATGAAGTAGGTGCATGATTTTGAACCACTTATTTTTTGAAGTATGTTCTTTGGATGAAGCAACTAAAACTAGAAATTTGGGCTACTTTGCTAGAATTCTTATGGACATTGATCTTACTGAGAATTACATGACCAAATTCTGGTGGAAAGAGAGGGATATGCTTTCTTTGTAAGAGTAGAGTATAAAAAGTTGACTTTTTTTTGTCCTACTCGAAAAATAATTGGTCATTCTTTAGCTACCTCAAAAAGACTTCTATTTTTGTTCCTAACTCTGGTAATGATCAAATGATTCAAAAGGAAAAACTTCTGGTAGCTTGTCAGACTGCTCCTAAAAATGTTCCTAATTAGAATAAAGAAGTGCATGCTCCAGTGATAGCTAATAGGAAGACTCTAGTTCCTCTTCTCTTATTGTGGTTCAAGTTATCCAAAAAGCTCATATTGTGAACACAACCATCAATGAACAAATTCATCATGAGATTGTAGGTGATAATATAGTGTTAGTTTCATTAATATGACTGATAAGGGTGTTAATAGTCCTTCTTTGGATAAGGTTAACAATTTGATTGACAAGTCTGCTGATAATGAATTGACTGAGACCACCCTTACTCCTGTTGCTATTGTACTTGATCATGTCTTAAATTCATTGCAATCCATGGCTACATGTGGTTTACAGTTATTTGTAAGAATTTTGAGACTCTTGTGAGTATTTGAAACCCTATGCATCCTAATGTTATTCATGAGTTCTTATCAAGTTTTTGGGAGACGAGGATGAGGAAGATCTAACAAATGACTCTCTTTCAGAAGAGCAAAATAATGATATTGCTGTCGAGGATGATTCTAACTTCATAATGGTTATATCTAAATCTCAGAATATAATCTGAGAAAGAATAGAAGGCGCAATATTAGATTTACTTGATTCTTGTTTTTTGCCTGGGTTTTGGTTTATGTTCCCGTGTTTTTTTTTTATCAATAAATTTATGGTGACATAGGATCACCTTGCTTAAAAAAAGTGCTATTCAATAGCTTTCATGAAAATATATGTCCAGAATTTTGTTTCTCACACTTTAAAAATAGGGAAAAAATATATTACTACAAACTATATAAAGTATGCGCACAATTTTAACCGTTTAACATTAGTTTCCATGAAACCAAGTTGTTATCCAATAGCTTTATGAAAATATATATTTCAAGAGTGCGTGCACCAGATAGATTTTGATGGTCAATATTAACTTAAATGATAGATTGATTAAGCTCTGCTAGGGTTTTGCTTGCATGAGGGTTTAGGGTTTGCATGGGTTGCACCATGGACATTGCACCATGGCAATTATTGTTTCCTGAATCAGTAGCCCCTCCTCCTCCTTCTTGTTCTTCTCCTATTCCCACTGTGATCGATCATGTTGCTTCTTGTCATGATCCTGCCTCTACGCAAAAACAGCCGTCAAAAACAAAGAGTTTTGCTCAAGCGTTGAGAAACTCATGTGATGTTCCCTACAGTCAATTGCCGAAGCCACGCATTTTTGGTGATGCACTCTCCATTAAAATCCCAGAAGAGGGGTATCTAGCTGGTTTGGAGGAGTGTAAAAAACATTTTCATGGGAGATTGACTCTTTCAAAAGGTGATGCACCGGTTAGAAATCAAGACTTGCGATCCAAACTATGCTCCCTTTGGAAACCAATTGGCCAATGGGGAATGATTTCCCTAGGGAGAGGATACGATGGATTTTCTTTCTCATCTTTAGAAGATTTGTGTAGTGTTCAATCAATTGGCATCTGGAATCTCAAACCTGGAAGTCTCAGAGTTTTTCCACGGACAAAAGACTTCAATCCTGAATTGCAAAGAAATTCAAATGCTCAATGCTAGGTGAGATTTTTTGGTTTTCCCTAAGAATACTGGTGGCCAAGAATAATCTTTTCAATTGCGGGGAGTTTAGGAATGCCTATTTGTCTTGATGAAGCCAGTAAGAGTAAATCTTTTGGCCATTTTGCTCGGGTACTGATTGAAATCGATTTTAAAAAGGATTTGCATGATCAAATAATGGTTGAGAGAGAAGATTTTACTTTTCATGTGAGAGTTGAATATGAGAAGTTGCCTTCATTCTGTTCTTTCTGTCAATACATTGGTCATGCCTTGGAGGATTGCAAGAAAAAGAATTCTACCAAGCAAGTTTCAAAAGAGATGGTCCCTAAAAAGACTTCTGCTGTGTATGTTCCTAAACAGAAGCCAATTTTGGCTGAGGATAAAGGTAAGGGAGTTCAGCATGATCACACAGTTTTAGGTGTGGAAACTGTCTACGAAGGTGAATTCTCTAAGAAGACTCCTCACGATATCGAGCAAGATAGGGCAGCAATGTTAACTGATCCAAATCCAGTAATGGGAATTATTAATGACAATGGGAAAAAGAATGAGCAACAAATTGTTATGGAGGATAATGTTATTGATAATGAAAAGGCTGTTGTGGTTGTTAATCTTGAAAACAATGGTTCTGTTGGAGAGGGAGACAGAATTGTGGAAAACATCTCTGATAAAGGGAATGACTCTGATGATTTGTTTGTGAATCCTGTGAATGGTGATTTCTCTGATTATGATGTGGCGGCAGAAACTCCTATGCATTCCTCAGGAAAGCACCAAGATTTGGTAATTGAGGAAGGTCATCTTAATGTGCCTAAATTGATTCAGGACAAGCCTTTGTTGGAAAATTCTGATAGCACGGTGTCTTCTGCAAAACAGATTGCTCAAGATCAACCTGATTTCCAAAGTAATTACTATGAAGTTTCGATGTTTCAAGCAGATGAATTAACTTTAGCTGCTAAGAAAGATCTTAGAATTGTTTCTAAGTTCTAGGGAGACAGAGTTGAAGAATTAGATGAGTCTGAATCCTCTTCTCATAATAAAGAGGATGAGGATGGCTTTAAACAGGTTCTGTCCAAATCTCAGAAAAAGAAGCAAAAATTGAAGAAGAAACAGAATGCAGTGAATGTAAAGTCTGATGTCTTAACCAGGGCTCAAGCAGGTCCAAAATCTCAGTCTTAATGAAGGTCCTTTTTTGGAATTCTAGAGGCCTTGGCAATAAGGATTCTAGAGTGGTTTTGAAGAAGTTATGTATTGCCAACAAGCCATATTTTATTTTTATTTCTGAGCCTTGGGTATCTTTAAATCAAGTTCCTAGTAGGTTTTGGAGGAATTTGGGGTTAAAGATTGTTCCCACAAACAATAGGAATGATCTCCAATCAAATATTTGGTGTGCTTGCTCAAATAATAATGATCCTATTGTAATATCCAACACTAGCCAGCAGGTATCTTTTTCTATAAAATTTGATACTCAGTCCTTTTATCTATCTGCCATTTATGCTTCATCTAGTTATGGCCTGAGAAGACAGATGTGGAAGGATTTGAATGACTTGCAGCAGCAATTTCAAGGTCCTTAGTGCTTCATAGGTGACTTTAATGTGGTTCTTGGTGATCATGAGTACAGAGGGAAAGACATGCCTCTCAAAATTGCCTCAGATGAATTTAGAATCTGGTCTGACAGCTCCAATTTAACTCATCTTTTGACTAGAGGATCTCATTTTACTTGGTCAAATGGGAGGAAAGGTAATGCTTATACGGCAAAGAGGTTGGACATGGCTATTTGTAATGAGGGTTGGTTTGATTTTTGGTCAAATGTGTTCTACTGTACTCTCACAAGAAGTAAGTCTGATCATTTTCCCTTACTTCTTGAATTTAGAAAAGAGGTGATTAGGCATGCTTCTCATTTTAAATTTCATAAAATGTGGGCCAGTCATCCTTCTTGCTATGATGTGATTTCAGAAGTTTGGAAGCAAGATATCATAGGTTGTCCAATGTATATTGTGTCTTCTAAGCTTAAGGATTGGAATGTAAATGTATTTGGACATGTTCATGATAAGGTCAACACTGCTATGCACAATCTGGATTTAATTCAGGAACAAATTGACATATCTGGATACTCTGACTCTTTTTTTGATCAAGAAAAGTTGGCTCAGGTGGAGTTGCAGCAAGCTCTTAATTATCAAGAGCAGTTTTGGCAAGAGAAGGCTAAGCTAAATTGGCATATTGGTGGGGATAGAAACACAGAGTACTTCCATAAATTGGCCAAGGTTAGAAATGTTTCCAAATTAAATAGATTTCTATTCTTAAAAGAGGTGATGAATTGCTCTCTAATTCAACTGATATTGAAAATCACATTGTGAGTTATTATGAGGATCTGTTTGCCTCTAATAACACATGTATTGATAATGCTTTGATTGAGGAAGTCATTTCTCCATTATTGACTGAGCAGGATAATGTTATGCTCACTAGTCTTCCTTCCTTAGATGAAGTTAAAGGAGATGTTTTTGCTTTGAATGAGGATGGTGCTCCAGGGCCCGATGGTTTTGGAGGTTTTTTCTTTCAAAAGTATTGGGAAATAGTTGCTAGTGATGTTTATAATGCTGTGCTGCAGTTCTTCACTCATAGTTGGTTGCTCCTAAATTTTAATTCTAACTTGGTGGTGTTAATCCCTAAGGTTCCAGAAGCTGACAAAATGGAGCTGTTTAGGCCTATTGCTAAGATTATATCAAAGATAATGGTTGATAGGCTTACTGCAGTTGCTTCCTCTATCATTTCAGAAAATCAAAGAGGTTTTGAAAAAAGGAAGACACATCTCAAATTGCATCTGCTTGACTTTTGAAGTGGTGAACTTACTTGATAAAAAGACTTTTGGTGGCAATTTAGCCTTGAAGATCGATATCAGAAAGGCCTTTGACGATTTAGACTGAAGTTTTTTGATGATCTGTTGTATTATGTGATTTATGTATGTTTATATGATAGATTTTTACTCCTAATAATATTAATTGATTGAGTTTTGTCTCTAAATTTAAGTAATTTAGTTTGTAATAATGTTTTACGTATTTTATTTTAATTTCATGTTTTTAAAATTTATATAATAATATTTTTATTTATTTATATTTATAGGAATAATAAAAATATGCATTAATTTGGACAAGAAGCAAGTCTAATGATATAATTTTGCTACCAAGCCAAAGCCTATGTAATGTGGGAGCCCACGTGAAAGTTCTCCTGCTGGGCAATTGGACAATTGAATTGGTATTAGAAAAGTAGGGAAGGCCCACGTGAAGCTCCCTGAGCTTAGCAAAAAAGAAGAGGAATTTCAATGAAAAAAGTTGCAAAATTGTCAGGGACCCACGCACTCGAAGTCTTTGATTCTAATTGAATTTGCAACGTACAAAGAAAAGAAAAACGTTGGAGAATATCATTTACAAAAGGAAGAACTGTGCAAACAGTAACGAAAAAATAAAGGGGCCGCAGCGTACATTAAAAGGCAGCGGCATGAGATCAGACTGAAAGGAGGGAGGAACAGCAGCGGAAAAACAAAAAGTAACAGCCAGGAGGGGGTTTTTTTATAGACAAAAATACTACACTTAGAGTTACAGTTCATGAAGAGAGGAACATGAATTTTAGTGAGAGTCGAAGTTGAAAAGCAGAGACTCAAGATGGTCGGCTTGTCTTCATCTTCTTCATTTGGTTTTTCCTTTTTAATTATGTCTAGTTAATTTTCTTTTGTTAGAGGTAGATGGAACTGCCTAGATAACTTGTTTTGATTCTGGATAATTACTTATTCTGGTTTGTTTAATTTCAAGAGTTTATTCACTGTTTGCATGTTTAGTTCATAATCGTTGTTTGTGAATAAACGATTTGCACGTGTTACTTAAGAGTAAGAACACAACCAAATTAATTTTTATTGAGTGGTATCTTTTGTAATGCTTCTACTATTTATCTAATACTCAAGGAATTGAATTAGTAACTTAGACAGAAAGGTTTATTCAGCTGAGGAATTAGGGGATAAATTACAAAGCTCAGTTTCCTGAAATTGGATAAACTGTTCAAGTTAATTTCCAGGATTGAATAGGTAGGACAGGCAGGAAAATGGATCCTCTAACAATTTCTTCTTTGATTATTAAAAGCCAATTTTCTGTTACTTTATTTTCTCAAATTGAAAATACCAAAAATATTTTATGTTCTTTGTTAAATTTATGTTCTTGCTTGTTACTGAAAACCAATTCCAACTTTTTGGTGGCTCAAACGAAGTTGAGTTGGTACGTTAGTAGTTAACAATTCAATCCATGAGGACGATTATTTTTATTACTACAGTTAGTGATTTGGTGCACTTGCCAATTTTAACCAACAAGTTTTTGGTGCCGTTGCCGGGGATTGATTTTTGTTAATATTAATTGTGCAAAAGAAATCTCGATTTGAGCATTTTATTTTCTATTATTGTAATTGCTACAATTTTATTTTTAATTTATATAATCAGTGTGCACTGATTTTTTTTTTGAGTTGTGTATGCGAGGTACTGTTGACAAGAATTCTTTGCTGTTTGATCCTGAAATTGAAAAGACAGCTAAGAGTATCAAGAAGGCAGCCAAGCTTCGCAGGCAACAAGAAAGGAAACAAGCAATTTTACAACAACAACTGGTTGAAGTTGAAACAGTCATGGCCGAGCAACCTGCTAGGCAGACATTGAGGGATTATTCCAAGCCCAATACTGAAGGTGCCCGGGGTTCTATTGTGAGACCCGTTGTGCAAGCTAACAACTTTGAAATCAAGCTTGCACTCGTTAATTTGATGCACCAGAACCAGTTTGGTGGAGGAGCTCAAGAGGATCCCAACCATCATCTAGAGAATTTCTTGCAGATATGTGATACAGTGAAGTTCAATGGAGCTTCAGATGACGCTATTAGATTGAGGCTTTTTCCTTACTCATTGAAGGATAAAGCTAGAAGTTGGCTTCAGTCACAACAGCAAGGCAGTATCTCAACATGGGATGATTTGGAGTCCAAGTTTGTGCAAAAATATTTTCCAGCATCGAGGTCAGCCAGATTGAGGAGTGAAGAAATTACCTCATTTGTGCAGCTAGAGTCAAAAACTTTGTATGATGCTTGGGAGAGGTTCAAGGAGCTACTCAGAAAATGTCCTCATCATTCTTTGCCCAATTGGTTGTTAGCCCAAACTTTCTATAATGGGTTGGATCCGAATGCAGGACAGATGATGGATGCTGCATGTGGAGGAGCTTTTGATTTGAAGAGTCCAGAAGAGGCTTTGGAAATACTAGAGACCATGGCAGCCAGCAGTGCTAATATGCAACATGATAGGCAAAACAGAAAAGTCTTGGGGGTGAATGTTGTGGATAGTAATATGATTGAGCAACAAGTTAACAAGGTGATTTCTCAATAACTTGCTACGTTGTTGGGGAATGGCCACGTTAATGCACTGAGCACACCTCCCTTGGTATGTGATTTTTGTGGTGGAGAGCATCGTAATGGTGATTGTGGTACAAATCAACTCGGAGAGCAAGTGAATGCATTGGGGCAACAAATTAACCCCTATTCAAACACTTACAGTCCAGGTTGGAGGAACCATCCTAATTTCTCATGGGGTAGTCAAGGTCAGAATCAATTCAAGCCTCAACAACAACAAGGGAATTCTTCATTCCAAGGACAATCACAACCTCAAAACAGAATGTCATCTTTGGAGAGTGCTTTGGAGAAATTGTCTGTTAATAATTCTAATTTTGTGGAGAAATCTTCAAATTTCATGACTGAGACAAGGGCCAACTTCAAGAATCAAAAGGCGTCTATCCGGATTTTGGAAGTGCAAAATCGGGCAGATTTCTAAACAGTTGTCTGAAAGTGCTTCGGGTACTTTTCCAGGTGATACTGTTCCGAATCCAAAAGAGCAATGCAAAGCAATTCATTTGAGGAGTGGCAAGGTTCTGAACAATGTTGTCCAAGAGGAGTCTTCTAAAGAAAAGGATGCTGAAAAAGTTGTTCATGATAAAAAGTAAGGGGAGGAGGAAGTAGTGGTTGAAGAGAAGAAAGGAGAAGCTGAAAAATCTGAAAATTCACAAGTTGACAAGCCAACACAGCCACTGCCCTTTGTTCTTAAAATTCCTTATCCTCAAAGGTTGAAAAAGAAGAATGAAGACAAGCAATTTTCCAGGTTCTTGGAGGTGTTCAAAAAGCTGCAGATTAATATTCCATTTGCTGAGGCATTGGAACAAATGCCAAGTTATGTTAAGTTCATGAAGGATTTGTTGTCCAAGAAGAGGAAGGCCAATGAAGAGGAAACTGTTATGCTTACAGAGGAGTGTAGTGCTATCATTCAACCAAAATTGCCTCTTAAGTTGAAGGATCCAGGAAGCTTCACCATTCCTTGTGAGATTGGTAATATGTAGTTTGGCAGGGCTCTTTGTGATTTGGGAGCAAGCATCAATTTGATGCCTTTGTCAATTTTTAAAAGGCTTGGAATTGGTACAGTGAAGCCTACTATGATGTCTCTTCAGTTGGAAGATCGTTCAGTAAAATTTCCTTATGGTATTGTGGAAGATTTACTTGTTAAGATTGATAAATTCATCTTCCCTGCAGATTTTGTAGTGTTGGATATGGAAGAGGATGTGAGAGTTCCTCTTATCCTTGGTAGGCCATTTTTGGCTATGGGTCGTGCTTTAATTGATGTGTAGAAAGGTGAACTGATTTTGAGAGTAGAAGATGAAAAAGTGGTTTTCTCAATCAAAGATGCAGTAAAGCATGCTCAAGATCCTGATTGTTGTTTCCTGGTTGAAGCTTTAGATTCCTTGGTCCTAGAGGAATTTGAAAAAAGTGTTGTAGAAAGTCCCTTGGAAGCAACTTTGATGAAGGGCAGAGAGATTAAGGAGGTGCATGAGGAAGTCAATTCTGATGTAGTGGAGTTTATCTACCAATTGGAGGCATTGGAATCTACCTCTTTTTCAAATAAAAAATTACAAGAATTGGAAAAAGAGGAAGAGGTGGTGAAAGAGGAGCCATCCATGGAGCTGAAACCATTGCCTTCAAATCTGAAATATGCTTTTCTGGATGAGAAAAATAAGAATCCAGTTATTGTGAATGTGGAGTTGTCAGAAAGTGAGGAAGACAAATTACTCGGAGTATTGAGGGATCACAAGTCAGCCATTGGTTAGAACATCAGTGATTTGAAGGGGATCAGTCCTACATTCTGCATGCATAAAATATTTATGGAGGAGGACATTAAACCAGTGGTTCAACATCAAAGGAGGATCAATCCCACTATGAAGGAAGTGGTAAGGAAAGAAGTGATAAAGTTGCTTGATGCTAGTATAATTTATCCCATTTCTGACAGTGAGTGGGTGAGCCCGGTTCAGGTGGTTCCCAAGAAAGGTGGTATGACTGTGGTGATGAATGAAAACAATGAGTTGATTCCTACAAGGCAAGTCACTGGTTGGAGGATGTGTATTGACTACCGGAAGCTTAACCAAGCTACAAGCTAGGAAAGATCATTTTCCTCTTCCGTTCATTGACCGGATGATAGAAAGGTTGGCGGGGCACGAGTACTATTGCTTTCTGGATGGGTACTCGGGTTACAATCAAATTGCAGTAGCCTCGGAAGATCAAGAAAAAACAGCCTTTACTTGTCCATTTGGGATCTTTGCCTATAGGCGTATGCCTTTCGGGTTGTGTAATGCACCTTCCACATTTCAAAGGTGCATGTTCTCAATCTTCTCTGATTCAATTGAAAAATGCATATTAATTTTTATGGATGATTTTTCTGTGTTTGGATCCTCATTTGATATTTGCCTATCCAACCTTGTTTTGGTTTTAAAAATATGCCAAGAAACTAATCTTGTTCTTAACTGGGAAAAATGTCATTTTATGGTAAGAGAAGGTATAGTTCTTGGCCATCAAAATTCTGCAAAAGGAATTGAGGTGGATAGAGCAAAGGTGGAGGTAATTGAGAAGTTTTCTTGGGCATGCTGGTTTTTATAGGCGGTTTATAGAAGATTTTTCTAAAATTGCTAAGCCCTTGACAAATCTTTTGGAAAAAGAGGCAAATTTTGTGTTTGATGATGCATGTCTGGATGCTTTTACTAAAATAAAAGAAAAACTAATTTCTGCACCTGTGATGGTTGCTCCTGATTAGAGTTTACCTTTTGAAATTATGTGTGATGCGAGTGACTATGCTGTAGGTGCAGTGTTAGGACAAAGAAAAAATAAAATTATGCATGTGATTTATTATGCAAGTCGTGTGTTGAATGATGCTCAGAAAAATTATGGCACAACTAAAAAAGAGTTACTTGCTATTGTGTTTGCTTTTGATAAATTTAGATACTAACTTGTTGGGTCTAAAGTCATTGTTTACACTGATCACTCTGCCTTGAGGTATTTGTCTGCTAAGCAGGATGCTAAGCCACGATTGATTAGGTGGATATTGCTTCTCCAAGAATTTGATTTGGAGATAAGAGACAAGCAAGGAAAGCAAAATGTTGTGGCAGATCATCTCTCTAGACTTGTCAAAATTGAGGGGGACAAGGACATTCCTTCTATTTCAGAGGAGTTTCCTGATGAAAAATTGATGATGGTAAATTCTTTCCCTTGGTTTACTGATTTTGCAAATTATAAGGCTGCAGGTATTGTCCCTCTTGATTTAAAGTTAGGAGCAAAAGAAAAAGTCTTTTCATGATGCTAAATTTTATGAGTGGGATGAACCGTTGTTGTTTAAAAGATGTGCTGATGGGATCATTAGGAGATGTGTCCCTGATGATGAATTTGAAAAAAATTGTGGCACTGTCATGGGTCTGAAATATGGTGGGCATTATAGTGGCAAAAGAACTGCCGCTAAGGTCTTACAATGTGGCTTTTACTGGCCTACTTTGTTTAAAGATGCCCATAATTTTGTTGAAAAATGTGATAGATGTCAAAGAGTGGGGAACATTTCTAAGAGGCATGAAATGCCTTTATAATCCATATTGGATGTTGAAATTTTTGATGTTTGGGGGATTGACTTTATGGGACCATTCTCATCTTCTTTCTCTAATAAATATATTTTGATTGCTGTAGACTATGTTTCCAAGTGGGTAGAGGCTGTGGCATTACCAACCAATGATGCCAAGGTTGTGGTTTCTTTCCTTAAGAAGCACATTTTTACAAGGTTTGGGGTGCCTAGAGCTGTGATAAGTGATGGGGGGTCACACTTTTGTGATAAACAATTTAAATCATTGTTGAATAAATATGGTGTGAAACATAGGATAGCTATCCCTACCATCCACAAACTAGTGGTCAGGTTGAAATTTCAAATAGAGAGCTGAAGAGGGTCCTAGAAAAAGTGGTAGGTTCCTCAAGAAAAGATTAGGCTAGAAAATTGGATGATGTGCTTTGGGCATATAGGACGGCTTTCAAAAATCCAATTGGAATGTCCCCATATCAGTTAGTGTATGGCAAATCATGCCATCTTCCAGTTGAGTTGGAACATAAAGCTTATTAGGCAATGAAGCTGCTTAATTTTAACTTGAAAGCTGTGGGTGAGAAAAGGTTGCTGCAGTTAGATGAGCTGGAAGAGTTTAGGTTGCAAGTTTATTAGAGTTCTAAAATTTATAAAGAAAGAACCAAGAGATGGCATGATATAAAACTAATTGTGAAAGAATTTGAACCAGGACAACAAGTGTTATTGTATAATTCTAGACTAAGATTTTTCCCTGGAAAGTTAAAGTCTAGATGGTCAGGTCCTTTTGTTGTTAAGGAAGTGATTCCCTGTGGTGCAATTGAGATTACTGAGCCAAATTCTGGAAGACGTTTTAAGGTAAATGGCCAAAGGTTGAAATTGTGCTTTAGGGGTGATTTGAACATGAACAGGGTTAACATTACCCTTCACTCGCCTTCTAAGGAGGGTGAGCAATCTCAATAAGTCCTATAACATGAATTTTTCTTAGGAGACATCCCAAGTGACAGTTTAGTTTTTCTTTTCTTTGTTAAATTTTTATTTTAGTTTTTTTTAAAAAGACAAATACAAAAGTAATTTTTTTTAGTTTTGTTAACTTGTTAGTTTCTTTAAATAAAAAAAATAGAAATTTTAGAAAAAATCGATTCAGATATATATTTAGTTGTTTTTTCTTTTATGACTTTCCTATCTTGTGCTAATGTTTTCTTTGTTTTGAGATATATATTTAATTGTGCTTCATAGTATCTCATGACAAAAAGGAAGGATAGGAGGCACTGATGATGGTGACCTCAAGTTTGGACCAAATTTTGGAAGCACAAGATAGGTGAGTTTTCTTTTCTTTTTCTTTATTTTCTTTTTATTTTTTTTCTATTTGTGTGCTGTTTTATTTTTTAGTGTTTTTTTTTTGTGTTTGCAAGTTAAGGTCATTACCATTCTTTGAAAAAAAATAAAATAATAATAAGAATAAGAATAAGCATGCTTGTGTGGAACCCCATTCTTGGCAATTTCATTGTATTGTGCACCATCATGTTTGTTTTCCTTTGATAAGAAGATGACACTTGTGGTTTAGTTTGTCATTTGAGTTTGTTGTTGACTGGATTTCATAACTTTGGTGCATTGTGTTAAACTTTGTTGATTAAAGTTCATGGCTATAAAATTTTGGTGAGAATTAATTGGATTGCTTAACTTTATCTTTGTGAGTCATTTGAGCTTATAATTGTAAATTCTTTCTTGTGAGTGCACCATTGAAATTCATGCTCTTGAGTTTGCTTGGTTCTTGTTTGAAGTTCATGATTCACATGCATGTTAAAAAAATGATTTGGACCGTTTAAATATAGCCACTTTGACCAAATAGTCAACCTTTATTTTTTCCCTTTGCTTAGCCCATTTGAGCTTTATATGTAAATCTTTGTTTGTTTTTACCCATGAGCCTTGACTTTGAAAACAATGTTTCTACCCAACCTTAGTGGATAGAAGAGCATTGAATTATTGTGTGTGGATTTGACATAAATATGGGGAAGAATATTGTGCTTATATGTTGGTGAAAAGAAGGAATGGTTACCCAAAAAAAAGACAAAAAATAAATGCAAAAAAATAATAATAATGAAAAATGGTATGAAATACTTGAGAAAAACAAAGAGGTGCTTTGAAAGAAAAGAAGGTGAAGGAAGTCTAAAAGAAAGAGGTGGGAAAATGATTGTATGCAAAGCATGGTTCTTTAAAATAATTGTTGCTCTTCTTTTTCCTTTGGTGCTAGCTTGTTTATCCTTTCTTACCCTTCCCATTTACCTTGGCCACATTACATCCTAAATAAAGTCCCTTTGATTTATGCATGTTGTGAATTGAGGATGAATGATTGAGATGAAAATCAAACTTGAAGTTGCATGGTTTTGATGTGTGAATTTGAGTGATACACTTGCAATTATTACCCACATAAATTTGAGTGATTGAGTGAAATTGTACTTCCTGTGAGTAGTTGGGCGTCCAATAGTTCTTCCTCAATTGAATTAGCCATGTTCTTTAATTTTTCAAGTGTGGAAATATTGGAGCACCATTGTTATGATTTCTTCTTTGAAATATTCTTGGATGTAAACTTTTTATAAGGTGATTCTTTTGTTTTAGGATTTCTTACATGATTGGGTGGTGTATTGCTTTGTTATTGTTAAGTTAGGGTGTCCCTTGAGTCAATTTTTGCTTGGTCTATTGTCCTGAGTGTTTTGTGTGTTAGTTTGTGTTACTTTTGCTTGGGGACAAACAAAGTCTTAGGTTTGGGGATGTGATGATCCGCTATATTATGTGATTTATGTGTGCTTATTTGATGGATTTTTACTCCTAATAATGTTAATTGATTGAGTTTTGTCCCTAAGTTTAGGTAATTTACTTTTTAATAATGTTTTACGTATTTTATTTTAATTTCATGTTTTTAAAATTTATCTAATAATATTTTTATTTGTTTATGTATGAGCCGAGATATAGAGTTCGGCACCCCGAAAGCATCAAGCTCGGTCACCCGAGCTGCTCACCGAGTTGGAGGATGTATATATATGTATAAAGTATGAAGCTCGGCCAATCACCTGATGAGTCTAAAGACAGAAAGATAAAACCGAGTTCTTGAGCTCGGCTAACATCATGAAAGCTTTTACGCTTAATTAGCTCAAAGCTTGGGGGGCTTGTGTACTGTCTGAAGAGTGAAACCCGGCCACCGAGCTCGGATACCCGGCCCAGTCCGGATGTTAAAAGATAATAAGTTAAAGATTACCTAATTAAGGGATAAGATATTGAAGATCACCTAATTAAGGGATAAGATATCGAAGATCACCTAATTAAGGGATAAGATATTGAAGATCGCCTAATTAAGGGATAAGATATTAGTATTATCCTTAATTAAATCCTGATATTATCTAAAATAACCTTATCCGGTTAAAAGAGATAATATCCCTTAAAATAAGGAATCACATCTCAAAAGAGATTCAAGAGATAGAAAGAGATAAATCAGATCTCTTTCAGATATGGGAATCCTATTATAAAAGGAGGAGTACCCATGATAGAAAGGGACCTTTTCACTTAATCCCGAGAGACCATCAGACAGTCCTTGCTCGCTGGTATCCATCGGATACAAGATTAGGGGATCGAGATCACCGCCACCACCAAGGGTTGAACCTAGAACTACGTCTGGCTTTAATTCTCATTGGGATACGTAGGACCGGAATATCAGATTCTGTCAAGCCAAAGTCTAAAACAACCCCCATTGTTCACTCTTGGTTTAACGTTCTACGGCGAGATTCCGGCAAGTCGGATCTCGGCAAGAACATTTGGCGCCCACCGTGGGGCTGGGTAAAACTTTGCCCCGACCACCGTATTTTATCTTTCCTCTGTTGTTCATATTCGCATCCAATCTTCTTCCAGACTTCCATTCTTCCAGACTTCCACTACACACTCCCAGTCCCAGATCTCCACTCTCTCTCTCTCACCTCGCCACTCTCCTCCGCGCACAGCCCCGCCATGATCCGGCCATGCCTGTGTAGTTCGGCCACACGACCACTCCTGGGCCGCTGCACCTCTTCACGCTACCATGATAAACGGACAAGCACTTCCTCCTTCGACTCATCCAATTAGCTCATCCGGTTTAACTCCGATTTGTACAGGTTCAGAATGGTTTGATTCTGGTTGTTTAGGACTACCGATTTTTTCCCAAGTGAGCCGAACCGCAGACATAGCCGTTGAACCAGATGATTTGGACGGGCACAGTGAGGGAAGTTGCAGTCTAGGTAACCGGTTTTTAATCTTCCTCAGACGTTGTTGTTGTCCAAGATGCCGCCTATGATGGAAACCCTAATGGACGAAGTCATCATGGAGATCCTTTCCTGGCTCCCTGCGAAATCTCTTCTTCAACTCAGTTTGTAGCGCTGGCAGGATGGAGTATGTGGATCTGTATCTGATTCATTGGCCAGTGAGGCTGAGGCATGATCTTGAAAATCCAACTGTCTTTTCCAAGGAAGATTTACTTCCCTTTGATATAGAAGGGACATGGAAAGCTATGGAAGAGTGTTACAGATTGGGCTTAGCAAAGTCTATTGGCATATGCAATAATGGTATCAAGAAGGCCGGAAAAATTCTGGAAATACAGTGCAGCTATAGTGTCATTGCTTTGCATGAGCCTTCTTACCATGGATAAGAATGTGCACCGGCGTGGGGAACGTGTCACTTGGACGACTGACTGGCATCCCTAACGAGGGATGTGTGACAGGAGTAGTAGTGGCCATGTCAGCATAAAGGTTTAGTTGCATGAGTTGAAGGGTAGAGGATGATATATAGTGAATTGAGGATGATTGTTGATTTTGAATGATGCGTGTCTGTGACTATTATTGTATTATATGCTATGAATCTTTTCCACTTATGATGATAGAACTGTTTCTTATCTCCCTATTTCTGTATTTTTGGTGTCTGTCTACTTTGTTACGTTAGAAGACCATATGGACGACTATGTTACGGAGGAGATGGATGGAACCCCATACGAGACGGAGATAGTTGAAGAGTTGAACAACGTTCCGTATGAAGTTGATGCTGAAGAACAACCTACTGATCCTAATAATGTGGTGTAGTTAGTTTAAGGCCAGTGAGTCACCTAAGATGTTTTGTTTCCGTTAGTTATAAGAATGTTGTGTAAGATAAAGGATACTTAGGTGTGTATTTATGTAAAATAGTTGGTGTGTTGTATATTTGTAGAAGTTATCTAATTATTAATTAAGTTTTTAATTCTTACGTATTTTCAACGATAAGCGCGCGATTAAGTAAATAACTAATTAAGGATTTAATGTAATAATACAATGGGGCACAACGGGGTGTCTCATTTGGTGGTATCAGAGCAGTTCGATTCTAATCGGACTGTGAGGTCTAGGAAGTCGTTACTGGCCGTGTCTAGTTGAATCCACATCGGATTTCAACTATGCTTAGAAGATGGGTAGTGTGTCCGAATCTGATGCGTTAATTAACATTAGTGTGGCATATGGTATTTATATACTGGTCTATGTGGTATTATATGTCATACTGATAAGAGCAAATGATTTCTTTTACAGAATCATGGCTCGTGGAAAAGGACGTCTGATTGACAGTAATGACAGAACTCCTGAAAGAATTGTGGGAGCTAACAATGTGGATAATAATCATACCGGAAGTGGAGGAGAGTCATCTGAGACTCAAGATACTATGAAAAACATAGTTACTGCTCTGTTGTTACAAACACAAGAGAATCTTTGAGATGCTCTGAGATGAACAAAGAACAACAGGAACAATGGAAACCAAAGGAGAGCTGCAGCAGAGATGAGGATGCCGGAATGGATACTTTCCTGATAGGGAAGCCACCTCAATTACTAGGTTATTATGATCCGGAGAAGGCAGAATGGTGGATACAAGAGATCGAAAAGATATTCGATACCATGCGCCGCAGAGGATAGGAAAGTGACGTATGCTTGCTTTCATGCTAACCGGAGGAGCAGAGTCTTGGTGGAGAGGCAAGCGAAGATTGCTGGATGTCAAGGCGAGTTATCAATCGGCAGCTGTTCGAGGATCGCTTCTTTGAGAAGTATTTTCCGCGTCTAGTTCGACGCGAGAAAAAGAAAGGGAATTCATGAGTCTCAAACAGGGCAACATGACTCGTTGGTGATTATGCATCACGATTCGAGGCTCGATTAAGTATTCTGAATTTTATCGAGATTCCCGGATGAAGATTGGCAATGTAGAAGGTTTGAGGAAGGACTCCGACATGAACTTCGAGAGGGCTATAGTATCTCTTGATATCCGGAGTTTTCCGGAGCTAGTGGAACGATGCGGTGCAATCGAAAGTCTAGATCTCGAGGCTAGCTAATGAGCGTAAACAATTAAGGAGTGGGGGTCCTACTCGACCGGGTTTTCGAGAGGCGAGGAGGTAGTAACTCTCAATGGAGACAGAGACCGTATGCCCGATCGGTCGTGGCATACCAAAGACCAAAGATCGGTGGGTTAGAACTGGTCAACAAGCAGAAGGTTTATCTTGTTTCGAGATGTGGAGGACCGCATTATCTTAGAGACTGCAGGGAGCGACCTGGTTGTTTTAATTGTGGGAAAATAGGACATATGGCCCGAGATTGCAGGACAGCAATGAAAGGCGACCACCGATAGCTGCAGGAAGAAGAGGAAATGGAGGCAATAGGGGTGGAGCCGGGAGAGGAGTTATATCGGCGAGGCAACAGGGAGCAAGACCTCGGGGTCACCGGGAAGAGTGTTTACCGTGAAGGGAGCCGAATCCTCTCAATCTGCTGATCTTATACAAGGTATGTGTTTAATAGCCGGTAGACTCTCGTACGTGTTATTTGACTCAGCGCTACACATTCATTTATTTCGTATGAGTGTGTGGATCAATTAAAATTATCTGTTTCTCAATTACCTTATACTCTTACAATATCTACTCCAACTAGTAATCCTTTGACTACTATGTCTATTTGTTTACAAATGTCCTATAGTTGTTGAGGATAGAACATTTATTGTAGACCTTGTCCGTTTGCCTATGCAATGATAGATGTTATTCTTGGCATGGATTGGCTTTCACTTAACCATGTAATGCTAGACCTGTTCTAGTAAGACCTTATCATTTCTTCATCTTCTAGTATAGTCACCGCCAATGAAGGAGTATCCATAAGGAGTGACGATTCTCGACAAGATGTGATGTCTTGTCAGCGGTGGAAACTATTGAGACCCCTAGTATAGATTCTATGCCTATCGTGAGAGAGTTTCCTGAAGTTTTCCCTCCCGACGTTCCAGGTTTACCACCGGAACGAGAAATGGAATTCACCATAGATCTTGTACTGTAAGGGGGACCTATATCTATGGCGCCCTATCGGATGTCACCTATAGAATTGGCGGAGCTGAAGAAACAGTTGGATGATATGTTGGGAAAAGAATTCATAAGGCCGAGTGTTTCACCATGGGGAGCTCCAGTGTTGTTTGTTAAGAAGAAAGATGGAAATGCTAGGTTGTGCACAGATTATAGACAGTTAAACAAGGTAACAATTAGGAATAAGTATCTGTTGCCTAGGATAGATGATCTGATGGATCAATTGAAAGGAGCCGCAGTATTTTCCAAGATTGATTTGAGATCTGGATACCATCAGATTAGAGTAAAGAAGGAAGATATACTAAAAACGGCTTTTAGAACAAGGTATGGACATTACGAGTATTTAGTTATGCCGTTCGGTGTGACTAATGCGCCAGCAGTGTTCATGGATTATATGAACAGGATATTTAGACCGTACCTTGATAAGTTTGTTGTTGTATTCATCGACGACATCCTTATTTATTCTCGTACCTGGGAAGATCATGAGAAACATTTAAGGATAGTGCTGCAAGTTTTGAAGGATAGGCAGCTTTATGCTAAACTTTCCAAGTGTGAGTTTTGGATAGAAGAAGTCCAATTTCTAGGACATGTGATCACCAAGGAAGGTATAGCAATAGATCCAGCAAAGGTTGAGGCAGTTCTTAAATGGGAACGGCCTAAGTCAGTAAGTGAAGTACGAAGCTTTCTAGGGTTAGCTGGATATTATCGGAGGTTTATAGAGGGTTTCTCGAAGATTGCGTTGCCTGTGACGCAGTTGACGAGGAAAAATACAGCTTTTGTATGGACGGACAATTGTGAGCAGAGTTTCCAAAAGCTGAAGGAAAGGTTGACCACATCACCTGTGTTGACTTTACCGGATCCATTAGGACCGTTTGACGTATACTGTGATGCGTCATACCAAGGTTTAGGTTGTGTTCTAATGCAAGAGGGAAGAGTGGTGGCTTATGCTTCCCGACAATTGAGAATTCATGAGAGGAACTATCCGACTCATGATTTGGAATTAGCAGCCATAGTGTTCGCATTAAAAATATGGCGACACTTTCTATATGGAGCAAAATTTAATGTTTACAAAGTGACCATAAAAGTCCAAGTATCTGTTCGACCAAAAGGAGTTGAATATGAGACAACGAAGATGGATGGAGTTTATCAAAGATTATGAGTTTGATTTACTATACCATCCTGGGAAGGCGAATGTAGTAGCGGATGCTTTGAGTAGGAAATCATTGCATGTGTCCGCAATGATGGTTAAAGAGTTGGAATTACTGGAACAGTTCAGAGATTTGAACTTAGGAATAGAGTTGGTTGAGGATAAAATTTGCTTAGGTATGATCACTATTAGTAGTGATTTTATGAGAGATCTTAAGAATAAACAGTGCTCGTGGATCCATATTTACAGGAGATAAGTAGAGGTATAGATGAAGGTAAAAATTCTGAGTTTAGTATAGGAACAAATGGTGTACTGAGGTTTAGGGATAGAATATGCGTGCCCGAGGATTTAGAACTTAGGAAGTTGATATTAGAAGAAGCACATAAGAGTAAGTTGAGTATTCATCCTGGATCCACTAAAATGTATCAGGATCTCAAGAAATTGTTTTGGTGGACAAGGATGAAGAAAGAGGTAGCAGAGTATGTTTTATCTTGCCTAGTGTGTCAGAAGGCTAAGATAGAACATCAAAAGCCAGCTGGTTTATTGCAATCATTAGATATCCCAGAATGGAAATGGGATAGTATCGCTATGGATTTTGTGGTTGGACTACCACGAACTCCTAAGAGACATGATGCGATTTGGGTTATCATTGATAGGTTGACGAAGTGTGCTCACTTCTTACCTATGGGAGAAATTTACAGTGTGGAGAAGTTGACCCAAATCTACATCAAAGAAATTGTTAGGTTGCATGGTGTGCCATCGAGCATTGTTTCAGACCGAGATCCTAGATTTACATCTAGATTTTGGAAACAGTTGCATCATGCTTTAGGGACCAAGTTGAGGATGAGTTCTACTTACCATCCCCAAACAGATGGACAGTCAGAAAGGACGATTCAATCATTGGACGACCTTTTAAGAGCTTGTGTTTTGGAACACACTGGCAGTTGGGATGAGTTCTTGCCATTGATTGAATTTACTTACAACAATAGTTTTCACAGTAGTATAGGGATGGCACCATATGAGGCTTTGTATAGTAGGAAGTGTAGGACACCGTTATGTTGGTATGAGATTGGTGAAAATCAAGTCTTGGATCCAGATGTGGTGCAAATGGACTACGGAACAAGTTAGGAAGATAAGGGAAAAGATGAAGGAAGCACAGGATAGGCAAAGGAGCTACAGTAACAAGAGAAGGAGACCTTTAGAATTCCAGGAGGGCGATCACGTGTTTTTGAGAGTCACTCCGTAGACCGGAATTGGGTGGTCAAAACTAGAAAACTTACTCCTAGATTCATCGGACCTTTCCAGATTATTCGAAGGATTGGTCCAGTAGCTTATCATATTGCTTTACCACCTAACCTAGCAAACCTTCATGACGTCTTTCACGTGTCTCAGTTGAGAAAATATTATCCTGATCCTTCACATGTTATTGAGTCTGAGTCTATACAACTGCGAGAGAATCTAGAGTATGAGACTCTACCTGTAAGGATAGCAGATAAAGAGATTAAGGAGCTTCGTGGTAGACAAATTCCTTTGGTTAAGGTCATATGGGATGAAAATACTGGAGATGCTACTTGGGAACGTGAAGCAGATATGCAACAACGATATCCACATCTTTTCTGAAGTATGTAAATTTCGAGGACGAAATTTTTTTTAAGTGGGGTAGTAATGTAACACCCCGATTTTTGCTGTTTTGTAATATAGGTAATAAATATATAAATATATATTTTTATCCGAGACTTAGAAAATGATTTTGGATAAACCAAGGTCATTTCCTTGTTATAATTATTTTCATAAGGTTAAGAGGAAGTTTTTGGTTGAAAATTCAGACTTGGTTTTTGTTTGCCGTTTTCTCGTGTTTTACGACAAGAAAAGTTTATCGCTCGTAAAAACCAAATTTTAATTCGTGAACGAAAGACTTAAGTTTGGTATTTTATTTTCTACGATTCTGTATTGATAGAATTTTTTTCATAAAAAATAAAATAATTTACGTTTTTCAAGCGAACACGTAATCGGGTAGACGACGGAAGGGAAATTAGAGTTTCTAAGAGTGGATAGAGGGTTTATCTTAGGATTTTGAGATGATTCAATGGGATGAATCATATTTTTAAGTCTAGAAGGTTTTTCAGGGTTAAATAGAAAATTTCAAAATTTACGGTTAAGTCCCTGAACTTTCTGTAAATTACCCTTTTGTCCCTAAATTAGTTTTTTTCGTTTTTTCAAGTGGATTGGGCTAGAATCCTTGTTTCTAACCTTAAATGGTCGTGGCTTAGAAGCCCAAACTTTTCTAGTTCATAGTTGAGTCCATAAAGCCCATTTAAGTTTCTTATCTTAGGTTTAAAGGCTTAAATCTTCAAGTGGGCCCCACAACAAACAAGAAAATGAAACTAAGCCCAAATGTGTCAAGCCCAAATACATAAGCCCATGAGAGAAGACGACTTTCTCATTTGATGGATGAATCAAGATTTTTCTAGAATGTTCCACACTTTTCTACATCATTCTTGATTTTTCTTCAACAATCTTCTTCAACAATCTTCTTCAACAAATCTTCTTCAACAAGTTAGGTTTTCTCTAAAATATCTATGACACCAAAATCAGCCAACTAAGTCAAAGATAAGCTAGCATTTAATGTGACAAAAATCATCATCATGACATTTTATTGTCTATTTGCAAACTAGTCCTTCAACTAGTGGAATCTTTGCAAATTGGTCCCTAGAACTTAATTGCATTTGAATCCTTTATCAAGACAACTCATCTTCATCTAGATCCTTGTTGAGATGTCGCCACTTACACTATAAATACCTTTCTCTCACTTTTCATTTAGTTCTTTGGTTAGTTGTCTTCTAAAACTCTAAAGTTCTAAGTTCTTAGTTCTAAGTTTCTCAAAGCAAGTTCTTGGATTGTCTTCATCATTGATTCTCAAGAGGTAAATCCTAATCTTTGTTCTTAATCATGCCTATGTTCTTTAGATAGTTTCTTGATTCAAGACTTATATCATGGTGGTTCATCATTTTCAAGTTTCAAACCCTAGAACTTTGAAAAATCATAATAAATCCTAGGAAAATCTAATGATGATGAAACTACTTTCTATCTTCTAGATATCATGTCTACTATCTAAATCCAAGAGCATGAAGCAATCAAAAATTTCTTTCTTGAAAACCTAGCCTTGGCCGAATCTATCAAAGTAGGTTTGGTAGAGTTTTTGTTCATGGTTTTCATTAATGATCTTGTTAATCAAGCTATTAGTATGTATGATTAATAAATCCAAGTTGGTTTATTAAACTAAGAACCCTAACCCTAAGATTATGTTGAGGCCGAATCTATGTATAAAAGAGTTAGAAAGTTTTGAGTTTCAACTTTAGTTGTTTAGTCACTAATCCATGATTTAGGTTAATCAAGGATCATTAATCTATGACTTAATCATGATTAGGAATTTTAAGGATTTTGAACCCTAAAAGTCAGCCCTTGGTCGAAACCCTAACCCTAAAGGTTAGAGGATTTTGTTTCAAATTTTAGTCATGTAATAAGTAATCTATGTTAATTAAGACTCTAGTAATTAGGATCCAAAAGATGACATTAAGAAGATAATCCTAAACCTAATTCTAAGTCTTGGCCGAACCTAGCCCTAAAGTGTCATAGATGGGTGTTAGTTGATTAATTATAATTATGTTGTTTGGTTGAAGGTGATTGTGTTAACTCGTATGGGGGATAACGAGGATCGTTGTGTACGTGTTTTCGGTGCAAACTCGGTGGGAGAAAGAACCATTCCATCGTCGGAATCGATAAGTAGTATATAATTTATAATAATGGTGTAGGGCGACCTAAACCCTACTAGTGGTCGAGTAATCGACAATACCAAAATCGTATTGAAATCTTTTTCCGTAAAACCAATGACGATTTGGGAATTGTAGGTTTATCGCCTTAGGTTGATTATTCATATTTGAGGATGTTTGAATTATTTACTTTTGACCGTTTGTGATATCTTTGGTTGAGGTATTCCATCCGCATGTGACGTATTGTTTCGGTGTTTGAATAATTATGATATTGAGGATGTTTGCTTTGTCTGTCACGGCCGTGATGGTTGTCATGGCCAGTAGTGACAGGTTCCGTGGTTGTAGGATTCTTGTCTTTGTTGTTTGTCACGGCCGTGATGGCTATCACGCCGGCCGTGACGGAATCCGACTTTTGTTATTTATTTGGTTGAACTGTTATGAGTTGGTTGTGATAAATTGCTTTATATGATATGGAGATGTTTGAATATTCTGTTGTTTAATGTGTTATGCATGATCTGCCTGGATTTAATTCTATGCTTAGAAAATTTTAAGGAAAGATATATATTGATCGGAGGTATTTTGTTTGGGTGAGAGTTTTGAATATGAATTAGAAGTGCCTCGCTATTATTTTATAAAAGTGATGTGATATAGAATGTAAGTGGAGGTTATGAGGAAAAGCTTGAGGTACTAGGTTGTTATTGATAAAAGTCAGTGAGAATCATGTGTTGCATTGTTGTTCATAACCGTGTATTTGAGATACACGAGGTCCGAAGTTCTTGTAGACCGTTCCAAATTAGAATTTAAGTTGTGCAGCTATAGTGTCATTGCTTTGCATGAGCACCCTTGACAGAGTGAGAGAGAGAATCAGGGTGTGCACCGACGATACAATGCAGCTATGGTGTCATTGCTTTGCATGAGCCTTCTTACCATGGATAAGAATGTGCACCGGCGTGGGGAATGTGTCACTTGGACGACTGACTGGCATCCCTAACGAGGGATGTGTGACAGGAGTAGTAGTGGCCACGTCAGCATAAAGGTTTAGTTGCATGAGTTGAAGGGTAGAGGATGATATATAGTGAATTGAGGATGATTGTTGATTTTGAATGATGCGTGTCTGTGACTATTATTGTATTATATGCTATGAATCTTTTCCACTTATGATGATAGAACTGTTTCTTATCTCCCTATTTCTGTATTTTTGGTGTCTGTCTACTTTGTTACGTTAGAAGACCATATGGACGACTATGTTACGGAGGAGATGGATGGAACCCCATACGAGACGGAGATAGTTGAAGAGTTGAACAACGTTCCGTATGAAGTTGATGCTGAAGAACAACCTACTGATCCTAATAATGTGGTGTAGTTAGTTTAAGGCCAGTGAGTCACCTAAGATGTTTTGTTTCCGTTAGTTATAAGAATGTTGTGTAAGATAAAGGATACTTAGGTGTGTATTTATGTAAAATAGTTGGTGTGTTGTATATTTGTAGAAGTTATCTAATTATTAATTAAGTTTTTAATTCTTACGTATTTTCAACGATAAGCGCGCGATTAAGTAAATAACTAATTAAGGATTTAATGTAATAATACAATGGGGCACAACGGGGTGTCTCAGTAGCCACATTCCCATGACCCACGTTGTATATGTGACTACGTACAAATGAAACCCAATTAGAATATGAGGAATTAAATAAAATAGAAATCAATTATTGTACCCACTGCATTTGATGCATTTGAACTAATAAATATCTTACACTGGGAATAATCCATCTGATAGCCCGAGTACGCCTTTCACCATGCAACATGTGGGTTGCATTAATAGACCTATCATGACAAAAACATTAATTAAAGTATATCTAATAGATTTCAGATAATTAAAACAACTGCATTACTGATTATAAAGTATTTTAATGCTTACGTTTCGATGATCGTCTTCAGTTGATTCGCCGTCTTATTTCCCAATGAGCAGAAGAAGACCACGACGTTCATTCTTGGGTACAAGAGCAACAGTTGCCAATGCCGGCTGTATTTGCGGAACAGTTAGTGACTAAGTCATATATAGTTATACTTAAATAGCCGGTGCTTACTTATTGAGATAAGGCGCAAGATAGAATTGATGATCGTCTCGGGCAAGTATATCACGTATGGTAGTGACCGGGTCTTCCGATGCTAGGAGAACATCACCCTGAATGAACATGGGGTCAATGAACCCATAAAGGGCGAGGTTACCCTGATCGACTAACATACGATGCAGATACCTAATATATTGGAAAAACATGTTAATTATCATAGTATTTAAAAATTAATTACGTACTTAACTTATAAATAAAATGTACTTACGTGCACCAAAACGATATGTGTGCAGAACTGACCATTTCTTTATTGAGTACCATCTCCATAAGTTCCTTCTTTGGTATATACAGATTCACTGTGGCATCATGTTCCAACCTTACCAAGGCTGCGTCATTCTCCATGGTGACAACCTCAGATAGCTGTAACTTTAAAAACATCACCATGGCCAGTGCCCCTTTGTTGATCCCCTAAACAACATAGATATATATTAGTGATCACGGATAATTAAGTTATTTAATTCGTTATTAACTAAATGGTCAAATGAATACCTTGGCAGAGCAGACATCTCTCTGGTCTTCCTAGATCCGACCTTTTAGGCACAATATCATTTCCAACATCCTATAACGAATAAAAATAAAGCATTATCTTTAAACAATAATAAATTATTTCAACTATGAATATAGAAAAACACAACTAACCGAATACCTCGGATGCAACAAGAAAGTTGATCGGTCTTCTTGGCCGAGGATGAAGTTATCAGGGGGCTCGACCCACTCGCTTGAACCTCCTCGGTGGGCATAGGGACTCGAGCATCAAGCATCTCGAATAATCTCAACAACGACCCTCACCTGATCATCCTGTAATAACCGATGGTGTATGGTATTACCTAAGTTATTATGTGCCCTACCCAATGCCACTAGCGGCGATGATGATGATCATCAACATACGACTCACACCTATCGTGGTCGCCATCATCATCATCATCATCATCATCATCATCATCACCATCATCATCATTTTCGGGATGATGAGGAGGATCACATGAGCCCTTAGTGCTCACATGGACGGAGGGGTTGGATGGAGGGTTGGACACCTACTTTGTCATCTCTTCGGGACATAGAAGTCAATATTGCCATCTGTGGGCAAACCGCTTCTCGCCATCTCCTCGTCGAAGGTCGGCTACAATCTCCTGTTTTAGTCGTGTTTCATCTCGCTTCAACATCCCTGTGGCATTGGTGTGAAGATGAACCATGGTATTGGCGAATGCCGACTCCCCATCCAACACCAATGACACGGCCCGGATGGTCTGGTTTACCGATGGCAGTAGATAAGATATCATCGCGTCCTCTAGGAACAAAGGTTCCTTGGGTTAGCTGATCATCCAAGGCATCCTATCACATAAAATATCAGGTCACATTACAATTCGGTAACAATCTTAAAATGACAATTACAACAAACTATACTTACAATCTTCTCAGCTACTTGGCGGGCCTCCTCGGATGTATATTGTCCCGTTTTTCTTTGTCGGCCCCTCTTCCATGAACGATGGCGTGGGGGTGGAGGTGGATCAACAACCTCTGGAAAAGTATCAGCATTAGGATCCGCCTGAGATGCTGCTTCCTGACGTGCTTTCTTTTCCTCTTCAACCATTTTCTGAACAAGCTTTTTATATCCCCCAGGAGACATGACATGGGGGTAGACATTCTTGCTTTGGTTTTTCTACCCCCTTTTCCTCTTCTCCTGTTATAAATAAAAGACAATTAAATTACATAAGTAACTGAAATTAATGCAATTACATAAATTTAGAGACAAATCAAATAAGTTAACCTGAAAGCTGGGATCATGTCGGCTCTGAACAAAGCAATCCCACGTCGCCTTGTCAAGAAACTGATACACCTCAAGTGGGTTCTTTTTACTTTTTGGATTGAATATATAGTATCTGCCCAGGTCGGCCTTAAAAGCCCTCCGACGCTCTCCAGCATACTTTAGCAAACGCTTCTTCATAGCGTATGTATCTGGTATGTCAAAGGTCAACTACATTAAGACCAAAAGAATCAACGAATTACTGTATGATATTATTAAGATAAAAATAAAGTAGATACAGACAAACACAGGACATAGAAGTATAGATACCAGAATACTCTCCCATATCTGCTCCTTCACGTCCGCCGGTACATCTCTCCACCTATCAATGAGTATACTGGGCCTGTTCCTAGCAAGGGTCGCCACAAAACTGTTAAACTGATCTTCCATTGGCCAAATAGGATTGAGGTTATTATCAAAGTCTACTCTTATCCTTTGATTTGACCCACGGTTGGCAGTCAAATTCCTCATCCGTGTGGCACGTCTACCCTTTCTACCGGTAGACGGGGTCTCTGACCCGCTGCATGAAGGAGGGATATCCTCATGATCAGCCATGTATACCTGTTTAAACACAAAACAAAAAAAAACTTGTTAGTATTTTAGGATAAATATCAAACATAACTTATAAATATCGATCAACGTACATAAACATAACTTATAAATATCAACGTAAACATATAATATGCCAAACTTGATGGTAATATCAAACTAAACTTACTTTGTGGTCAATTAGTAAAGTTCTCCCATAACCCTTCTAGGTGATCATTACGAGTAGCATGTACATCATCCACTTCATTTTCCTCATTGAAATTAGGCACTCGTGTTGAGAAAGAAGGAGTATCAGAAATATCAAGAGTTGAATTGTGATTTCCCTCACTACCATTATACATTTTTTTTCCCTGGAGAACCACTAACCACCTTTTGTTAGAAGGATCACGGATATAAAACACTTGTTTTGCTTGGGATGCCATGATGAAAGATTCCTCTTTATTACCTACCTTACTAAGGTCCACCAATTTGAATCCTAACTCATCGATTTGCACACCATTGTTACTGTCGACCCACTGACATTTAAAAACAGGTACTCTAAACTTCGTGTAATCAACCTCCCATATCTCTTCAATGATTCCAAAGTATGAAACTGATGCCGTAACAGGGTTTTTATCTTTCGAACTAGAGAAATGCATGGACTCAGCGACGACCATAACCCCACTGTTATGCATAGTACTTTTGTCATCCTGGGACTTTGTATAGAAGGAAAACTTATTGATATCGTACCCACTCCAGCATATGACATCAAAGTTAGGCCCCTGTGCTAGCCATTTTAATGTAGCAGAAGTAGTACCATCCTTTGCAATTTTTTCTTTAAACCAGTTCTAGAAAGTCTTGTTATGCTTGTTCAAACACCATTTTTCATTCATTCTAGGGTAAGTTTCATTGATGATGCTTTTATGCTCACATAAGTATGGTTCAACCTCATCAGTGTTATTCAATATATACAAATGTGCTTGAAGCACTTCTTCCTGATCCATGCTCTTAACAGTGATACCTCGTGTACCCTTACCATCATATCTTCCTTCGTGACGAGACTTCGGAAGCCCTACAGGTTCCGCTTCTGACATGTAGTCTGTACAATACTCAATAGCTTCTTCTGCAACATACCTTTCAACAATAGATGCTTCGGGACGGTGTGGATTTTTCATATATCCTTTAAGGATCTTCATGTATCGCTCAATCGGGTACATCCACCTTAAATAAACGGGACCGCACAATCTAATCTCCCTCACTAGATGAACAATCAAATGAACCATGATGTCAAAAAATGAAGGTGGAAAATACATCTCCAATTGGCACAATACAATGGCTGCCTCATTTTCCAACTCATCCAAATTTTTAGTGTCAATGACCTTGCTACATATAGCATTGAAGAATAAGCATAACCTAGTAATGTCATGTCTGACTTTTTTAGGCAATATGTCACGAATGGCCACCTGTGAGTAGTTGTTGCATCAAGACATGACAATCATGAGACTTTAAGCCAACTAATTTGAGATCTTTCATTGAGACAAGTCTTCTGATATTTGAAGAGTAACCCCGTGGCACTTTGACTCCCCGTAGACATTCACGAAACTTCTTTTCTCTTTTTTTGATATAGTATGACATGCAGGGGTCAAATAAGTCTTCTTATCCCCCACTTTAAGTGGAGCTAACTGCTCTCGTATACCCATCGCAACTAGATCCAGACGAGCATTCACACCATCCTTTGTCTTGCCTTGAATGTTGAGAAGCGTTCCGATTAAACTGTCACACACATTTTTCTCTACATGCATCACATCAATACAATGTCTTACATCAAGCTTGCACCAGTATGGAAGATCAAAGAAGATCGACCTCTTCTTCCATATTTTCTTCTCGGTAGCATTCTTCTGGGTCTTCCCATAGATAACATTAGTGTTGTTCACCCTTTCATAAACTTGCTCTCCAGTCAAGGCCACCGAAGCAATTTCATTCTCCGGAAGTCCATTGAAAGCTTTTCTCAATCTACGATAAGGATGATTACGTCGGAGAAATCTCCGATGCCCAAGGTAAAACGTCTTCCTTCCATGTTGCAGTTGATGGTAACATGTGCCTTCTTCACATATTGGACATGCTTTATGCCCCTTAACACTATACCCACACAGTTCCCGTATCTTTGAAAGTCATTGATGGTGCAAAATAACATGGCACGCAATCTGAATGTCTCACGGCAATACCCGTCAATCACATCAACGCCTTCATCCCACAACATTCTCAAGTCTTCAATCAAGGGACTCAGATAAACATCAATATCATTTCCTGGCTGTTTAGGACCCGAAATCATCATACTTAACATAATGTATTTGCGCTTCATGCACAACCAAGGAGACAGGTTGTAAATTACAAGGAGAACAGGTCATGAACTATGAATACTACTTAAGTTTCCATATGGATTCATTCCATCGGTAGCAAGTCCAAGCCTGAGGTTTCTGGGTTCATTGCCGAAATCCGAAACAAACTATCAATTCTCTTCCATTGCAAAGAATCGGCCGGATGGCGAAGCTGTCCATCACACTTCCTCTCATCTGCATGCCATCTAATGTTCTTTGCGTCATTTACATTAGCAAACAATCGCTTGAACCGCGGAATCACGGGAAGATACAATAACACCTTCACAGGAGGACCTTTGGTGACCACATCACAACTAGAATCACCAGCCTTCACTTTGTAGCGTGATACCCCACACCTGGGGCACTCGTGCATCTCTTCAAACTCTTTCCTGTACAATATGCAATCATTGGGGCAAGCGTGTATTTTCTTATACTCCATACCCATCGGACACAATATCTTCTTCGCCTAATAGTTTCGAGATGGCAATGTGTTGCCTTCTGGAAGCATTTCTTTCAACAACTCAAGCAATTCAGTAAAGCTTTTATCGCTCCACCCATTTCTCACCTTCACATTGAACAATCTTAACACCGCTGACAACCGTGTGAAATTAGTGCACCCCGGATACAAAGCCACTTGCGCATCACTGCACAAAGTATCATACACATGTGCGCGCCGAAAAGACTCTTGCCCAACATCACGGATTATGTCCTCTAATCCATCGTCCATTTCCACGTCATCAACTTCCTCTCTATCCGACACCCTCGGCCTGTCTAACGATTCACCATGACATATCCACGTTTTATAACTCTTGCGAATCCCCTCACAAATAAGATGATCACGTATCTCCTCAGCTTCTAGTCGTCTCTCATTCAAACAGTTAACACAAGGGCAATAAAACCTTCCGTTACCACTATCAGGAGCATTTGTTTTTGCAAACTGTAGAAAATCTTCCACTCCATTCTCATACTCATCACTTGTCCGTCTAGCATTCATCCAACCGCGATCCATGACTAAACCAATACCTTCGTACTTAGTCCAACATATTCATCAACCACTTCTTATGACAGGGTATGGCCCTATCCCATTCGAGAAGAAACTTTTTCAACATTCGGTTAACAGTTAATCCTTAACTCTCATGCTCATACTCGACAAAATTTCGGCAGCATTTCCCTGCTGTCTCCGACGTACACTACTTGAACACGATGACATCCACCACGATAAAGTATGCACCCGGAGAACGAAAGGAAATTTATCAATCGGAACTTTCATCAAGTATATAACATTAGAATCAATGAATAACTATTTTAACTGAATTAAGAAATTTTTTTTTCCCAAACTGTCCAACTTTGGACAATTCAAGATCCAACACAATGAGCGGTACATTAAGCACATACAGGTTCTATCATTAGTATTGCTTCTCAAACGGGTAAATAAGGCTTTACTTTTTTAACACATTATAAACCTCATAAGCAGGGTAATGGACCCATTAAGAAACCAGTGACAATATTCAACATTCCATTGATGTCCAACATGCTCAGCATTTCCCTTCTAAAAAGTGAGGTTTTTATCCCTCTTTAGCGAGTTACAAAAGAAAGTGTTCATGTGAAGGTGTTCAAATTTTATATAGCTCCTTAAACTATGAGAGACAACCCATAGCCATTAACCATTCAACAAAGAAATTGGGCAATTTGGAAAATCTTGATAAAGTAGAAAACTCACAATACATTTGAAGAAATGGGTTTTTAGTCACATTGCATGCACCCACTCAATAGCATCCAAGATTAAAAAAATAAAATAGAAGCAAATGCCAGAATTTTCTCCTAGGGAACTTGCATATATTCAATAAAGCAAGAATATGGAAACACTATAAATACTACCAACAAAAAATGGAAACACAGTTCAAGACTCAAACAATCACAAACAAAGTTCGAACTCAAAAACACTCATCTTAGAGTCAAACTTATGAATATGCAAACACTTAAAATAGTAACTACCAAAAATGGTGGTCTCGGTGAAACAAAAATGGGTTAAGACTTTACCTGTGTTCGCAGAGAGGAGGAAGAGGGTGGCTCAGTGCTGGTGCGCGTGCTCGGTGTTGGCTCTCTCCACTAGTGGCCGCAGTTCGAAGAGGTGGCTGAGAATGAGAGGGACAGAGAGAGTTAGGGCAATATTCAAACCATAGAGAGTAAAGTTGAGAGAGAGAGAGGAGATGATCATACCTCGTGATGGTGGTGGAGAGAGGAGCTCGCGCGCGGTGGTGTTCAAGAGAGAAAGGGTTAGGGCAGAGTGAGAGTGATGAAGAGGAGAAGAGAACTCGGTAGTGGTGATGTTCAAGAGAGAAAGGGTTAGGGCAAAAGATGAATGTGAGAACAGGGCAGAGAGCAAGTGAAGTGTTTTGTGTTTTAGGGTTCGTAAACTGAAGAAGGAGGGAATGAGAAAAATTAGGAACATTACACATCGGTTATTCGTAAAACCGATGTGTTAACCATCTTATACACATCGGTTATGTTAAAACCGATGTGTAAACATTAAACTTTTACCTTCTGATTTTTTTTTTTAAATTTTATACATCGGTTAATAAAAACCGATGTGTAAAAGTAAAATTTTAATTTCTATTTTTTTTCTTTATAATTTTATACATCAGTTATTTAAAAACCGATGTGGTTAATCACTATTTTACACATCGGTTCATAAAGAACCGATGTTGAATGTTAAAAATTCTGACTTTAGATTTTTTTTTTATTTTAATTTTAAACATCGGTTAGAAATAACTGATGTGGAAACGTTTTACACATCGGTTATTCTCTAAACCGATGTGTAATACTTTGGTTTTAATTTCAAAAATGCCACCGCATCGTTTTACACATCGGTTTCTAGTAAACCGATGTGTAAACTCCGATGTAGAATCCCTTTTCTGCACTAGTGACACTTTTGCATGCATTTGTCATATAGATTAGGCATTATTTATTTGATTTTGTTAGATTTTTCCCTTGGAACGGGTGAAGCGGTTTCTTGGTGTTATTTTGCAGGAACTTAAGGAAAACTGTGCAGATTTGGCCATAATAAAGCTTGGAAGAAAATAGAGCCTGAAAAGAGAAGAAATTGAGCCAAGCAGAATTTTGAAGACTCGCCCCGCGAATCACACCTAGCCTCGCGAGCCTGACTGATGAATGTGCCAGAAAATGCAACATGTTCTGTCTCGCCACGCGAACAGTATCTCGCCTCGCGAGAGATCAAATCACTGAAGACCAGAAGTTTAATATTCGCCTCGCGAGGTCGCGTAGAACTGATTGGTATAAGTTGCTGTTTTAGGGCAGAATTGAGGAGTGCTTGGAGGGGAAGCACTTGGAGGCTGCGGCTGGGATAGGGTGCCAACCCTAGAAGGGAGCTGAGTTAGGGGGTTGCTATGACGACAGTGGGAAGCTTCAATGGAGTTCTCCCTTTCCTCCTTTCTCTACTGCTTTTATGGTTTGGCTCTCTCTGTAGTTATGAATAGCTAAATCCCGTTTGTTGGGATTAGATGTAACCAAACTTATTATCATGTATTTATCTTGACTGATTATTCTATGTTTATGCTTCGTATTAGTGATTAATTTTCTGTGCTTAGTGCTTGTTGTGGCTAGCACCCCCATGACTCGATTTGTGTTTTAGTATGCAATTGGGAAATTCGTATTAGAACCGGAATTGAATTTAATCACCTAGTAACCCTTTCATCTAGGAATGGAGTTAGGTTTACTAGTAATCGCATGATCCCTAATCTTAATGCAAATTCATTAATCTAGGCCACCTAAGGAATTAGGGTCTATTAGTGGATTTAGGCTCTTGCCATCCGAGGAATCGGGGTTTGAGTAATTTAGTGGATTTATTTTAATATCAGAAGCATGAATGGGATGTATCTAGTCATGGTATTGCATGAGTTAGAGGTTTGGTGAAGTCTGATCCCAACATATCCTTTCTGCACTCCAAGTGTTTGTCAAAAATCCCCAAAAAGATCAAAAACATTTTATTGCTTTTGTTGCTTTATTTTTCTGTTTTAATTTCTCGTGATTGTTAGTTTAGTCTAGATAGTTACTGAGTTTGTGAATTGGTACTTGACATCCAATCCCCGTGGATACGATAACCGGTCTTACCACCGTATTACTTGCACGATTGGGTATACTTGCCCAGATCCGTGGTCAACACCACCATTCCTCCTGCAGTCATTCAGGTGGAAATGAACCCATCATTGGCAGCAAGAGAAACTGAGGGTGTTCTGCAAGCATAAAGGAATTCATGTTAGTGCTTGGTCAGCTCTTGGAGCTTATAAGATGTTTTGGGGTTCAGGAGCAGTCATGGAGAGTCCAATCCTTCAGGACATAGCAACAACAAAAAGGAAAACCATAGCTCAGGTTTTACCAAAATCCCAGTGGTTGAGCACGGTGATGATATCGGTCAAAAATTGAAGGAGCAAGCAATGGCATCCGATAATCTCACTACTCATCCAAAAGGGGGTCCAAGCCAAGGAAGTTAACAAGTTGCTTACTGATCACCATGAATGACCAACAAGATAAGTGGTTCTAATTCATTTTTAATTTTAAAATATTTTTAAACCTGCTCACACTTAGTATCCGATACATAAAGGGCAGTGCCAAAATTTCGAAAGGGCTATAGGAGAACTCGACCATAAGGGCTCTAGGAGAGCTCGACCATATGGGATTGAGGGAATGCCTAAATCAGAGGCCGCGAAATGCTCAGGTGATATTGTTCTCTAAATCTAGTTTAAATCTAATATGATTTGATATGTTTTGCTCCACGCCTTTAATGTTGTGTTATGCAGCATCATATCATATTATTTATATATTTGAGCAAAGTGATGTTTGGATGATACCACTCCCAGAGTCACAAAATTTGCAACTACAAAGTGGTTGAGCTCCGGCTCCCTTGAAAATAACAGGTCGAAGCCCCATGCTTCCCTTTCCAAAGAACGAGCCAAAACTCCCTCTCAAAATCTTACTAAGAGGAAAACGAGTCGAAGCTCCTCAAATTAAAACCATGGAGGCCGAGTCAGACTCCCTCTATAAAAATCATAGAGATCGAGCTCTCCCTTGGAAAATAAAATTCCACCAGCCCTAGAACTCAAGTACCATACTAACTCCCCTATAAAGGTGTATAAATCCTAAAGAGGCTGACCGAGCTACGACCAATCAGGGTCGGAGTGCTGAGCCTATAAAGGTGCATAAATCCTAAAGAGGCTGACCGAGCTACGACCAATCAGGGTCGGAGTGCCGAGCCTATAAAGGTGCATAAATCCTAAAGAGGTGACCGAGCTAAAATCGACCGAGCTGCTGTCGAGACGCCGGACCTAAAGAGGCAAGTGGCTAAAGAGGTGACCGAGCTAAAATTGATCGAGCTGTCGTCGAGACGCGGGACCTAAAAAGGCAAGTGCCTAAAGAGGCGACCGAGCTAAAATCGACCGAGATGCCGTCGAGACGCCGGACCTAAAGAGGCAAGTGCCTAAAGAGGCTGGCCGAGCTAAAGTCGACCGAGTTGAGGTCGAAATGCCGAGCCTATAAAGGTAAAAAACAACTTACTACCTAAAGAGACTGGCCAAGTTGAAGTCGACCGAGTTGAGGTTGAAATGCCAAGCCTACAACGGTAATAACACCTTAACGCCTGAAAATGTATTTCAAGGCCTAAGAAGGTGGGTAAGAACCTACAGGTATTTCAAATTCTGACTATTTCGACTAAATCGCGTAACACGCTGAAACCAAAAAAGTACTAACTTAGAAAAATAGTTGCAAAAAGTAAGGTGCATGTCGGTCCATCAATAACCATGGGCCAAGCCCAGAATACATAAGATTTCAAAATCAAAAGGGCATCGCCCAAAAACAACGTGTTTCCTAACCTACTAATACAAATTCATGAGTCAAGGTCATCCTCGGCATTTGGAGGGAGGCAGACTGGCCAGGTAGGCCCACTTTACCTTCATCTTCGGGTCCCTCCTCGGCCGCTTTCCCCTCGCCCTCTTCCCCTTGAGATACGGCATCCACATCCTCCAGCTCGGACAATGGAACTAGGATTCCATCTCGGTTAAAATCCTGGTCCACGTTAGCACAGGAGAAGTCAGCATTCGGATTGAAATGCTGAAGCTGCTTCACGGCTCCGGAAAAGCCATTAACATGCTCCCTCATGATAGAAGCCTCGGCTTCAGCCAGATCAGAACGGAGCCTCAAATTCTCCTCCTTCTCGGATTCCAGTAACTTCCGCAACTCAAGACCGGCTTCCTTCTCGGCTTGAAGCCCTTCCACGACCTTCGGAAGGTTGAGCCGGTCGGTTCTTTCCATTTCCAGCTCGGCCATAAGGGTGGTGTTGCCTTTTTTCAGCTCTACCTTTTGGGCTTTCAATTGCCCAATTAGCCGAGCTTGCTCTTCACACTTTGCCATGGCTTTTTCAAGCTCATCCCCAGTGCGCAAAGTTCGGGCAGCTTCCGCCTTCATACTTTTCATTATTAGAAAGCTCGTGGCTCGAAAAACAGGTAATGGAGGAGACTCATAAGAGCATAAGCGACCGCAGCTTTCCTGCTCGCATCATGGCCCAATTCTAGTAAAAGTCGAGCATATGCTGGCTTAATAACTTGAGAACCCACTAAAGGTCCAGAGTTAAAATTGTCTAGCTAAGAACAAAGGGCAGAAGCCCAGAAAGCCGAGGTCGAGCATTGCTCCCTTGCACCAAAAAGCCGAGGCCGAGCTATGCTCCCTCGCACTACGCACCGGAAAAGTCGAGGTCGAGCAATGTTTCCTTCCTCGCAATAAAAATCCTAGGCCAAGCACAACATCTTCGCACCAATATAAAGTCCACAGCAGATCATGCATGTTAGAGACCCAGGATTCGAAGGAAATCCTGATAGTGTTCAACAAAATAAGCCGGAATCCCAAGTAAGACTGGGCTCCGCACAAAAATCCGAGCAGTGCTCGGCCAAGCAAGACGATAACCCAAGAAAGGCTTGGTTCTACAAAAAACAGATTTCCAAGCAATGCTCCCGCGAATCATATCCAAAGTCCTCGGCACCAAAAAAACGTGTTAAGACATGCGGGTTGACATTTAAGCTCTTTCGCTTATTTCAAGCTCGGAGCTTGGGGGGCTAATGGGGATAAAGGAAGGATATTCTCGGAAATTTCAGAGAAAGGATATCCCTTAGCCTACAGCTCGAAGAACCTGTATGAAAACTATTTTCTCATACAAATTGGAGAAGATATTAGGAAAGTTTATTCTGAGATACACCTTCAAGATTGGGAAAAATAATTCGAGGTCAAGTTTCAAAGTTAGTGGGTATTTCAAAATCCACCAAATGAAAGGGTTATGAGCTACTCGAAGAAAATGTTAAGAGCTCTCAAGAACTTCAAAGACCGAGCTACAATCGGAAAAAAGGTGAGTCAAGTTCAAAATCTCAAGATAAGCATCTTGAAAAGCATCAAAAATTAAAGGATGAAATACAAGCACCGAGGTAAATTCCTAATGACCAAGTTTGAACTTGACTCTTCAAAAGATTGGTTCGAGCCTGAATCACTGATAAGTCGAATCTCAGCTACCAGCTTCTAAACTTATCTTAAACAAAGGTAAGATTGAAGTATCTTATGTTCAGAACATGTTACTGGTCGAGATGTGAACCTCAACCACTAAACTCGAGTACTGCCCGAGAGGTATTAGCCGAAGTAAGAGGATCTACGCAAATCCAATACTTTATCAACACTAAGGACAAGCTCGGCTCCTTTCATAAAGCTCTTTCGCTTATTCTGAGCTCAAAGCTTGGGGATCTTATATACTGATCGAGATGTTAAACTCGGCCATTGAGCCTACCAAACTAAAAAATTGGATGAGAAGTAAAGCTAGATCTCCAAACAATCAAAGGGAAATGATTACTAGACTTGCCCACCGAGCCCGCTAAACTTAAGAATTGGCCGAAATGTGAAGCTCAGCAACTTGAAACGAGAAGCTCGGGCTCCCCACTCGGTTGAGCTCCAGCTCCCGACTACTGGTTCGAGCTCAGGCTCCCTACTGGGTTGAGCTCCGGCCTCCAACTGCTCAGTTGAGCTCCGGCTCCCGACCACTCGGTTGAGCACCGGCTCCCGACCACTCGGTTGAGCACCGGCTCCCGACCACTCGGTTGAGCACCGGCTCCCGACCACTCGGTTGAGCTCCGGCTCCCGACCACTCGGTTGAGCTCCGGCTCTCGACTTGTCGTTTGAGCACGCAACTACAGCGCAAGCCTCGGAAATGATGCCGTGAAGGCCACGCGTCACACAGAGTAACGTTTCCTTTCCATCTCGAGACCTGAGAAAGTATGGCGTCGGCACAAAACAAGCAATCACCTCCACCTCGGCTAGCCTCGGCTCCCGCGAAAAAGCTTTCACGCCATTGGCTCAAAGCTTGGGGGGCTTGTGTATGAGCCGAGATATAGAGTTCGGCACCCCGAAAGCATCAAGCTCGGTCACCCGAGCTGCTCACCGAGTTGGAGGATGTATATATATGTATAAAGTATGAAGCTCGGCCAATCACCTGATGAGTCTAAAGACAGAAAGATAAAACCGAGTTCCTGAGCTCCGCTAACATCATGAAAGCTTTTACGCTTAATTAGCTCAAAGCTTGGGGGGCTTGTGTACTGGCCGAAAAGTGAAACCCGGCCACCGAGCTCAGATACCCGGCCCAGTCCGGAAGTTAAAAGATAATAAGTTAAAGATCACCTAATTAAGGGATAAGATATCGAAGATCACCTAATTAAGGGATAAGATATTGAAGATCACCTAATTAAGGGATAAGATATTGAAGATCGCCTAATTAAGGGATAAGATATTTGTATTATCCTTAATTAAATCCTGATATTATGTAAAATAACCTTATCCGGTTAAAAGAGATAATATCCCTTAAAATAAGAAATCACATCTCAAAAGAGATTCAAGAGATAGAAAGAGATAAATCAGATCTCTTTCAGATATGGGAATCCTATTATAAAAGGAGGAGTACCCATGATAAAAAGGGACATTTTCACTGAATCCCGGTAACTCTCCCTTAAGCGTATTAGAGGAACTAGCTCGTCCAAGAGACTATCAGACAGTCCTTGCTCGCTGGTATCCATCGGATACAAGATTAGGGGATCGAGATCACCGCCACCACCAAGGGTTGAACCTAGAACTACGTCTGACTTTGATTCCCATTGGGATACGTAGGACCGGAATATCAGATTCTGTCAAGCCAAAGTCTAAAACAATCCTCATTGTTCACTCTTGGTTTAACGTTCTACGGTGAGATTCCGACAAGTCGGATCTCGACAAGAAAAGTTTATATTTATAGGAATAATAAAAATATGCATTAATTTGGACAAGAAACAAGTCTAATGATATAATTTTGCTACCAAGCCAAAGCCTATGTAATGTGGGAGCCCACGTGAAACTTCTCCTGCTGGGCAATTGGAAAATTGAATTGGTATTAGAAAAGTGGGGAAGGCCCACGTGAAGCTCCCTGAGCTTAGCAAAAGTGAAGAGGATTTTCAATGAAAAAAAGTTGCAAAATTGTCAGGGTCCCACGTACATGAAGTCTTTAATTCTAATTGAATTTGCAAGTACAAAGAAAAGAAAAACGTTGGAGAATATCATTTACAAAAGGGAGAACTGTGCAAACATAACGAAAAAATAAAGGGGCCGCAGCGTACATTAAAAGGCAGCGGCGTGAGAGGACTGAAAGGAGGGAGGAACAGCAGCGAAAAAAAAGTAACAGCAAGGAGGGGGTTTTTTTTTTTGAGACAAAAATACTACACATAGAGTTACACATCATGCAGAGAGGAACAAGAATTTTAGGGAGTTAGAAGCCGGAAAGCATAGACTCAAGATGGCCGGCTTATCTTTATCTTTTTCATTTGGTTTTTCCTTTTTAATTATGTGTAATTAATTTTCTTTTGTTAAAGGTAGATGGAACTGTCTAGATTACTTGTTTTGATTCTAGATAATTACTAGTTCTGATTTGTTTAATTTCAAGAGTTTATTCACTATTTACATGTTTATCTACGGTACGAATTTGCAATTGGGAAATCCGAGTTCATAATCACTGTTTGTGAATAAACGATTTGCGCGTGTTACTTAGGAATAAGAACACAACCAAATTATTTTTTTTGAGTGGAAATCTTTCGTAATGCTTCTGCTATTTATCTAATACTCAAGGAATTGAATTAGTAACTTCGACAGAAAGGTTTATTCACCTAAGGAAGTAGGGGATAAATTACAAAACTCAGTTTGTTGAAATTGGATAAACTGTTCAAGTTAATTTCCAGGATTGAATAGGTAGGACAGGCAGAGAAATCGATCCTCTAACAATTTCTTATTTGATTATTAAAAGCCAATTTTCTGTTACTTTATTTTCTCAAATTGAAAATACCAAAAATATTTTACGTTCTTTGTTAAATTTATGTTCTTGCTAATTGCTGAAAACCAATTCCAACTTTTCGGTCGCTCAAACGAAGTTGAGTTGGTACGTTAGTAATTAATAATTCAATCCCTGAGGACGATTATTTTTATTACTACGGTTAGCGATTTGGTGCCCTTGCCAATTTTAAGCAACATTTTCTGTTAAAAGTGTTAGATTCATTTGGTTTTAATGCAAAATTCTGTCACTGGGTGGAGGTAATCCTAAAGTCAGCTAAGCTTTCTGTTTCCGTTAATGGTAGAGCAGCTGGATTCTTCTCTTCTAAAAGAGGGGTTAGGCAGGGAGATCCTTTGTCTCCCCTCTTATTCTGCTTAGCTGAGGAAGTTTTAAGCAAGGGCATTTCCAAGTTGGTTGACGATGGAAAATTGAATCTTATGTCTGGCCCTAGAGGTATGCTTGGCCCCTCTCATGCTCTTTATGCTGATGATGTGATGATATTTTGTAAAGGAACTCAAAAGAATATTCAGAATCTTCTAGATTTGTTTGAAATATATGGTCAAATCTCTGGTCAATGGATCAATCCTGCCAAATCCACTTGTTTTTCTGGCTCAATTTCTGCTTCCAGACTGTCCAACATTGCCTCTGCCCTTGGTTTTGCAATTGGTAGATTTCCTTTTACTTATCTTGGGGAGCCTATCTTTAAAGGCAAACCAAGAAAGAAGTTCCTTCAACCTATAGCTGATAAGATCAAAAGCAAGTTAGCAACTTGGAAGGCCTCATTGCTTTCAATAATGGGTATAGTGGAATTGGTGAGGTCTGTTATACATGGCATGATCCTGTACAACTTTTATATCTATGCTTGGCCTTCTAGTCTTCTTAAGGATGTTGATAAGTGGATTAGAAACTTCATTTGGTCTGGAAATTTTAATACTAAGAAGATTGTTACAGTTGCTTGGAAGCATGTTTGTAAACCTTATAAGGAGGGAGGTCTCGGGTTGAGATCTTTAAAAGCAATGAATAATGCTGCCATGCTTCATCTTTATTGGGATTTGATTGATTCAAAAAGCTAATAGGCTTGTCTTCTTAAATCTAGAGTCATGAGAGGCAATGCAGTAGTGTCTTACTATGCTAAATCATCCTTGTGGCCTGGTCTGAAGTCTCACCTTGATACTGTCATGGCAAATTCATCCTGACAAATTGGTGATGGGAATACTATTAGATTTTGGGCAGATCAATGGCTATCCAAACCATTGTTTGAATGGTGTAATCTGCCTAATGAACTGAGTAAGGATCTGAACTCCTATACGAGGGATTATATCAGTAATGGCTCTTGGTGCATTCCTAGCATATTGTTTCAGAAATTCCCTAATCTGGTTCATGAGCTGCAGCAACTTCCTCTTCCAAAGTTTAGTGCTTTGGATCAGTTAGTTTGGACTAACTCAGTTTCAGGGAATTTAATTTTTAAAGAAGCCTTCTTATTCTTGTATCCGAATGGAAATGATATTCGATGGTGTAAGTTCATTTGGAATAGATTCATTCCCCCTTCTAGATCTTTTTAAGTTTGGAGAGCTATGCATAACAAGCTCCCCACAGATGATAATCTCCGGTGTAGAGGATGTGTTACTGTTTCTTTTTGCAATCTGTGTGGAGCTGCAGCTGAAACATCTTTGCATCTTTTCCGTGAATGTAATTTTGATGTGTCCTTATGGAATTGGCTTGCTGGAATTTTGCAGTGTAGTATTAATTGTTCCTCTGTAGGTAGCATCCTCTCAGTTTGCTTGAAGGCTTGGAGCTCTCAGGTGCAAGACTTGGTCACTGCTCGTGTAATCAATGTTTTCTGGTGCATCTGGTTTTGCAGGAATTCCCTCAGGTTTGATAATAAGCTCATTTCTTCAAGAGCTGCAATCAATCTCATCATTAGCAGTGCTTCTATAACTGGAAATGCTAGTAATAATCATATGTCTGCTGATATGACAGAATTCATGATATTGAAGTACTTTTTGGTTACTGGTAAGCCTAGAAAGTCTCCTTCCATCAAGCAGGTTATTTGGACAGCCCCTCCATGCTATTGGATTAAATGTAATATTGATGGAGCTGCTAAGGGTGCTCCTGGCTTGGCAGCTTGTGGTGGTATTTTCAGGGATAGAGCTGGGCTGTCCTTGGTTGTTTTTCAGCTAATATTGGCAGCTCATATGCTCTTAATGTAGAATTAATTGGAGCAAATGTTGGCTTTTGAGTTGGCTTATGACAAAGGTTGGCATAGATTATGGCTTGAATGTGATTCTCAGTTGGTGATTTCTGCATTTTCATCAATTGATATAGTTCCTTGGAAGCGTAGGAATAGGTGGAAAAACTACTTATTGATAACTAGTAAGATGAGTTTCTACTGTTCTCATATCTATAGAGAGGGTAATACATGTGCAGACAAACTTGCTGATCATGGTATTTCTACTCAGGGGTTTACTTAGTGAAATTTAATTCCTAGATTCATTAGTGAAGACTTTTATCGGAATAGATGGAGTCTTCCTAATTATAGATTTAAATAATGTATTGAGCTAGGTATAACTTAGTTGTTTGATTCTTTTTGGGTTAGTTGAATGTCCTGCCCTTCTTTGTATTCTTTCTTCTTTTCTTAATAATATCATGATGTGCTGCAAATGATGGGTTTTGCTAAGAGTGCCAACATAGTTGGGATGTCTAGTAAAGCAGTGATACCTTTACATGCCATTTTGTTTAAAAAAAGTTTATACATGCATCATAACTCTTGGAAATTAAACCATGCTCCTTGTTAAAGATAGGAAAATGCTAACGAGTGTTTTAAGAGCATTCATTAAGAAACCAAGAAAAAATAGTTTATATAGGAAAATGATGTATTCTTTTTTTTTTTGCTAAGCAAAATTGTATTAAATGAGTACAAGCATGGGTACCCAAACCCAATACAATGTAACAAGATTTACAAGTAAGATATTAGGACTAAATGTATATTTTCAACCTAACGCACCAACTGCTGCCAACAGGTTGAAACATACATGTAGTTCAGCCCCTAAACAAAAGCAGCCAGTCCCCCCTCCCAAAGGAAAAACGACCAGAACAGTACAGGCAGAGATGAATTGTCCATAACAAAACTGGGCAATTCAAGTATCGAATAAAAATTTGTTTTTCTTGATTTCAAAAACTGTTCTAAAAACACTCAAAAGCACTGTGACCCAAAGCACAAAGAAAGATACAATAGCTACTTCACAACCCAAAGCACTGTGAATAGTAGCTAGAAGGTTGAAAGATAACTATTTCATCCCAAAAAAAAAAACCAAAACTGTATCAGAAATAATTAAGCCAAGTTCAACAATGTGACCCAAAAGCTATTTTCATGATCCAGCAAAAAGGCATAGGACGAGACATCCTGTTGGAAACGAAGCTATGACCCAAAAGCCAAAATCAAAGTCACTGCAAGACCAAGACTTGTACCCAGCGCAAAACAGAGGAAAGGTCCGAACCTGATCAGAGCACTGATAAACTTCCAGCTGAATGAAGAGCTAAGGATTGTAGAGAATGCAAGCTTGAGGATTAATGCTCCAATCCAAAAAAGAAAATCTCTCCTTTTTAACCCTTGCGTTGCACCAGCTCCAAACTCTAATTTTAATCAGTTCAAATACCCTGTCCAAATCCAGAATTTCCTGCTTAAACAGCGCATCATTTCTAAGCAACCACAATGACCATGTGACAGCAAACCACAACAACCTCCAAGTCTTTTTTGACTTCACACCCTCAAGAAGACCCTCATGTTGTTGTACCAACATTCCAAGGTTACCTGATAGAACAGTTTGCACACCAAACCAAGCATATATTAGAGTCATTTGCAAGCGAAATTCCTCTCTTCTGAAGGTTGAAAGCTGTAGAAAACAATGAATATCTGAATGAACTACTTCTTGATTGTATATTATATTCAGATGATCTTTATGAAGGATACAATGAGGGTTTATATAGGCATGGCAGCCTCTAATCAAAACTAACTTTCCTAACTTTCCTCATAGGGCTATAATACCAGAATCTGTTATAACTAACTTCAAGGAAATAGGAAAGTGAAACAAACAAAACAAACTTGCTAAAAATACTCTAAGCTAGGATTAGTTCCATCACTCCCCCTCAAGTTGGAGCATGGAGATTCACAATGTCCAACTTGTTGAGAAGGTAAGTCAATCTGTCCTTCCCCAAAGGTTTTGTCAACATGTCTGCAACCTGTTCCTTGCTGCAAATTTTGAGAGCTTCAACTTCTTTGGACTGAATCCGTTCCCTTACAAAATAGCAATCCATTTCCACATGTTTAGTCCTTTCGTGAAAGACAGGATTAGCAGCTATGTGCAAGTCTGCTTGGTTGTCACAAAACATCCTTGTTGGACCTTGCTGAGTTGCTGTCAGTTCTTGTAGGAGCCATCTCAGCCAAATAATCTCACTGACAGTCTTTGCCATTGATCTCGTATTCAGCCTGCGAAGACTTGGCAACAACCGATTGTCTCTTTGTTTTCCAGGAAATGGGAGTGCCACCGAGGGTAATCACATAGCCTGAACAGGATCTTCTAGTGATGGGGCATCCTCCCCAATCAGCATCACAGTAGGCCTCAAGCTGCAGTTTGTTGTTGCTTGGAAGAAGGATTCCTTGGCCTGCTGTGGTTTTGATGTACCTCGACTCACAACAAGATCTTTGTGAAGTTGTTTCGGGGATGCCATGAACTGGCATAGAGTATTGATTGAGTAAGTAAGATCTGGTCTTGTTATAGTAAGATAGAGGAGCCTCGCCTGCAATTCTTCCGTATCTTGTTGCATCCGCTTCGGATCATTACTGCTTGGTTTTAGCTTGCGCTTTTGCTCCATAGGAATCTTGCTTGGTCTGCAGTTTTGCATCTTAGTCTCCTTTAAGATGTCAATGGCATATTTTCTTTGATTAAGCATGATGCCCTTTTTCGATCGAGCCACCTCTATTCCTAAGAAATACTTCAATGTTCCTAAATCCTTGATGCTGAATTTTTTATCCAGAAATTGCTTTACCTGTTGCATAAGACACAAGTTATTTCCTGCCAACACAACATCATCCACATATATGAGAGCAGCAAGGAAAACTCCCTCTTTGTTGTAGATGAATAAAGAGTGATCAGCTTTGGATTGTTGAAAGCCAATCTGTCCTAGAGCCTCAGTAAACTTTTGGTACCAGTTTTAAGGCTTGTTTCGTGCCATAGAGAGACTTTTTAAGCTTGCATACTCTATGATCTCCTTCTTTTGCAAAGCCTTGAGGAACCTTCATGTAAATTTCTTCTGCCAAGTCTCCATGGAGGAAGGCATTGTTCACATCCAATTGATGAACAATCCATCCCTTTGCAGCAGCAATGGTGAGCAAAGTTCTGACAGTTACCAACTTGGCTACTGGGGCAAAAGTCTCATGAAAGTCTTCTCCTTCTATTTGTGTGAACCCTCTAGCGACTAGTCTAGCTTTATATCTTTCTATTTTGCCATTGGGTTGATACTTTATCTTGTAAATCCATTTTGAATCTACAGGCTGTTTTCCTGGTGGAAGGTCTGTCAAAATCCAGGTTTCATTTTTCTCCAAGGCTTCAATCTCTTTTTCCATAGCTTTTCTCCAATGATCATGTTTAGCAGCCTGTGAAAAAGTTCTTGGCTCATCTTGAGAGGAGATGGCAGTTAGAAAGGCAATGTGAGTGGATGAAAATTTATCATAAAAGACATAGTTGGACAAAGGATAAGGAATGGAGTTAGATACAGCAGAATTGGAAAAGGATGGAGGAAGATCAATTACATAATCTTTCAAGTGGCCAGGTAATTGTCTTGCTCTTCCACTAGAATTCCTTAAGACTACCTCCTCTCTGCCATTTGTTTCACCTTTATCTGTATTATCTTGCTCTATGTTAATTGGATCAGCTATTCTAGTTTCAGGGATGTCTACAATACTAACTGTTTCAGTAAGATCACCATTTGTGTTATTTGGCTGCTGATGTATTTCTTGTGCCATATCTTCCAAACAATCAGTGTGAGATTGTTGGACAGTTTCTGGGTTGTTTTTGAAGGGAAAATTGCTTTCAAAAAACACAACATCTCTAGTTACATAGGATTCCTTGGTATTAATATTGTAGACCTTATAACCCTTTTGGCCTAGAGGATACCCAATGAAGACACAAGCACTCCCCCTTTCATCAAATTTCTCTCCTCTCTTATGCTTTAGAGCATAAACTAAGCAACCAAAAACCTTTAGATGAGTGTAATTGGGTTTCTTACCATATAAGATTTCAAAAGGAGTTTTACCATTGATGACTTTTGAAGGCAACCTGTTGATGACATGAGCTGCAGTGAGAACACATTCTCCCCAAAACTTGACAGGAAGCCCTGCATGAAACCTTAAAGCTCTAGCTGTCTCCAAGACATGCCTGTGCTTTCTTTCCACAACCCCATTTTGTTGGGGTGTGTAGGTGCAGCTTAGTTCCATGATGATGCCTTTTCCTGCATAAAAGTCTTTCATATGCCTAGAGATGAACTCTAAGCCATTGTCAGATCTAATTCTTTTAATTTGTTTTCCAAACTGTGTTTTAATCATATTGATAAACATAGGTAGAAGTTGTTCCACCTCAGACTTATATCTCATAAGATAAATCCAAATTCCTCTACTATAATCATCAACAATAGAAAGGAAATAATGAGCACCAGTTAAAGAAGAAGTCCTATAGGGACCCCATATATCACAGTGAATTAGATCAAAGCAACAATTGGTTTTTATAGAGCTTGAAAAGAAAGGCAATCTAGATTGTTTGGCCCTTATACAGGCATCACAGTGAGTTGTGTCAGTCCTATTAGCTAAGTCTAAACCTAAGGGAGTGATCTTGGCTCCTGAGGCATGTCCAAGCCTAGCATGCCAAAGCTGGTCATCAGATGCACTAGTCTTTAAAGCTGTGCATTTGTCTTGGACAGGCTCGAGAAGATACAATCCACCTTTGTGGCTACCCTTCCCAATCAGAGTCTTGGAATGTAAGTCCTGTATAAAGCAAGAATTAGCAACAAATGTCACTGCACAATTGTGTTCCTTTGTCAGTTTACTCACTGAAAGCAAGTTACATTTGAAGTCAGGGATATGCAGGACAGTATCAAGATGCATTCCATTAGGCAAAACTGTTTTCCCTGAGCCTTTTATAGGAACATTAACACCATTAGGAATATGAACAGAATCATGATGATTAAGTGAAATTTCCTTAAGGATGTTAGAGTCACAGGTAATATGTTCTGTTGAACCAGAATCTATAACCCAAGGTTTATCAAAAACAAAGTTACCTGCCATATTGACACTTGGCTTGGCCTGCATCATGCCTGATCCAACTTCATGATCATTGTTTAGTTGTTGCAGTAGTTTTTCATACTGCTGTGTTGTAAGACCAGGTATCGGGCTGCTTTCTGTAGTGACTTGAGCCGCCTTCATATTTGATCTTTTGTTGTTCCAAGGAGCCTTGTCCTTCTTGTTTGGTTTCCTCCAATCCTGAGGATAGCCAACAATCTCCCAACACTCATTTTGAGTGTGTCCCATTTTCTGACAATGCTCACACTTAGGCCTTTCTTTCTTGATACCTTTTCGATCATCATTCCCATACTTAGCATTTTGAGTTTGGAATGCAGTTGTCTCAATAGCTGGCTTGTGCATTGCTGATATAAGTCTCTCTTGCTCATCTTCAAAGAACTGTGTGGTAGGCATGTCCAAGAGTAAAGGTAGGTGCCATACTTAGAATTTGAGTCTTGACAGTATTAAATACATCATCAAGACCCATGAGAAAGTCATACAATTGTTCCCTCTCACGCATCTGAGAGAGATTCTTTTGAAGCTCACATACGCATCCTCCACATACACATTTAGGCCAAGGTGAAATTGAAAGAATTTCATCCCATAGTCCCTTCAATTTTGTGTAATAGGCAGGCACAAAAAGCTTTTCCTGTTTTAGAAGAGCTATGGCACGTTTCAACTCATAGACACGAGGAGCACTACCTTTTGCAAATCTTTGCGCAAGTTCTGTCCAAATCTCTTGGGCAGTGTTGGCATATCTCACACTGTTCCGAGTCTCTTTGTTCATGCCACTCTTGAGCCACCCTTTCACCATGGCATTGCAGTGAATCCAGTGAGCAAGATATGGATTATTGACATCAGGGATAGTGATGGATCCATCGACAAACCCCATTTTGTTTTTGGCGCACAAAGCATCGCTCATGTCAAGAACCCATTCACCATAGTTTCCATCGTGCAGAGGTTCACTAACAAACACTTGGCCTGGGTGATCTGAGGGGTGAAGAAAGAATGGTGACATTGGATTAATCTGACAGTCTTCATTCTTGATGGTCTCTCTCATTCTGTCTTCTTCTTCTTGAGCTTTCTTTGGTGATGATCTTGGATGTTCATCATTGTCATCATTGCTTGAAGTGGATGCAGGACCAGTTCTTGATATATTGAGAGATCAAGTTTCCAGGAAACCTGCTCTAGATACCATGTAGAAAACAATGAATATCTGAATGAACTACTTCTTGATTGTATATTATATTCAGATGATCTTTATGAAGGATACAATGAAGGTTTATATAGGCATGACAGCCTCTAATCAAAACTAACTTTCCTAACTTTCCTCATAGGGCTATAATACCAGAGTCTGTTATAACTAACTTCAAGGAAATAGGAAAGTGAAACAAACAAAACAAACTTGCTAAAAATACTCTAAGCTAGGATTAGTTCCATCAAAAGCAGTGGGGATCCTATCCAAAATTGATCTCCAACTAAAAGCCGCTACTTTTCCCTGCCCCTCACCCCCCATAACCCCAATCGCTATCGTTAGTACCGCCACTCGCCGTCCACCGCCATCTCCACCTACCCCCACCCCATTTTTTGGCCATCTCTTTATAGGCTGACAACGGTGATTGCTAACCACCACGTCACTGGACACCAATCGCTCCAGTACTTCTGCTCGTGACAGTGCTTGAACTCTCTCCATCTCCATATTCATCAACCTTAATTCACTGTCAGATGATCTCTCGAGCCACTACGCGTTTCATATTTCACTGTCGTTCCAAGCTTCCATCGTCAACCCAAAACGCGGCCTCGGACCCGAGCCTCGGCCGCAAGCGTCAATCAATGGCCGTAAAATCGATCTAGTTCTGGGTGGCCCAACGGTGATTGCTGGCGAACTCAGGGCCCATGCAGTGGTGTTGTCAGCAGTCATGGATGGAAGCTCGAAAGAGACACAATCTGGAGCAGTTCAAGGTGGAGGCACTGCGGCAACTATGAGTATGTGATGGAGGTTGGGTGTGCGTAAGGAGGCTTGACAAAGGTCGGATCTGTGGTCGTTTCAGAGGAATTGCGTGCAGGTGGGCGGCGGGGAGAACGACGGTTGGTTGGTTCTCGTCCGGTGGTGGCTTGGCGGACGATTGGGCTCGATGGACATTTCTTCTAGCTAGAATGGTGTGGGGTGACTAGTTCTGCCGACGGTGACTAAGGTGGGATGGTAGGGACAAAGTTGTAACTTTCAATTTTTATTAAACCATTATCCCCTTTTATTTTAAACCGTTGATATATTTTGTAATAAAATCAATGGTCAAAATGATAAGGTGTACCCTGCACCAAAGACATGCATGGAGGTGCATGGTAGCACTCTCTTAAAGATAATACTCTATCTTTTCGATTAACTTTTAGGTACACACTACATAGTAAAACAACATCGTTAGAATTAATAATGATCTAACAGAGTTTATTTTAGAAGGAAAATTAAACGACAACTTCTCTCTGTTTTTCTTTAATGATTTGAATACATCTTTATTCTGTATCAGAATTTAAAATAAATTAATTTACTTTATAGATAATACTGTGATAAGAAAATAAGTAATTGTATCATTGAATCTATACCTTTAATAAGGAGCATGGTGTAATTTTCAGGAGTTATCATGCATGTATAAACTTACATTCACGCAGTACTCTTGACATATATATTTTCATAAAGCTATTGGACAACAACTTAGTTTCATGAAAACTTATTTTGAGTTGTTCAAATTGTGCGCATACTTTATGTAGTTTGTACTAATATATTTTCATGAAAGCTATTGGATAGCACCTTAATTTCTTGTTAGCTTGCTTTGAATGGTTCAAAATTATACATATACTAATTCATATAGTTTGTACAAATACTTTTTCCCCTTATTTTTGAAGGGAAAGAAAGAAAACTCGTTTGTTTTCTTGCTCTTGTGATATTTTTTTAACACTATGTAATTAGATGTAGGATTAAATTTTGCTTGGTTACTAAGGTAGTAAGGCTATCCCTCTCTATAAATCTTTTTGCACCGAAAATAAATATTTCAGATAGTTTAGTTTATTTAATGTTAAATTAATCATCACTTGGAATTGAAATTCAAGTAAAGAAATAATTTTGATTCGGTTACTAATTCGAAGAATTTCTAACATTTGCAAACAACAATAACTAGAGTTATTTATTTATTTTGCTCAACCAAGATGGAAGCTCTACTCAAGTTCACACTATTTGTAACAACTTACACAAGAAAACCAAACGAAGACTAGCTAGCAGGAACAATATTCCAAACGAAAACATTTGCTTTAGGGAGCCTTCTAGGAAGCAAACTACAGGACACTCTTAACCAAGTAAAAAAACCAAAGCAGAAGGAGACCTTAAAAACCGGCGGAGACAAACTGTCATAAACAATATCTGAAGACATACAACCAGTAAAAATAAACACCAGCAATCTGAAACCCCCAGATATTGCACTAAACGATGAGAATCTGTTATCGCGTTTTAGGGTATCATACTATATTCATATCCATATCTTGTCACGTAAGTTAAAATTTTTTATAATTTTAAAAAGTTATAATATATAATAAGATATGATTGATGGGAACCGAGACCGTGATACATTAAAATGGGACAACATCCTCATCCAATTACACAACTGAAAACATTGGAGTGCTCAATGCTTATTTCTGTTTATACTAAGCAGAAAATATTTAAAGGCAAATGGACACAATAGAAGAAGGAAATTGTCTAAGCTCCGTACGAAGGGTTAGGTGTCCAATATTCATTACGGGTGTGTGCCAGGGGACCCCCTTACACTTGGCCGGGGATTTATCGGCTTATCTCTATTACGACCAATAGGTATTGGCTTAATTCCACGCGGTGCAACAACGATGGAGGGACGGATGAGAAGCAGCGCCAGGAAGAAGAGGCATTGAAGAAACCAAAGAAGCTTCATATCTGTCTGTGGGTGGTGGATGTATTTGCTCTTACTTGGGTGCAATGTTGTGCCTTATATATATACCTTGGGCACTGTCTGGACTAACACACCCTCTCAACAATTGTCTTCTCTCTGGTTTGAAACTTTAGTAGTCTTCTCATAAAGTACAGCACTGCAGCTGGTCATCACTACTCCAAAACCTTATTGGTGGGTGGAAAGGTTTCCTTTAATTGAGGACTTGAGGTCTCCCCTTTAATTATATAATATATATACTGCACCGCGTCACCATTCAATTTTCAATGCAAAAATCTTATAAAATGAGAAAGTTAACATCTTTGATTTCGGATGCGTTTGGATAAACAATTTAATTAAGAGCTTATCACATAAGACATTATCGGATGAGAGCTTATACCATAAGCGCTTAAAGAAAGAAAAAGAAATAAAGGGACATGAGAGGATTCGAATAATGAAAAACACAAAGAGGGTGTTTAGTGCATAAGCTCTTATGATAATTCCATAAGCTTCTTCCAGTGACTTATGAAAATAAGTCAAAAACTCCTTATGAGATGACTTAAGTTATTTTTATAAGCTCTGCCAAATACACTGCATAAGAGCTTATATCATCAGATAAGTCAAAAGGAACTTAAATAAGTTATTCCAAACTTCGTGCATGTATCACAGTATTAGGTGAGTTATTGTGATGTATCTGCGGTCATGGTTCTGTGACCAAAGGAAACAATGAACAATAGAGAGGGGACCGCATTAAAGTGGGGATCGGGGGGTTGGGTTTGAGGCTGCTACACATTCAAATTGATGATGATAAGAGTCAACAGTAGGCTTGTGATGGAAGAAAGAATATGATTTGTTAAATCACAAAATGGTATGAGAACTTGCTTTCTATATGTGTCACGGAGCTATGACCCCCAGGGTCAGTCGTTGCCCCCTCTAATAAGTCTTTGCACATCGCCTCCATAGTAGAAAGATGGCAAAGGTATTTGTAAAATGAAAATATGGTTAACCGTGTTCAACCACTAAGCAGGTTCTTGCGAAATTACATCTCCGTGGTGAGGTACTGAACTGTTGTTGGAAATTTAGGAGGGGAAAACAAAAAAAAAATTATTGATAATAAATCAAATATACTAAGTCTTGTACAAGACTCATATAGCAGCCGAAATCTCACAAGGCATTGGACACTATGGCTGCTTCATTTCCATATGCTATCTAGTGGCAAATTTATTGTTGTAAATAACCAACATTGTAAAGTCGGGTAATGACCATTACAATTTGGAGAATTCTATGGTGCCTTGAAGATTCAGAAGCACTCGAGCAGTTTTGTATTGACCAATAGATGAATAGTAATGTATTTAATAAAATCAAGTCAAAGTTTTATTTTTTTATCTTGGAATTTTTGCTTTTACAGATTTGTCCCTATTAACTAAATCTGTATATTACTTCTTATTACTTAAAATTAAAAAAAAATATATATGACAAACTTTTTTAAAAACACATTTTATTTTCATTTTGTAGAAATCAGATCTTTTGTTACCATGTGAACCCTAATCCCCCTTCACCCCAAGTTCATTCGTTTCCATTCTCCCCTTCGACGCATAAACATCACGTAGGAATTTGTTGTATTGTATCAATAGGAATTTTGTATTGCTATAACTCTTATTTGTTGGTGTTTTGGAATGTGGGGACCAACCAAGTGGTGTTACATAGAAGGAGTGTGTTGCTGGTTTTGGTCTTGCAGTGTTGGCATACCTAGTTACATAGGGAGATGTCTTGAATATGGGTAGTGAAGAAAAAGGAGAAATAGTGAGAAAGAAATGGGTTCCAAAACAACCATACAAAAACCCTTTTTTGTGGGTTTTAAAAAAAACGTCGAACTGCTTTCTGCAAGTTAGGTAAACCCAATGGGAGGTAGGTGATTAAGTTGAAAAGTTACTTTCTGCTTTAATAAACTTTAAATAAAAATAAGTGTAACATAATGACATCAAGTCGATGTCGGTACAATGACGACCTGCTTTACTGTATATTGTACTAGAGTTCTTGCTCGTGCATTGCACGGGATTAGGCGATTGCAAAAGATAAAATCTACATCGATAAATTTTTTTTGGTAAGTAAGGAAAGAAAACGAAAGCCAACACAAAACATACACCGGTAAATTAAATTGGAGTATAAGATTTGTGCATCGTTTGATAGGAGATATAAATAATTTCGCAAAACACATAAATTTTGTCAATGAGCTTAATAATCATAGAGAAAAATTTCCTTCATATTTTTTTAAACATTTGGTCCCTCACTCCCTTTATCTATCATATTTTCTTTATCGGCCCCCCTTTTATCTTTCACATAAATTTTAAGAATTCTTTATAATTTGAAAAAAAAAAAAAAATGGGAGATTGAAATTAATTCTCCGTTTTTTCCAAGTATGAAAGAATCAATTAAATTAAAAGAAGGATAAGCATTCAATAAAGATATCAAACGGTTGGCAGATATGAGAGAGAGATGAATGAAATTTATTGTAGCAATTCGCAATACATGGTATCAAAAAAAAATTGAATTTAAATATTTTAAATAAGAGTTTTAAAACACAATTAGCTGGTTCAACCACTAAGCATGTTCTTGCGAAATTACATCTGAATGATCCGTGGTGAGGTACTGAACTGTTGTTGGAAATTTAGGAGGGGAAAACAAAAAAAAAATATTGATAAATCAAATATACTAAGTCTTGTACAAGACTCATATAGCAGCCGAAATCTTACAACACTAAAAAAAATGTTATTTAGCGACCGAAAATAGTGATCAAATTTATTGGTTGTTGTTTACGACCGAAATGGTGATTGATTGTAGGATCTACATGAAACCTGGTTATAGTTGATACTGCGACTGAAATAGAGCGTAGCAAAGTTATCGGTCGCTATTTCGGTCGCTAAATAAAGGAAAGTAAAAGTCAAAACTTGCTGATTTTTTAGTGACCGAAATGGCGACCGAGTTAAATGCAACGATTAAATTTTTTTTTTATTTGCGACCGATATTAATTCGGTCGTTAAATGGCGCGTAAAAAAATTAAAATAGAGCGTGTTAGCGACTGATTTTAAATCGGCCGCTAAATTTATGAATTCAAATTTCAAATTAACCCAGTTAGCGACCGAATAATTCGGTCGCTAAAAATAAAATCCCTAAATCGTGATTTCCTTCATCTCTTCCCCCATTTCTCTCTTTTCTTCTCTTCTTTCTCACGCGCAGCAGCTCCTCCCCCACAGACCTTCGCTCTCTCCGACCGCCTCCAAGCTCCTGCCACGCCACCACCAACACCACCACAACATCACCACCATAAGTTCTCTATTGCTTTGTGTCTCTTTCTCATTCTCTCTTGCTCTCTTCCTCTCTATCTAATTTCTCTCTTTCTCTGTCCAGCGCACCTCCGGTGAGCCACCATTGCGCAACCGCCGGTGAGCCACCACTACTCCACTTCCTCATCCCTTTGCTGCGTCTCTGTTCATCACCAAGGAGGTAAAATTATCATCCCTCATTCCTCATCTTTAAGGTTTGTTGTATTGCTACTGTGATGGGATGGGTCATAGTGTCTAGTGTTTTGTGTAGGTTAAAATTTCCATTCATTCAATGCTTTTGTGATTGTCTATTTTATGTTGATGCCAATTCATGATTTGAATTTTAGATGATAACAAGAATACAGAACAGAAATAGATAGGCTTTGGATGTGGTTTGTTTGATGTTGGGAATAAAGGGTTCCAGGATTTTATAGTGAAAGGGACAACATCACCAAGGACATAGTTGATGATGGGGCTGTGAACATTCCCTTATGCAAAACACATGTATATAGCTTCCAATTCTTTGTTTTGATTGATTTTATTGCTTATAGATGGTACTTGAATCAGATACAATGTGGTAATGTGCATCAGTTTTATTCAATTATGGTTGTGTGACTATGTGTTGTAAGTTGTTTATGTAGGTTTTATTGTAATCCCCTGTTGAATAATTTCACTAAGAGGTATATAACACTTTAATGCTGGAAACTTTGTTATGGGTTGTTGGTATGGTTCATAATAAGTACATGTTTGACAAGGCATTGACACAATTGAGAAAAATTAATATTAAGGCAACAGATTGTTTGTTGGCTTGTAAGAGACCTAAAGAGTTGTGGATGAGACTCGCAAATGATCCTAAGTATAAATCAAACCATGTAACTAACAATGTATATAAATCATGGAATATAAAGTTGGCTAGTGATTATAAAAATAAAAGCATTTGGTTATTGCTAGAGTCCATGACTACCATGACATGGTCTTATTAAACCGTATCTGTTGAGATGTCTAAGTCACATGTGAATTGAATTTAATCACTTATTTTTGAACAGACTGTTGAATTTAATCACTTGTAGCACTCCTCGATCTTTGTCACTATTTATCATTCTTTGCTGGGAGCTGAGGTAAGTTAACTACATCTTTATTATGCCTTGATTTGTGTGGTATCTGTAATGTGTAATGTGTAATGTGTAATGTGAAGTTGTGTTGTTTGTTAGTGGAGAGCGGAGCTCGATAGGATTTGTGTGCTGATAATTTAATGTTTATGCATGTGTTTGCCAATATGTGTTGTTTGTTAGTGGAGAGCCAAGCTCAATAGGATGTGATCCGGTCCGAAAGGCTGGATGCTGGTTATGTGCTGATAATTTAGAAGTTATGCATGTGTTTGACAATTATGTGTTACTTGTTAGTGGAGAGCAGAGCTCAATAGGATGTTTGCTAAAATATTTTATCTAAGTTTGTATTGATTTACGTTGCAATATATAAGCTCGACTATATTTATAGGTTATTATTTTCTGTTAGAGTTAATTATTAATTTACGAAAGCCTTAGTTTCCTGTTTGAGATTCAATATTAATGAGCATGCGTACCTTCTCAGGGTACGCATGCTCATTGTATTGAATCTTGAATTATCCAAGTGGGACAGTTTGGGAAAAAACCTTTTTCACACTCGTACAATAGTCATTTCAATGTTCAAATGCCTTATATTCTTGATGAAATCTCGGTCTGATGCATTTCCTTTTGTTCTCCTGGTGCATACTTGATCGTGGTGATTCTCACCGTGCTCGAGTCGTGTACTTGGAGACCGATGAGAAATGCTGCCGAAATTTTGATAAGTATAAGGTATTTGAATAAGGGAGTAACTATTATTAGCCGAGTGTGGTAAAGGTTTCTTCTCGAATGGGATAGGTTCATACCTTGTCATAAGAACGAGATTGATGGAGTTATTGGAATGCACCGTAATATATAAGTGTTATTGTAAGGTTGGTCGGGCTATTTAATTACCAGCAATGGATATTCCGGAGAATCGGAAATGGATGTATCGTAGGTTGGATCGGAATAAACGTCTTAGGGAAGAGTATAGAGTTGGAGTGGGTGAGTTTATAGAGTTTGTTGTTAGCCAGGAGAGATTTATACGGCTGGGCGGTGATCATTTGAGGTGCCATTGCAAAGGATGCAAGTGTCAATCTTTCAAAAGCGTGGATGGAGTTGTAGCCGATCTTTATGAGAAGGGCTTCATGCTTGATTACTATTGGTGGAGTAACCATGGTGAGATGTTGCCTGATTTAAACCCGATTGTGTTTGAAGGTTCGTACTATGGAAGTGGTGACAGGAGGGAAGAATTGAATCCATAAAAGCAGATGATAATGGATCATGCTGGACCATCGGTTGGTGTTGTACTAGAAGAAGATGGGGGAGAAGATGGTGGAATGGGTTCCCAATACATAGAGGAGAATCTGAATCCCGAAGCTCAAAGATTCTATGATACGCTGAGTGCTGCACGATCTCCATTGTGGGAAGGATGTCGAGAGTACACGGAGTTGTCGATGTGCATGGAATGGTTGAGTATCAAATCTAACTACAATATGCAAGAAGGATGTTTTAATCGCCTCACCAGGTCAGTGTCCAAGGCGTTGCTAGAAGACAATCGGATGCTTACTAGTTTTTATCATGCTAAGAAGTCTGTGGAAAATTTGGGTCTGGGGTGTTTGAAAATTGATTGTTGCCCGAATGGATGTATGTTGTACTATAAGGATGATTCAGCGGAAAGCATAACATGTTGTCGATTTTGTGGTGCGGATCGATATAAGACAACCACTAGGATGGGCATTGAGAAGAAGAGGTCGCTAAAAAAGATGTGGTACTTTCCGCTCGTGCCAAGACTTACAAGATTGTACTCTTCGATGGCCACTGCAGCTCACATGAGGTGGCTTAGTGAGCATGAGAGGGAGCAAGATGTCTTGTGTCATCCATCTGATGGAGAAGCTTGGAAGCATTTTGATAGGGTTCATATGGCATTTTCGCAGGACCCTCGCAATGTCCGATTGGGGTTATCTACTGATGGATTTAATCCTTTTGGGCAGTCTGGAAAAGCATACTCTTGTTGGCCGGTTATCCTGACTCCGTACAATCTTCCCCCGGGGATGTGCATGAAGCGGGAGTTTATGTTCCTAACAGTCATAATTCCGGGTCCTTTTAATCCAAAAGGTAAGATTGATGTATACTTACAGCCTTATATGTGTGTTGACATATGACGTATCTTTGAGGCAGAATTTCATCATGAAAGCAACTATGATGTGGACGATCAACGACTTTCCCGCCTATGGGATGATGTCGGGTTGGATGACCGCGGGGAAGCTTGGATGCGCAATATGTATGGAGCGATCGAAGGCATTCATGCTTAAAAACAGTCGAAAGATCTCATATTTTGATTGTCATCATCAATTCCTTCCAGAAGATCATCCTTATAGGCGGAACAAGAATGCATTCAAGAAGCGTTGTGCGGAGACAACACCGCCTCCACCACGTTTGACTGGTCCTAATGTATGGCGCAGAGTACAGTACTTACTTCTCGTCCATGAATCCCAAGGAGAACATATTCCCGATCATGGCGTCAACCATAATTGGACAAAACAAAGTATATTTTGGAGGTTGCCGTATTGGAGGACGCAGCTACTCCGTCACAACATTGATGTCATGCATACTGAGAGGAATGTGTTTGACACTATGATGGACATCAAGGGGAGGACAAAGGATACAAATAATGCCCGATTGGATCTGGCTGAAATTTGTAATCGGAAGGAGCTTGAGTTGCAGGATGGTGGTCGTGGCAGACTTATCAAACCGAAGGCAAGTTATACACTAAGCAAAACACAGAAAGTGACCGTCTGTAAGTGGGTTAAAGAACTAAAGTTACCAGATGGGTATGCTTCCAATCTGGGTAGATGTGTTGACATTAAGGAATCAAAGTTACATGGAATGAAGAGTCATGATTGCCACGTGTTCATGCAACGGTTGCTTCCAATTGCGTTCGACACATTACCGAAGCAAATTTGGTACCCACTTGTTGAGCTTAGCCACTTTTTCAGGGAGCTTACATCGACAACACTAAATGTGAATCAATTAAAGGATATGGAAGTCAAGATACCCGTTTTGTTATGTAAGCTGGAGCAAATCTTCCCGCCAAGTTTCTTTGATTCCATGGAACACCTGCCGGTTCATCTACCTTACGAAGAAAGAGTTGGTGGCCCAGTCCAATACCGTTGGAAGTATCCATTTGAGAGGTAAACAACATCAACTATTTTACTTAATACATATGAAATTCACGAACACGAAAACATAGTTTAGCTTTCCCTAAAACTAGTAATTATTTGTATGTATCCCTCTTTAATAGGTTCCTGCACTCCCTTAAACACAAAGTCAAGAACAAGGCATGAATGGAGGGTTCCATTTGTGAAGCATACTTAGTAGAGGAGACTTCCACTTTTGCCTCTTATTACTATCCGAACGAAGTTAACACGAGAAGGACAAGGATGCCTAGAAACGTTGATTCAGGCGAAGGAAGTTCAACTAGTCCTCCTATATCAATATTCAACTATCCGAGCAGATTTAGTGGCAAATCAAAATGATATTTCTTGGAGCAGCGTGACATTAATGCTGCTCATCTGTATATCCTTCAAAATTGTGAAAAGGTGGCGCCATATTTAGAGTAAGTTTCTACAATGTCTTTTATAAGTTCAATTGACATTTATGATTATTAATCGTCCTGCTGTTAATCTCCCACATGTAGGATGTACGACAATTTTCTAAGGGATCTCCAACCTGACATTTCAAACGATCAGGTTAATCGAGAAATTACTTCTCATTTTGCTACGTGGTTCAGCAAATATGTAGGTTAGACATCTTCATTTGTTGCAATACATTTTATCTCCTTAAATATATAGCATGTATAAGAATAATATAATATTTGATTTTTTAGGTACTAGATCCAGAAAACAATGTTCAAAATCCATTGTTGACAAATTTGGCATGGGGGCCTAACAGATGGGTTACATCATGGAATACTTACATTGTAAATGGATATAAATTTAACACAAAAACATGGAATGAAGGAATGCAGTCGTGTAACTATGGTGTTTGTGTGCGAGCCACTGATGGCAATGTAGAGGATGATTTCTATGGGGTTCTAGCTGACATCCTTGAACTCGATTATACCGGTTTCCCCGTGATGAAGTTAGTTATCTTCAAGTGTGATTGGTTTGATCCTACTCTTGACGTAGGGACAAAAATCGATACAAAATATGATATTGTTCAAGTTAGGCTGTCTCGAAGGTATAATAAGGTGTATGACTCATTCATTTTTTCATGACAGGCAGATCAGGTTTATTACTCGCCATATCCCGAAGGACATCAAGGCTGGTTGGGTGTTATTAAGATAAAGGCTCGCAGTATAATTACTGATAATGTAATCAACCAGCCTGAAAAAGATACTCCGTACCAAGATGATGAGTTTTCAAGACCCCACGTACCGTTGCAAATTACGCCGGACATTATTGTTAATTCTCTGGCTGACATTTCCGGAAATGGGGAAGAAGTTGAAAGAGAGTTAATGGATCAATCCGAGTTGGACGCATCTAGTGAAGGCACATTCCGATCAAGTGAGACTGATGAGAGTGAGGGTGAATTTAGTGACGGAAATTCTACTTAGGTAATTTATTTATGTCTTAATTCATTGTGTAAATGTCATTCTACTTAGGTAATTTATTTTTGTATTATTTACACTGTTGTGTAATCATCTTTTCATTTTTTACACAGATGGCAGATTCATCTAGAGGTAGGGGTCGTCGTGGAGGTCGTGGCAGAGGTCGTGCTGCGAGAGTCCCTTCGCCGGCCGACCCACAGCCTTCAGATCGAGACCACCCTACCAGCACCTCTGTGGACGGGACACCTCTGGGTGATGGAGTTGCACCCCTTACCCAGCCTCATGTGGTCGGGACACAGGCTGCACCCTCATCATCCACACCTATGACAGGACCATCATCATCATCGGGACAGGAGAGTCGTGGTCCATCCGACAGGAGGATTCTTTTTATCCACAGGAGGATAACGAGTAAGCTAATTTAATTTTTTAATATATATAAAGTATCGTTAATTTCTATTTACTTGTTTTTTTTATTTATAACATTTATTAATTCTCTAATTTTGCTGCAGCTTTCTGCCCGTGAAGGGCCCTTCTGATTCGATATCGAAGATCCTGCGATGCAAGTTTGATGGTCCATGGCCTACATGGAAGGCCATCCCAGGGGACCATAGGGATCAGTTGTTTCAAGAGTTTAAGGTAACAATTTATTAAGTTATTTAAATTAAATTTACATTATATATATACACACACGAATTTCCTAACAACTGTAAGTTGCAAAAAGAGTATAGGTGGGACGTAGCTTTAGAGGGTCTCGTCAGGGACATGTTTGAGCATAAAGGCTCACTGGTCATGAAGAATCTAACGAACAAGCTGAGGAAGGGTAAGAATAAGGGGAAGTGGGTGGATCCTGAGATCAGGAGGCAGCTGGACCAATACTGGGCTACTGAGAAGTTCCAGGAGATCCAGGCCACAACTCGGCGTAATCGAGCTTCTGATGGTGGCGCATGTGCTTGGACCGGCGGGTTTAAATCAGCCGTTGTCCACTACGACGAGCTGGTAATACAATAAACTTTTGACTTATTATACTATTTAATTAGTTTTCATTTTTAATTATTCTTATGAATTTAAGATTATATTTTTCTGTGCAGAAAGCACAGAAACAACGCCCCCCACACACACACACTGCTATGGAGTTGATGGAGAGGACGAAGAAGTTGAAGTCGGGGACATGGGTCAACGACAAGGCCCGTAACTATGCTGTAAGCAAAAAAACAATTTAGTGTTTACTTGTAATTTATTATAAATGATTTGTTAATATTGATTATAATTTTAACTAAATCTCTTCAACTATACTTTGTAGGTGGGCTTCAACGAGAAGAAGGACGATGCCATATCACGTGCCTCACAGTCACAAGATGAGGCCTTGATTGGTGATGGGCCCAGCTCTCCTATCTCCGTCGACGATAATGCCATTTATTTGGAGGTCGTCGGGGGCTGGAACAAGAAGGGGCACGTGTATGGCCTAGGACACCTGGGAGGCGAGTTTATCGCTTCATCATCCGGCACGCCTGCTCCTTCCTACGTCGATACCGTCCCTCAGGAGCAGTTCAACCAAATGCAGGACACCATCACGTAGCTGGACGTGGAGCTTCGGGAGAAGAACGAGAGAGAGCAGCAGATGGCGAACCAGATTGCACAGTTGACTCAGGCACACCAAAGAATCGATGCAGACGAGCATCGAGCAGCCAGGACAATCGTGGGTCAGTGTCGAGTAGATGAGGATTGATGTGTCGCGTCAGTCGACGTGCGACGACGCGCTCGTGCGAATCCGGCAAGTGTACCGGACTGCCGTCAAGTAATAAAAGATATCGAACCCACAGAGACTGTGTTCTCGAATCGCAATTAAATTCTAATCGATTAAGTTCTGGACTTTTTAGAGAGGGTTTTGAAATTGGTTTTTGAATTGAAAGATAGATGAGCAGAGAACAATTAAAACAGAAAACAAATGTTTATGGGGTTTTTATCTAAAACGGATTCCTAGGGATTTGGGTTACCTTTGAGGCTGTTTATGTTGCTAACAGATTTACCTTTGTTGATTACCGAAATTGCCTTGAAGGCGAGTTTATCCTCTGATAGCTTAAGCTCCCTCTCGGGTTACAAAAGCCGTGCCCAATTGACCCGACCCCTACTCTCGTGGTAGTCGATCCCAGATTGGACCCTTTGCGTTCCGTGACAACTCGTTGCTCCTCGAGGGACGGCTTCTAACTCTCGTGATTTCAGTCCCAAGTCTGACTTCTATAGGTCCGACACCTAGGTTCACCGCTAGGTTCCTCCCTATAATGTCTCAGTTATGCAAATAACCTAAGTTCACCGCTAGGTTCCTCCTTTGATCATTCACATCTCACAAACTAGTGGCTGCCGGGCTTTACGAGTGAATCACCCTAGAAATCCTAAGTTCACCGTTAGGTTCCTCCTTAGAACGTCTATGTCACGTAAATAAACGGTTGCCGAAATTTATGAGTGATTAACACACTAGAAATCAGATCTAAAGCAAATAGTAATTAACAAAGATTTTTACATCAAATCAACATCATTTACAAACCTCGGGCAGAGCCCTAATCCCTAGAAACTAAGCTATTACTCCAGTCTTGCCATGGAGATGACAAGCTGGGATGACAACATAATGAAAATCAGAAAAGAGAAGAGAGGAGAAGAGGAGAAGAGATCCTAAATCTATGCCTAGAGTAGTAGCCCCTAATGTGTTGTTCCTTCTATCTCCTCCGTATCTGATGCCTTGGTCCATATTTATAGAAATGGGGAAGTTAGAGTCCCAAACCAACTCAAAATCTGATCTATTTCGGTTTCTTCAGGTCCAAGTAATGCGCGTCACGGCCGTGACGGTCTCTGCCTCTGGCACTTTTGGAAAATCCGGTTTCTCGCGGGGCGAGAATGTGCTCGCGTCACGAGCCCTCTGTTTCATGGCCGTGAAGAATTTCACGGCAGGGCCGTGATGTGCTCTGACTTTTGGTGGTTTTGGGTCACGGCCGTGATGGCTATCACGGCCAGGCCGTGACAGACTCTGACTTCAGCCTTTCTTCTTTTTCAGTTTTGCTCGATCATGGCCGTGATGGGCATCACGGCTAGGCCGTGATGAGCTCTGTTTGGCTCATTTTCTTCAGTTTTAAAGCTCCATCTTCATCCAAACTTCATCATGGTTGATCTTGAGCAATTTACCCTTTATATCTACAAAACAACACACGAAAACCGCCTTACCCGTTCCAAAGGAAAATTAACCTAAAATCTAATAAAAATATGCCTAAACTACATGAAAATGCATGCAAAATGATAGACAAAGATGATGTGGAATCACACTCATCAAGGATCCAGACTCCAGTTGCTCAGGGTGATGCTCTGACGGTTGTGCCGCATTGGCGCTCCTTCCGCCCGCCTAGCTCGATGTCGCTCTTCGCAGAGGACGATCAGATAGCAGACGTCGATGGTACGAACGTTGAGGATGATTGGATTCCTCCACCTCCCCCTCATCATGACTGAATTTTTTTTCTTCATATTTTTTACTTTAAACGATTCTTGTACGACACTTTGGATTTTTTTTTATATATTCTTTATTTGTTATGATTGTATATTTCATTAGTAATTTGGTGTGTTTTATTAGTATTTTTGCTAAACTTTCAAGAAAAACAGAAAAAATTTATTATTTTAAAAATTAAATTTTAATTTTTTTTAATAAAAACCAGTTTAGCGACCGAATTAGAAACCAATAATTTGGTCGCTAAACTTTAGTTACCATTAACAGATTGTGGTCTAGCGACCGAAAATCCGTCGCTAATATAGGTTAACAGTAACCAACATTGGCGACCGAACTAGCGACCGATAATCGGTCGCTACAAATGGTTACTGATGTGTGTCGCGCCGCGGACGCGGCGCGCTCGTGCGTATCCGGCAAGTGTACCGGACTGCCGTCAAGTAATAAAAGATATCGAACCCACAGAGACTGTGTTCTCGGATCACAATTAATTTCGAATCGATTGAATCTGGACTGTATGAAAGGGTTTTGTAAAAAGGATTTTTGAATTTGAAATTGAATGATAAACAAACAGAAAACAAAATGTTTTTGGGGTTTTCGATTTAAAACGGATTCCTAGGGATTTGGGTTACCTTTGAGGTTGTTTATGTTGCTAACTGATTTACCTTTGTTGATTACCGAAATTGCCTTGAAGGCGAGTTTATCCTCTAATAGCTTAAGCTCCCTCTCGGGTTACAAAAGCCGTGCCCAATTGACCCGACCCATACTCTCGTGGTAGTCGATCCCAGATTGGACCCTTTGCGTTCCGTGACAACTCGTTGCTCCTCGAGGGACGGCTTCTAACTCTCGTGATTTCAGTCCCAAGTCTGACTTCTATAGGTCCGACACCCAAGTTCACCGCTAGGTTCCTCCTTGGAATGTCTCAGTCATACAAATAACCTAAGTTCACCGCTAGGTTCCTCCTTAGATCATTCACATCTCACAAACTAGTGGCTGCCGGGCTTTACGAGTGAAACACCCTAGAAATCCTAAGTTCACCGCTAGGTTCCTCCTTAGAACGTCTATGTCACGCAAATAACGGTTGCCGAAATTTATGAGTGATTTACACACTAGAAATCAGATCTAAAGCAAATCGTAATTAACAAAGAGTTTACATCAAATTTACATCATAAACAAACCTCGGGCAGAGCCCTAGTCCCTAGAAACTAAGCTACTACTCCAGTCTTGCCATGGAGATGACAAGCTGGGTTGACAACATAATAAAAATCAGAAAAAAAGAAAAGAGGAGAAGAAGAGAAGAGATCTATAATCTATGCCTAGAGTGGTAGCCCCCCAATCTGTTCTCCCCTCAGATCTGATGCCTTGGTCCATATTTATAGAAATGGGGAAGTTAGAGTCCCAAACCAACTCAAAATCTGATCTATTTCGGTTTCTTCAGATCCAAGTAAAGCGCGTCACGGCCGTGATGGCCATCACGGCCTGGCCGTGACGGTCTCTGCCTCTGCCAATTCTGGAAAATTCAATTTCTCGCGACGCGAGATATGTCTCGCGACGCGATGCCTCAGCTTCATGGCCCGTGATGAATTTCACGGCTGGGCCGTGATGTGCTCTGACTTGTGGTGGTTTTGGGTCACGGCCGTGATGGCTATCACGGCCAGGCCGTGACAGACTCTGACTTCAGCCTTTCTTCTTTTTCAGTTTTGCTCGATCATGGCCGTGATGGGCATCACGGCTAGGCCGTGATGGGCTCTGTTTGGCTCATTTTCTTCAGTTTTAAAGCTCCATCTTCATCCAAACTTCATCATGGTTGATCTTGAGCAATATACCCTTGATATCTGCAAAACAACACACGAAAACCGCCTTACCCGTTCCAAAGGAAAATTAACCTAAAATCTAATAAAAATATGCCTAAATTACATGAAAATGCATGCAAAATGATGGACAAAGATGAGGTGGAATCACACTCATCAAATCACCCCAAGCTTAAAACTTTGCTTGTCCTCAAGCAATTACTCAGGCCATAAGATATAAATCATTCAAAGCATGGATAGTGAACCAAGAACCCTAGAAGCTAATCCAAGTAATAGGCATTTTTAATAAGCACTCAAGAGATAATCAATTTCTAGTCCAATTAGAAGCTTAGGTTTTTCAAGTTCATGTCCTCACTGATTTGGGCACTCATCTCACCACACTCAAGTGTTTTAGGGTTTATGACAATTCACTCCATTTCCTCAAGTAAAGTATTTTACCATAGGCTTGACTATTAACCAAATCTCTACTTTATTTAAGAAAACACTTAAGAATCAAGAGGTCTTTTCCTTTGGTTGTAATGTGGCCATGGGATTTATTATTAGGTGGGAAAATCAAAGAAAGGGAATTTCAAGAAGGCTAGACAGATTATCAAACATTACAAAGTATGACACCTTCTAAAATACCTTTTGAGGGCTTTGATTTACTTTTTCCACCTTTCTTCTTTTCTTTTTTTTTTCTTTTTCTTTTCATTTCTCACTTTCTTTGTCATCCCCTTCTCCATTTTTTATGTTCATTTCATTTTTATTTGTTTGGAGAAAGGGAGATTTATAGCTCAAGAGAAATATTTTCATCCCATTCTTTTTCCAACTACCATTTTGCCCTTTTTGTAATACTTTAAAAGGTGCCATATCAAGCATTATTCATCAAATTAATTCATGGTACCAAGAAAAGTATTTTTTTTCTTTAGGCTCAAAATTGGGCAACTAAGGGGTAGCATTTATCATTCAAAGCTCGGGAGGCCGGAAAAATACCTAGTGCCTCAATCATTTCCAAAAATGTTTTCAAAAATTTTTAAGTTTTGAAATGGTTTCAAGTCAAGTTCTAGAAAATACAGTCCATGAGGAATTACAACACTCTATCACAAGAATTGGGGTAGATTTAGTGAATACCCCTTTTGGCTCAAAATCTTACATTTAGTAGTTCAAAAATCAGTGAGGTATACAAGTGTAAGGAACCACATGCTAATTATCAACTATCAAATGACTATCTCAAGAAATTTCATTTTTAGCCATATCACAAGAATAATGAAAAATTGGGTTCAAAATTCACTATCTCAATTCATTTGGCTCCAAGTTCTCACAATCGGATGCATGTTCTAAGTGAGAGGCAATCTAAAGAATGTGATCATACCAATCTATGCCTATGTGAATGCAATATGAATGCAACAATGCAAATGCAAAAATAAATAAATAAATACCCCTACCCCAAGCTTGATTACTTACATTGTCTCCAATGTAAATAATCAAGTCGGAGAGAGGAGAAAAATGGAACAACTTACCGAGTCGGTAGCGGGTGTTGGCTCACATTCCAGTCAAAACTTGGGTGGAAAATTTTGTCACGGCCGTGAGGCTTATCACGGGCAGGCCGTGATCAATTCTGTCCTCAGGAGTTGCCCTGTCAAGGCCGTGATCTACATCACGGCTGGGCCGTGATGCTCTCTGGCCTTGGCATCCTACTCATCACGCCCGTGATGGTTGTCACGGCTAGGCCGTGTTCCTTTCTGTGCTCTTGTTTATTTCATCACGGTAGTGACCACTTGTCACGGCCAGGCGTGATGGCCTCTGACTTTATCTTTTTTATGCTCTTCTTCTCTTTCTCAACCTGAAAACACTAGACAAACCTATTAATGATATTCTTGCCTCTTGATCTTCTCAAATTATTCAAGAGGTTAATTCAAAAACAAAAGGAAAAAGGGAAAGAGAAACTTGGGTTGCCTCCCAAGAAGCGCTTATTTATGGTCTTAAGCTTGACCATACTTCCTCAAGTCAACCGGGGTCGGCTGGGCGTAGAAGTGCAGGAACACTTCTTTTCCATGGAACTCCTTCAAATAGCCGTTTCTGCTCATACGACCAATAATGCTTCCGCTTCGCTCTTTTCTCTCGGAGCTTCCTAGCCTTCCTTCCTCCCGGCGGAAGTTTTGTTTCCGCATGGACAGCAACTCCACTTCCATCACTGCTGGGTGCATCATTAGCCATGCATACCTTCGGGGTTGCTTCCATGTTCAGTTCTTCTTTTACCACTGGAGACATTGTATCAATTCTGCACACATGGCTCTCAAAAGGAGGGTTGTTATAAGAGTTAGTCAATTGAAAATCGATCCTACCTTCCTCTACAGTTAGAGAGAGCTTCCCATTCCTTACGTCTATTACTGCTCCAAAGAGTTTGCCAAGAATGGCCTTCCTAAAATGATGGGGAATTCAGAATTCCCTTTCATATCCAATACCAGGAAGTTGGTAGGGATGAAGAATTTCCCTACCTTCACAGGGACATTCTCTAGTATGCCTAGAGGAGTCCTAGTTGAGCCGTCCGCAAATTGTAAGGAGAATTTGAACGGTCTCAACTCTTTACTTTCCAACCTTTCCATGATAGTGAGGGGCATCAAGCTCGAACTAGCCCCTAAGTCACATAAGGCTTGGTCAATGTGCACTTGTTCAATTGAGCAAGCGATGGAGAAACTACCCGGGTCTTTCAGTTTAGTAGGCATTTTAGTCTCTACATCTACTTGCTTTTTCCTGACCAACCTCTGTGGGAAAGGTATCGGGGGTTGGTACGGTGGTGGAGGGACATATTTCGGTTCTGGCTCTTATTTTTCGCTTGTGTCCTCCTCCGGGTCCACATCCATTTCAGCCACCCCCACCCCAAGCTTATCATCCCTCAAGTGTATGACATTGCAATGCTCATTGGGATTTGCTTCGAGTTGCCCCGGGAATGCACCCTTAGGTCTCGAGTACGTGCTGGCTAGTTGGGCAATCTGGGTTTCTAGCATCTTGTTATGAGTTGCTAAGTTGTCTACCTTAGATGCTAGATCCTTTATTGCCTCACTCACTGCCCTTCCTTGTTGTCTAAACTCCTCATTCTGTTTTGTCTGAGTTTCGACAAAACTTTCAAATAAAGTCTCGAGTTTAGATCTTTGTACCTGAGGATACCCCGGTGCTGCTCTCTTATTACCTTGACCCTCTTGGAACTCATGGTTGAGCGTGTTGCTGTAGTTGCCGTAGGAGAGGTAAGGGTTGTTTCTTCTTTGGTTGTAGGGATTTGGGGGAGCATAGTTGGGCAGCTTCGGGTTCGTATCATAGTAGTTGTTACAAGAGTTCACTTGTTCACCCGAAGCGCCGGATCCATGAGCGATACCACGAGGGCATTCCATCATGTCATGTCCCTGCATTCCACAAATCTCACAAACAAGGTTAGTAGCACCTAATGCACTCACATTAGCTCTTTCAAGCCGATCAAAACGTTTATTAAGTGAGTCTATCTTTGACATAATAAGATCTGTGCTATTTACCTCAAACTTACCCCCCGAAATCTTGTTCGGGTTATTACCTCTTTCGGATCCCCATTGGTGGTAGTTGGTGGCGACATTCTCGATGATGTTGAATGCCTCGGTGAGAGGCCTATTCATAAACGCTCCACCAGCTGCAGAATCTAGTGACACCTTCGAAGAGTAGTCCAATCCGTTATAGAAGGTGTGCACTATTAACCACCTCTCGAGTCCGTGATGTGGGCACGACTCCAGCAGTCCCTTGTAACGATCCCAGGCTTCCGATAATGATTCTCCGTCTTTCTGGAAGAAGCCGGTGATCTGGGTTCTTATGTAGGCCGTCTTGGATGGAGGGAAGAATTTCTCCAAGAACGCCTGCTCCAATTGGTCCCAAGTAGTCAAGGTGTTAGCGGGGATTTGCTTAAGCCAGGCCTTCGCCTTTCCAGTGAGAGATGAGGGGAACAATCTTAAACGCACAACATCGACTTAGGCTCCATTAATCCTGATTGCATCGGTGAACTCTAAGAATGTTTCTATATGATCGGTCGGGTCCTCCGAAGGCAATCCTCCGAATTGATGGTGCCTAATCATGTTGATTAGCATAGGTGGTATGGTATAGTTTTCCGCCTCAATCTCTGGCCTTGCAATCCCAGTTCGCAAGCCTCTCGCATTTGGGGCTGCGTAGTCCTTCAAAGGTTTTTGTATCCGGTTGGTTCGCCATGAGTGGAACGGGACTCAACCTTTCTCCCTCTCTTTGTAGTCTTATACGTCGGTGGAAGGTCCTCTCGATCTCCGGATCAATCTCACTAAGGCTCCCAAGACTTAGAGATCTTTGCATATAACACACAGAGAGATGGATACAATAGAAGGAAAAGAATGTATTTGATTTTTTTTTCCAGAAATAAAAATCAAATAAAAAGAAAAGGGTCCAGAAAAAATCAATTCAAAATTTGAATTGAGATTCGAAAAGGCACAGTCCCCGGCAACGGCGCCAAAAACTTGATATGTCGCGCCGCGTACGCGGCGCGCTCGTGCGTATCCGGCAAGTGTACCGGACTGCCGTCAAGTAATAAAAGATATCGAACCCAAAGAGACTGTGTTCCCGAATCACAATTAATTTCGAATCGATTGAATCTGGACTGTATGAAAGGGTTTTGTAAAAAGGGTTTTTGAATTTGAAAGGATTTCTAGGGTGTTTCACTCGTAAAGCCCGGCAGCCACTAGTTTGTGAGATGTGAATGATCTAAGGAGGAACCTAGCCGTGAACTTAGGTTATTTGCATGACTTAGACATTATAAGGAGGAACCTAGCGGTGAACTTAGGTGTCGGACCTATAGAAGTCAGACTTGGGACTGAAATCACGAGAGTTAGAAGCCGTCCCTCGAGGAGTAACGAGTTGTCACGAAACGTAAAGGGTCCAATCTGGGATCGACTACCACGAGAGTAGGGGTCGGGTCAATTGGGCACGGCTTTTGTAACCCGAGAGGGAGCTTAAGCTATCAGAGGATAAACTCGCCTTCAAGGCAATTTCGGTAATCAACAAAGGTAAATCAGATTAGCAACATAAACAACCTCAAAGGTAACCCAAATCCCTAGGAATCCATTCAAATTCAAAAACCCTTTTTACAAAACCCTTTCATACAGTCCAGATTCAATCGATTCGAAATTAATTGTGATTCGGGAACACAGTCTCTGTGGGTTCGATATCTTTTATTACTTGACGGCAGTCCGGTACACTTGCCGGATACGCACGAGCGCGCCGCGTCCGCGGCGCGACACATCAAGTTTTTGTACCGGGTCAAAAACTTGTTGTGACTCCGGCAAGTGTACCGGGTCGTCGCAAGAAATAAAAACACGGTAAGATTCTACCGAGGTCGAACACAAGGATTGGGTTACCAATTCGACTAAATTGTCAAGAAATCCGATACGTTGGTTAAGCAATAGAAGGTGGTTGAGAGAAAGAGATTGAGATCGCAAATTCAAGAATCGATTCAAATAACGCTACGGTGATTAAATTCAGAAATAAAAACATCTAAGGTTTCGAATTCACCTACCCAATCATGCAAAATACCCAAGTGATGATATTCTCCTCCCTACGTTCAATTTTAATGTCAACCGGGACCCCTAAATTCTCCTAAATCCACTTTCGTGCTCATTAGGACGTATTCGATGATTTGAGTTAATTACTTGCTAGGTCTCTTAACCCTAATCTCGAATTCTATTAATTCTTGTTCCCTATAGGTCGCATCGATCTCCTACTCACTCTCGTGCAATACTCGACCGATGTTCCCGATTCAAGTTCTAAAACGCGAATCGTCGCTAGGCCTCAACACGCTTAACTAGTCGATCACGCTAGCATATAATCGACACAATGAAAACAGAATTGGAAAACCATAATTGAATTAAAGGAGAGAGAGTTACATTACATGAACACTATGCCGCCATGGGTGGCTTCATCGATCCCCTAGACAAGAGGATTAGTTCCTCATGTCCGTAACAACAACGCACGTACAATCGGAATTCATCCTAAGCCTAAGAATTAAGAAAGGATAATAGGAGAAGAAACCCCAGAATAAGGATTACAAAAGGTCTCTCAAAATTCTGATCCAAAAAAGTCCTCTTTTCTGTTCTGATCTGCTCTATTTATAAGGAGGCCACGCGTCACGGCCGTGACGGCCATCACGGCCAGGCCGTGACGGTTTCTGTTCTGGCGCACTTCTGGAATTCGAACTCTCGCGACGCGAATGATGTCTCGCGACGTGAGCCCGCCTTTCACGGCCCGTGATGTAAATCACGGCCAGGCCGTGATGTTCTCTGCCTGGTGTGGATCTTGGGTCACGGCCGTGATACACATCACGGCTAGGCCGTGATGGTCTCTGACTTGTGTGGCTTTTAGGTCACGGCCGTGATATACATCACGGCTAGGCCGTGATGGTCTCTGACTCTGATGCTTTCTGGAGTTCACACACTTGCGACGCGACGGACGTCTCGCGACGCGAACCTTCCTGTCACGGCCCGTGATGTGAATCACGGCTAGGCCGTGACGGTCTCTGTCTTCCCGGGTCTTCAAATTCTCGCGGGGCGAGCTTCCTCTCGCGGGGCGAGAATCTCCAGAATGGTAATCTCCACTATTTCTTGACTTTCCTTAATTCTTAGAGCTTCACTTATGGACCTGAAAACAACACAAGCAACCACAAGCGTAATTCTATCCAAAACAACCTAAAAACTACACAAAAGACTCAAAACGAGTCAAAGTCCAACTTAGGAACAAAACAAGGCAAATTTGGGCGAAAACGAGAGTGAACTCGAATAAATTGGCACATAAACCCTAGTTCATCTAGTCATAAAACTAGATAAGCCAAAGGCTTATCAAAATACCCCAAACTTAAACCTTGCTTGTCCCCAAGCAAGCTTAAAACTCAAAAACGACTCAAGACTTGGCAAGCTTGAATGATCTAATCAATTTCGCACAAATTTCATGCAACTTTACAAAACAGTTTTTCTTATTTTATCCCCCCCCCCCCCTTTCATCAATGTAATCCCCACATTCATCTAATTTAAACAATTGAGAATTTATCAATCATGCCATCTTTACTCTAAGTTGAGGCTCAAAGATACACGCAAAGGAAGATCACCTATTTCAAACAATTGCCTTCCTCACAAGGGCATTTAGTATTTCACTCATTCGCTCAAGTTTGTCTAGGCTATCAACTTTTCACTCACTTTCACATTCTAAGAGCACTTCCCATGAATTTGATTTTCATCTCAAACATAGTTCCCGCGAAAACATGCATGCAACATCAATAGGTCTTTCCACGGTTGTAATGGGGCCTGGCTAAGGGTAGGATAATCAAAGGATAGAGGCTAAGTCCCTAGGATCAATGAGAGCATGAAACTAATATCACAACACGGCGCCAAAAACTTGATGTGTGTCGCACCGCGGACGCGGCGCGCTTGTGCGTATCCGGCAAGTGTACCAGACTGCCGTCAAGTAATAAAAGATATCGAACCCACAGAGACTGTGTTCTCGGATCACAATTAATTTCGAATCGATTGAATCTGGACTGTATGAAAGGGTTTTGTAAAAAGGATTTTTGAATTTGAAATTGAATGATAAACAAACAGAAAACAAAATGTTTTTGGGGTTTTCGATTTAAAACGGATTCCTAGGGATTTGGGTTACCTTTGAGGTTGTTTATGTTGCTAACTGATTTACCTTTGTTGATTACCGAAATTGCCTTGAAGGCGAGTTTATCCTCTAATAGCTTAAGCTCCCTCTCGGGTTACAAAAGCCGTGCCCAATTGACCCGACCCCTACTCTCGTGGTAGTCGATCCCAGATTGGACCCTTTGCGTTCCGTGACAACTCGTTGCTCCTCGAGGGACGGCTTCTAACTCTCGTGATTTCAGTCCCAAGTCTGACTTCTATAGGTCCGACACCCAAGTTCACCGCTAGGTTCCTCCTTGGAATGTCTCAGTCATACAAATAACCTAAGTTCACCGCTAGGTTCCTCCTTAGATCATTCACATCTCACAAACTAGTGGCTGCCGGGCTTTACGAGTGAAACACCCTAGAAATCCTAAGTTCACCGCTAGGTTCCTCCTTAGAACGTCTATGTCACGCAAATAACGGTTCTGCAAAATTTATGAGTGATTTACACACTAGAAATCAGATCTAAAGCAAATCGTAATTAACAAAGAGTTTACATCAAATTTACATCATAAACAAACCTCGGGCAGAGCCCTAGTCCCTAGAAACTAAGCTACTACTCCAGTCTTGCCATGGAGATGACAAGCTGGGTTGACAACATAATAAAAATCAGAAAAAAAGAAAAGAGGAGAAGAAGAGAAGAGATCTATAATCTATGCCTAGAGTGGTAGCCCCCCAATCTGTTCTCCCCTCAGATCTGATGCCTTGGTCCATATTTATAGAAATGGGGAAGTTAGAGTCCCAAACCAACTCAAAATCTGATCTATTTCGGTTTCTTCAGATCCAAGTAAAGCGCGTCACGGCCGTGATGGCCATCACGGCCTGGCCGTGACGGTCTCTGCCTCTGCCAATTCTGGAAAATTCAATTTCTCGCGACGCGAGATATGTCTCGCGACGCGATGCCTCAGCTTCATGGCCCGTGATGAATTTCACGGCTGGGCCGTGATGTGCTCTGACTTGTGGTGGTTTTGGGTCACGGCCGTGATGGCTATCACGGCCAGGCCGTGACGGACTCGACTTGACCTTTCTTCTTTTTCAGTTTTGCTCGATCATGGCCGCGATGGGCATCACGGCTAGGCCGTGATGGGCTCTGTTTGGCTCATTTTCTTCAGTTTTAAAGCTCCATCTTCATCCAAACTTCATCATGGTTGATCTTGAGCAATATACCCTTGATATCTGCAAAACAACACACGAAAACCGCCTTACCCGTTCCAAAGGAAAATTAACCTAAAATCTAATAAAAATATGCCTAAATTACATGAAAATGCATGCAAAATGATGGACAAAGATGAGGTGGAATCACACTCATCAGTTACCCAAACAATGCGACCAACTGTGTAGCGACCGTTTTTTATTATTTAGCGACCGAAATTATGGTCGCCATTTAGCGACCGAATTATTATTTCGATCTCTAAAAGCTTAGTGACCAGGTTATCAGCCACGACCATGAATTGGTCGCTAATTGCGTCGCTAACTTAAATACCGACCGAATTAGAATGTTTAGCGACCGAATATGCCGGTCGCTAAACAATTCTTTTTTTGTAGTGCAAGGCATCGGACACTAAGGCTGCTTCATTTCCATATGCTATCTAGTGGCAAATTTATAGTTGTAAATAACCAACATTGTAAAGTCGGGTAATGACCATTAGAATTTGGAGAATTCTATGTTGCATTGGAGCAGTTTTGTATTGACCAATAGATGGATAGTAGTGTATTTAATAAAGTCAAGTCAAAGTTTTATTTTTTTACCTTGGAATTTTTGCTTTTGCAGATTTGTCCGTATTAACTAAATCTGGATTTTGCTTTTGATTTTTAAAAACACGTTTTATTTTCATTTTGTAGAAATCATATCTTTTGTTACCATGTGAACCCTAATCCCCCTTCACACCAAGTTCATTCGTTTCCATTCTCCCTTTCGACGCATACACATCATGTAGGAATTTGTTGTATTGTATCAATAGGAATTTTGTATTGCTATATGTACTGAACTCTTATTTGTTGGTGTTTTGGAATGTGGGGACCAACCAAGTGGTGTTACATAGAGGGAGTGTGTTGCTGCTTTTGGTCTTGCAGTGTTGGCATACCTAGTTACATAGGGAGATGTCTTGAATCCGGGTAGTGAAGAAAAAGGAGAAATTGTGAGAAAAAAATGGATTCTAAAACAACCGTACAAAAATCCTTTTTTGTGAGCTTTAAAAAAAATGTTGAACCGCTTTCTGCAAGTTGGGTAAACCCAGTGGGAGGTAGGTGATTAAGTTGAAAAGTTACTTTCTGCTTTAATAAACTTTAAATAAAAATAAGTTTAACATAATGACATCAAGTCGATGTTGGTACAGTGGCGACCTGCTTTATTGTATTGTACTAGAGTTCTCGCTCGTGCACTGCACGGGGATTAGGCGATTGCAAAAGATAAAATATTCATCGATAATTTTTTTTGGTAAGTAAGGAAAGAAAATGAAAGCCAACACATAACATACACCGATAAATTAAATTGGAGTATAAGATTTGTGCATCGTTTGATAGGAGATATAAATAATTTCACAAAACACATAAATTTTGTCAATGAGCTTAATAATTATAGAGAAAAAATTTCTTCATATTTTTTTTAAACATTTGGTCCCCCACCCCCTTTATCCATCATACACTACAAGAAAAAATGAATTTAGCGAGGGCCAAAGGCCGTCGCAAAAAGCTTAAATCCGTCGCAAAACACATGTTTCTGACGGATTTGCGACGGCCATAAATCCGTCACATGTTGGGTCGTCTCAAAAGTTTTCTGACGGTTTTTTAAATGACCGTCGCTAATTAGCGACGGCCTAACCGTCGCAAATCAACGTAAATTAGCGACGGAATAGCCGTCGCAAATTGCAACACATTTTTATAAAACTAAATAATTTAATTAAGTAATTTTTTATTAATGAATTATTTAAAATATGAAGTATTTTTAATTAATTATTTAATATTTAATATAAAATTCAAAATTAATATAAACATTAGTTATTTTGTATATTAATTAGAATTTAGACTATATTATGATAAATGAATAATAATTTTAAACAATAAATAAAATTCATAAATAAAAGCAAATTGTTTTGACAGAGTGCGTACATCATACAAAATAAAATATAATATCAAAGAAACTAATAACCCTCTCTATAGCCCCGCATTAACAAATCTGTAAAGGATTGATCATCCTCGTCACTGGTCTGCTGATGACCCTCAGGCTGGGACGGTGGTGGCTGTGGGTCATGGCGAGGGGTGCTGTGAAGGTGTTGGTCCTGCCGCGACTGTGGCTGAGGGGTGCTGGTTCCTAAACGCAACATGAGCTCTCTCTGTGTAGCTGCCATCATCTCTATCTGCTCCATCATCTGTGTTTGTTGAGTAAGCAGCTGCTGATTGATCTTGTAACAGCCCGTTTTTAGTTACGATATTTAACCGGTTAAAATATAACTACACATATGATTCATTATTTTATTTAGATGTTTATGTCAATTTTTGTTATGTGGTTTAATTTGAGTAATTAAATTACTCTCTTCAAAATTATTTTATTGCGTGCGTTAGCACTAACTTATTTCAGTGGATGCATACTTACTAGACAATAAGTTACATTATTGTCACTATTACTACCAGTACAGAAAAATATTTTAAATAATATGTTTAAGAGAAAAACATTTTTATATTTTCATTTAATTTAATTTTAGAGTTGAAAATAAACTGGTTTGACCTTAATCGGAGATTAAATTTTGGACTGAGTATTTTCTTAGTTGATCAGTCCAACTATTAATCTTTACTCTAATTTGAATTTCGAAATCATATATTTATTAATCTTTATTTTTAGATCCAAAGGCCAAAAACATATTTATTTTTAGACTCAATATTTACTACTCATTTTGTACATACTATTACTAATCACATTTTTTTTTTATCCTCCTTATTACTTCTTTTATGTGCAAATAGTAATGTTTTCCCTTTTCTCCTTTGATTCACGCCACTTTTAAAGCCTAAGGACTAGCTTATGTTAGTCATCTCTTGTTATTTTTCTTCATGCCATTTGCTTTGACCATGTGAGTAAGAACACGCCAGTTTTCACATTAATGACACATCAATCCTTAAAATATTTTTGGCTGCATGATGTTATAGTAATGCCACCTCCTGCTTATTTACTTTCCTTATCTCATGCCAAATTTTAAGTCTACGAAGTAGCCTTGGCAAGTCACCATTTTCCACCGTGAAGGACTTGTGATTTTGACTCCTTTATTTCACTAAATTAATGCCACCTCCTACTTCTTTTAGGCTGACCTTGTTTTCCTTCTTGTTTTTCTTTCATAAGTTATGCAAAGTTAAGTTCAGTCCATGACCACCAAAAGGTCACGCCTCTTGCTGCCTTCCTTTCTTTGATTCACGCCAATGATAAGTTTATTTCATTAACATCCATGCGCCACATCACTTGTTTCCTTTCTTTTTGACTTTGTTTTATTTTCTCTCACACAAAGTTAATGCAAAAGGTAAGAAAAACCAAGAGGTAGCGTAGAGAAAGAAAGAGAGAGAGGGAGGCCGTGAGAGAAAGAAAATTCCGGAGTAATTTTCAAGCAATCCGTTCGTCCTATCGAAAAACCGATTATATCGTTGTGATCTTCGCGACGTCTACTTCATTATCCCATCTTTCTTTTCTTGATTAGGCTAAGGTAAGCCTATGTCCTTTTTATGTCTAAACGCCGTCGGCGACGGTATTGAGGTTATCTTTCAATTCATTTATCGGTTTCCAATTCCGTCTTCAAATTTGGGTTACACGTAACGTGTGCTTCACAATGATGTGTTCAGGTGAATTTTTGGAGCCCCGAAGGGTGTAGAACGGTGCGTGGCAGATTTGAGGTAAAATAGGGAGTGTCCGTTTCGTTGCCCCAGAACTAGCCTAAGACATTCCAGGTGGGGGAAAGAAACTATTTAACGTCGGAAACGGCATGGTTACATTTAATTAGATAATGGTGTAGGGCGACCCAAACCCTACACGAGAGCGAGTAACGGACAATGTCTATACCACATTGGGGACTACTCAGTGGTACCGATGATGATATAGAAATTGTGTGTTTATCATCATTACGCTATAAATATATTTTATGTTATTACGTGATGATTACGTGTTTGAATGGTTGGTGTGAAATTGATACTTGTTTATATTTATTATTATTTTATTATTATTATTATTATTATTATTATAAGTATTATTTTTATTGTTATTATTACCATTATTATTATTATCATTATTGTTGTTATTATTATGATTATTATTATTATTATTATTATTATTATTATTATTATTGTGATTATTATTCTTATTAGGATAATAGACTAAGTGTAATGATTGTGCTTAGAGGATTGAGTAAATAATAAGTTATATGAGACATGAGGATGTATTTGGGGATTGCATGCTATATGAGATAGCAGTGCCTAACCGAGATAATTATCGTGATATGAGAACAAGAGTGAGATGAGATGAGATTATTTTGAGGTTATCTATGAGATTATGATGACCGGTTAGGGCACTGGGGGGTGACCTGAAACATGGTCTGTGATATGAGGGACCTGAAACATGGTCGAGTGGACCTGAAACATGGTCGATTGGGGTCTATGCCTCGGAGGGAAAATTCCCGGGGATAGGCTAACGACGGACCGTCCAGAGATGATTTCATTTTAGTCGCAGCTATAGTTCATGCATTGCATGAGCATCCTGGATTGTGGTCCAGAGGTGTGCACCGGGTTGTGCGTCTATAGTGCCATTGCTTTGCGTGGGCACTCTCCATCCGCGGACGAGGGTGTGCGCTGGGGACTCTGGGACGTGTCGATTATATTGTTGTGATATCCGGATATGGCCGATACCTGAAGAGATTATTCATACAGCATTTGCATTGCATCATAATGGAGGGTAGAGGAAAGATTATAGATGTGGATTGAGGATGATTATGTTATACATATTTATACCGGGGAGACGGATGTTTAGTGTGCCGTTATTTAATTAAATGTTGCTAAACCATTTCCACGTTTGATGTTATATGGTTTCTTATCCCTATATTCTCTATGTTACATATGTTTCTTTTTGTGATCGTGATGAGAAGAGCCTACAGAGATTCCAGTCATGGAGGAACTTGATGGGACTTCGTATGAGCATGACGTTGGAGGACGAGTCGTGGATCCTCATAGTTGAGTATAGAGTCTATGGCCAATGCGTCTCATCTCTTTAGGATGTTGTTTTTATTTTCGTTGGATTATCGGTTTTGTACATTTTGGGATCTGACTGATGGGATTCCCTCTACTGTACTGTATCAGGACCTGAGTGGTATATGTTATGTATGTATATTAAGTTTTAAATTTTTCCGTTGTTTTAATATATTCGCTTAACGCTAATTAGGTTTTAATATTTTGGGTTTTCTTTAATGGGACGTCGGGGCGTCTCGGATCTCATCCTGAGCTACAAGTTTCTGTCGCATCTTGACCATCTCTGCAGACTCATGAGACTGGCAGGGCCTAGTACTGGACGATGCTCGACTCTGCTGAGTGAAGATGCTGGAGCACCCGCGTCGATAGTTACCGGCTAGGTCTCCCATACCGTATATGCGACTGTTAGGACGAATCTGGGCAAGTATACCCAGTCGTGCAAGTAATACGGTGGTAAGACCGGTTTATCGTATCCACGGGGATTGCTACAATTACTAACACTTACCAAACCAATTACTATCTAAGCGGATTCTTGGATTGAAGAGAGTTCTAAACTAACAAAAGCTAGAACTAACAACATAAGAAAAATAAACTCTTTTTGTACTTTTCTCAAACACTTGGAAGGCAATAAAAGATGGGTTTTAAATATGATAAAAGATGTTGGGATTAGGTTCACCAAACTTCATTCTCATGCAATGAAATGAGCCACAAACAGTTTCTACTTCAATTATGACAATCAATCCACTAAATTACTCAAACCCCGATCCCTCGGATGGCAAGAGCCTAACTCCACTAATAGACCCTAATTCCTTAGGTGGCCTAGATTAATGAAATTGCATTATGATTAGGGATTACACGATTGCTAATAAACCTAGTTCCATTCCTAGATACAAGGCTTATCAGGTGATTAATCTCAATTACGGTTATGATACGAACGTCCCCATTGCATACCAAAACACATATCAAGTTATGGGGGTGCTAGCCACAACAAGCATTAAGCACAGAGAATCAATCACTCAATAATGAAGTAAAAACCATATTGCAATATCAAGTCATATACATGAGAAATCAGAAATGGCTACCCTAACCCCAACAATGGGAGTTTAGTTACACATCATCAAAGGAGAAGGGAAAAGGAAAGATACTAAGGTGGAAGAAGGGAAACACTCCATGGAAGGATGAACCCAGCCACCACAGTCACCAAGAATCGTCCCCTAGGGTTTCTCTGGGCTGCCTCTTTTTCTCTGCTCCAAAAACTCCCCCAGTTCTGTCTGCTGCGTTTCTTTAAATAGACCTGCTGCGCGTCACGGCCGTGATGGCCATCACGGCCAGGCCGTGACGGATTCTGTCTCTCGGCGCTTTTGGCAACTTTTAGTCTCTCGCGTGGCGAGCCTTTGCTCGCGTCGCGATCCTCTCCGTTCACGCCAGGATCTCCATCACGGCCAAGCCGTGATGGATTCTGACTTGTGGTGGTTTTGGGTCACGGCCGTGATGTATATCACGGCTAGGCCGTGATGCACTCGACTTCACCTTTTTCGCCTTTTCAGTTTTGCTCGATCATGGCCGTGATGGGCATCACGGCTAGGCCGTGATGGGCTCTGTTTGGGTCATTTTCTTCACTTTTAAGGCTCTAAATCATCCAATCTTCATCATGGCCAAACCTTGGGCATTTAATCATGAATTCCTGCAAAACAACACCACAACACCGCTTCACCCATTCCAAGGGAAAATCTAACTAAAATCAAATAAAGAATGCCTAATCTATATGCAAAATGCATGCAAAAGTGTACAGAAAATATCATGTAAAATCACACTATCAGCGACCCTTGTTCTTACCGCCAGCAACCTCGACCCATGCCTGCAACTCCAATTGGGCTTCCACCTCTGGGTCAAGTGTGGTGGAAGAAGGGGAAGATGAGGCTGCCTGAGACCGAACCTGAGATAACTTATCACGATAGTCCTCCTGTCATTAAAATTGATACACATAATCATACAAAATGACCATAATTATTAAATATAAAATAAAAATAATTTCCAACAAAGAGACATGTAAATCACCTGAGTGCGTCTAGAACGCTCATCTACATACTCGCTGGTACCCTTCCTAGTATGAGTTCGGGCATGAAGCTCAACCGGCTTGACGCTACGGCCAAGCTCCCTAGCCTGCACCAAAAAAAACTTGTTCATATTTGAAGTTACACTACCTTAATAACCAGACATCTAATGAATTAACAAAATATGATGTTGGAACTTACAAGGTGTCGAGCATGCTCCTGATTACTGATGCTACCGCCAGTGTGCAGGCTCCCACCCTTTTCCGAGGCCCTGTTGAGCTTTGCCTGGGCGGATTTTTTCTTAAATTCAGGTGTAGCCCAGTAAGCACATAGCTCCTCCCAAATGGGTGGGAAACACCATTTTGGACGTTGTGCCTTTTTCCGATATCTAGTCAACAACTCGGAGAGGCGTTTGCTCGCTTTTTGATGAAAAATTATCTCTACATCAGCGGAATGCTCCACTCTCCAAGCAGCCTTCTCCTGTAAATAAGGAGAATATAATATTTTTTAGGATAATAATAAACTAAAGAAACATTAAAAGTAACTAAAAAATGGAAGTAAATTCAAAAGTACAAAATACCTTAAAGCCGCAAAGAATCGATCTCGATCCTGATCCTCAAGCTCACTCCAATGCTTCCGAGGCCGATCAGTGAGATGTAATCGCATACGTGACGGCCTCTGCAGATTTTCTCGACGGAAGGAACCTTATCAATAGAACATGAGAACAATCAATACACATACATATAAAATCTGCACTCAACAATAAAATAACAATATTTGAGATCTTTCTTACCCTTTACCGGTCGGGGTAACAATAACTCGACCATCTGACATAACCTCGATCTCCTCATCATCTGATGATATAGGCGAGGAATATCCATAAGTCTCCTCGTCGTCACCATGAGACTGATGATCACCGTCCATGGGTAAATCTACCCCTGATGCATCTGGTTGTCTGGAATTGTCTGCATGGGTCTGAGTCGGAATCCTTGGGGTGGGCATCATCGTGATCCCAATGGAGGTGTCCATGAACTGAGTGGCTGGAGCAACAGGTCGGTAGGGAGGTGTCAGAACATGTGTAGGCACGGGTATGGGCGATAGACATGCTGTAGGAGCAACAGGTGGGGGTGCCGGTGCCATATCATGTGGAGGCATGTGTGTGGGCGTAGTGTAACAGATGTAGATGGGAGGGACACGAATCCGTCATTGACTGTCCGTGTCACAAAGCGAGGTCGACCACGACGACGTGCCCCTCCAGCAGGTGCCTTACCCTTTCCCTTACCATCAGCCATGTCTATAGTGAAAAATGATGCTAATAATAATTAATTAAAAGTAACCAAAACCCAAATTTGCAAATAATGGAAATTGATGGTGATAATAATTAACTTAAAGTAAGCACAAACACACATTTGTAAATAATGGAAAATGATGGTGATAATAATTAACTTAAAGTAAGCACAAACACACATTTGTAAATAATGGAAAATGATGCTAATCATAATGAACTTAAAGTTATGAAAATGACAATACTACCTAATACAAAATACATCACTAAAATAAATAAAGTAATTGTTATTCAGAATTTGAGCCAGTGTCATATTCATAGCCATCTTCATCTTCTTCATCTTCTGTTGATTCTGCTTCTTCAACATCTTCATCCGGAATGACTTGATTTGATGTCAAGCTGGAGGTATCCACTTCTTCCCCTACAACTTGTGTGTCTTGTAAACATGAGATTGGTTCTACTTCAATGACCTCATTTGCATGTGACATTTCATCCGTTTGATATGGCTCATCCAACTCTGAAACATCTATTTCAATGCGACCCCTTGGTTTTGTCTTGATTGCAACACACCAACCTCGTTTTTCCGTTTGAGTTGCTGGATAAGGAACGTAATATACTTGTCTCACATTATGTGCCATGATAAACGGATCAAACATATGATATCTTCTACTCATTTGGATGTCCACAATATTATATTTTTTATTCAAATTAGTGCCTCTACTAGATGGATCGAACCAATTACAATAAAACAACACTATTCTCTTAGGGTAGTCTAAATAACGATATGACAACTCATATATGTGTTGTATGACACCATAAAAGTCATCTGCAACTCCGCCTGGCTCACCCTTTACGTAAACACCACTATTTATTGTTGTTTTGTCTTCTGTCCATGATTGAGTATGAAATTTGTACCCATTCACGAAGTATGTGTGCCATTCTTTGACTTGTGTCAGAGGACCGTCAACCAAGTTTCGTAAATGTTGATTAATGACAGTAGGTGCCTCATTGTAAACCTATTCACAAAGTTTAACGACATATGTTTTTATCCGCATACATTATAGTGAATAACAGAATGATAAATGGGGAGATACTTACTTGTTGCTTAAACCATTTTGGAAAATCTTCATGAGTACGAGCAGATGCATCACGAAAAGACAAGAATGAACTGAACATATATGGATAACATCAATGAAAATTGACATATGCTATCGAAGGAATAAAAATTATAAGCTCATACTTACTCATGGTATGGTTTAACCTCGGCGCAATTGATCAATACATGAACATGAGCTGAGTTCCACTCTGCCTCCGTTAAATAATGTGTCAACTCCTTTCCGGAATGACGACCGGGAAGACAAAAAATTGATAAGGTTCCAGGTAGTCTTCCACTTTCATTTTCCGTTTCGTTCCTTCTAGTTGTTGGAGACAAAACCATGTGTTTGAAATAATGAGAGCAGAAATGAATTGTCTCACGGTGTAAGTAAGACGCACATATCGAACCTTCAACCCTAGCCTTATTTTTCACCGATCGTTTTGACTCGCCCATGAATCTATTAAAAAATGACGAGGTTATTATTAATTAACTAATATGCATGAAAGAGGATCAATAACTGTGGTACTTAATTTACCTTCCAAATGGATACATCCACCTATATTGAACTGGACCACCAAGTCTGGCTTCATATGCAAGATGAATCGGAAGATGCTCCATTGAATCAAAGAAGCCAGGGGGGAATATTCTCTCCAGCTTGCACAAAATGAGTGGAATGTTTTGTTCCATCCTGGTCAAATCGTCTTCCCTTAAAGTTGCAGAACACAAGTTCTTGAAGAATTGACTTATTTCAGTAAGGGCATTCAAAACATTGGGGGGACGAATCAAGGCGATAGGAAGTAAGCACTCCATAAACACATGACAATCATGGCTTTTCATCCCATGCAACTTGCCTTTTATAACATCAGCACATCTTGCCAAGTTAGAAGAATAACCATCAGGCATCCGGAGCCCCTTTATCCATTGGCAAACTAACCTTGCTTCCTGGATAGTCAATGTATAACTGGCCTTTGGCTTGTACATCTTCCCATTATCCTGATGTCTCAGCTCCAAATCCGGTCTCCTGCAGTACAACTGTAAGTCCATTCTAGCCTTATCGTTGTCTTTGGTCTTGCCATGCACGTTCATCACAGTGTTGAAAATGTTGTCAAAGAAATTTTTTTTAATGTGCATTACATCAAGATTGTGCCTCAATAAATTATCTTTCCAATAAGGAAGATCCCAAAAAATACTCCTCTTTGTCCAATTATGCCACTGCCCGTAACCATCTAATTTGGAAAACCCAGCTTCAGTCACTTTTGGCAAGTCCCTGATTCTTATCCAAATTTGTTCTGGTGTTAACCTCGGAGGCGGTCCATCCATTTCAACAACCCCCTTCTTGAAGGCATTCTTATTCCTTCTAAATTGATGATCATTCGGTAAGAACCTGCGATGGGAATCAAACCAGGACGACTTCCCCCCGAATTTTAAGGTAAATGCCTTTGTATGCTCCATACAATGCGGGCATGCAAGCTTCCCATGCGTCCCCCAACCAGACAACATGCCATACGCAGGGAAGTCATTAATTGTCCACATCAACGCTGCCTTCATTTTAAAATTTTGTTTTCGAGAAATATCGTACGTCATAACACCATTCCACAACCTCTTCAAATCATCAATTAAAGATTGCAAGTATACATCAATGCCTGCCTTTGGATTAGATGGACCCGGAATCAGGCAAGTCAAGAACATATATGGCTTTGACATACACATTTCGGGAGGAAGATTGTAAGGGGTAACAACAACGGGCCAACATGAATAAGGTGATGCCGAGCATAACCCAAGTCGTACATTACAAGGATCAACGGCAAAATCTGAATGCACCCGATCAAAGTGCTTCCATGCTTCACCATCAGAAGGATGGCGTAACACTCCTGCATTCCTCCTATTCTCATGGTGCCATGTCATTTTTCCTGCAGTCTGCATCGATGCAAACATCCTATGTAATCTAGGAATGATTGACAAGTAGAACATCGACTTTACCGGAACTGGTTTTAGATTGCTTCTACTTGCGTTGCGCTGACGATACCTCGGTGCGTGACAAAACCTGCACTCAACCAATGCGCCATCATTTTTGTCGAATTCATTATCGTAAAAGAGCATGCACCCATTCTGGCAACAGTCAATCCTCTTGGACTCCAATCCTAACTTGGACATTAACCTCTTCGCACCATAATAATTGTTGGGTAATCCTCCTTTGAAAGGCGTCCCGGCCAAAACCATTTTGGCAATGAAATCCAAGCCTAACTCGGGTATGCTCCAATTGGACTTGGCAGACAACAGTAGAACACACATCGATAACGTCGAGTCGGGGGACCCTTCCCACAAAGACTTATTTGCCTCTGTTAGGAGATTATAAAATTTTTGTGCATCTGCATTAGGAGGCTCTTCTGTATTATTGGACTCAAACGACCCGAACATCATAAGAGCGTCACACACCATCTCCTCCATGGAAACAATATGATCTCCATATCCAGCTTCTGCACCACTACTTGAACCACCTGTGCAATTCTGGTCAATGCCAAAATCAAATTGCGGCATTTCTTCTCCATGATTTGTCCAAATCCAGTAATTAGGCCTAAACCCAACTTTATACAGGTCGACCCTCACATCGTCTACATTCTTAATTCGGGTACAGTCACACTTCACACAAGGACATCTAATCAACCCCCCATTGTTATAAGTATCCTGTTGACTTGCCTTGGTAATAAATTCTTCAACACCATCTAAGAAAGATTGTTTTAATCCCCCTCTACGTGGATAAACCCTATCATACATCCAAGTACGATTCAAAAGGAACAAATTCCATCCTCTACATTTGCGCCAAAAAAAAGATAACTATAATGAAATTCCAAATAGAGGAAGTATCCTCTTCAAAAATTAAATTCAATGGTTCTATTCAAGAGAGCATCACATTCACACATTATTTATCATAAAAAAAAAAATACAACATACACTTGCATTGCCATTAAATCAGAGCAATGGTTTGATAGCAATGAAAGAAAAATAAACCAAATAGGATAGTCATTGTCTATATAATTTATCACATAGTTTATAGCAAGCTACTAACCATATAGTGAATAAGGAAAACGAAGCACATGGTGTAGTTTATAAACGATAGCACAAGCATAAAAAAATTGTCAGGTTACATGCATAGTTGATTGTGTAATATTCTTATCATGCTCATGCTTATCCTCATTTATCTTATTTGTTAATGTTACATAATAGTTCATTTTTAAAGAGCAAAGACAGCATCAATAGTAACCACTTAATAGACTACATTAAACCACAAGGAAAAAGTAATTAAAATCACTTACCAATTAGAATGAGAGCAACACTAGCACAACTAGAAATGTATATAACTTTCACAAATCAAGAACACCGCCAACAGAAAATTGAATATAATCATAAATATAAAGCTGTAAGAATCTATATATAAAAAGAACTTAAAAGCTAGACAGTACTCAACAGGGAAATTATATATGGACATAACATAGCGAGACTGAGAAGTTCAAATCATTTTACAATACACTCAAAAACTGATTTCATCAACTCTGGGATTGCTTCTTGGCACCCTAGAAGCCTACATTGACAACCAACAAAGATTCTTCCTGTAAATTTAATACACTCAAAAAGTGATTTCACCAACCTCCTAGGTTTTCTAGGGGTTGCTTCTTGGAATCCAAGAATCACATCTAGACAACCAAAAGTGATTCCTCCTGTAATTGGGTGTTATAAATATTTTGGCCATTACACAATCAGATTCGGATTCTGGAAAACATAGAAAAATTAGATTTTGGCAAAAGCATATTCGCTTCTTGTCTTTGCCAAAAGAAATGGTTCTTATATTTAGTTTTCAAACACAAGACATCACTTACATTTCCCTACACTAAACAGTGTTCCAAAACACAGTTGTTTCAATCAAAACACCCTTTTTCTGGACAAGTGATTCTCTTCAAAATATGAAATCGCGAGAAACCATGAATACAAACTTGGCTCATATTTCAAAAAGTTTGGGAGATGAGAATGATCAATGCATCAAGTTAATGAATGAATGCATTGCGGAGCACCTACCACTAACAACACTATAGCAATATAACAAATAAATAAGTTGATAAGCCTAATAGTTAAACCTCTATACCATAAATAAATAAACAATGAACAATAACCAAACTTTCATTACTCAATTTATGACGCATTTATCAAATATCTTGGTCCAAGCATTACAAAAAAATTCAATACCGATGGAAAAAGTCTAACAAGGATAAATAAATAAATAAATAAATAAATAAATAAAAAGACATTTGTTACCTTAAAAAGGGCAATGCTGCCAATTACCAAAACCATAAAGACAGATGTAATTTACCAAAGTATTTCACTCACCAAACATTCAAGTTTCTAGCCCTCTGGAATGTTATTAACTACTATAATGTCTTCTATTATACAGTTAGCTCTCAGTTTGTTAGTTCATGTTCTATTGCTTTTTTGTTTCTTCTTCATGCTAACATTTACAAACACCTATTGAATTGTTTAACAAAATATATTGGTTTTTCAGGTAAACAAACATTAGAGTTAACTATAAAAAAATATATTCTTCAAATACTCAATAAATGTCTTGAAAGCAGAGATCACCTGAGCAGAGCACTCCTAAACTTATACCAAATTCATGTCAGCTGAAAAACTTGTCCATGAGAATCTGCACATTTCAAATTTTAAATGTATAACAACAACACCTGAAACATAAAGATGTCACATTTTAACATTTTATGGGTTCACAAAACTACATGAGACTCGTTTCATTGACAAAATAAAAACACACATCACCTAAATCACATACAGGCTAAATATGGTGGAAGAAGCACATAAAACATGACTACATAACTGCATGGTAGAAACATACATACAAAGGAAAGGTTATTTATGACTTAAACAAAAGAGAATTTGGTCTTGGAAATTTTCTTGTCGGCTAACAACTCCTTCTCAATTGCATTTTGAGCAGTTTAATAGAACACGATGAATAGTCAGTCACCCTATCACTTACACCACAATGTAAGGCTCTATGAATGGACTTAATAAATTGATGACTTATACTATGAAACCATTGGACTTAATAAATTGAGGACTAATACTATGAAACCATTTCACATGCTCTAAATTTGTGGGCAATATAACTTCAAGGCATAAATGGATAGGCTTTATAATATATAACTTCAGAGTAGCCTTAGAGCAACTTTTAGAAGCTTATAGATTTTGTACTGTCACCAGTTCACGGCTATTACAAAAAGACACAATTTTTTTTATTTACATTTTTATTACATATCCAGAAAACTACAAACCTGCCAAGTAGGAAAAGAATGTTGATATGTTGAGCAAAACAATCACGCTGAGAAAGCACAACAGGAATTTCCCATCAAGAGTCAATATATTGTATATCTGCTGGTAACAATTATCCTTGACCCTGTTAAAACATGGATATGAAAACCCATTACATAGGGCCATCTTCTAACTAAAATGAAACATATTTATTGATATAAATTTCTAAATCAATTGCCATTTTTATCCCCATATTGTGCAAATGATGTTCCAAAACTCGGACTAATCACAGTAATACACATGCAAATCGGCTTATACAGTGATGCAAAGGCAAGTTTTTCATCCTAATAGTGTCTTTTTCTCGAAGTTCTGGACCAAAGTGACATTTTCAAAATGGTAGCATTTGCTCAGAAAGTGGTTGTTGATAGAACAAAACAACAAAACAAATTTTAAATGACCAAGACGCGAGGGATAGAAGAAAGTGTTGTGAAAGGGGTAGTAGAAAAAACAAAGCGAAATAAAAGAAGTATAATAATGCGACAGAGACTTGTATGTTCTGACCTGAATGAGCTTTTCACAAGCTAAACAGTATTCATGTTTACAATTCCAATGGGGGAGAGGGTATGCATGAAGTAAACAGATTTGAATTCAAATCTCAAATTAAGGGCAATCTTAAAAGAAACTATTAATCAAATGAAAAAGACTTCACTTGGATAAATGAAATCAAGCATGAACTCATAAATGGTTCTCGGGATGGCGAGTCAGGTCCCACCACCATGTTCTTAATTGGGGTCATGTAGACACTGTTAGTGGCCTCAACCGAAGATTGAGGACCATTTCAAACCAAAAAGTATAATCTTTGAAATTACCACCATAATTGCAGGCCTAACTTTAATTTAATTATATTGTATAAAAATATAAATAAAAACATTCAACCTATCTTACAGATTCCCTGCTCTCCGCGGATGTTTCAATTGCACGTAAAGGTATTAGTATATTATCAATAATTTTACCAATAGATCATTACATTCTGCAAAGCCAATGGGTTCTGATAAAATAAAATTTTTGCTAAAACCACATTAACACAGAGTCACAAACGTGGTAATGGGAGTTCGCAACTACACAAGCATGTCAATAGACAGATTAGATCAGACCATTCCTCCGAAAGGTGCAAAGATAAAAGCATATAATCGTGTATCATGGGAGAAATATAAAGTTTCATATTAACCACCCTTTCATGACTCAGATATATGACGGATACACAGATGAAGAACGTTAATGCAGATTGATTGGCATGTGAATAAAAAAACCACACTAACATTCTCATAGCAGAGACAGATTGGAGACAGTGATAAGAGAAAGGAATTACCTCAATTCAGAAGATCAATACAGGTGAAATGTTCATAAATTATACTATAAGCTGCAATGCAAAAGTAACATAATTAAAAAAAATAAAATAAAATAAAAGTATGATATATGAGAGACATAACAATAACCCCACAAACAAGCAGCACCAGCAGTAGTAGATAAGTGCTACTGTCTTTGCAGCCCTAGAGGATTACAGTAGGAACAACGAAAAAGGAAAACAAAAAGAGGAGTTGCCATTCAAATTTATTTAAATAGGAAAATTTTGAAAAAACCTTTTTTATACGGAGGACTGATGAAAATGAGGTGGAGCACGAGAATAAAAAAAAATTAGCATCATACACCATTCATGTAGTTGTGCAAAACTTTTAACTTCAAAACTATCTATTTTACTTTTTGATATTTGCAAAAAAAAAGGCAACATAAAAAAAAACGATTGATTTTCATTTGTGATTTTTTTATTTTAATAGCCTTAAAAATATTTATATTGCCTACTTTAATATTTACCAGAATATAAAAGGCTATGAATTAAGAGTAAACAGAATTCTAAAAAAGGGGGGAAATTGATTTTTGTTTTGTTAATACACTAGAATCAAAGAATATGACCATTTAACCACAAATATAAATCAAACACTGCAAGAAATAAACAATAGATATACTTGTTCACTATCATCATTGTTTTTTAAATCAAATACATCTAGAAGACGCCTAAAAAATTGCAGTATGTCAAGATTAGTACATTAAGGAAAGCGTGAAAAAGGAAACGAATTCCTTCGGTGCAACATGGACATGTACATGGATTTACATCAACTAAAGGTTGTGCCTCCACCTAAAAAGGGGGTTATACCGCTAATGTTTACAGGAACTGGGGGTATTTGTATTTTGAAATGGAAAATGAACAAAGTATGAATAATATTGTATGAATAATATTCGGAAAAGTTGTCAAAACTTGTTGTATGAATAATATTTTCACACCTGTTCCGGAGCTATCCAATTGTACTGTGAAGCATAAGTAACAATCCTTAGTATTTTACGCCTGCAATCGTAAAGAGAAGATGAACAAATTAGAAAGAAGAAATGAGAGAAGGTAGTGTAATATTTTGAAAGAAAAATGAACAAAGTAGAAATAAGAAGTGAACAAACTCGCCATTTTTGTTGCGTCCAGAGCTGCAGAAGTGAAGACCGAAACGCGCGGCGAAGATGACAACTGAGGGAGGAAGAAAACTGTTCGAGTTACTTATTGGAAATTAGCGACGGCCTTTTAATATTAGCGACGGCTAGGCCGTCACAAATTACAATTCCGTCGCAAATTGTGAATGACCGTCGCAAAATTACCATCCGTCGCACATTAGCGACGGCCATGCCCGTCGCAAATTGGCGCCAACATTTCGCGTAAAATGGCGGGAACGTTACTGACAGATTTGCGACGGAACTTCCATCAGTAATTTCCTCTACCATTTGTGACGGCTTAAGCCGTCGGAAAACATAAAGCCGTCGCAAAACATAAAATTAGCGACGGATTTGAGGCCGTCGCAAAATTTCTATCGCTAATTAACCTTATTCTTGTAGTGATCTACTTTTAAACAATTCTGAAGGTGCTATTAATGTCTTTTTAATTGTTGCTTTGAAAAGGTTGAATAAGTATTGGAAAGATACACACTTTATTTATTTTCAGCAGATAACAATAAAATGTATTATATTTTCCTATTTTCGTTTTTTTTATTTTTGTTTTTTTATATCAATTTAAAATATTTTTTATTTCTAGTTTCTAGATATGGAAAGAATTTAGAGGCTTATAGAGGAAGTCATTTCATGACATCGTGACACTGGTCCAAACTTTTCTTAGAATGGGACATTTGGTCCCCCACCCCCTTTATCTATCATATATTCTTCATTGGCCCCTCCTTTTATCTTTCACATAAATTTTAAAAATTCTTTGTACTTTGAGAACAAAAAAAATGGGAGGTTGAAATTAATTCTTTGTTTTTTCCAAGTAAGAAAAAGAATTAATTAAATTAAAAGAAGAATAAACATTGAATGACAATATCAAATTGTTGGCAGATATGAGAGGGAGAGATGAATAAAATTTATTGTAAATTCGAAATAAATAATGGGAGGGGTTTTAAAATACAATGAGTTGGTTCACTATGGGAAGGGAAATGTTTATTATTTCGAGGCACCGATTACGGGAAAGATAATAACCATTTAAAATCTGATATATTTGTAATAAATGATAATGAAGATTCAAATTAAATAATAAAAAAATATAATAACAAATTCAAAAACAAAGAGTTGTTATCCACTTTTTAACAATAAAAAATCTCTAGAAAATCTATATTAATTACTTCTCCTCATTAAAAATCATTAAAATTAATAAAATTTCTTTTTTTATTAAGAAACGAATTTAAAAGAAATCAATAAGAAATCAAAACATTGAAATCTATTTTGGTTGTCACAATGTATTGATTTTTTTTTTTTTTTTGACAAAATGTATTGAAATCATAAAACTATTTGAAGGATAACTATTTTCCATACATTGAAACTCTGCAAAAATAAATTTGAAATTTGAATCATAGGGTTTGGAAAAGGTTCTCCATAATACTACATATCTACATATGATTCTCACTGTAATATTTTTAATGACGAAAACATTTTCAAATAAATTTCTAATCAATGTAAAACAAAAATTCTCATAAAAATCTGTATTAATTATTTTTCTTAGTTAAAAATCAATAAAATTTAAAAGAAATCTATTAAATTAATAAGGATTGTTATTTTAATAGATATAAGGTACAGAATTATAACAACACGGAGGATGAAATTCTTTTATCTAACATTTTTTACATCCCATTATCAAGAAACAAATGATATTTCTTTTCACTAAACATAAATTTCTTGCAAGCAAAAATAGTCATTTAATTTGGTAAACTGTAATCAAATGGGTTAAAGGAACAATTTCAACTTTACATTGCAATGACCATTTAGGATTAGTTAGGTTGACTGACAAAACAATGACAGCAATAAACAGGATAATAAAATGAACACAATCACAAAAACATCCAAATGGGCAAAAGACAATAGCATGATCTAGAGGGAAGAAGTCCATGGTTGCTTTATATTTAGAAGACATATTGGCAATAGTTGCATAACATATTAGAAAAAGATGAACATCATGACCTGCAGATAGAATGCCATTATCTCAGACCATAACACAAAAAAAATCATTACATAAACAATTAAAAAATGTGATCAAATTATGAACCTTGTAGCATCAAGGAATGAGGAATTGAATCTCTTCCCTTCTGGTTGCTCACTTTCTGTGTTTCATATATCCATGTAAATAAAATGCCTTCCTAAAGTTATTGTTATTCAAAAAATCTCAATGAAAGAAGAAACAAAAAAACAATAAATTTAGAGAAAAAAAGTATTTTTATTAAACTGAAACAAATTCATTACGGTGTCAAAAAGGAGTTCTTAACATGTACGATGAAGACAAAAACTGAAACTTCTAGTCGGTGGTTGCATAGATAGGAGATTTAATGCAAAATTGAGCCCTCCAAGCAAGACTTGAAAAACCCATTAAGCTGTAAAAGGAAATAGAAGTTTAAATGAAGCATAAGATGGAAGATGAAGTGAATCATCACCGGTTAAGAACCTCCCAATCCCTCTGTGTAATTTCTTCATACTTCCAGATGAGTGAGGGAAAAAAACTGATTTTGATGCATAATCATAAAAACATATATCGACTAAAAGTCAAAAAATGAATGGAAAAAGAAAGAGGCCGAACCGTTCTAGAAGAATCTTTTCTTAATTATTCTGTGTTCTTTCATCATCACCGAGCAAGTGAGAAAAAGTTGAAAAAAAATAAATTATTTTGTAAAAGTTTTTGGAAATAAGTAAATTCACATAGAGATATTGTACCTGAGAACCATGATTTCCTTGCACCACCATCTGGTCGTGATGGGTAGAGACCTCGTAGCAGCGGCGGTCCCAGCACATCAATGGTGGTCTGGACTGAGAGATAAAAGGAAACATACCACGAGAGAGATGGAGATAAAGAAAAAAAAAGGAAAAGGAAAAGGCGAAGTTACCTCGTCGAGAGAAAAAGGCAAGGAGGAGGTTGTCATGGACGGCGGTGGCTGAGCAGCGATTGTCTCCTTGCAGGTGGTGGTGGTCGCATGGAGACCGTGGAAAATGAAGGTTTGGGATAGAGATAGAGAGAGAAGGCTGATGTGAAGAAAATGAATAGCTATTATTTATTGTCTGGTTAAATTCAGGATGAGTTTATTAGTTATAATTTTCAATGTATTGAAAATATATAAGTGTGAATTTTGAAATTTGAATTTCAATTTAATTCTCTAGTTGAATGGAGAATTAATTTATTAGTTACTATTTCCAATGTAGCGAAAGGATAAATGTTAATTTAAAATTCAAAATTTGAATAAAATATATGGGCCCAATAGTAGATTGTTGTATAAAATTTCTATTAATAGAAATATCCATGTAGGAGGCCCAAGATCAAAATTAATGTGGTCGTGACACCTGTCCAAACTTTTCTTAGAACGGGGAAAGAATTGTATTTTAATATGGATATGGATATCTGGGTGGAGTCCTATGACACAGGTTCGAAACCCACCTTTTGCAAATCCGAATTGTTGCTACTGACGGATTATTTTAAACAAAAATTGTAATAGGATAGGTAGGTATCGAACCCGGAACCTCGCAACTTTTAATACAAGGGCGAACCGCTAGGACAACAATGTAGTTTAGTACCCAAATTGTTGCTACTGACGGATTTTTTTAAACAAAAATTGTAATAGGATTGGTGGTAGGTATCGAACCGAAACCTCGCAACTTTTAGTACAAGGGCGAACCGCTAGGACAACAATGTTGTTTAGTACCCAAATTGTTGCTACTGACGGATTTTTTTAAACAAAAATTGTAATAGGATTGGTGGTAGGTATCGAACCGAAACCTCGCAACTTTTAGTACAAGGGCGAACCGCTAGGACAACAACGTTGTTTAGTACCCAATTCTCCCTTAATTATCGTTAACTATTTAAACTTCATGAATGCTCTCTAATACCCACAGTTAACATATTTAAAATTTATATTTTTAAATTCTTTGTGAATCACAATCAATTAAAATAAATTTGAAATTATAATTTTATTTTTTAATTACTCAATAATTTTAAATTATATCGTGTACTTGAATTAAAGTTATTTGTTATGAGATATTCATTAAATCTTTTAAGAGAGTTTACTATTTATATATTTCAATCTAATTAAAATAGTTAATATAAAATTATTTTTGAGAAAATATTGTCTAACATCGAGATTTCATTAATTTTTTTATTTAATTGCATCGTTAAAAAAATATATTCTAATATTTTATGGGGAAATGTATATTATTTTTTTATGCGAAAAAATGTTTATGTAATCTTCTAACTAGGAGTTAGATTTAGCTCTTCAAAAGTAAACATTAAAAGTGTTATATTAATATTAAAAATTATTATTAATCACACATTATTCAGCCACCTATTAATTATTTTTAATATATATATATATATATGTCTTTATATCATTTTATTTTATAATATTTACTATATTCGAATACTTTGTTAATATTTTTAAATAGACAATATCTTAGTGATAATTACTATCATGAATAAGCAATAAGTCCTCTTTAGGTCATGATGTCACAAGAAGATTTTTTTTTATTTTTTTTCATTCCAAAGTTAGGATTAAAGGTTATTAGGATTGAGTTAGGGTATTTGGAAGCTCATTCTAATTTTTTCTAAAGAAAATTGAAGTTTTTTAGAAGACAATATGGTTATGTCAAAGCAATAGTATAGTGGATGACACAACTAAGTCCTCCGTTGGCTAATATGTCCCAAGATCATTTTTATGAATTTTTGATTTTTCACCCCAGAATTAGGGTTAAAGATTATTTCGGTTGAGTTAAGGTATTTGGAAGCTCAGTCTATTTTTTTTAAATAAAATATTTTTTTAGCAGACAATATGGTTATGTCACGAAAGCAGTGTTATAGTGGATAACTCAATAATGACCTCCTTAGGCCAAGATGTCCTAAGTTGATTTTTTTTTTATTTTTCACTCCAAAGCTAGGGTTAAAGATTATTAGGGTTGAGTTAGGCTATTTGGAAGCTCATTCTAAATTTTAAAAAAGGTAAATAAAATTTTTTAGAAGACAATATGGTTATGTCAAGAAAGCATTATTATAGTGGATGACTCAATAATGTTCTCCTTAGGCTAAGATGTCCTAAGATGATTTTTCAATTTTTCACTCCAAAGCTAATAGTTAAAGATTATTAGGGTTGATTTACGATATTTGGAAGCTCATCCTATTTTTTTTAAAAAAATAATTTTTTTAGAAGATAATATGATTATGTCACGAAAACAACGGTATATTGGTGACTCAACTAAGTCCCCTGTAGGCCGAGATGTCCCAGTATCATTTTTTTTCCACTTCAAAACTAGGGTTAAAGCTATTAGTGTGGAGTAGTATCTGGAAGCTCTCATTCTAAATTTATTAAAAATATTAAAAATTTTTAGATGATAATATGGTTATGTCACGAAAATAGCAGTATAATAGATGACCCAACTATGTCCTTCATAGGCCAAGATGACCCAAATGTGTCCTTAATATAAAACATATTTGCATATAAATATGCATATTGAGGTATCTAGAGAGTGAACTATCCTAATTCTTTTAATGAATTTTCTTAACAAATAACTTCAATTTAACAACATAATATAATATCATTTATAAATATTAAAACTAACGAGATATTGAGGTTGCAAGTTCAAATCGCAGTTCTCCTTGAATTATGCATATTGAGGTATCTAGAGAGTGAATAGTTTTAATTACTATATTTTATTGATTGATAATTACTATATTTAATTAATTTACTAATAGTTTTAAATATTTATATAAAATATATTTGCATAAATTATGTATATTGAGGCACTTGGAGAGTGAATTATATATATATATATATATATATATATATATATATATGTGTGTGTGTGTGTGTGTGTGTGTGTGTGTGTGTGTGTGTGTGTGTGTGTGTGTATTATTTTGGTGAACGAAGAATGACCAACATATAATCCTAAACGTAAGTATTGATTAATTATTAATTATTTATTATTTGATTGATACATATAATATACAGGTTCGATCCCCCCGGACTCACAATCTTCACTTTTGGTTTCATTTTTTAAAATAAAACTATGTATATTGTTGGAATAAAGAGGGAAAAAACAAGATTCGAACTCAGCTCAAGTATTAAATTATTTGCGACCAGCGTTTAACACCACGTTTTAACTGTTTTTCATTATTGATAGAATTTTTAATTATTTATATTTTATCTGAGATCTAGAAAATTATTTTGGAGAAAGCAAAATCATAATTATACCCTACCTTATGATAGAAGGTTACGGTAAAAATTTAGGTTTAAAATTCAGACGAAACTCGGTCTGTGTTTTAATAGACAGTAAGATTTTACTGATCAGAAAACCTAATTTTGACCCGAGAACGAAACAGTTTAGATTCTTATTTTTTTTCGACGATAGTGGTTATTTTGAAAATTTTCAAAATAAATAGTTTATTATACGTTAGTCAGGCGAATACTCGACGATCGGGGATCGACGGAATCGAGAACGGATGTGCAGAGACAAAACCCGACGTCGGGTGGATGAGGACAATGAGTCATCATAGTCATTTATGATGACTCATGGCGGTGAGTCAAAGGGGTTAGTCATCTTGCATTAAATGGAGGTAATGATGGTTATGTGTGAAATGTCCAAATTACCCTTAATCCTTCATTGTAACTTCAAGTGTGCCATGACAACATTTTACTCTATGGACCCTTTTCTCCCTAAGAAGCTCACGGTCACACCTTCATAAGACACACTTGGTCATTCATTCCACTCCATTTGGTTCATGTTCTTCAACTTTCTCACAAAAACACTAAAGTTCTTACACTTGATTTGCAAAGGAAGTCTTAGACACTAGTGGAAAATATACATTAGACGGTAAAGGTTTACGTCAGTTAACCAAAAGCTAGACGTTAAAAAGGAGGTGGTGGCAGTTTTGTAAATATCAGACTTCATTAATTCAATTTTAACTTCAGTTGTTTTAATAACTGGCGTTAAAAGTGAAGTGACTCACTTTTAACGTCAGTTCAATAAAGAACTGACGTTAAAAGTGAACATTTTAACGTCAGTTCGATAAAGAACTGACGTTAAAAGTAAGTCACTTCACTTTTAACGTCAGTCCTTACATCAACAGACGTTAAAGGTTATTTTAATAATTTTTTTATCTAGTATACGATCCCTTCCGCATTGCCTTCCTCAAAGTTTCAGTTTCACATGAATTGCTTTGATGTTTTGTGTTTCTGTTTTGAAAACTAAAATATATGTGCGAAGTATAAGTTGAATCAATAACCCAAACCGGATCTCATTCATGAAGTGTAATACAGACTGATACAGAAGATGGAAAGGGTTTAAAATCCTATAAAAAGTTACATTGAAAGGGTTTAAAATCCTATAAAAAGTTACATTGAAAGGGTTTAAAATCCTAAACATTAAAGCTACATCCCATCAGAGAGTTTTATGAAATATGCCAAAGGGAAAACTATATATACTCCGAAGACCTCAGAAAACTGCGGGGCATAAGAGAGCTCAAGAGAGAGAGGCAAAAACAGGTGCACTAGATCTGTTTCAAGCAAAGGCAGTGGTTCCAGAGACTTCCAAGACGGTCACTTGCTGCCAAAGCTGAGGTTTTGGAACTGTGACCCCCGAGCACCTGATTAGCCCTCCAGCCTGATTCTCCGGAAGGTGATAAGGTGAGCAACTCACATAATGTAGTTTACTCAAACTTATCACCCATGTAATGTAATTTACTCAAACTCAAAAGTTGTTTGACCATTAAGACAAAGACCTTTGAGTCTAGGAATAGGAAGAAAGAGTAATGAAGTTAATCTCCACGGCAGAGCCATATTGTGAAGCAGAAAATTAAAAGGATGGAAGGAAGCTATTTATAGGAGCAGTGGATGAAGTTACTAAGCTAGCAAAGATTCTGATTTTCTTGAAAACTTATATATAAACTTAATGCTCATTAAGAGGATTGAGTTACAAGGTGCATGGGTAAGTAGCACAGTAGTCAAAGGAATGAATGTTTTTGCAGATATCTATACACTTTTAACGTCAGTTGTTTAAAAAAACTGACGTTAAAAGTGTTTTTAAAATAAAAAATATTTATTGTTAACGTCAGTTTTTTAAAAAACTGACGTTAAAAGTTTGATTTTTTACTTCAGTTAATTAAATAGCTGACGCAAATAATCCTATATATTATAAACGTGCAGAATGAATATTGGAAATAATGTAATTAATATACGGGAACTTGACAGTCATTAATTAAGTTGATGTTAAAAATGAGGTGGTGGCATATTAAATCACTATTTGCGTCAGTTCTATAAATAACTGACGTAAATAATTATGGGTTCATTTCCCTGTTGTCCCTCTTAACGCAGATCACTCCATATAGTACTGCAGTTTATTTCTAAACCTTTTTTTTATACAAGTTTATTTTTAATTTTTATTAATTAGCTTGAATTAGTAAATAAATTCTTGTGCAAATTAAAATAAATAAACACTTAACATAAAACAAGTTATATGTATAATCAAATCGTATGACATTGAAGCGATTCATAAGTTAAAATTACATGATTAAAAGATAAAAAATTTCTGCAACATAGCCCTAAAATATAAAAAAGTTTCTGCATCAACATCATTTTCTTCTCAGTCCTGTCATCAGAAACTCCAATGGATGCATCACCTCCTCCCTCACTTGAATTCCATGATGCAAAGTAAATCCTCGATCACTAGCAACAAAGCAAAGTGAAATGGATCTTTGCATCTTTCTTCTTCAGTGGAATTCCTTGATGCATCATCTTGAATCCACAATCACTTGCTTCCAAAGCAAAGTGAAAGGGATGACGGGGATGAAATAAAGTGAGAGAATCACATTACGTGATTCACCCAACCTTAATATCCATGTAATGTGATTTACTCAAACTCAGAAGTTGTTTGACCATTAAGACAAAGATCTTTGAGTCTAGGAATAGGAAGAAAGAGTGATGAAGTTAGTCTCCATGACAGAGCCATATTGTGAAGCAGAAAAAATAAAAGGATGGAAGAAAGCTATTTATAGGAGCAGTGGATGAAGTTACTAAGCTATTCTGATTTTCTTGAAAACTTATCTATAAACTTAATGCTAATTAAGAGGATTAGGTACAAAGGTGAATGGGTAGGTACAAAGGTGAATGGGTAAGTAGCACAATAGTCAAAGGAATGAATGTTTTTGCAGAAACTAATAAACTTTTAACGTCCGTTGTGTAATACAACTGACGTAAGAAGTTGTGAGTGTTTTTAACGTCAGTTTCTTAATACAACTGACGTTAAATATATGACCTTTAACGTCAGTTGTTACTAACAACTGACGTAAGAATTGTGAGTGTTTTTAACGTCAGTTTCTGAAGACAACTGACGTTAAATATATGATCTTCAACGTCAGGTTTTATTAAAAACTGACGTAAAATGTTGTTTTATTTTGTTTACCCCCGCGCGCCTTCTCCACTTCTCTGTACATACGTGTCTTTTCTCTTTTCATCACGCTCAACCCTCACTCTTAACCCTCACTCTCGCTCTCACTCTGCCCTAATCGCGAGCTCATCTCCACCACAACCACCGCGAGGGCTTCTTCGCCACCACCGTGAGGTACACTCTTAACCCCTAACTCTGTCTTTCCCGCTCATTCTTTGCAATAACTTGATATCTCTCTTTCCCCTGGCCTTCCCGTGCACTAACTCTCCTTGTCCCTCTGCTCTCAGTAACCACATCGAACGTTGGCCACCACTCGAGCTTCCCCCCCACCACCACGCGAGAGCCTATTTCTGGTGAGTCTTTAATTAGGGCACACTTTTTTATTCACGGTTTTGAGTGCATGCATGTTGCTCTGTTTGAAACTGTAGTCTCAGTAGTTGAAACTTGAAACTGTGAGTTTGAGTTGTTTGGAATGTCTCTATTTTTGGTTTTGAGTGTATGTTGAAACTGTAGTCTCAGTAGTTGTAACTTTAAACCGTGAGTTTGAGTTGTTTGGAATGTCTCTATTATTGGTTTTGAGTGCATGTTGCTCTGCTTGTTGATCTGTCACGGCCGTGATGCTCATCAAGGCTAGGCCGTGATCAGTTCTGCCTATGAGGGTCTGGTTCAGTTGGCACGTTACGGCCGTGATGGACATCATGGCCAGGTCGTGACCAGTGCTTGGCAATCTTCAAAAACTATAGTTTTCAATCTCCCGTATTGTCCTTATATTGGATATATAGATGTTTTGTATATCTACAGGACCTATCTAGTTATTTTTATTTATACTTCTGTATTTATTTTGAGTTATAACCTATGTTAATACATATATATTGTTTCTGAACAGGCATACATATGAATCATTCGGATAGCCCACATGCACGGGAGGACACTGTGGGGGTTTCGCAGGACCCGATCACGCCTACGCCTGATTCTAGTGTAAGTTTACATGTTATATACTATCTTTAGTCCTTCTTTTTAATGTAAGTTTATAATGTTACAACCCTCTATTTTATCATTTTTTTTGTCCATACAGACATCACAGGCTCATAGGAAACGGGGTAGAGGAGCCACCTCGTTGAAGAAACTAGAGAAGGACAGGCAGAGCGGACAGAAACTTGAGGTGTCCTTCGATGCTAATCTAAATGCCCAGGGACCCCGTGCTAAAGAATTTAATAAGTGGGTGTTTCTACAAGCGAAGCAGCACGTAAGCATCAACTACAACCACTGGAATGACGTTCCACAGAACGTTAAGGATCAGATTTGGGAGGCTATCACGGTATTTTACCTTTACATTCGTTTGATTTACATTATTAGATAATTATCCGAGTTATAATCCATCCAGTTGTTATATATGTATCTAATGTGTAGGTAGCTTGGACTGTGCCAAATGACGAGGATCATCGTCATAAATGTATGAAAATGGCATCGTTGGAATGGGTTCAAGCATGATCTTACCAGGTACTATGTATCTGGGAAGAAACGGCTTGATAAAATGTTCTTGGATTATCCCTGGATTGATCAGGATACTTGGGATATGTTTGCCAGGAGTCAACAGGATGGAGAATTTCAGGTTGGTTGATTAAGTTAATTTTGTATGCTTATTATAGATCATTTAACTGTATTTAATTATGTGTTTTTGTTTGAATAGGCTAAGGCAAATAAGGGTCGGCAGAATCAGGCGAAGAACGTCCACCGCCACACCATGTCTCGGGGGGGTACCGAGACTCGGATCGAGCAGATGATGGCGGATAGGCTGAGGGCGAAGTAGGAAGAGCACTCTGCTAGGATTGAAAGAGGAGAGCGGCCTGAGGGCACACCATCAAGTCCTCCGTCGGACATCGACCGCGAGGATGTCTGGTTAGCCGGCCGCATGACAAAGACAGGATCTTTTAAAGTTGATGCCACTCGCGAAGTGGCAGATAAGATTGTAAGTAAATAATTAACTTGATTTCAATTGATATTTGTATAGATATTTGCAACACTTTTCACTTGCACGTTTTTTCATTTTTTTTCATTGTAGATGGATCTTAAAGCAAAATCCTCCCAGGGCGCATTCGTCCCTTCTGGATGGCAGGACGTCTTGATGACTGCTCTAGGCAAGAAAGACCATCCTGGTCGGGTTCTCGGTGTTCCTGGGAACGTGACCATCAAACAATATTATGGCAAGTCTGCTTCACGAAAGCGGGTGGTCAATGAAGCATCAATTTTGGCTGACATTACTCAGCACCTTATGTCCAACCCAACTATTACATCACATCTGATGCAAGGCTTAATATCCAACCCAGAATTCAAGCAGGTGCTTGCCAGAGAGATTTCCTCCGTCGGTACATCCCAGGACACCGTAGGGCTTGCCAACCCTTCACATGTGAGCACAAAAGAGAGTTTTAGTAGGGCACATGTGGAGGACGATGAGTTGGCAGCTAGGGAGCGGGAGTTGGAAGTCCAGCGCCATGAGCATGAGTTGGAAATGAAAAGGCGTGAGCTTGAGTTGGACTCCAAACGACATGAGCTCGAAATGTTAACAAAGGTATTTATTCATTATTAATGTCCAAATTAGTCAAATAATTACTTGTGTTTTTTTTAATTATCAACAACTTATCTATTTTATTTTTCCTAAACTGAAGGCCAAGTCGACGTCGGTGTCGCTGTCACCTATCACTCGTTTGTTCTCACTTGGTGAAGATTATGCGTTTGAGATTTTTTTATGTCCATTGGATCACGATGGATGGGTGGCACGCCTAGATCAACGGAGGATATTTTCCTTCGTTGGTGACGATCTCGGGAACGCCTGCAGAAATAACGTCTGGATGAACAACAATGTCATCAGTCTCTGGTGCACGTAAGTTAATTTTAATTTTATAACTTTTTTATTTTGGTATTTTTCCATTAATAATTTATTTTAATTTCAATATATATATTATGTAATTAACATCCACACCTTTTCATATCTTAGGTATCTCCATCGTCTTCAGCTTGATAAGGGCGTTGCATCAGTTTACGGTTTCTTAGATCCGTCAATCATTGTGCCCGAATTGTTTGCTGGCAATGCATTGAGTAAATACATAGGGAACTTGTTGGGAGACAATTCGAAAGAATTATATATGGCTCCCTACTGTATGGAACGCCATTGGCAGTTGTTCGTACTTCACCCGTCTAGGCATACTGTCATATTCTTCTGCTCTCTCCACCAAGATCCGCCACCGAAGGTGGTGGAAGCTGTAAATAAGTAAGTAGCTAATCTTAAATTTAATTTAAGTTTTAATATCATTTGTTTTTAGTTTATTACACACATGATATATGAGTTTGTTAATTGATCGACATGATTATTTGTTTATGATAGCGCGCTGAAGGCGAGTAGCATAAGTTGCGCCAACGGGAGAAGTAGGACTTCTAAGGCTTAAGCAAATCCTGTATGGAACATCCTCAAGGTTTGGTAGTTTATTTATCAAATAATTAATATTATAATTACTAATTTATATGTATATTCAACTGACGTTGAAATTAATTTTGTTGGTAGTCTTGATTTCAAAATGACGGGTGGTCGTGCGGCTATTATGTGATGCTTCATATGCTGAACATAGTCTCTGCATCTATTACGGATGGATGGAAGAAGGTAATATTTAAACAACTTGTTAAATTATATATTATAGTTTTGAAGATGACTTGCATTGATGTTATTGTTATTATTTGAACGTGTCTAGGCATTTATCGACCAATCACCTATTCAAGAAGAAGAGTTAAGAGACTTGAGGATGCGCTTCATTGAATTCTTCTTCAAGTATGCGGCGGAAAAAGGAATTGACAACATACCTCTGCACTATTTAGATGAATAGTTTTTATGTTAGACTTTAGAAACTAATTAATAACATGTATATATATATATATATATCCTTAGATAGTTTTGTTTTTTAGACATTGGAACTAAAATTTATTTATATATATACATGGGTTTTGGGTTTAAGTCCCCCCATTTTTCAATTTTCCTTTGCAATTCTGTAATGTGTGTGATATTATGTGTTACTGGGACTGAATGCAGGGATAACTGAGGGCAGTGATATTTTAAAACTGAATTTAAAAAAAAAAACCTATTAACGTCAGTTGTTTATTACAACTGACGTTAAAATTAAACCTTTAACGTCAGTTCTTTATAACAACTGACGTTAGTTTTAACAAAATCAACGTCCGTTGTCTTAAAGAACTGACGTTAATAGTTTTATGTTTAACGTCAGTTGTTTAAAAAACTGACGTTAATAGTTTTATATTTAACGTCAGTTCTCAACTGACGTTAAAATATTAACTATTAACGTCAGCTGTATTTACGTTAGTCAGTATTCTGACGTAAAAAATCAATTTTAACTGACGTAAAAAGCACTTATTGCACTAGTGAGATCTTGATCATTTCTTTGTATTCCAAAGGTATTGCCTTATTATCCATGATCATACCTTCACTTTTCATCACAAGTTTTCTTCTTAAATCCATGTTTTCTTCATGATCAAATTCCTAGATCTAGTTTTTCAAATAATTCTAGAAAATCATTGAAAAATCATTTTAATGTGAGATCAATTTCTATGATCTCCATATGACTTCTATTTTCATTATCCAAGAGCTTGAAAAATTTAGAGATCCCTAGCTCTTTCTTTTTGAGTTGTCCGAATCTATGCTTGATGAGTGTGATTACACCTCATATTTCATTGTCATTTTGCATGCATTCTCATATAGTTTAGGCATTTTTAATTTGATTTTTGTTAGTTTTTACCTTGGAACGGGTAAGGCGGTTTTGTGGTGTTGTTTTGCAGATATTAAGGGATAAACGCTCAGGATCAACCATGATGGAGTTTGGATGAAGATGGGGCTTGAAAAGTGAAGAAAATGAGTCAAACAGAGCCCATCACGGCCTAGCCGTGATGACCATCACGGCCTAGCCGTGATGACCATCACGGCCATGATCGAGCAAAACTGAAAAGAAAGAAGGCAAAACTCAGAACTGGTCACGGGCTGCCCGTGATGCCCATCACGGCCGTGACATGTCAGCTGAACCAGACCCTCAACATACAGAACTGATCACGGCCTAGCCGTGATGAGCATCACGTCCGTGACAGACCAATCACTGAAGAAGCGCTCAAGGCAAAAGCCGTCACGGCCTGGCTATGATGGCCATCACGGCCGTGACGCGCATTACTTGGATCTGAAGCAACTGATTTCGATCTGAATTTGTGTTAGATTGGGATTCAAACTTCCCAAATCTATAAATAAGGCATCTAGGCAGAGATGAAAGGAGAGTTTGGGGCTGCTACACTTAGGCAAATTTTTAGGATCTCTCTTCTCCTTCTTCTTCTCTTCTCTTATTTTTTTTATTTCATGTTGTTGTTAATCAAGCTTGTCATCTCCATGGCAATGCTTGAGTAGTAGCTTTATTTCTAGGGATTGGGGCTATGCCCAAGATCTTTTTTCATGTTATGAATTGATTTCAATTTCTTGTTAATTCGATTTTTCTTTAGATCTGATTTCTAGTGTTTTAATTACTCGTAAATTCGGTGGCCACTTATTTGCGTGTCGTAGATATTCTAAGGAGGAACCTAGCGGCGAACTTAGGTATCGGATCTATAGAATCAGACTTAGGACTTAAATCACAAGAGTTAGAAGGGGTCCTTCAAGGATTAACGAATTGTCACAAAACGTAAAGGGTCCAATCTAAATTCGACTACCACGAGAGTAGGGGTTGGTTTAATTGGGCACGGTTTTTGTAACCCGAGAGGGAGCATTAACTATTGGAGGATAAATTCGCCTTTAAGGTAATTTCAATAATTAACAAGGGGTAATCAATTTAGTAACATAAACAATCTTGTTGGTAACCCAAATTCCTAGGAATCCATTTAGATCTGAAAAACCATAAATTGATTTACTTTCTGTTTAACTTGATTGCATTCCTTATCTGATTTTCAAGTTATCTCTTATTTCAAATATCAAAACCTTGTTCAAAATCTTTTTATACAGTCCAGTTTTATCGATTTAGTAATTAGTTGCGATTTGAGATCACAGTCTTTGTGGGATCGATATTTTTTATTACTCGGCAACAATCCGGTACACTTGCCGGATCGCACGACATCAAGTTTTTGGCACCGTTGCCGGGGAATGTGCTTTCTCGAATCTCAATTTAATTTTTAAATTGATTTTTATGGACTTTTTCTTTTTATTTAATTTTTATATTTGAAAAAAAAATCTTTCTAGAGTATCTATCTCTCTGTGCTTTTTATGCAAAGATCCCTAAGTCTTGGAGACCTTATAGAGGTTGACCCCGAAATCGAAACGACCTTTCATAGACGTAGGAGGCTACAAAGTGAGAGAGAGAGGTTGATTCCCATTCCGCTCATGGCGAATCTACCAGATACGAAACCATTGAAGGACTATGCAGCCCCAAATGCTAGGGGTTTGCGTACTGGGATTGCTAGGCCAGAGATTGAGGCGGAGAACTACACTATACCGCCTATGCTCATTAACATGCTAGGCCAGAGATCGAGGCGGAGAACTACACTATACCCATGCACCTTGTAACTTAATCCTCTTAATGAGCATTAAGTTTATAGATCAGTTTTCAAGAAAATCAGCTAGTCTCTCTTCTCTATATAAAGTACCATTCTTCTGTATCAGTCTGTAAAACAGCCTCTTCTTTTCCTCTATATTTTGTGCGTTTTCTATTCCTTCACAATATGGCTCTATCATATTTGAGACTTTTATTATTTCTTCCTATACCTAGACTTAAAGGTCTCTGTCTTAATGGTCAAAAAACTTGAGGTTGAGTAAATCACGTAACATGGATGGTAAGGTTGGGTGAATCAAGTAATGTGATTCCCTCACCTTATTTCATCCCATTCGTCCCCTTCACTCTGCTTTGGCAGCAAGTGACTGTGGATTCAGATGGAGAATCAAGGAATTCAAGTGAGGGAGGAGATGCATCCATTGGAGTTTCTGAGGACACTGAGAAGAAAATGATGTTGAAACAAAAACTTTTTTATATTTTAGGGCTATGTTGCATAAATTTTTTATCTTTTAATCATGTAATTGTAACTTATGAATCGCTTCAATGAGATACGATTTGATTATACATATAACTTGTTTTATGTTAAGTGTTTATTTATTTTAATTTGCACAAGAATTTGTTTACTAATTCAAGCTAATTAATTAAGATTAAAAATAAACTTATTTTAAAAAAAAAAGTTTAGAAATAAACTGCACTATATGGAGTGATCTGCGTTAAGAGTGACAACAGGGAGATGACAACGAAAGAAAGATAGGAATGAGTTTCAAAGAGGAATATAATTATTTACGTCAGTTATTTATTTAACTGAAGTAAAAATCACACTTTTAATGTCAGTTGTATAAACAACTGACGTTAAAAGTGTTAATAATTCTTACAAATCACTTTTAACGTCAGTTCATTACACAACTGACGCAAATAGTGATTTAATATTTACAAAACTGTCACCGCCTCATTTTTAACGTCAAACATATGGTCAACTGACGTAAAACGTTCCCATATATTACATTATTTCCACTAGTGATATTTACATTTCTCACAAACCCAGATTAGTAGTACCTTTCAAATATCTAAATATTCTTTTAACTGCTGATAAGTGAGATTCTCTGGGATCAGATTGAAATCGAGCACACAAACATACACTGAGCATAATATCAGGTTCGGATGCGGTAAGATATAGAATAAATCATATCATACCTCTATATAATTTTTGGTCTACCTTTTTCTCTTTATCATCTTTGTTCAGTATGGATGTGGGGTGCATAGGGGTATTCATTGGTTTGCAATAATCCATTTTGAACTTCTTCAGGAGTTCCTTTGTATACTTGGTTTGATGGATGTACACCTCGTCCACGGTTTGTTTAACTTGATGTCTAAGGAAGAATTTGAGTTCTCCCAGCATGTTCATTTCAAATTCTTTCTGCATTACCTTAGAAAATTCTTTGCATAGAGATTCATTAGTAGCACCAAATATAATGTCATCAACATATATTTGCATAATTATGAAATTAGACTTAAAGGACTTTCTAAACAAGGTTGTGTCAACCTTTCCTCTATTAAATCCATTTTTCATAAGAAAAGAACTTAGCCTGTCATACCAAGCTCTAGGGGCTTGTTTAAGGCCGTATAAAGCTTTCTTAAGCTTATATACATGTTCAGGATGGGTTTCACTCTCAAAACCCGGAGGTTGCATAACATAAACTTCTTCATTAATAAAGCCATTTAAAAAAACACTTTTAATGTCTATTTGAAAAAGCATAATACTATGACGTGTAGAAAATGAAAGTAAAATTCTAATTGCTTATAATCTAGCAACAGATGCAAAAGTTTCAGTGTAATCTATACCTTCCTCCTGAGAATAACCTTGAGCAACAAGCCTTGCCTTGTTTCTTACCACCTTACCATTTTCGTCAAGTTTGTTTTTATAAACCCATTTTGTTTCGATAATTGATTTGTCTTTAGGCAAGGGTACTAGAGTCCAAACATTGCTCCTTTGAAATTGATTCAGTTCTTCTTGCATAGATAGAATCCAACAACCATCCAGCAAAGCCTCATCTACTGTCTTAGGTTCCAACTCAGACTAGTGCAGAGTCTTCTTGCTCTCTAAAGGTTGATCTGGTTCTTAGCCTATAATTGGGATTTCCAATGATCCGATCTTGTGGATGATAATTCTTGAAGTACCAAGATTTATGAACTGTATCATGTTGAGAGGTGGAGGTTTCTGGTTGTTGAGTGGGGTCGTCTACTTGGTCATCATCTTTTATCTTTGTTGTATCTCCTGAGATGTTTAGATCAAGATCTGCAAAAGGTTCATCTAGCTCTGATAATTTCTTATCAGGCTGTTTGTCATCAAACTTGACATGAATACTTTCCTATACTACCAGAGTTCTAGAATTGTAAACTCTATAGCCTTTTGAAGTTTCAAAATACCCTAACAGAATTCCATTATCTACTTTTGCATCAAACTTACCAAGTTGATCTTCAGTGTTTAGTATATAGCATTTGCAACAAAAAAGGTGAAAGTAAGATATGTTGGCTTATCATCCTTTCCACAATTCATAAGGAGTCTTGTTCAAGATAGGTCTAATGTATATTATGTTCTGAATGTAGCAGGCAGTATTAACAACTTCAGCCTAGAAGTGTCTAGGGACAGAGTTGTCATTGAGCATAGTCCTGGCCATCTCTTGAAGAGATATATTCTTTCTCTCTACCACACCATTTTGATGTGGTGTTCTTGGTATTGAGAAGTTGTGAAGAATACCACTTTCTTCATAGAACTTATGATTGAAGTGATACACATGCCTTTTTCCATTTTGTACACGTCTGCAGAATATAGCAAAGACCATGGAAGACTTATCCTTGTGAGCTAGGAACATAACCCATGTCCATCTAGTGTAGTCGTCTATAAAGACTAGACCATATTTCTTACCACTGATAGAAACAGTCCTTGTTGGACCAAAACGATCAAGGTGTAGCAACTCTAGTGGTCTTTTGGTACTAATAATAGTTTTAGATTCAAAAGAACCCTTGACTTGTTTTCCCTTTTGACATACATCACAGAGAGCATCAAATATGTACTTGAGGTTTGGTAGTCCTCTCACGAGGTTATGCTTATTTAGCTTTGAAATTAATTTCAAGCTTGCATGACCTATCCTTTTGTGCCAAATCCATCGCTCATCTTCAATGGACACTAGACATGAGACACTCTGATTTGATAGGTCCTCCAAGTCAATCTTATACATATTGTTTTGCCTCTTAGCAGTGAACAGAAGTGATCCATCATTTTTCTTGACATTACACATGTTCTTATCAAAAGAAACAACATATCCACTATCACATAATTGACTTATACTTAGCAGATTATGTTTAAGACCATTAACCAAGAGAAGATTGTCAATGGTGGGAAAATGATGTTTACCAATTTTACCTATACGAGTGATCCTCCCTTTCTGGTTTCCTCCAAATGTGACCCAGCCACCATCTTTGGCTCTAAGGTCTTGGAACATACACCTTTCTCCTATCATGTGTCGTGAACACCCACTGTCCAAGTACCAAGATGTTTGTTTCTTTCCTGTTGTTAAGCAAATCTGCAACATGTATTATCTTATCTTTAGGTACCCAAACTGACTTGGGTCCTTTCTTGTTAGTGGTCACTGGACGAATATGCTAGCATGTTTATTATGTATGCATCTGGTTGTAGTATGCACATTCTTTCCACACACTTTGCAAAAGGTGTTGGACGGGCCAGACTTGATTTTAGCATGTTTAGCTTGAGCTTTTGAAGCTCTATGTTGTGTATATGGTGTTGCCTTTTGGTGAGATGCTTCTTGCTTCTCTTTATCATAACCAATGCCAGATTTATCAAGCGGTGACCTAGAGTACCTTAAAATGAGACTAAGTTTATCTGAGCCACTTACAAGCTTTGACAGAGAGTCTGTCAGATATGTTACATCATCTTTCAATTTTGCAACTTCACAAGAAACATCAGGCCCACACTCCATTTTATCAGCTAGACTGGCATTCACTGATTTTAGTATGTCATTTTCATCTTTAAGGTTTTGTTTCTCAATGCAAACCCTATCATATTCTCTTGACAATTTAGAAAATTTCTTTTTGAGACTCCTATACTCTTGAGACGGTATGAACGACTCGTGCAACAATTCATCAAAAGCATTTTGAAGAGTGGACGGGTCAGAGTCCATTACCTCGGCATCAGTATATTCACTTTCTGATGCAGTGTCTGCCATGAGACAGATATTTGCCTCTTCCTCAGCATTATCTTCTTCATCTGATGAAGACAGATCAAGATCCTCCCATGTAGCCATTAAGCCTTTCTTCTTTTTGAAGAATTTCTTTTTATCCTTTAGCTTAGGACAATCAGCTTTGAAATGTCCAGGTTTTTTGCATTCAAAGTACAAGGGTGGACCTTTTTCCTTGGAATCTGACTTTTCCTTGGAAAATTTCTTGTTGAACTGCTTCCTTCTGAAACCACTTTCCTTTCTCCACATATGTTGAATCTTCCTTGAGATGAAAGATAGTTCATCCTCATCTGTCCCTTCATCATTATCAGAAGATCCTGATTCATCTGATGACTCAGCAGCTTTGAGTACTTTTGATGAACTTGCCTTCTTTGCCTTTAGAGCAATAGATTTTCCTTTTCTGTAATTTTCTTCTTTATTTAGTTCAAGTTCATGCACCTTGAGTGATCTTAGAAGCTCTTCTAGAGAAAGAGTGTTCAGATTTTTGGTTTCTTGAATAGCTGTCACTTTGGGTCTCCATTGCTTTGAGAGACTTCTCAGAATCTTTCATACATGGTCTCTATTTTCATAAGATTTTCCAACTGGTTTGAGACTGTTGGTGATAGTCTGAAATCTCCTAAACATCTGATCTATAGTTTCATGATCAACCATCTTAAACAGTTCATACTGGTGAACCAGCATGCTTATTTTTTATTCCTTCACTTGTGATGAACCCTCATGAGCTAGGGCAAGAGTATCCCAGATTTCTTCAGCAGCATTGCAGCTGTGAACTTTGTCATGTTCAGATCTAGTAATAGCACACATGAGATAGTGCTTAGCTTTTTAGATTAAGTTGATGTTTTGCCTTTTGATCTGCAGTCCAATCTGCTCTCACAACAGCAGCTCCATCTTCATTTCTGGGCTCAGTATAACCAGTTTCTATGAGATCCCAGATATCTAGACTTTGTGCATCCAAAAACGCCATCATCCTCGTCTTCCAGTAGTCATAGTCAGTTCCATCGAAGAGAGGAGGTCTGTTGATAGCTTGTCCTTCTGCATCCATGGTTGTTGGATCATACTCCCTCAACACTTGTTAGATGCTCAACCCTTTCGAGGCTGAGCTCATACCAACTGAAGTTGACACAGGCAAACACAAGAGAGGGGGGGGGGTTGAATTGTGATTGTTAATAATTTTTCTAAAACAACCTTTTAAAAATATTTTTCTCACACGAGGATATATAAAACAGATGCACACACTGAAAAAATAACTTTTGAGATTTAACAAAAGCAATATCAAAACCCCACAGTCAGTATAAACAAATAAAACTGTAAGAGTTTAAGGATAGAAGATTCACGCAAATGACCTTATCCTGGTTCACTCTCTTCCAACCAAGAGCTACGTCCAGTCCCTTCGACTTGAAGGTTTTATCCACCATTTCTCCAAATAGATTACAACTAAGTATTCAACACCTTTCCAGGCTACAAGTATTTATTTCTTACCAAGCCTCTTCAAGCTCTAACTCTAATCAAAATGATTTTAACTTAAGATCTTGTTAACTCACTATATGTGAGGATATGAAAGTTTAAGATCTGTTGAATATTTTCACAATATTCAAACTAAAGAATACAGACTTTTGCTTTTGAAAGAATGAAAGAAATAAGAGCTTGTTCTCGCAAATATTGGATTAGCAAAAGTTATTCTTCATCGATTGAGGTCCTCTATTTATAGTGACCTTCTTCTACTCTTGAAAAGCTTCAACGATCATTTTGAATTTCCCGTTTAGAGATAGCATAATATCCATTGTGACTGAAGGCTTGATAGTGGCAGTGCTGAAATGCACTCTTGGTTATCAGGGTAGTACAAAATGGAGGCTCACTACTTTGAGCATTTGCTTCTTGAAAACTGTTTTTACTCCTTTACGTAACTTCTAGCTTTTCCAGTCATAAAGGTGTCATCGTACAGATCGTGTTGCAATTTCTCATTGTACTATTCTGTTTTTTGTATTTCCTCAATGGTACTATGTTTCTTTTGCAAGAAGGCAAGGCATTAGATAAAACCAATGAGAAGAACAAATATTCTATTGAAATAAATATCAATCATTTGGAATAAATTCAAGAGAACCGGATTGCATTTGCAATCTTGCTTTTCTGGCAAAAAGTAATTGATTACTTTTGACAGTAATCGACTACTTTTGGGTTGTTACAGAAAAGCAATCGATTACTTTTGGTGTAACAGAAAAACAGAATTTTTCATTTCACTCTCTATATAAAGAGACTTCTCAGAAATAATTAAAAACGAAATTTTTGATGTTTTGTGTTGTTATGCTGTCAAATTGATTACTTGAGCCTTCTTCTTCTACTTTCTAATTTTTTATCATTAATACTTTTTAGAAGTGATGCATCTTTAAAGTGTAATAGCTTTGATAACATTAATTGAATTGTATTTGTTGTTTTTAGAATTGGGTGGGGTATCCTAATTTGTATCTAAGGTGGGGTATCCTTAGGTGACTAGTTTCTTGAGTGGGGAATCTCGAGTTAGGATAAGGGTGGGGAATCCTTTATGCTTGTATACTTGTAAAAATTGTGTAATTTTTGAAGTATAGTGATGATACTCAAGTGTATGCTTGAGGACTGGAAGTAGAACACTCAGGTTGTGTTCGGACCGGTTTAAATTGTTGGTGTGATTCCTCTTCCCTTTATCTCTTGAATTTTTGCTATTAACATTGAAAATGGTTCTATGCTTTATGATATTGGTCATATATTCCATATTGTTCATGCTGTGTTAAATTCTTGAATTGTGATTATATTCTTGCAAGATTTCATATTGTTCTTGTTTTTTATTATTCTCTCTTCTCTTTTCTTTGATATATTTGGTGCATCATTAAAAGAGAGGCAAAAAGTTTTTGTAAGAAATTAAGATTCTCTAAGAGTTTTACAAAACCTCAATTCACCCCCCTCTTGATGTGCCTTTTATTTCAACATTTGTGAGACTAAGTCTATTTACTCCTTCATATTGCTCGTCTACTGACGTGACATATCCTCTCGTCTATCAAGTTTTTGGACTTGATATAACTCAGTGAGTAATTTTGATCTCCGCTAGTGACGTGGCAATTAGAGCTCGTCTATTTAGAAAATTTTAAGCCTCGTCTACTTAAACTCTTGTCTACTCAAATAAACAAAATGTAATTTTACCAAACGTTTTTGATCAGCTCGTCTACACGATTGGACGTGAACTCTCTTTCTCAGTCTAAGCAGATATAAAGAACTTTATACAAGATTTCTAATGACTTATATGATTCAAGTAATCCTGCAAAAACTGAATAACCTTGTTAGATCTCAACTAATACTTTGCCAAGCAAATTTAATCCTTTTGTTAAAATCAAAACTTAGAGATTAATTAAATCCAAATCACTTTGGTTCCAACATCTATTCTCGCGGGTCTTGTGCTGGAGAAAAATTTAGTCTGCATGTTTGTGTCATCGGTTTGAGCGGGTGATGGTTTCAGTTTTGGGCGGGCCGATGGACGATTTTGCACGATTTTGGACCCAAACAAGCAAAAGCTTTAGGAAGAATAAGAAAGAAACCATGAACGTACTCAGAAACCAAAAATAAGAAACAAAAATCACAAAAGCTCGAGGAACATAAACTAACTAGTAGGAAACCCATAAACCAAAAAATAAAATAAAAATAAAAATAAAAGCTTCAACTCGCAGATCTGGAGCAAATCTTAACATGCAGCGGCATCTGGGTCGGAGATCTACCATTTCGTGCGCCAACAAGTTTGAAGGAGGATTGGGCTGGGCACGGTGGTGGTGATCCTCAGGCAAGCTTTATCGAAGAAACCCTCGAGCCCTAGGTAAGAATTGGTCGCCTCGAGTTGTGCTTGCAGAGCTTGAGCGAACGACTGTGAGAGTGACCTCAACCTCTTCCCCTTTCGACGTCGTCGTTTGTGCTTGCAGATCCAGTACGGTAAGGTGGAGAGGGACGATAAAGAGAGAGGAGGAGATTTCTGGGGTGAGGGAGGAGGAGTAGGAGCCTAGGTTAGAGCTTGATTGAGTGATGAGGGCCGAGCTGAAACATAGTTGGTGTCAGTGGTGGTCGTGGATGGATATAAGTGGTGAGGAGGCAAAGAAATGTTAGGGGACAATGCTAGGGTTGAGATGCAGAGAACGAGAGAGTCTGAGAGATTTTTGAGAAACGAGAAAGGATAAGGATAATGATAAGTTATGAGAACCAATGAAATAAAGGGAAATCAGAGGCAGCCAACGAAATTGAAGGGGAATTAGAGGCTAAAAATTATATCTTAACTATAGTTGTGCAGGTTCGTGGGTTGTCAGTTGCATTGCACAAGGTTCATACGGATTAGGCGGGTGTGGTAAAAAAACAAGGCATTTTTTTATCCAGCCCTAATACACGATACTTTTAATTTAACATGTATGTACATGAACTTGTGAGACAGGTTCCAACTTTGCTTGATTGCTTCCCTATAGTTTTTCCCATTTCAAAATATTCCATGCATGTCCTGTCTCTTGTTGAACGAACATGCAATTAATCTTTTGACATCTTTCACCCCAGAATTACGCTGCATGTTATTGAAGAACAAAGAGAGTGGGAAGTCGAATTACTCATACTTTGAAAATAAGAATGGTGAATGATTGTTAAAAATTGAAGGAGAGAAGAGAATGAGACAACCTTAATATGAGAAACAAAAAAGAGATTCAATAAATAATCAAGAATCTTATAAATTTAATAATATGACAAATTTAAGTAAGTAGAAATAGTTGGCATGACAGTTTCATAATCCACGTTTCAACTTTTATATATTATAAATAGATAAATAGATAGATTAGAGTATAGGCTGTTGCGTTTCTTGTTATGTTCCTTGCCTACTTTCTTTTATTTGTTCTTGTGTTCCTTCCACAATCCGCGTATTAATTAATTCAATAGAAGACGAAAAGAAAAGAAACATCGTTTTCAAATGGAAAACCCTTTGTTCATCATGTCATAAAATTGTCCATGTCTAAGACTACAAGAAGACAAAGAATACGTTATACGTAAGGTGCGTATCCATATGTTAATATAATTCTATCGAGTAGGCTACATGTATATTTTTGAGACTGGATAGAAGTTACGAACACACCTACAAATAATCATGGAATTATTTTCTTAACATTAAAGATAATGTTTTACACACTTGGAAATATAGGGTTCAATAACTTAAAAGCATCTCCAATGACAAATTTTAAGAACCCCTTTTTAATGAAACCCACTCAATTTCATTCCAATTAGAGTTTCTAATATTAAGGTGGCATTTGGTATGGGAGAAACTTTTGTATTCCTAGGAATATAAGGTGGGAATAAAATATTCTCATGATTGGTATAAGAGATAGAAACTATTCCTGAGAATAAAAGATGCCTGGGAATAGAAGTTGTAAAGGAGATGAGAAAGTTTTATTCCCATATTTAAGAATGGGAAAAGATTATTCCCATGAGAATGGAAAACTTTTAACACATTAAATTACTCAATTATCCTCACCATTCTCTTTCTCTCTCAAATCTGTCTTTTGATATTCTTTACTATCAGAACTCAGAAATACCCAACAAAGATCCTTCTGTATGTATATTGCATCTGTTGCCAATGAAATACCTATACGTATGCCCAACGAAATACCCAACTGTTGTCGCATATAGCAGCCCACTATTGTTGCATATATTGCAAGTCTATGTCTTCTTCTTTTCTTTTCTTTTTTCCCAAGATCAAGTGTGCAAACGCAAAAATTGCAACTATAGAGATGGCCCAAACCCAACTAGTTTCCAAACAGTGATGTCAAAATTGCCAAAATTGCAATAACAATGATGATATTTAGAAAATAGTTTGACCGGATAAGCTTATCCGGGCTTCCACCAACTATCTCATATTCAGCCCGAATCTTCTGCTTCATAGCATTCGTGTCTTCTTCTTTTCTTTTCTTTTTTCTTTTTTTAAATTTCTTCATGGAATGAAAAATGCTCTGTTATTTTTTTTTGTCTCTTCGTGTCTTTCTTCTTTTACTAACATAGATCATCATTTTTTTTTTATAGTTTATCATTTATAAGGATATTTTTGGAAATGTTAATTATACTCCTGAAAATATTTCACATGAACCAAATATGAGAAAGAAGTTTGTTGGGGATCCAATATACTAAGGAAAGTTAAGTGTCAATCAAACATATTTTGTTAATATTCCTAGGAATGTCATTATCGGGAATCTCATTCCCGGAAATATAATTTACCTGGGAATAAAACTTTTCACGAACCAAACGCCACCGAAGTTCCTCAACTTCTTCTCTCTCTTCAACATTTCATGTTCTCTCACTCACTTTTACACTATCAAATGCAAGAAAAATATTATTTAGAAGTTATGAAACTTTCTTTTAAGATTCCTTAGATAAAGAATCTATTTTAAATTTAAGTAACCCAAAATCACATATGACATATTATAACAATATTTTATTTTTAAGGAATCTGACATAGATGCTCTTAGACAAATAATCAATAACACTTTGAAATATAAAGATTTACTTAAATATTTTCATGGATATGCACAGTATACACCAACCATACTTTTCCAAACCTAACTTATTTCGACTTATTACTCAATTATTAAAAGATTATTTTAAAACCAATGAGATTATTCTCATTCACTCCGACAAAAGGAATTGTCAAACAAATATTATCATATTATATAAATAATTTCATAATATTTTGAATAGTAAGTGAATTTTTTACACAATCAAAATAAGATAGATTATCTTATAATTATTTTTCAACAAATACATCCAAACATACAATGGATTCTATTACAATTGATTATAACAATAATCAACTATCCCTATAATTGAATATTGAAATAATGTAAGTTATAAATCCAAACACCCACAAACATGAAACAATCAATTGATCTTCTTGTCCATGTTCTTTACAAGCTGGCCCATTTGAAACCTCCAATATAGGAAATAAGCAAAGGCCACTCCAATCATCACGTACAACCAAACATTCTCATCCTCACTCTCCTTAGGGGACCTAATCTCCTCAATCCTTAGAATATCCCTCTCCGAAATCCCCAAAATACCCTCTCGCAAGTGCCCGTACAACACATAAGCCCTATCCCTCTCCCTCACAGCAACCGTAGTAGGGTACCCCTCCAAGTCAAGGTCAATTTTGTCAAACACCACAGCCTCCCCCCAACCATCGTTGCTCTTGAGGAACCACATCTTTCCTTCCACTGGGGACACCACCAAAACGACGCCGTCCTCTCTCAAAGCGACGCCGTCCGCACCCATCATATCCTCGTTCAATAAAACGACCCTGGCCGTACCGTCGTCCGCATCGACCTTGAACATCTTGCCCGTATTGGATTGCACCACCAGGAGGTAACCGTTGCTGACGTAAGCTATGCCGTTGAGGCCGCAGAAACTATACGGTATGGACGGGTCCACGGGATATTCGGTGAACCTCGGCGAGTTCGAGAAGATCGAAGCTTCGCCTTTATCGTTCACCTTCCATATGTAGTTCCCTGCGGAGTTGGTGACGTAAGCGTTGCCTTTGAAGTCCACCGCCACGTCGTTTGCGATGAGGCGCTCGCCAGAGGCGGCGGAGGGGAGGAGGGACAGGAAGAGGCGGTGGCCGGATCTGAGGTCGTAGGCGGCGAGGGCGTTGAACGGAGGGAGGGGTTTGATGGCGGAGAGCACGGCGAGGACGCGGTTGTTGCGGGAATCGACGGCGAGGCCTAAAACGGTCACGTTTTCGGGGAGGGAGGTGTCGGAGACTAGGGTTTCGACGACGCCGGCGTCGGAGACGGCGGAGATGGTTCGTTGGTGGAGGGATCCGACGAGGAAGTGTTGACCCTTCGGGTCCCAGGCGATGCCTTCGGGGAAGAGGTTCGGTACCCGGAAGTCGATGACGTGGCGGCTCCCGGCGAGAACTGTGAGCGGCGTTGAAATCTGGACGAGGAGGAGAAGGAAGAGGAGGGCGGTTTTGGTGGTAACGGAGTCTTTGGATGAGAGAAATATCATGGTTATGTTTTGAAGATTTGATTTCAAGCTTATCTGGATCCGGTATTTATTGAAAGGATAAAACTTTACTTAGTTTTAAATCAAATTTATTTTTAAAATAAAATATGCAAACATAAATTATTTCAATTTAGAATCAGTCGTAACTAAATCGATATTAATATTATTATGTAAAAAATAAAAAAACTAAATCAATTTAAAATTGAATTAATTTAAATCAATATGATGTGGTATAGTTAGTAGATAATTGAGCCCCTTAAATATGTGGTCAGGGTTCGATTTCTGATTTCATGTGTATGAAAATGGATGGTTTCATGCGTATGGAAAGGGATTAGTCTTTGAGTCCCGATTGGAGGATACCCGGATTCACAAAAAAAAAAAAAGAATGTTAAAAAGTGTCCTTAAGATATTGTTTAAGGAACTAAGAAAAGAAAATTTATATGAATATAGTGTATTTAGTATTTCGAAAAGTATGATACTTGATTTTTCAATATAAATTTTTCATTTGTGGATTCCTTGACCAATATCTTTAGGACACTCGTTAACAAGATATTTTTTTATATATATAGTTTTATAAATATGTGTTCAACCTTAGAGTCTGAAGAGCTGGTGAGCTGCTGGAATGAAGCGGTAACATATAGATCGATAAAGAGTTTAACCATCTGCAAGAAATTTCGAATTGCTGAAAATTTGACATTGTATACAGGTATCTAGACTAAACTATGGTATGAGATATCAAAACAGAAAACAAAGCAATACAATATTTTTGGTCTTTTTGGACTTTTAACAAACACTTGGAGTGCAGAATTTATAACTGGATAGAATTGTCAGGTTTAGACTACACTAATCATCCCTTGATTGCAATGGAATGGCTAACAACACAAGTCCTAATTCAATTATGCCAATCAAGCCTTTTCTAAAATACTCAAGCCTAATGTCTTAGGTGCATTGAGCCTAAAACCCCAAATCAAACCCTAATGTCTTAGGTGGATTAATCTGTGATTTTGCATTAAGTCAAGACTTATAAGATTGCAAGCATCCAACACCTATGTCTAGATTCTTGGACTACTTGGCATATGATTCATGAGCATGCCTTAACACCAACCTTTCAGTTATCTATCAAAGCAACATATCATTCCTATGGGTAGCTAATCCAAGGAAAGCATTAAGCACAAAATCACATACTCATAAAGAAATAGAAACTTGCATTGAAACCAAATCAATTAACAATCAAGTTCAGAAAAGCTACATCTAAACCCAACAATGGGGGAATTAGCTACACATGATAATGTCTACAAAAGAGAAAGAGAGAAGAGAGGAAGAAAACTCCATGACGAATCCTTCAATCTTCTTCCAATCCAAGAGCAGAGAAGATGTCATCTTTAAGGTCCTAGCCTTCCCCCAGCCATCAGCCCTCTTTAGGGTTCCAAACCTCTGCCAAAAGTCTCATTTTTCTGTCTGCTGTGCTGTTATTTATAGATTTGCTGCGCGTCACGGCCGTGATGTATATCACGGCCAGGCCATGACGCTTTCTGTCCAAGGCGTGTCTTCAAGTTTTTGACTCTCGCGAGGCGAGAGAAGTGTTCGCGACGCGAGCCCTCATTTTCTGGTTGGTCACGGCCGTGATGTCCGCATCACGCCCGTGATGACGATCTCGACTTTTGCCTTCTTCTCTCGCTTGATCACGATCGTGATGGTCATCACGCCAGGCCGTGATAGGCCTGCTTTGGCTCATATTCTTCTCTTTTTAAGCTCCAAAATCATCCAAGCTTCATTATAGCCAAATATGCACATTTTCCTTCAATTTCGCAAAAACAACACACAGAAATCACCTTCACCCGTTCCAAGGGAAAATCTAACTAAAATCAAATAAGGAATGCCTAATCTATATGCAAAATGCATGCAAAAGTCTATAGAAAACATGATGTAAAATCACACTATCAAATCACCCCAAGCTTATTCAATTGCTTGTCCTCAAGCAATCACTAAGGCCAGAAGAATAAACAGAACATGGATAGTGAACTAAGAACCCGAGCAAATGATCCAAGTAATAGGCAAATCAAACAATTCAGCAAGAGACAATCAATTCAAGTCCAATTAGAGGCTTAGGTTCTCTAAATTCATATTCTCACTGATTCGGGCACTCTTTCTCACCTGAAGCTCGCCCCAAGCTTGTTTATTTGCTTGGCTCTCTTTCTAACCTCACTCAAGTGTTTATGGGTATATGACATTTCACTCAATTTTCCTCAAAGAATGAACTCTACCATAGGCTTGACTATCAACCAAATCTCTACTTTATTAATGAAAACAATCAAGAATCAAGAGGTCTTTACTTGGTTGTAACGTGGCCAAGGGATTAATCTTTAGGTGGGGATAACAAGAAAAGGACATTTCAAAAGGCTACATAAACATCAAGCATTGCAAACATGACCTTCTAAAATACCTTCTTGGGTTTTCAATTCATTTTTCCACCTTTCTTTTCTTTCTTTTTCTTTTTATTTCTCATTTCTTTTTGTCATCCCCTTCTCTATATAATTTTCTTTTTCTTTTGTTTTTTTTTTGTTTGGAGAAGGGGAGATTTTTCAACTCAAGAGAAATATTGATTCTTTTCATCCCAAAATAATTTTTTTTTCAACTACCTTTTTACCCTTTTATAATACTTTAGAAGGTCCTATCAAGCATATTCATCAAAACATTTCAAGGTACCAAGAAAAGCATTTTATTCTTTTAGGCTCAAAATTGGGCAACTAAGGGGTAGCATTTCATCATTCAAAGCTCAGAAGGCCAGAAAAATACCTATTGCCTCAATCCTTTTCAAAAATGTTTTCAAAAATTTTCAAGCTTCAAAATGGTTTCAAGTCAAGTTCTAGAGAAATTCATCCAAGAGGAATAACACTCTAACACAAAGAATGGGGTAGATTTTAGTGAGTACCCCTTTAGCTCAAAATCTCACATTTTAGTAGTTCAGAATCAATGAAAAACACAAATCCACAGAACCATATGCTAATTATTAACTATCCAAGATTATCTCAAGCATTCTTCATTTGCAGCCATATCACAAGAATAAAAAAAAAATTGGGTTCAAAAATTCACTATCGGAAATTATTGGGCACTTAGTTCTCACAATTTGGATGCAAAATCTAGGCAAAGGGCAATCTAATAATGTGAACATGCAAAGCTATAATGCTAAACTATATGAATGCAACATGAAAAATGCAAATGCAAAATACCCCTACCCCAAGCTTAAGAATTTACATTGTCCCCAATGTAAACAATCAAGTTGGAGAGAGGAGAAGAAAAATAAAATAAAGCAAAAAAAAAATTGGAACGGCTTACCGAGGCGGTAGCGGGTGTTGACTTTCATTCCAGTCAGAAACTTGCTGGGGAATGCATCACGGCTGTAAGGGGTGCTGACTTTTCTTTTTCTTGTATTCTTGCTCTTTTTGCTTCTCCTTCCTTATTATCCTGAAAACACTTAACAAATTTATTAATAAAAGAAAACTCTTGATCTTCTCAAATTATTCAAGAGTTTTAAAAATCACAAACAAAAACTAACTAAGGAGAAGGGTTAAGAAAACCTGGGTTGCCTCCCAGTAAGCGCTTCTTTAACGTCACTAGCTTGACTCATTAAGAAGCATCCACCTGGATCCCATAACCTGTGGTATAAGGACCAAGGGATGCTAACCATGTGAGATCCTTCACCTGGATCCCACGATTTGCAGCGTAAATGTGGAAGTGAGCGCTCGAAATTCATGCTGACTTCTTCAAATGGGAAGCGCTTCTCACTCCCTCTTGGGTCAAAGATGACCCCTTCATCAACAAAATCTTCCCAATAAAAATGGGGTTCAACCTCTTGGACTAGCCATGGTGCCTTTATATTTAAAGATTCAACATCCGGTTTCTCAGGCAGAGGCTTGAACTCCATTGTTGACTGCTTCAAAATGTGAGGTGGCAAACAAGTCGAGAGGATCATTGGTGCTGTTCTGGCTTCTGTACAATCTTCACTCTCAGCATTGCCAAATCCATCACCTTCCAAATATGCAGAAATCTCAGCACAAACCACACAAGTGTTTCTCCCATCACATTCCACACATGCATTGGAACTAATAGCATCATCTAATTCCAAAAGTTTTTCATCATCCCCAAGCATGGTGAAATAGATATCCTCCAAATGCATTTTCCTCTCAATCTCTTCAGTCAAGGGTTCAATGGGGGATGGTGCAACTATGTTCTCACAAACAGGTTCTTCACTTCTTGACTCGGTTGCTCCCACTTCTTATTCTTCCTCATCATCCATTTTGGCATCATCTTCATCATCATACTTTATTGCATCACCTTCATCATCATCCATCAAGTTCCCTTTTGACATTCCGGATAGTTGGTTAGAGATTTTCTCAATACGTACCACGAAACTTCGAATGGTGTCTTCTTGATTTTTTAATTCTTCCATTGTTGTTACCATGAAGTTCTCCAAAACAGCCTCTAAGTGAGGTCGACTATCCGGGATAGGTTGCTCAACCTCGACTGGGAATGCGGATTTGGAGTTCTCCCAAGCAACTTCCAATGGGGATGGCTCATCATACCATTGAGATGGTTGTGGTTGATATGAAGGTGTGGAAGATTCCCAATGTTCCTCTTGATCAATCCAAGTATTGTTTGGAGGGTTCCCCCACCATGGAGTAGAAGAGTTGGGAAATTGATTTCCCCATTCAGAATAGCCTACCATTGGTGGAGGAGAGATTTGTGCCCTTGACAGCTCATCACTCACTTGTTGGATGTTTATGGCTAATTGCAGCATATCTGCCCGTAGCTGCAGCTCAGATATCTCCATTTCTGCATCAGATGGCTGATAATAATTATAGTCCATGATCCTGCCAAATCAATTTTCACCTCACAGACACTTAAGCCCAAGATTAAGAAACACAAAATCAAATATACACAAAACTAACAAAAGAAAGAGATCAATTATATACAGAAAAATAAAATAAAAAATGTCTAAACTAGTTGTCTCATTTGTTACTACTGATATTGGCAAAGCCGATCCCCGGCAACGGCGCCAAAAACTTGTTGCGTGATTTTTAGAATATAAAGGCAAGTGCACCTCGTCGCAATCAAGTAATACGGTGGTAAGACCGGTTATCGTATCCACAGGGATCGGTTGTCAATTACCAATTCACAAACTCAACAACTATCTAGACTAAACTATGGTATGAGATATCAAAACAGAAAACAAAGCAATACAATATTTTTGGTCTTTTTGGACTTTTAACAAACACTTGGAGTGCAGAATTTATAACTGGATAGAATTGTCAGGTTTAGACTACACTAATCCTCCCTTGATTGCAATGGAATGGCTAACAACACAAGTCCTAATTCAATTATGCCAATCAAGCCTTTTCTAAAAAACTCAAGCCTAATGTCTTAGGTGCATTGAGCCTAAAACCCCAAATCAAACCCTAATGTCTTAGGTGGATTAATCTGTGATTTTGCATTAAGTCAAGACTTATAAGATTGCAAGCATCCAACACCTATGTCTAGATTCTTGGACTACTTGGCATATGATTCATGAGCATGCCTTAACACCAACCTTTCAGTTATCTATCAAAGCAACATATCATTCCTATGGGTAGCTAAGCCAAGGAAAGCATTAAACACAGAATCACATACTCATAAAGAAATAGAAACTTGTATTGAAATCAAATCAATTAACAATCAAGTTCAGAAAAGCTACATCTAAACCCAACAATGGGGGAATTAGCTACACATGATAATGTCTACAAAAGAGAAAGAGAGAAGAGAGGAAGAAAACTCCATGACGAATCCTTCAATCTTCTTCCAATTCAAGAGCATATAGATGTCATCTTTAAGGTCCTAGCCTTCCCCCAGCCATCAGCCCTCTTTAGGGTTTCCAAGCCTCTGCCAAAAGTCCCCTTTTTCTGTCTGCTGTGCTGTTATTTATAGATCTTCTACGCGTCACCGCCGTGATGTCTATCACGGCCAGGCCGTGACGCTTTTTGTCCAAGGCATGTCTTCAAGTTTTTGACTCTCGCGAGGCGAGAGAAGTGTTCGCGACGCGAGCCCTCATTTTCTGGTTGGTCACGGCCGTGATGTCTGTCACGGCCAGTAGTGCGATCTCGACTTTTGCCTTCTTCTCTCGCTTGTTCACGGCCGTGATGGTCATCACGGCCAGGCCGTGATAGGCTCTGTTTGGCTCATATTCTTCTCTTTTTAAGCTCCAAAATCATCCAAGCTTCATTATAGCCAAATATGCACAGTTTTCCTTCAATTTCTGCAAAACAACACACAGAAACCACCTTCACCCGTTCCAAGGGAAAATCTAACTAAAATCAAATAAGGAATGCCTAATCTATATGCAAAATGCATGCAAAAGTCTATAGAAAACATGATGTAAAATCACACTATCAAATCACCCCAAGCTTATTCAATTGCTTGTCCTCAAGCAATCACTAAGGCCAGAAGAATAAACAGAACATGGATAGTGAACCAAGAACCCGAGCAAATAATCCAAGTAATAGGCATTTCAAACAATTCAGTAAGAGACAATCAATTCAAGTCCAATTAGAGGCTTAGGTTCCTTAGACTCATGTTCTCACTGACTTGGGCGCTCTTTCTCACCTGAAGCTCACCCCAAGCTTATTCATTTGCTTGGCTCTCTTTCTACCTCACTCAAGTGTTTAGGGGAATAAGACATTTCACTCAATTTTCCTCAAGGAATGAATCCTACCATATGTTTGACTATCAACCAAATCTCTACTTTATTAATGAAAACAAATTAGAATCAAGAGGTCTTTTATTTGGTTGTAACGTGGCCATGAGATTTAATCGTTAGGTGGGGATAACAAGAAAATGACATTTCAAAAGGCTACACAAACATCAAGCATTGCAAACATGACCTTCTAAAATACCTTCTTGGGTTTTCAATTTATTTTTCCACCTTTCTTTCTTTCTTTTCATTTCATTTCTCATTTCTTTTTGTCATCCCCTTCTCCATTTTATTTTTATTTTTCTTTTGTTTTTCTTTTTCTTGGAGAAGGGGAGATTTTTCAACTCAAGAGAATTATTATTATTTTTTTCTGATTCTTTTCCCAAACTTTTTTTTCAACTACCATTTTACCCTTTTGTGCAATACTTTAGAAGGTCCCTTATCAAGCATATTTATCAAAATTATTCCAGGGTACCAAGAAAAGTATTTTATTCTTTTAGGCTCAAATTGGGCAACTAAGAGGTAGCATTTCATCAATCAAAGCTCAGAAGGCCAGAAAAATACCTATTGCCTCAATCATTTTCAAAAATGTTTTCAAAAATTTTCAAGCTTCGAAATGGTTTTAAGTCAAGTTCTAGAGAAATTCATCCAAGAGGAATAACACTCTAACACAAAGAATGGGGTAAAATTTTGTGAGTACCCCTTTGGCTCAAAATCTCACATTTTAGTTCAGAATCAATGAAAATCACAAGTCCACAGAACCATATGCTAATTATTAACTATCCAAGATTATCTCAAGCATTTTCATTTGCAGCCATATCACAAGAATAAAAAAATTGGGTTCAAAAATTCACTATCACAATTTATTTGGCACTTAGTTCTCACAATTGGATGCAAAATCTAAACAAGAGCAATCTAATAATGTGAACATGCAAAGCTATCATGCTAAACTATATGAATGCAACATGAAAAATGCAAATGCAAAATACCCCTACCCCAAGCTTAAGAATTTACATTGTCCCCAATGTAAACAATCAAGTTGCAGAGAGGAGAAGAAAAATAAAATAAAGCAAAAAAATTGGAACTGCTTACCTAGGCGGTAGCGGGTGTTGACATTCATTCCAAATGAAACTTGTCGGGGAATGCATCACGGCTGTAAGGGGTGATGACTTTTCTTTTTCTTGTCTTCTTGATCTTTTTGCTTCTCCTTCGTTATTATCCTGAAAACTCTTAACTAATTTATTAATAAAAGAAAACTCTTGATCTTCTCAAATTATTCAAGAGTTTTAAAAATCACAAACAAAAACTAACTAAGGAGAAGGGTTAAGAAAACCTGCGTTCCCTACCAGTCACCGCTTCTTTAACGTCACAAGCTTGACTTATTAAGAAGCATCCACCTGGATCCCATAACCTGTGGTATAAGGACCAAGGGATGTTAACCATGTGAGATCCTTCACCTAGATCCCACGGTTTGCAACAAAAATGTGGAAGTGAGCGCTCGAAATTCATGCTGACTTCTTCAAATGGGAAGCGCTTTTCAATTCCTCTCGGGTCAAAGATGACCCCTTTATCAACAAAATCTTCCCAATAAAAATGGGGTTCAACCTCTTGGACTGGCCATGGTGCTCGCATTTTTAAAGATCCAAAATCTGGTTTCTCAGCAGAGGCATGAACTCCATTGTTGACTGCTTTAAAATGTGAGGTGGCAAACAAGTCGAGAGGATCATTGGTGCTGTTCTGGCTTCTGTACAATCTTCACTCTCAGCATTGCCAAATCCATCACCTTCCAAATATGCAGAAATCTCAGCACAAACCACACAAGTGTTTCTCCCATCACATTCCACACATGCATTGGAACTAATAGCATCATCTAATTCCAAAAGTTTTTCATCATCCCCAAGCATGGTGAAATAGATGTCCTCCAATTGCCTCTTCCTTTCAAGCTCTTTAGTCAAGGGTTCAATGGGAGATGGGGCAACTTTGTTCTCCAAAACAGAGTCTTCATTTCTTAATCCGGTTGCTCCCACTTCTTCAACTTCCTCATCATCCATCATTGCATCATCTTCATCATCATCCATCAAGTTCCCTTTTGGCATTTCGGATAGTTGGTTAGAGAGTTCCTCAATACGTGCCCCGAGACTTCGAATGGTATCTTCTTGATTTTTTAAACCTTCCATTGTTGTTACCATGAAGTTCTCCAAAATACCCTCTAATTGAGACCGACTATCCGGAATAGGTTGCTCAGAATTGACTACGCATTCAAATTTGAAGTTCTCCCAAGCAACTTCCAATGGTGATGGTTGTGGTTGATATGAAGATGTGGAAGGTTCCCAATGTTCCACCTGATCAATCCAAGTATTATTTGGAGGATTCCCCCACCATGGAGTGGAAGTGTTGGGAAATTGATTTCCCCATTCAGAATAACCTACCACTGGTGGAGGAGAGACAGTTGCCCTTGACAACTCATTACTCACTTGTTGGATGTTTACGGCTAATTGCAGCATATCTACCCGCAGCTGCAGCTCAGATGTCTCCATTTCTGCATCAGATGGTTGATAGCAATTGTAGTCCATGATCCTGTCAAATCAATTTTTCACCTCACAGACAATTAAGCCCAAGATCAAAGAAACACAAAAACAAATATATACAAAACTAACAAAAGAAAGATATCAATTATATACAGAAAAATAAAATAAAAAATGTCTAAATTAGTTATCTCATTTGTTACCACTGATATTGGCAAATTCGATCCCCGGCAACGGCGCCAAAAACTTGATGCGTATTTTTTTAGATATAAAGGCAAGTGCACCTCGTCGCAATCAAGTAATACGGTGGTGAGACCGGTTATCGTATCCACAGGGATCGGTTGTCAATTACCAATTCACAAACTCAACAACTATCTAGACTAAACTAAAGTATGAGAGATTAAAACAGAAAACAAAGCAATACAATATTTTTTGTCTTTTTGAACTTTTAACAAACACTTGGAGTGCAGAATTTACAAATGGTTGAGATTGTCAGGTTTAGACTACACTAATCCTCCCTTGATTACAATGAAATGATTATCAACACAAGTCCTAATTCAATCATGCCAATCAAGCCTTTTCTAAAATACTCAAGCCTAATGTCTTAGGTGCATTGAGCCTAAAACCCCAAATTAAACCCTAATGTCATAGGTGGATTAACCTGAGATTTTGCATTAAGTCAAGACTTATAAGATTGCAAGCAGCCAACACCTATTTCTAGATTCTTGAACTACTTGGCATATGATTCATGAGCATGCCTCAACACCAACCTTTCAGTTATCTATCAAAGCAACATATCATTCCTATGGGTAGCTAAGCCAAGGAAAGCATTAAACACAGAATCACATACTCATAAAGAAATAGAAACTTGTATTGAAATCAAATCAATTAACAATCAAGTTCAGAAAAGCTACATCTAAACCCAACAATGGGGGAATTAGCTACACATGATAATGTCTACAAAAGAGAAAGAGAGAAGAGAGGAAGAAAACTCCATGACGAATCCTTCAATCTTCTTCCAATCCAAGAGCATATAGATGTCATCTTTAAGGTCCTAGCCTTCCCCCAGCCATCAGCCCTCTTTAGGGTTTCCAAGCCTCTGCCAAAAGTCCCCTTTTTCTGTCTGCTGTGCTGTTATTTATAGATCTGCTGCGCGTCACCGCCGTGATGTCTATCACGGCCAGGCCGTGACGCTTTCTGTCCAAGGCATGTCTTCAAGTTTTTGACTCTCGCGAGGCGAGAGAAGTGTTCGCGACGCGAGCCCTCATTTTCTGGTTGGTCACGGCCGTGATGTCTGTCACGGCCAGGTTGTGACAGTCTCTGACTTTTGCCTTCTTCTCTGCTTGATCACGGCTGTGATGACCGTGATGGTCATCACGGCCAGGCCGTGATGGGCTCTGTTTGGCTCATATTCTTCTCTTTTTAAGCTCCAAAATCATCCAAGTTTCATTATAGCCAAATATGCACAGTTTTCCTTCAATTTCTGCAAAACAACACACAGAAACCACCTTCACCCGTTCCAAGGGAAAATCTAACTAAAATCAAATAAGGAATGCCTAATCTATATGCAAAATGCATGCAAAAGTCTATAGAAAACATGATGTAAAATCACACTATCAAATCACCCCAAGCTTATTCAATTGCTTGTCCTCAAGCAATCACTAAGGCCAGAAGAATAAACAGAACATGGATAGTGAACCAAGAACCCGAGCAAATAATCCAAGTAATAGGCATTTCAAACAATTCAGTAAGAGACAATCAATTCAAGTCCAATTAGAGGCTTAGGTTCCTTAGACTCATGTTCTCACTGACTTGGGCACTCTTTCTCACCTGAAGCTCACCCCAAGCTTATTCATTTGCTTGGCTCTCTTTCTACCTCACTCAAGTGTTTAGGGGAATAAGACATTTCACTCAATTTTCCTCAAGGAATGAATCCTACCATATGCTTGACTATCAACCAAATCTCTACTTTATTAATGAAAACAAATTAGAATCAAGAGGTCTTTTATTTGGTTGTAACGTGGCCATGAGATTTAATCGTTAGGTGGGGATAACAAGAAAATGACATTTCAAAAGGCTACACAAACATCAAGCATTGCAAACATGACCTTCTAAAATACCTTCTTGGGTTTTCAATTTATTTTTCCACCTTTCTTTCTTTCTTTTCATTTCATTTCTCATTTCTTTTTGTCATCCCCTTCTCCATTTTATTTTTATTTTTCTTTTGTTTTTCTTTTTCTTGGAGAAGGGGAGATTTTTCAACTCAAGAGAATTATTATTTTTTTTTTTCTGATTCTTTTCCCAAACTTTTTTTTCAACTACCATTTTACCCTTTTGTGCAATACTTTAGAAGGTCCCTTATCAAGCATATTTATCAAAATTATTCCAGGGTACCAAGAAAAGTATTTTATTCTTTTAGGCTCAAATTGGGCAACTAAGAGGTAGCATTTCATCAATCAAAGCTCAGAAGGCCAGAAAAATACCTATTGCCTCAATCATTTTCAAAAATGTTTTCAAAAATTTTCAAGCTTCGAAATGGTTTTAAGTCAAGTTCTAGAGAAATTCATCCAAGAGGAATAACACTCTAACACAAAGAATGGGGTAAAATTTTGTGAGTACCCCTTTGGCTCAAAATCTCACATTTTAGTTCAGAATCAATGAAAATCACAAGTCCACAGAACCATATGCTAATTATTAACTATCCAAGATTATCTCAAGCATTTTCATTTGCAGCCATATCACAAGAATAAAAAAATTGGGTTCAAAAATTCACTATCACAATTTATTTGGCACTTAGTTCTCACAATTGGATGCAAAATCTAAACAAGAGCAATCTAATAATGTGAACATGCAAAGCTATCATGCTAAACTATATGAATGCAACATGAAAAATGCAAATGCAAAATACCCCTACCCCAAGCTTAAGAATTTACATTGTCCCCAATGTAAACAATCAAGTTGGAGAGAAGAGAAGAAAAATAAAATAAAGCAAAAAAATTGGAACGGCTTACCGAGGCGGTAGCGGGTGTTGACTTTCATTCCAGTCAGAAACTTGCTGGGGGAATGCATCACGGCTGTAAGGGGTGCTGACTTTTCTTTTTCTTGTCTTCTTGCTCTTTTTGCTTCTCCTTCCTTATTATCCTGAAAACACTTAACAAATTTATTAATAAAAGAAAACTCTTGATCTTCTCAAATTATTCAAGAGTTTTATAAATCACAAACAAAAACTAACTAAGGAGAAGGGTTAAGAAAACCTGGGTTGCCTCCCAGTAAGCGCTTCTTTAACGTCACTAGCTTGACTTATTAAGAAGCATCCACCTGGATCCCATAACCTGTGGTATAAGGACCAAGGGATGTTAACCATGTGAGATCCTTCACCTAGATCCCACGGTTTGCAACAAAAATGTGGAAGTGAGCGCTCGAAATTCATGCTGACTTCTTCAAATGGGAAGCGCTTTTCAATTCCTCTCGGGTCAAAGATGACCCCTTTATCAACAAAATCTTCCCAATAAAAATGGGGTTCAACCTCTTGGACTGGCCATGGTGCCTGCATTTTTAAAGATCCAAAATCTGGTTTCTCAGGCAGAGGCATGAACTCCATTGTTGACTGCTTTAAAATGTGAGGTGGCAAACAAGTCGAGAGGATCATTGGTGCTGTTCTGCTTCGTACAATCTTCACTCTCAAGATTGCCAAATCCATTACCTTCCAAATATGCAGAAATCTCAAGACAAACCACACAAGTGTTTCTCCCATCACATTCCACACATGCATTGGAACTAATAGCATCATCTAATTCCAAAAGTTTTTCATCATCCCCAAGCATGGTGAAATAGATGTCCTCCAATTGCCTCTTCCTTTCAAGCTCTTTAGTCAAGGGTTCAATGGGAGATGGGGCAACTTTGTTCTCCAAAACAGAGTCTTCATTTCTTAATCCGGTTGCTCCCACTTCTTCAACTTCCTCATCATCCATCATTGCATCATCTTCATCATCGTCCATCAAGTTCCCTTTTGGCATTTCGGATAGTTGGTTAGAGAGTTCCTCAATACGTGCCCCGAGACTTCAAATGGTATCTTCTTGATTTTTTAAACCTTCCATTGTTGTTACCATGAAGTTCTCCAAAATACCCTCTAATTGAGACCGACTATCCGGAATAGGTTGCTCAGAATTGACTACGCATTCAAATTTGAAGTTCTCCCAAGCAACTTCCAATGGTGATGGTTGTGGTTGATATGAAGATGTGGAAGGTTCCCAATGTTCTACCTGATCAATCCAAGTATTATTTGGAGGATTCCCCCACCATGGAGTGGAAGTGTTGGGAAATTGATTTCCCCATTCAGAATAACCTACCACTGGTGGAGGAGAGACAGTTGCCCTTGACAACTCATTACTCACTTGTTGGATGTTTACGGCTAATTGCAGCATATCTACCCGCAGCTGCAGCTCAGATGTCTCCATTTCTGCATCAGATGGTTGATAGCAATTGTAGTCCATGATCCTGTCAAATCAATTTTTCACCTCACAGACAATTAAGCCCAAGATCAAAGAAACACAAAAACAAATATATACAAAACTAACAAAAGAAAGATATCAATTATATACAGAAAAATAAAATAAAAAATGTCTAAATTAGTTATCTCATTTGTTACCACTGATATTGGCAAATTCGATCCCCGGCAACGGCGCCAAAAACTTGATGCGTATTTTTTTAGATATAAAGGCAAGTGCACCTCGTCGCAATCAAGTAATACGGTGGTGAGACCGGTTATCGTATCCACAGGGATCGGTTGTCAATTACCAATTCACAAACTCAACAACTATCTAGACTAAACTAAAGTATGAGAGATTAAAACAGAAAACAAAGCAATACAATATTTTGTCTTTTTGGACTTTTGACAAACACTTGGAGTGCAGAATTTACAAATGGTTGAGATTGTCAGGTTTAGACTACACTAATCCTCCCTTGATTACAATGAAATGATTATCAACACAAGTCCTAATTCAATCATGTCAATCAAGCCTTTTCTAAAATACTCAAGCCTAATGTCTTAGGTGCATTGAGCCTAAAACCCCAAATTAAACCCTAATGTCTTAGGTGGATTAACCTGAGATTTTGCATTAAGTCAAGACTTATAAGATTGCAAGCAGCCAACACCTATGTCTAGATTTTTGAACTACTTGGCATATGATTCATGAGCATGCCTTAACACCAACCTTTCAGTTATCTATCAAAGCAACATATCATTCCTATGGGTAGCTAAGCCAAGGAAAGCATAAAACACAGAATCACATACTCATAAAGAAATAGAAACTTGTATTGAAATCAAATCAATTAACAATCAAGTTCAGAAAAGCTACATCTAAACCCAACAATGGGGGAATTAGCTACACATGATAATGTCTACAAAAGAGAAAGAGAGAAGAGAGGAAGAAAACTCCATGACGAATCCTTCAATCTTCTTCCAATCCAAGAGCATATAGATGTCATCTTTAAGGTCCTAGCCTTCCCCCAGCCATCAGCCCTCTTTAGGGTTTCCAAGCCTTTGCAAAAAGTCCACTTTTTCTGTCTGCTGTGCTGTTATTTATAGATCTGCTGCGCGTCACGGCCGTGATGTCTATCACGGCCAGGCCGTGACGCTTTCTGTCCAAGGCGTGTCTTCAAGTTTTTGACTCTCGCGAGGCGAGAGAAGTGTTCGCGACGCGAGCCCTCATTTTCTGGTTGGTCACGGCCGTGATGTCTGTCACGGCCAGGCCGTGACAGTCTCTGACTTTTGCCTTCTTCTCTGCTTGATCACGACCGTGATGGTCATCACGGCCAGGCCGTGATAGGCTCTGTTTGGCTCATATTCTTCTCTTTTTAAGCTCCAAAATCATCCAAGCTTCATTATAGCCAAATATGCACAGTTTTCCTTCAATTTCTGCAAAACAACACACAGAAATCACCTTCACCCGTTCCAAGGGAAAATCTAACTAAAATCAAATAAGGAATGCCTAATCTATATGCAAAATGCATGCAAAAGTCTATAGAAAACATGATGTAAAATCACACTATCACTTGTGCCCCTGTAACTTCGCTTTATTTAATGAAAACTTTTACGATTTTGCTGTCTTTCCTTTTTCCTTGTAGCCTCTTATTTGGCCGAGATACACTTGAAGTGTGTTTTCTTTATCTTTCGTCGTTGTGTTTGGCCTGTTAAACAAATCTTCGGCTAAGGCCGAGGTGTTCTACCGTCCATATCTAAAATGGACGGTGGTTGTTACACGTGAAACACGTGTTTCACACCTTACGCATGCAGTCACGCATTAAATGCTTGGGAAACCGCAATGGGTTCATGTAATTATTGCTTTTTGCTTAGTTTCGAGATTTGTTTTTCCAACAAACCTTTTCCCACGCATACTTCTTCCTTCCCGATGCCTCCCCCCCCCCCCCCCTTATAAATAGGGCTGTTTTACTACTTTTCTTATTCGTTCTTCATTCTTTCCCACCAGCCAAATTCGTTTCTCTTCCAACCGAGTAGTTCCATGATAGTGTTGGGGGTTTGTGCTCCCCTCTCCCAGTTAACATCCTTTTTTGAGTTTCATAGCTGCCAAAAAGGATGTAAGTGGGAGATGGGATCCAGAATTCCTTTTACAATTCAATCCTCCAAGAAGGATGTTAACTGGGAGAATGGCAGTCTTCGGGCGTCGAGAAAGGGGTAGAGCCCGTCTACTCCCGGAGCGGGCCGAGCATCTCATCCTACAGCTTTCTCAGGGGGAAGTGACTACATCCTCCCTTAAGAGAGAGTCGTGGCATTGGATTGGGGGGACTGGGGGCCGACTGGACTTGCCCCTGTTCTAATTGGGGGAACAACTAGCCCGCCGAGCTGCCCTTATTTTCAATTTCAGCGCTGTGCTCGGTTCCCTTAATATCTTCACCTGTTTGTACTTTTCAAGAGTCAAACTTGGCTTTATTTTTGCTTTACGCATTGTACTCGGTTTCCTTAATAAAATCATGGCTCATATTCGGCCTTTACATTCGAACTTTGCTCTCTTTTTTAATTGCTACTCGTATTCGATTTCAACAATTTTGCGGCTCGAACTCGGTCTTAATAACTCGATAGCTCGAACTGGGCTAATAGGCTCAAACTTGGCCTTAATCACTCAATAGCTCGAACTCGGTCAGGAGGCTTAGACTTGGCCTTTAGAATTTAACGGCTCGTACTCGGCCTTCAGGCTCAAACTTGGCCTTAAAATTTAACGGCTCGTACTCGGCCTTCAGGCTCAAACTTGGCCTTAAAACGTTTAATCGGCTCGAACTCGGCCTTCAGGCTCAAACTTGGCCTTTAAAAATTTAACCGGCTCGAACTCGGCCTTCAGGCTCAGACTTGGCCTTAAAATTTAACGGCTCGTACTCGGCCTTCAGGCTCAAACTTGGCCTTAAAAAATTTAACGGCTCGTACTCGGCCTTCAGGCTCAAACTCGACCTTTAGAATCTAACGGCTCGTACTCGGCCTTCAGGCTCAAACTTGGCCTTTAAAAATTTAATGGCTCGAACTCGGCCACCCGGCTCAAACTTGGCCTTAGGAAGTTAACTGGCTCGTACTCGGCCACCTGGCTCAAACTTGGCCTTTAAAAATTTAGGCTCAAACTTGGCCTTTAAAAATTTAATGGCTCGAACTCGGCCAACCGGCTCAAACTTGGCCTTTAAAAATTTAATGGCTCGAACTCGGCCACCCGACTCAAACTTGGCCTTTAAAAATTTAACGGCTCGAACTCGGCCACCCGGCTCAAACTTGACCTTAGAAATTTAACTGGCTCGTGGAGCACATACATCGGTTAATTAGGAAGACAAAACAATATTCATAATAAATTCTTTTATTGGATGGAGTCTGCGGTGTGCCTCGTTAAAACCTTCCCGGTCAAAACCCTTTTTGGGACAAAATACCGGGGTAGGAAAAAGAGTACATCACCCGACTATATACATCAACTGTAATAAAACTTTAAATGAGAAGCATTCCAAGTCCTCGGGATAGGCTTCCCTGACAATTCTTCTAACCTATATGCCCCGTTCCCCAGGTTTTCCACTATTCGGAATGGCCCTCCCCAATTTGCTGCCAACTTGCCTTCCGTGTGATCCTTCCTTGCCTCTCCTTTTATTCTCAATACTAAGTCTCCACGTAGGAAACTCCTCGGCTTCACTCTTGAATTGTGTCTCCTAGTTGCTCTCTGTTTGCAAGCTTCCTCTATGATTTTGGCCTTATCCCTGATCTCCTCTACCAAGTCAAGTTCGACCCTCAAATTGCTTTCATTGTCATTCGGTTCATGTTGCATACGTCGGAAAGACGGCTCACCGACCTCGACAGGGATCATGGCGTCTGTTCCATATGTCAGCCTAAAGGGTGTTTCTTGAGTGGTAGATTGGGGCGTGTAGTGGTAGGCCCAGAGGATGCTTGGTAACTCTTCTACCCAAGCTCCTTTGGATCTTCCCACCCTCTTCTTCAGTTCACCGAGAATAACCTTGTTGGCTGCTTCGGCTTGCCCATTGGTCTGGGGATGTTCGACCGATGTAACGTGGTGCTTGACACCGAGGTTGTCATAGAATTCCCGCAATGTCTTATCTATAAACTATCTTCCGTTGTCTGTGATGATTGCGAAGGGAATCCCGTGCCTACAGATGAGGTTCTTCCACACAAACTTCTGTACTTTGTCGGCAGTAATCTTCGCCAAAGGCTTCGCTTCAATCCATTTTGTGAAGTAGTCCACTGCTACTAGCAGGAATTTGACTTGACCTTTGGCTACAGGGAACGGCCCCGATATCCATTCCCCACATAGCAAACGGCCAAGGCGAGTTTAATGTGTGAAGTCCTTCGGAGGGGGTACGATTTATGTTGGAAAATCTTTGGCACTCATCACACTTTCGCCGTCCAATCCATACAATCGGCTCGGATGGTAGGCCAATAGTACCTGCTCGGACTACCTTGGAGGCCATTGATCCGCCCCGCAGGTGAAAACCACAGATTCCTCGGTGAACTTCTTCCACGACGTACTTGGATTGTGCCTTCATCGGACATTTTAGCAACGTGATGCAGAATCCCCGTTTATACAACTCTCCGGAGATGATAACAAAGTGACTTGCCCCGAGCCTAATTTTCCGGGCTTCGGCATGATCCGAGGCGAGTTTCGAGGATAAGTATTCCCATATGGGTGTCATCCACTCTCGGTCAACCAGCTCGGCTGCCATCACCTCTTCTGACCCGATGCTCGGTTCATTGAGGGTTTCCTGAATAACCGTTCTATGGTGACCCGGCTTCTTTGTACTGGCTAGCTTGGACAGCAAATCAGCCCGAGTGTTTTCTTCTCGGGGAATGTGCTCAATAGCGGATTTTTCAAAGCTGGAAATTAATTGGTTGACCTTGCACAAGTACCTGGTGAGCTGAGGCTCCTTCGTTTGATACCCTCCAGATATTTGCCCAGTGACTAGCTGTGAATCACTCCGACATCTAACAGCCTTCGCCCCCATTTCCTTTGCCAGCATTAATCCTGCAATCAAAGCTTCATATTCTGCTTGATTATTTGAGGTCTTGAACTCGAACTTTAGCGACTGCTCCAGGACATTCGAGGATCCATCCATATACAAATCCCACCATACATCCTCGGGTATCGACTGCGGGTAGAGCTCGGCTAGAAAGTCAGAGAGACATTGAGCTTTCAGAGGGCCTCTCAACTCGTATCTTAGGCCGAACTCAGATAACTCTACCGACCACGCAATCATACGTCCTGCCATTCGGGCTTTTTGAGGATCTGCTTAATCGGGTGATCAGTCTTGACAATCACCTGGTGACTTTGGAAGTATGGGCGCAATCGCCGAGCTGCGGTTACCAGGGCCAAAACCAGCTTTTCAATGACTTGATACCGAGTTTCGGCATCATGAAGTACCCTGCTGATGAAGTACACCGGCATTTGAGCTTTCTCTATTTCCTGTACAATGACTGCGCTGATGGCATTCTCGGAGGCTGAAAGATATAAGTATAACTCTTTCCCTGGGATGGGTCGAGTTAATATCGGCGGTGAAGCCAAAAAGGTCTTGAAATCGACGAAGGCCTTCTCGCATTCCTCGGTCCACGTGAAGGTTTGGGGCCTCTTTAGTAATCTAAAGAAAGGCCGAGCTTTCTCTGCAGATTTGGGTAGGAACCGAGATAATGATGCCAGCCGTCCTGCAAGTCTCTGCACTTCTTTAACATTCTGTGGGCTTCTCATTTCCATCACAGCCCGACATTTGTCAGGATTGGCCTCGATTCCCCGGTGTGTCAGCATGAAGCCGAGGAATTTTCCACCTTGGACACCGAAAACACACTTCTCCGGATTCAATCTCATATTATACTTTCTCAGCTGCTGAAAGATTTCCTCCAGATCTTTTGGGTGGCTGTTGGGGTCACCGGATTTCACCACCATGTCATCCACATAAACTTCCATAGTTCTGCCGATTTGTTTTTCAAATACCCGGTCCATGAGCCTTTGGTATGTAGCTCCAGTGTTTTTCAGTCCAAACGGCATCACCCGGTAACAGTAGTTCGAACCCTCAGTAATGAAAGTTGTTTTCTCCTTATCTGGGGGGTACATTCGGATCTGATTGTACCCCGAGTATGCGTCCAAGAAGCTCAGAATCCTGTATCCGGAAGCTCCATCCACCAGTCTGTCAATACTCGGCAAAGGATAGGAGTCCTTCAGGCAAGCTTTATTCAAATCTGTGTAATCGGTGCACATGCGCCACTTGCCGTTTGCTTTTTTGACAAGAACAACGTTGGCCAGCCAGGTGGTGTACTCTACTTCTCGGATAAAATTGACCTCGACCAACTTCGCTGTTTCCTCTTCCACAACTTTTCTCCTTTCTTCCCCCAGTCTCCTCTTCCTCTGGGCCACCGGTTTCGCCTCGGGACAAATTGCCAGTTTGTGGCATAAGAAGTCGGGATCAATTCCCGGCATATCGGATGTGGTCCAGGCGAACAAATCGGCGTTGCTACGAAGCACTTGCTTTATTTCCTTCTTCAAATTCGGCTCAAGGTGACCGCCGAGTTTGGTGCACTGATCAGGCTGTGAACCGAGCTGGAACTTTTCTAACTCCTCAATAGGTTGTGGACGTTGCTCTTGCATGTCCATTCTCGGATCCAGTTCGACGGAGTTAACAGAACTCACCGACTTGCCTTTCCCCCCGTCTAGGGTTTCTGCAGGTGTAGGTTTAAGTCTGCTCACACGCAAACTATCAGCGTAGCATTGTCTGGCCATCCTCTGATCAGCCCGGATAGCAACAATGTCCCCCGAGTTGGAAGGGAATTTCATCGTGAGATGGGGAGTAGAGACCACAGCTCCTAGCTCATTTAAAGACGGTCTTCCGATCAGGATATTGTATAATGTTACTGCATTGACTAACACATACCTGACCATGATAGTCTTGGATGCTCTGCCATCCCCAAAAGTAGTCAGGAGGTCAATGTATCCCCGTGTATCAACTTGTTCCCCTGCAAAGCCGACGAGCTTACTGTCGTACGGTTGAATAGACTTCTCTGGGATACCGAGCTTCTGAAATGTTGAGAAATATAAGATATCTGCCGAGCTCCCCTGGTCAACAAGGGTCCTTTTGACCGAGAAATTAGCCAACTGCACGGTAATTACCATGGGGTCATCTTGATTAGGATCTACCCCTACAAAGTCTTCATCGGAAAAGATAATGGGTGGGGAATTTCTCGGGGGTTTGCCGGATACCGAGTTGACAGCCCGAATGGCCCGCAGGTGCTTTCTCCGAGCTGAACTTGTTGTGCCTCCCCCTGCGAATCCACCTGAAATGGTGTTTATCACGCCTCGGATCACATTATCCTCCTCTCGTCTTTCATTCTGGCCCTCTCTGGTTTCTGTTCTTTCATTATTTCGTTGACCGCCACCCCTCCTCGGGCTTTGGTCACCTTCTCTCCTTCTGCTTCTGCCACGCCTCTCACCGTTGTTGTGGTTTCTCCGAACAAAATTATTGAGATGGCCAGCTTGCACCAGCTCTTCAATCTTATCTCGCAGGACCCAGCACTCCTCGGTGGTATGGCCATAATTACGATGATACCGACAATGTTTCTGTCGATCAGCATTCTGGGGGGTGTGGCCACGATTAGGGAGCTGCAAAAGTTCCGCATTGTATGCTTCCTCAAACACCCGAGCTCGGTTTGTGTTGAGGGGAGTATAATGCTCATACTTCGGTCCCCTCTGGAAATGCTCGGACGGGCCTTTGAATTTCGGTCTATCACCTCTGGCCCTCCTCTTCTCTCTTCCTTCTCGTCTGTCAGCATCATCAGTTCTCTCCCTTTTCTTCGACTCCTCAACCTCCTCCATATTGATGAATCCCGCAGCTTTTCTCCTCAACTCATCCATACTGGTTGGTGGCTTCCGAGCCAAGTGTCTGGCGAAAGGGCCAGGCCTTAACCCGGTCAAGATGGTGTGTAGTGCAACATCGGCACTGAGATTCCGGATGAGGACTGTCTCCCTGCTGAATCTGGCCATGAAATCACGCAGGGACTCATTCTTTTCTTGCCTAAAGTTTACCAATGAGGCCGAGGTTTTTTGGTGAGCCCGGCTGGTGGCAAACTGAGCATTGAACTTAGCCATGAATGTGTCGAAGGAATCAACTGACGCTGGCGGTAACTGGGTATACCAGGTCAACGCAGCATCCTTCAGAGTAGTCGGAAAGACTTTACACATGACAGAATCGTCGTCGGTAAAGAGGTACATCTGAGTGGTGAAAGCGTCCAAGTGGCGCTCGGGGTCTGAGGTGCCATCATATTTGTCAATGCTAATTGGCTTGTAGTTGGCTGGTAGGGGAACCTCCATGATAGCGTTTGTGAAGGGATGTCTCGGCTTCCGCATGCTGGCCCTTTCATTAAGTCTATTAGCCCGCAGTGATGTGATTCGGGGGGCTCGCTAGGAAATTCTTCCTCATCTACTCGGTCCATATGATGAGAAGCCCGAAGTTGTGGGCCTCCTTCTCTGTGCGAGTTTCTGGACCCCTCATTCTCAAGTGTCCGACGCTCTCTCTCAGGAGGAGACGAGACGGACCTTTCTCTGCTCTGCCCTGGTTCGCGACGGCTGTTCTGTCGCCTAATCTCCTCATTCTCCCTTCTCAGCGTGGCAATCTGTGCAAGAAGTTCCTGGATAAGGGGGTTGTCGGTCGTCATGGCCGGGTTCGTGGACCGTTCTCCATCATCTCCGTTGTTAGCATTTTCTGGCTCCTCTCTCCTGCAGTTTCCGCTCCTTGTTCTCACCATGATTTGTGGTATGGGAAAGTTTTGCTTCGATTCCCACAGACGGCGCCAAATGTTCCGTCCAAATATCTCGGGTGAGAGATACTCGGCCGAAGAAAGCTTAGTGGGAGTGTTTTGGAATGTGCTTGACAGAATGTGAATTCTGCTCCTACCTATCCAAATGGGAATCAAAGCAAACGTAGTTCTGAATGAGAGGGTAAGCCCCCTATTTATAGAGATCTTTCAGGATCAAGCTCCGAGATATACGGAGAGATATTAGGATCAGGTTCCGAGATATACGGAGGGATATTAGGATCAGGTCCCTGATTATGCGGAGTGATATTCGGATCAGTCATTTATGACTGATCCGCGAGGGACCGGGATGTACTTCCCTGGCGGGGCGAGTCCGAGTACTTATCCCCGGCTGGCCCGGTGTGCTGATATGTCCTCGGCCTTGGAGGAGTTTGGGCTAATGCCCATATCCGGGGTAAGCTCGGTCAATCCAAAATATAGACGAGTCATCGGCCTTACCTTCTCGGCCGGTACACACTACAAAAAAAAAACAATTTAATGATCGAAATAACGATAACGACTACCTTTCGACTGATCAAATGAATGCCAAATAAAAAAATGGCTTTTACGTTTAATGACTGGACATGAGTCACTAAGATGATTCAGGTTGACCATTTAAACACAAATTAACGACTAAAATAACGATGATGTACCGGTCGCTAAATTAGTTTCCGAGAATAACATGCAACCAACCATCAACAACCACTCGTTATTATATATTAGCGACCGATTACAATGGTCGCTACTTAGCAATCAATCATAATATTGGTCGCTAAATGGCTTAGTACTAGGGTTTTAACCACCACTGCACATCGGTTGCTAAACTATTTAATGATCGAATTAATGTCTTCAGCGACCAGACTGTTTTTTTTTTTTTTTGGGTAGCAATCACTAATCAGCATCCAAATCAAAAGAATCAGAAGTATATGCCACCTTCACAAAGGCTAGGAAATAGCATATCATATATGTACATACATTTTCTTGATAAGGAAGACAAAAATAAGATAAAGAAAAAAAACACGCAGAGAGCAGTGAGTGCTAAATATCTGATAAATGATATGATATTAAATAGAATATTATTGACTCCCAGCCTTCTTTCAACCTAATTGATTCTGATTTTTAAGTCAAAATTCCAAGTCCCAGCCTGCTTGCAAATAATGATTTATAAATCTGCAATGCATGCAACTATGCCAGCTTCACCTAAATGGGGATTAGCTTATCAAAACCATCACATGAGTTAGAAAGCCTAACATTATTATATGAGCTAAATAATGTTAATATTGAAAACAATACCTGTCAGAGATTCGAAGCAATGAAGATCAAAGGTGTCAGCCTGGAGAAGTTCAATTCCTGAACAACCTGAAACAGGTGATAACTGGTGAGAGATGGCATGCATTGAATGCCATAAACTAGCCACCCGCAAGCTATCATTGGTATCCATTCGTCCAGCAGACCCATAATCCTAAATGTCAAAGTTCAACATAATCCCTAAATCATATTTCCCAACCATTTAAAAAAAAATGGCACAATTATGAGTTATGACTAAACTGATGAAACTGGTTTGTTTTTGTTTTTCTGAAAAAACAGAAGTAGGATGGAAAGTTCAGCTATCATTGCTTCCATTTGCAGAGTGGACCCACATCCAAATTATAATAAGATTCAATAAACTTCTGAAACATACTGAAAGTTAGAAGGAACGAACACACAGTGTTTTCATGTGACCTGATTAACAATCCAACACACTCATCAACCAAAGAGAAAGAAGCAATAACAATAAAACTTTCTGACATCAAATTTGACGAAATAGTACAACACTTTTCTTGGGAAACAAATAAAAAGTAACAATTTGAAGTCCACAGTAGCAAGCAACGGAAAGAGAATCTAGAACAGCGGAACCTTATAGTAGATTAATCCACCAGACTTATTGATGATGTAAAGACTGTAAATTGCTGCCATTCGAAAAGCCTTTGCCAGAACCTGAAATAAAGGGCTAAAATCTAATACTAACCAAATAATACAACCTTGAAATTTATAACCATCTTGTAAAACAATTTTGTCAATGAATTATTGCATTGTGTTTAGATGATGGATGGTAAAGTTCTATGAAGCGCGGACACCCCTACTTTTCGGGTATCCAAGTATCGGACACGCGTCCATGCTTCGCTTACATTACATTTATATGTACAAACACAAAACAATATTCTGATTATTCACAGTGGAAATACAGAAACAAGTCGCATATTTCCAAACATAGTTGGTTCACGTCTCCACGACACCACATAGGAGGCAATTTTAAGTTCACACTCAAGAAATTTCAATAGAAAGAAATAAGGGAAGGTACAACTAGGAGAAGCATAAGATATCCCTCCAATAAGAAAATTTAAGAAACAGCAAGGAACATGAAAAACTCAAAAATGAATCAAGGCTGCTCAATCTCACTGCCTGCTGGAAATAGCAACTCCCTTGAAGCAGCCATGTGAGCAGAACACCAATGAGAACCCATAAACATAATCCTATTTCATACATATAAAGAACCTAGCTTACCATCTCTGAATGAAACCTTAAAGCTCTGTAATTTGCATAGTAAAGGCCATATTGAACTGAAAATTATTGAGATCTTCTAGATCTCACACCAAAAACAATCAAAGCTTCTATGGAAGCAACTAGTTCAAACTTGGTTTCATCGCCGAATCTAACAATCTTTCTTTTAATTTTTTTTTTCACTTAAGGATCACGAAAGCGATGGAATTAAACTGAATCCCCAGATGCGATTACTGGTTGGTAAAGTGAATGCACAGAAGAAACACAGAGAAACAAGAATACAGAGTTGAATGAAAGTAAAAGCGAAAGCCTACCTGTGAATTGTGAATGTGATTGTAAGAAAATCTCCAATCACTTCGCTGCTTGGAATTTGGAATTTTGTTCAGTAATAAATATTGAAATTTTCTGAATTCTGAGATTCTAATTGAATCTAATCTGTGGGGCCATTTATTCATTCAGGGTTCTTTTTCTTAGCGAGTGATTAAGGACATTTTTAAGTTTTGTAAAAAAAAAAAGAGATAGGACAATTTAAGGATTTAAAATAAGATAATTATTCGTCAAAAACAATTGAGAATACTAACGAGTTTCATTCGGATATTAAGATATTATTTAAGGAATCAAGAAAATAAAATTTATATGGAAAATTACGTATTTAGCATTTTAAAAATTGTTACACTTAGTTTCTCAATACAATTTTTTTTTTTTTGTAGATTCTTTAACCAATATTCTTAGGACACTTGTTAGCAAGACCCTCCCCATAATATTTGAAAGTAAAGACCTATAAACCTACAGGTTTGCTAATTTGACACACATTTGCCAGACAACATACGTTACATCGTATGAAGCAGTCTTGCCATGCAGTGCGACAACATCAGAAGCAGACTGTCATGCGGCATCAGAAGTACGCTGTTTTTTTTAAATTTAAATTTTTTTGTAAATAAATTTTTGATTAAGTATGGGCATTCACCACATATTTGAAGGCATTCACCAGATAATTGAACTACGTTCACCAGATAATCTAAGGCATCCACAAGCTAATTTAGTATAGGCATTCACCACATATTCGAAGGCATTCACCAGATAAGTGAACTACGTTCACCAGATAATCTAAGGCATTCAAAACTCGGTTTTAGTATGGGCATTCACCAGATATTCGAAGGCATTCACCAGATAATTGAACTACGTTCACCAGATACTCTAAGGCATCCAACACTTGGTTTTAGTATGAGCATTCACCACATATTTGAAGGCATTCACCAGATAATTGAACTACGTTCACCAGATAATCTAAGGCATCCAAAACTTGGTTTTAGTATGGGCATTCACCACATATTTGAAGGCATTCACCAGATATTTGTACCCCCGTTCACCAGATATTGACACATACTTAATCAAAAAATTTAAATTTTTTTTAAAAAAAAAGTGCTACATCTGTCAGATACAGGTCGACTACGATCTGATCATGTGGACTGTTTCATACGGTGTGTACGTATGTTGTCCCAAAATCTGTGTCAATTTATCATTTTTCTAAACCTATTTAAGTATAAATGCCTCGTTGCATATTTATTTGTGAAAGCTTAGTGACTTATATATCGGTATAGGCTTATCGACTTTTTTTATAAGATTAAATATCCAAATCAGTCCCTCAAAAACTTAGGGGACCCACTTTTGGTCCATGGAAAAAATTAATTAAACAAGTCCCTCAAATTTATAAACACGGGACACATTAGTTCCTCCTTCTACTTCCAATGTCCGCTTACTTGCTTATGTGTCCCGTTAACCAGCATTCCTGCCTCTTTAGTGGTACTGCATAGTCTGTGACAAATTTTCATCGTGAAAAACGAATAAAAAGTGAAAAATATGCACAATTTAATTTCAGGTACCAGGGTTTTAAAATTTGCACGTTTTTATAGTTTCGTTCATTTTTCACGACTGAAATTTATCATATATCACACATAACCATTAACAAGTCATACATGATGGTTAACGGGGCACTTATACAAGTAATCGGACATTGGAAGTTCATATCTTAAAAATTGGTCTATATAAGACTAATATGTGAGACTCAAACCTTAAAATTGCAATGCAGGCCATACCTATATATGTCAAGGGCTAACTCGATTTAGCCTATTCTCACCCCTACTAGTTAGGTAATGCAATTATTTTATTTTATTTTAATTATTATCTATTGATTAAATGTTTTATTATATGTATAAAATATAATATATATGATTCATGATATATGCGTCAGGATAATGGATCTGGATTCCCTCCATCAGTTTCCCCTCCATCATCCCTCCATCGTCTTTTTTCTCTCTTAACTCTATTCTCTCTCTTCATTATTTATCATTTTCTCTCTCATGATCCAAAACCCCCCTTTAATTTTTTTGTTGGACTGCCTCCATCGCTGGAGGCAATCCTGATTGCAGGATAATAGCATTCAAGAACATAAAAATTAAGTTATCTATAATATATTAATACTGTTTAAAATACTAAATAGGAATTTAATTCATATTTTGTCTAACTTAATCACCCATTTAATACTAACATCAATATTTTATTTTATTTTCATATTAATTAATTTGTGTTCCTAAAAAGAAAAGAAACAAATGGAAATAAATAACCAATATAATAATAAATCATTACAAATAATTTATATCTATATCTATATCTAATACATTTGCGAACAAATTCAAAGTCGAAACCTCCACATATCAATCTTAGAGCCTTCACTCATCACATGTGGCAACACTAGAAGTCTTCCCTCCATTTTTTTGCTTATGCGTCACGATGTGGTTCAATTCCTATATATATGTACACTACCATATTGCAAAAAAAAAACATATGGCCATTTGTTTACTCAATCGCTTTCCAATTCATAAATTTTTTTACTCACAATTTAGCTCCAACCAAATTAACAAAATTGCTGAAAATTCATGAACACTCTCCACCCTTCAATGGTATGATTCTTTAGCTCTTATCTTTGCTCTTCTTTTTATTATACTCTCTTCAAATTGACTCTTCACACTATTATTTCTCCCTCGACTTTTGGCTATTGCAATTGTGGAGCAACAGGTGATGGCAAATGAGCATGAAGATTATGTCAATAGTGATTTGCTCATGTAGTGTTTTTATTCTGCGATCAACACTTCTTCGTTCATAATACTTTGATGATTATTTTTCTTTTATTTTTGGTTTAATTTTCAGTGAGATGGAGTGATTACGTTTTTATTCCTATACTAACTAATGCTTTATTTTGAATCTTTTATTGCAGATTCATTTTCTCTTCGAATTTGATAGAAATGTAATATGTTTGAAGTAATTTTTAGATTTTTCATCTTTGCATTTAATTAGATTTTTTCTTTTTATTGCATATGAAAAGGTAATATTTTTTTAAAACTAATTATGAGTTGTATTATTTGTTTTTCGTCGATGTACTAACACTTGATTTGAATCCCGTGTTTCCTTGAGTTTAGTTAGAGGGGTGATATCTTTCAACCTCCTATGTTTTGGTTTTTCATTACTATATGAATGTGTCTAATGGTTAGGTTGTGATTTTTTTTTAATTGCGAATTGGTGCTTGCCCTAACTATAGAGAGAAATTTAATATTTATTAACCAATTTTTTACTAACATTTTTGTTTTGAATCTTTTGTTGCAGTTCCTTTATTCTTTCGATTTTAGCTAGAAAGGTAATGCCTTTCATGGATAATTTTTGAGTTTAATCCCTAGCTATTATAATGTGACAAATGGTTTAGTTGTTTTTTTGTGATGGTTTGGTTTCTTATTTTATCAAAATATATGTCGCACGCATTTCATTTTATTATATTTTCTTTTGTTTCTATTTTTATGCTATAAATTAAGTTAAATTATTGTACTTCTATTTTCTATTGGCATTCTTAATTTTACAATTTTTTGTTGGTTTTATGATTAGATTCAAAGATCCTTTAAAAAATAGGCCCCTAATAATATAATGGCATCTACTAAAGAAAAAGCCGGATGACACAATCTTATTTTCAAATATCCTGGAGGGATATTGAAGTTGTCTTGATAAAGGAAGTGGATTTGGGATCTTTACATGTGATTTTATTATCCACTATTTATTTCTTGCGATTTTATTATTTGAGATTTAAATTCTTTATTATTTTATAATGATAATCATATATGAATCATATATGAAGATTTTTTTTTGACACAATATATGAAGATGTAAAATCCTATATTAATCATATGTCAATCTCATTGACAGATTTGGACCTCTTATTAATACAAAATTGTATTCAAATTTTTTTAAAATTATTTTCCTTTAATTTTCTTTGATCCTTTCATTCAAATTATATACAAATGATTACAAATATTTTTTTGGAATTGGTAAATTAAAATGTAAATTGATTTACCTGTAATCATTACCTGTAATTTTCTATTATACTTATGTATGAATAGAAATTCAATTAATTTTGATTGATTTTTATTTAATTTAATTAATTAATTAATGATTGGTACCGATAGATTTATTGTTATTATTTCTAATGATGAAATTATCAATATGTAATTAAATCAATACATTCATATGGTGCTTTAATCAAACATTGAATTGACCATTTTGATAGGCTCCAGCAAGCGTACCGGATCAAAACAAGTAATAAACGGTGAGAAACTAAGTATCGAACTCAGGGTTTGGGAAACCAAGTATCACTTCACAAATTAAACAACTATTTAGAATGAGAAATATGTGTGAAAAGATTTCAAGAAAATCAAAGAAATAATAAAATCAAATCAAATATTTTTGGGATTTTTAAATTAAAATAGATTTCCAGGAATTGGGTTACCAACAAGACTGCTCATGCTACTAAATTGACTACCCCTCTTGTTAATTATCAAAATTGTTTTGAAGGTGAATTTATCCTAATAAAGTCAATGTTCCCTCTCGAGATAGAAGAACCGTGCTCAATTAAACCAACCACTACTCACGTGGTAATTGTATTTAAATTGAACCCATTAAGATTCGTGACAATTCAATGAACCCTCGAAGGACCGCTTTTAACTCTCGTGATTTAAGTCCTAAGTTCAATCCCTATAGATCCAATAACTGAGTTCACCGCTAGGTTCATCCTTAGAGTATCTATGACATGCAAATAAGTGCGCACCAAATTCACAATTAATTCATGCAATATGAATTAAATCGAAAGCAAAATTGAAATTAACAAGAGGAAAACGTCAATTCATCACATAAAATGAGTCTTGGGCATAGCCCCAATTCCTAGAAATGAAGAGAAATCCTAATTTTTGCCTAAGGTAGCAGCCCAGTGATCCTTATTTTCGAGCCTAATTGCCCTATTTATAGTGTAGGTCAACTTGGGATTAAAGCAATTACATAATCAAATCAAATCAACAAATTAAATTCCAGATTTTGCGCGTCACAGCCGTGATGTCTGTCACGGCCAGGCCATGACAGATTTTGTCCTGGAGAACTTGACATTGGTTGGCCTATCATGGCCGTGATGGCCATCACGACCTGGCCGTGACAGGTTCTGACTTTGTGTTCTCCTTTCTTTTTCAGCCCTGCTCGATCATGGTCGTGATGCCTATTACGGTCAGGCCGTGATGGGCTCTGTTTGGTTCATTTTTCTTGTATTTCAAGCTCCGCCTTCATGCAAACTCCAACATAACTGGTCCTGAGCATTTTAATCTTCGTATTTAATTGCCAAATCAATATCTCTGAATTAATTGTCAAATCTTATCATATCCTTTATTATTGTGATAGACAATTATTATCCAAATCTAAATTGATTTGGATCCAATCTTTTATCTCAATGCCAATTGAATTATCTTTTAATCATAATAATTCAAATCCAAATTGATTTGGATTCAAATCCATCATATGGGCCCTTGCAATTTACTTGGCAATCTTCAATTTAATTGCAATCCTTATTCTTTGTCCTTTCCTAAAAATAAAAATAAGAAAATCTTGAGAAAATCAATTAAATTATATTTAAAATCAATTAAATGCACACATTGACTCTAAAATAACTAAAATAGGAAAACAAAGTCTAATTTGGGTTAAATCAAGTATTCAACTCAACTTAATTGATTAATTCCACTCTAAAATAATAGATAAAACATGATAAGCCAGCAGATTATCAAAATACCCCAAACTTAAACTTTGCTTGTCCTCAAGCAAACTAAAAATCAAATAGACTCAAAACTTGGCAAGCTCAAATGATTCAATCAATTTCGCACAAATTTCATGCAATTTTATCAATTCAATTTTTATTCAATGTTTTCCCTTTTCGTTATAGTAATCCCCACATTCATTTACTTCAAACAAAGAGAATTTAATCATTCATGCAATAATCAATCTAAGCAAAGGATCCAAGTTACACACAAAAGGGAGATCACCAATTTCAAACAATTGCCTTCCTCACAAGGGCATTTAGTATTTCACTCATTCACTCAAGTGTCTAAGTTATCAATTTTTCACTCAATTTCACATTTTAAGCACACTTTCAATGAATTTGATTTTCATCTCAAACATAGTTCCCACGAAAACATGCATATATCATCAAAAGGTATTTTAATGGTTGTAATGGGGCCTGGCTAAAGGTAGGATATATAAAGGTGCTAGGCTTTACATCCCTCAGAATTAAGAGAGCATGAAAATTTTTACCTTGACTTTCCACTCTTATTCCTTTTTCAAATTTTTTTTTGGGTGGCTACAACCTTTTCCTTTTAATACCCTTTGTTTTGATATTTTTGAACTTTTTTTTTTTTCTTTTTGCCTTTGGCTTCAACCTTTATTTTTTTTTCTTTTTCTCATCCTAAAATAACATATCAAATCCTTGTAACCACCCCAAACTTAGTTTCTTACAACCCTTGTCTTGTTAAGCTTCCATGCTCTCCTAAATCCTAAGATTTGGTTAACATGGTTTTTCCCGTTTTTTGGCTTATAACATAAGGTCATCAAGAAACATTAGGCTTATTTAGGGGTGTTCGCGGATTGGATTGGATCAGTTTTGAGCTAAAAAGTCATCCGATCCAATGATGAAAACATCGTGCGGTTTGGATTGGATCGGTTTGCTTCCTTAAAAAAATCCAATCCGATCCAATCCAATCAAATGCGGTTTGGATTGGATTGGATAATTCGGTTTTTGTCATACTTTATTTTTTTTCCTAATGTCAAGTGTCATTTCTACTTATTTAATAGTGGATAAAAGATAATCTTCATTTTAATTTGGGAGTTTGAGAAGAAAAAAATTATTGTTATTTTTTAACACGTTCTTTTATATTAACTCTCTATATCTACTCCCACTTATCCTATTTTTTTCCTTGAATCGGCTACAAATAATTTGTAGCTAATTATTTTTCAAATTTACTTAATTGTTTTCCTATTTTTCATGATTACTCAATCAAATATATATATGCTATGCATCAAAACTTTTAGTAAAATATAACTTCAAGACATTAATATTTATTCTAAATAGTCTTATATATGTCATTCCAACAAAAATATTAAAGAGAATGAGGGACATAAAAGCATGAAGAATAATGTTTAAGTATGAGTAATACTATAATTTCAAAAATAATAGTATATGTATATAATAGATCGGTTTGGATTGGATTTCACTATAAGATCCAAAATCCGATCAAATCCAATAAAAATTTGCGGTTTTTTTGGTTTTCGGTTTTTTCGGTTTTCGGTTTGTTCGGTTTTCGGTTTTTCGGTTCGGTTTTTGCGGTTTGCATCGGTTTGGATCGGTTGATGAGCACCCCTAGGCTTATTAGGCTCAATGTGGCTAACTAGGGAACATGCATTAAGGATGATTCTTTTTAGGCCAAGTAGCTATTTCAAAGAAAATTGCCTAAATCATTTGATGCAAACATATAACCATGCAAACCATGAAGAGATTCAAGCAAATCCGGGAAAGTGCAACTTAAAAATGATTCACACAATTTAAAAACAATGTTGGAGACTCAAATTCCTCACCTGGACATTTTTAGCAAATTATTTACCCGAGATACAATCCCTAGTGTGAGCACCCCTTCACCCCAAACTTGTCATAAATCATGCAATCCAAACAAAAATTCTCAAAGTTCAATTTTCAATTTTTCATGGGAATCAATTTTCAAAATTTCAAAACCTAGGGGGAAATCATCAAAAATCAACATATATCATGCAATCCATCTATGCTAAATTCAATTAAGTTCATTCAAGCTCACCGACACAAGACTCAACACACATATGACTCGAAGCAAAGCAAAGCAAAGCAAAATAATTAAAAAGATAAGGGTTTAGAAAAACTCATTGAAGATGCTTCCACCTGGATCCCATAGCCTATGGTAAAAAGACCAAGAGACGTCCAAGATGTAAGACCTTCCTCCCGGATCCCATGACTTGTGGAGTGGAGATGGAAGAAGCAAGTGTGATGAGATTTTATTTACTTCTCTAAGTGCTATTATGAGCCAACTTCCTCCCGGGTCAAATGGTAAGTCACCTATTCCAAGAATGACCTTTATGTAATTAGTTTCTCCATGAAGCACTAGAACCATAACTTTTTGAGGCGACCTTAGAGCCTTTCCGCTATTGATGAAAACTCCCAATTCTCAGGCAATGACTTGAACTCCAAAGTTGGTATTTTTACTAAGTAATGTGATAGACAAATTGTAGGCACCAACTTTGTAACATCCACACATGCATGCAAACCAACATATTTATCCAACTCAGGATTTTGAGGCTCCTCAATAGGATTGGCGAGAGAAGTATTTTCCACATGATTTGTCTCATTTGTCCCTTGCAAAGGAACAATAGGAGTTATTTCCTCCTTGCACTCCTCTTCATGATCCTCTCTTCTTGAATCATCTTCCACCACCACTTCATCTTCATTTAAGTCCATATTGGCAACAACATTCTCTTCACTTTGAGTCTCATACGGCTTTTCTGCTAGCAATTTAGAAAATTCGACAGCTTGCTCTTTTAACCTCTGAAAGTTGTTACTTAGCATCTCCACTATCAATTGAGAACGTTTCTTACGCATTTTATGCCTTTGAATCATGGCACTAAATTCCTCCTTGCTACGCTCTTGATCAAATGTTGAGCATCTACATACTAAAGTGATTCCAGCACCTCGGGATCCAGCTTAATGTCTGGTGGTGGTTGTAAGGATGACAAATAGGATCTCCATTCCTCCTTGGAGTATATATTCGCATGCTTATCAACTATACAATAAAGCACGATCCAATCAATTTGAGATTCCCTGTTTAGATAGAAACAATGGTCCATGTGTGGCATCCACCTAACACAAACAAAACTCAAAAGAAAAGATCAAATATATACAAAATAGAAAAAATAATGTCTAAAGTAGTTGTCTTCTTTGTTACTAATGTTATTGATAGTGCCAATCCCAGGTTTGGGATCGAAGCAAGTAATAATAAAACGGTGAGAAACCGAGTATCGAACTCAGGGATTGGGAAACCAAGTATCACTTCACAAATTAAACAACTATTTAGATTGAGAAATAGGTGTGAAAAGATTTCAAGAAAATAAAAGAAACAATAAAATCAAATCAAATATTTTTGGGATTTTCAAATTAAAAGAGATTTCCAGGAATTGGGTTACCAACAAGGCTGCTCATGCTACTAAATTGACTACCCCTCTTGTTAATTATCAAAATTGCTTTGAATGTGAATTTATCCTAATAAAGTTAATGTTCCCTCTCGAGATACAAGAACCGTGCCCATTTAAACCAACCCCTACTTTCATGGTAATTGTATTTAAATTGAACCCATTAAGATTCATGACAATTCAATGAACCCTTGAAGGACCGCTTCTAACTCTCGTGATTTAAGTCCTAAGTTCAATCCCTATAGATCCAATACCTAAGTTCACCGCTAGGTTCATCCTTAGAGTATCTATGACATGCAAATAAGTGCGCACCAAATTCACAAGTAATTTATGCAATAGGAATTAAATCGAAAGCAAAATTGAAATTAACAAGAGGAAAACGTCAATTCATCACATAAAACGAGTCTTGGGCATAGCCCCAATTCCTAGAAATAAAAAGACTACTCAAGCATTGCCATGTTCATAGCAAGCTTGATTAACAAAAGCATAAAAAAAACCTAAGAGAAGAGAAGAAATCGAGAAGAAGAGAAATCCTAATTTTTGCCTAAGGTAGCAGCCCAGTGACCCTTATTTTCGAGCTTAATTGCCTATTTATAATGTAGGTCAACTTGGGATTAAAGCAATTACAAAATCAAATCAAATCAGCTAATTAAAATTCCAGATTTTGCGCGTCACGGCCGTGATGCCTGTTGATTTGGATCCAATCTTTTATCTCAATGCCAATTGAATTATCTTTTAATCATAATAATTCAAATCCAAATTGATTTGGATTCAAATCCATCATGTGGGCCCTTGTAATTTACTTGACAATCTTCAATTTAATTGCAATCCTTCTGCTTTGTCCTTTCCTAATAAAATAAAAATAAGAAAATCTTGAGAAAATCAATTAAATTCTAATTAAAATCAATTAAATGCACACATTGACTCTAAAATAACTAAAATAGGTAAAGAAAGTCTAATTTGGGTTAAATCAAGTATTCAACTCAACTTAATTGATTAAATCCACTCTAAAATAATATATAAAAACATGATAAGCCAGCAAATTATCACCATTATTATCAAAAGAGAAAATATTCAATTTGAATTACAATCTAAAACTTATGATTGTTGCTATTATATCCAAAAATCTCAATTGTTATGATTGTTCCAAAATTACATTCAATGAATGAATATTGCATTCGAATATCTCTTCCGATAATTATAATAATTCTATAGCTAATTACCATTATTAAAATCATAAATATATTCCCTTAAATGACTTGCTGATTTTGAATTATTATATCAATCATTAATCGGTATTTATTATTATTTTACAATACAAATTAAAAAAAAGTTAATTTGGCATTCATTATTAAATTATTAATCATATAATCAAAACGGCCTTATTTGACAATGAATATAGTCTTATTTATATAAAATCAATCTAATGGGTTTATTTTAAAAAAAATTATAAATGAGATAAATTAAAGATTATATTTATTTGGAAACAATTGATTTACTAGACTATACTTAGAATATTATACTAATCATTTAGTCATCTAATATAATACAATAATAATATTTATAAAATTAAAAGTTTCGTTTGAAAAGAATGTTAGACCATTCAAATAATAATTTCAAATTTTAAATAAATATAATATATTTTAGAGCATATTCTCGTGCATTTTTCTTGAAACAATTCTCATTCATGTTATATATATACTAGACCATGTACCTGTGCGATGCACGGAAAATCAATGTTTTAGGGTATAATTAAGATTTTCAAAATTATATTTCAAGATCAACAAATCTAAATGAAAAAAAGCTACAATCTTCGAGGAAAAAAATACTGAATAAACAATGGATAAGAGATGTTGTAATGTACAAAATAAATTTAATAAATGCTATGTCACCTACCTATGTTAAATTCTGAAATACTTCTTTATATACTACATTGGAGGTAGAATTTGAAATGTGATCTTCATTGTCACATACCAGTATCTTCAAACATTGTCGTGATGTAACCCTTGATATTGCAACATACAAGTGCCCATGTGAAAAAACAGATTATGGGAGATAAATGCCACATGTTTTAGGGATTTTGTTTGACTCTTATTTATTATCATTGCAAAAGAAACAACCACAGGAAATTGTCTACGTTGTCTATCAACCATTTGAAATTAAATCAATTCTGTTTATTATTTCTCAAATATGATATTTCCTATTCTATTTGAAATTTGAAATTTGAAAATTGAATCAAAATTATATCTTTCATTTAATACGTTGAAGAAAAATATTCTAATTAGTGATAAAAATATACAAAATAAAAATTAAATATTTTCCTTTATCAAAATCATCTGATATCATTCCAACCACTATATTTTTTGAAATCTTATCTAATTTGATTCCAAAAAAGATACAAAACATAAATTTCATTCATAAGAATTTAATTTTTTGGCTTCAAAAAAAAAATCTTTAGCACAAAGTAATATAAGATCTTATATATAAACGTAACATGAAGATTAACGTACAACAAAATAAAATTGAATTTAATAAATTTATCAATTGTTTTAGTTTTACATATTTTATGACGTGGCAACCAATAATATAGATAATAATAAGTTAATTCCATTTATTTTATCAATTCTCCAAATTGGAAAAAAACAAATAAGATAAACACATAAGATACTTTGTGTAACACCCCCTTGGGGCATTACTTACGTAACACGTGCGGAAATAAAATTAAAAGATAATTTGCTGGTGCTTTCGGAAAATAATTTATGTAAGTACATAAGTGTCTGAAATTGGGTATAAAAATTTTGTCACAACTTCTAAGCCTTGATCGGCACACAAACTTACTATCATAGCTTGACAAGCCTATTTAATTTAAAGGATATACTTAAATACAAGATAGTAGTTTTACCAAAATTTTGACAGAGTCTCCTCTGTAATTCGGACATCCCAGGGTAAAATAACACCTGTTAAAATATTTACATTTTCTCTCCAGAATTCCAGTTACACCAAATTCAACCAGGCATCAATACATAAAAATAATAGTTATAGCTATAAGTTTTACAAAACCAAAAGAAATAGCTTAGATTTTTCATTCAAAAGATAAGCTCTCCGAGCTATAGACATTCCCTTTTAAAATAAAGACTTTCTGAGCCAAACTCATACATACTATCAAAATAATCTAAGTCTCAACCCTAAGCTGGTTGTTCTAAAAGTTATTCTGCAAGTAATACCTCATCAAGCAACTACATCTAAGTCTCTGAGTGACTTAGAAAGACTCCTCTGCACCATCTGTGTTAGAGTACCCAGGGTACAATATCGAACTTAGAAGAATCCTGAAATGTTTGTAAGGGTGAGATACCGACAAATGGATATATCACACAACAACCATACACATGATACATACATCACATAATCATATAAGCATTTTAAATCATGCATATACATAACATAACAGTGTTATATCAAAGGGTCTCAAACCCGAACAATCAGTTTTATAAAAAGAATGCATGACACTTCAATATTCAACTCTATCTTGATACCTAATCTCCGGAGATCCCACAACTTTCTGTTTCATTTCAAGCTGATCAGGCTCGCACATGGCGCATTGTAAAAACGAACAAAACAATGCCCAAGAAAATCAATGGTGCACATCCCCATTTCCGATAGGATGTTCATGCCAGCACCTAACACAATTGTACACATCCCCATTCCCGTTAGGATGCTCATGCAAAGCACATAACACAATTGTGCACATCCCCATTCCCGTTAGGATGCTCATGCAAAGCAATGACACTATTCCCCCATTCCAGTTAGGAAATAGCGGTACATTCATGTGACCAGTGCTCAAACAGCTATTGCAACTGTTCACATGACACCTCTGTGACAACCACTCAAACAGCTATTGCAGTTGTACACATATATACTGTCGGATAATCCATCTCAATCACGTGACCAATGCTCAAACAGCTTTTGCAATTGTTCACACGACCCTTCTGTGACAACCACTCAAACAGCTATTGCAGTTGTACAGAGATACATAACCACTCAAACAGCTAATGCAGTTATGTACAGAGTCACTTGTGCTATAACCACTCAAACAGCTATTGCAGCTATGCACAAATATTATCCGACCTCGTATGATAGCCACTCAAACAGCTATTGCAGCTTAGTCATACGGCCCCTTGTGACAACTCTTCGACCATTGTTGTAGTCATACACAAGGTAACTCATTGGTCCCCACAGAACACAATGATCATCATCTCCTGACACGTCTGCCATATACATTGATCCACTCTGGATTCAATGCCCATAATCACATGACACAATTGCCATTGAATGCATGAGAAAAACTTTTATTCTCGTTTTGTTTTCTTTGTCGTAATAATCTTACCCTGTCGAAGCACAAAGCTTAACGACCATGCTTAATTCTTTTAATTAAGACTTTTCACTTAAAACATATACAGGACACACAGTCCAAATCTTTTAATCTCAACATAGGACATACAGTCCGAATGCTCAATCACGATGCCCTTAAACCGATGCACCAGTTTTAGGCTCGCGGATATGGAACTCACACTGTCCACATCAACTTAGGACACACAGTCCAAAAAACAAAACTTTACAGACACTCGTCCGTCCCCGACACGCATCCTTGATCTACGTGTCCATACAACACTAGAACCCCGACGTCTCGGTTTCTAGGCTAATTTATCGGCTTGTAAAACATTTCGCTCAGTGAAAATCAAAACCAAAACAAAACCTCGATCACTTATCCAAGTAACCGGAACGTTTCCAAAATTATTTGGGAGAAAATCCTTTTCATTTACAAAATCTTTTCTAAAACATCTAGGAAATTCATTTGTATTTGAAATTCATTGATGGAATAAAGTTAAATATTTTCAAAAGGTCTTTCCTTCATAATAAATATTTTCAAAGGGTCTTTCCTTCATAAAGCACACCGTTCGAAAAGGTTTTCTCTCGTACAAAACTTTTTATCATAAAAATATAGTTTCCTTCAACTCAAAATCATTTTAAAATTTTTCTAAAACAAAAGAATCTTATTCTTCTGAAGTAAGCACTTTATACAAGGAACTTTTATAAGTGAACCCAAAACTTTCAAAGTTCTATTCAAGGCTTATTAAGGCTTTTAATCCTTATCTTTATTGGGCACATACTCAAATCTGGTTTTTCAAACTTCAATCAACAGTAATAATATCACAGTTAATCATGTATATATAATTCATTTATATCACAGTTAATCACATATATATAATTCATAATACTTTAAAGCAACAAATGTTCAACTCCAAGTAATAACCACAATGGTTCAAATAAACAAGTTATTCAAGTATTGGCTAAACATCACAATAATATTCACAGCACTCAATTACACACATGCATATAGTTATTGAATATCCCTAGGTAACTCCCCTTACCTTTGAAGACAAGTAAAGGATCCTCGTCCTAATGCTCACGTTAGCTCATATCTACTCCATCAAGCAAGCATAGCCGTGTCCAAACGTCTCAGAGAGTAAATCCAACAACGCGCAACAACCAGAAATCAAGAAATCAATTTCACATGATCAAACACACATCCTAACTTTATCTAAACACTTAATCTAATTACCAAACAAGGTTATTTTTAAAGAAAATCATGTTTGAAGCTCACGCTTCCCAATACCCTTTAAGAAAACTTTGTTTTGATCAAAAGATCATGAAAAAGAACTTTGGAAATCATCCATTAAGAGTCCGAATTGCACTAAATCATAATTAATTTCACAAAAACATACCCAAATTCAAATAAAATTAAATTGGGGATTTAGGGCTCCTTATTAAAATTTAGGGGAAACTCAGAATAATGAAATTGGTTTAGGGAAACACAAACTCACAGTCCCAATCTCATAAAACAACCTTAAATTTCAAAATTAAAATCTGAAATCAAAGGGTTAGGGTTAGGGTTTCAAATCAGATTTTGGGGTTTTAAATCTGAGACACAAGAGAGGGTTTTGACTCACCCAAGCTTGGAGACAACTTGAAGGTGGTGCTGTGGTGCTCCTCGCGGTGGCGGACACGATTTCGGCGAGGTGGCAGTGGCGGTTCTACAGTGAACAAGAGCAACAGAGTTGAAAGAAAGCATAAAAGAAAAGAGAGAAGCTTAACCAACGAGTTGGGTTCGAAACTACCATGGAAGGCGGCTGATCGGACTTACCGCGGTGGAGACGATCACGCGACGGTGGACCGGACGTATGGGTCGCGCGGCATGGTCGCGGCCGGACAGAGGTGGCAGGCGCGGCTGTGCTGAGGTGGTGGTCGCGGTTCCTGCTAGCTCCCAAGCGGTGCTGCCATGGTGAGAGGAAGGAGGAAGAAGAAGTTAAGGTGGAAGGAAGAAGAAGAAAAGAAAAAGAAGAAAGAAAGAAGAAAGAAAAAGTTGCAGAGAAGGAGAAGAAAAGAGAGAGTGAGGGCGTCGAGTGAGTGAGAGAGAAAAGAGAGAAAAGTTAGTTTTTAAACTAATTATTTAGTGATAGGTACAAAATGAGTGATAAATATTAGACCTAAAATAAACATGTTTTTACTTTTTGGATTCTAAAAATAAAGATTGATAAAGATATAATTTCGAAATTCAAATTAGAGTAAAGATTAATAATTGAACTGATCCACTAAGAAAATACTCAGTCCAAAATTTAATCTCCGATCAATGTCAAACCAAAATATTTTTAACTCTAAAATTAAATAGAATGAGAATATGAAAATGCTTTTCTCTTAATCATATTATTTAAAATATTTTTCTGTACTGGTATAATAGTGACAATAACGTAAATTATTGTCTATTAAACGTGCATTCACTGAAATAAGTCAGTGCTAACGCACCTAATAAAATAATTTGAAGAGAGTAATTTAATTACTCAAACTAAACCACCCAACTTAATAAACATAAACATCCAAATAAAATAATTAATCTTAGGTGTAAAAACTAGGGTGTTACACTTTGAAAGGATCTGTCACAAATTTCATTAATACTCAATTAACATCTATTTCATTAATACTCATTATAGAGCCTACCTTTGAGTTTTTTTTTTCTCTTTTTTGTCTCAAGGTTACACGTTACTTACACTCGCATATTATATATAGGAAAGTTCAAAGGGAGGCAAGCACTATATGCATGTTTATCAAAGTATCATCAAGTGTAGTTGATTTCGATCCTTTGTAAAGCTTATTTATTATAGTAAAACAAAAACTTAAGTATGGAATTTGGAAAAGCAGAAAAAATAACACAACCAAATATATGGTTATCAATGTCATTGAACAATTGAGACCAATCCGAAAGTTAAAATAACAAACTCCAACCATAATGCAAAATATATTAAACGAATATCTTCTGAAAATTCTGAAAGTTAACTTAAAAGTTAATGGCGAAAAGCACCAGGACCATCCCATCTAATCAAGTAATTAAGTAACAAAACTTTATATTAAAAAGGCCACAAATTCTCAAATAAAACTCCAACACTCATTTGGTTCCTTTTGTAACACCCCCCTTGGGTGATTACATGGTTAACTCGTTGCAGAAAATAAACTAAAAATTATATTTGCTGGTGGCTTTCGGAAAATTATTTTATGTAAGTCCGAAAACTTGGGTATAAAATTTTTCTTCTGCCAAATACTTTGGAAACCTGATACATATGCTAAAACATTAAAAACACATTATACATCACCACACAAAGAGATATTTACTGTTGGTGTAAGCCCTAGAGGCCAATGTATTTCTTTAGACTTACATTTGTATCTTGCTATTATATATATATGATATGAGGCATTCCAGTTTATTGTGTTACTTGTTTAAACATAATAAAGTCCTTAGAATGGAAATTTCAGTTTAATAGAATATCAAGTATATGACTTGATCGTGAGACACTATTGAACAATGAAATCCTATTCTTAAATATCCGTAGTCAAGTATTTTATTAATAAGGACAATAATAATACAATTGAGACTATTATGTGTGCAGACTGATGACCACATCTCACGGGTCATAGATATGAGATATCGAGTTGCCACATAGGTACACATTAAGGTAATGATGTACTGGATTGACCCACCATGAGAACACTACATGGAGCGTTATGTGAGTGTCATAAGTAGTTCTCATAGTGACAATGGTGTATGCAATCCTTCGACCTGAAATCACTACGATCCCTACATGAGGAGTCGTGTGCTTTAATATCGTCAAACGTCATCTGTAATAGGATGATTATAAAGACGGTCATTGGGCATACCACGAGCCATGCAGAGGGATGTGAGTGACCTAGATGGAGTTTGTCCCCCCTACATAACAGGAGTAATATCTGTGGGCCCCCTGATAGAGTGAGACTGTAAAATGCATGGCCGTGCTGAAATGAGTCAATATGAGATATTGACCTCATTTGTTGTTAAGTCTACTCGGGTATCAGGGAACATGATATTGAACCATACAAGGGTGACACATTCTATGCCTTGTGTTCAATATAGATATATGGACAAAGGGATAATAATGCACATGAATATTTGTCACAGAAAGGTTTCGTCAAATCACTGACTTTCTCACTACTTAGGTAGCAGTGATGTATTGCTAGATATCGCTCACTGTTTGTAATATTAAATGGGATTTAATATTACTACTAATGTTTTGGGAACCTATAGGGTCATACACATAAGAGCGGATTAAAAGAAGCAATAAAAGGAGAGTTGGACTTTCCTATTGGGCCTAGCACATAGTACATGGGCTTAGGTCAAATGCTACTCACTAACTCACTTAAGGAGGCGCTACTATAAGTAGACCACTTAAGTTGTTGTGCCTAGACGGTTTTTGATACCCTAGCTGCACATAGAGAGTAAGAGTGAACAGCAAGTCTCGGTTTTGAAGCTAGCACTGTGACACAGAGACGCTTCGGTTCGTGACGTTGGACGCTCACGGAATCCGCTAGTGTGGATACCTCTAGAGACATCGTTCGTGCGGTGTTCGTGATAGACGAATTCTGATCAACAGCCATCGCTTCAAGAGGTAAACCTTCTAATCATGAATCATGACCATTCGCAAGGATCCTTCGATGGGAATTTTTCCGCTGCGTTTTATTTTGTTTTATACGCAAATTCCCAACATTTACATTCATAATAAAGCCTCCAAGGCATACAACTTTTAATAATTAAGTTTCAATTTCCAAAACCGAAAATTAAACCTAAGATTAAACTACAACACCAAAGTTACTGACCTAGTACACACACCACCCAACTAAGATTCATAAGCTGGTCGCTCTACAAGACACTTATTGGAAGGAGTCCATTGTCATTCCCACAATCAAAATACCTCTTCAAGTATCTAAAACCAAGTCCCGAAAGACTTAAGGAAACTTCTCAGCTCCATCTGCACTAGTGTACCAATGTACAACAACAATACCAGAAGAAACCTTATATATTTGTAAGGGTGAGACACCAATATATGGACTTTGATAAGATCAACCCACTCACAAACACAAAATAGCATATTCATGATATTCACAATATATATAACAATTTATCCAAACAGCATATTAATTTAGTCAAAGGATTCATACCCGACAATCATCGCAATTAATAAAAATTTCATAATATTTCAACATCGGACATGCAGTCCAAGAATTCGATTACGAAAAACACTAGGATGATTCCATTGGTCCTAGCTTATCGATATATGACCCGAAGTCAAATGTGTTCACTGGGACTTTAACCCGCAACATATCAAACATCACCTTCAAGTATGCCAACTGGGACTCTAACCCGCAACATACCAAACCCCAATCATCAATATGCCAACAATGACTCTAACCCGTGACATATTGGAATCACTATCATCAGACATGCCAACAAGGACTCTAACCAACAAGGACTCTAACCCGTGACATACTGGAATCACCAACATCAGACATGCCAACAAGGACTCTAACACGTGACATACTGGAATTCCCCATCATCAAATATGCCAACAAGGACTCTAACCCGTGACACATTTGGAATCACCACAATCGGATATGCCAACAAGGACTCTAACCCGTGACATACCGATATCTCCAAAAATTAAATATGCCAACAAGGACTTTAACCCGTGACATATAGGACACAAGGTCCATAACTTCTTTTATATAAAGCTCATTTACAGAAAATCCCTTCTGTTGAAAACCATTTATAAAACGTTAAATCATAGTGAAATTTACTTTTCTCAAACTCGTTTCCTCTTGAATTTTTTTTTCCGAAAAACATCCATTTCTTGAAAAGAACTCATTTACAACTTATTACTGTCCTAGAAGAAAAAGATAATTTCCAAAACCTTTCCGTAAATTATTTTTCCGATTCACTCGTCGTTTAGCATTACAATACTTTATAATTCAAAAATTAACTATTTCTTTTAGAAATTATTTTACACTTGAAAATATTGCTTATGGAGAAAAGAATATCAACTCTTAAGAAAACCTTTTCAAAACGAATGTAAAATAAAACAATATGTGTTTCTTAAACGTTTTTCTATAAAATCCCTTTATAAATCAAAGGTGACTTTTCTGTCGGAAATAATTATTCCAAACTCAATCTTACTTTATTTTGGTAACTTAATTACTCTAAATGACGTTTTATATTATTGATGAATTTATTTTGAGAAAACTAACGCTTGTGAAAAAATTTCACGGTTCCGCCCTCACTAGCACTCATTGACTCATTAGTCGTCGGAAAATTCATTAAAATATTACTTTTCCACTTTTACACCAATTTTCACCATTTAACTTCTTTGATTGAATATATAAGCTTATTAAGATTTTATCCTCAGAATTAATTAAACATGACCAATGTCAGGTTGCACAATCCAGCACTCAACAACAAATAATTTCACCATAGCACAGTATAGCATACATCACAATTATCGCATGCATCACAGTTATGATCACATCCAGAGCATATAGCAAATTAAACAGTAAACAACCAAAAGCCACATATATTCATAACAGATACTTTACAGATAACACCTAGATAACGTGTGGTTATCTAAACAAAATCCCTCATGTAAGCTCCCCTTACCTCTCGAAGATCTTTCCTTACGATACAAGTTCGTCGATACTCCGGTTTTTTGACAGCACCCGTACACGATTCACACACAATCTCCTTCAACAAACCACACAACATAATTATCAATCAAACAAATACAATCACCTAATCACTAAGGATAGGTCACGGTCATGAATGGATTTTGTGACTAAAAATTTCTAAAATTGCTTAAGTCATTGGATTAGTGGTCCTAAGTACTTAAGACAATAGATTAGTGATTAATCAACAAAGATTAAATAAAAAACTTCCAAGTTCCTCCAAGCATAGTTTCAGTCAAAGCATGAAAATATGGCTAGAGATTTTAGTTTGATACAAGAACTTGGATTCAACATCAATACATATTAGAAAGATGAGATGTATGATCACTTTCTAAAAATTTGAACAAAAACCACAACTGCAGAAAAGGGATTCCACATCGGTTATTTATGACTTTTCACATCGGTTTTCAAACTGATGTTGAAAAGACCGATGTGGTTTATTGCCACTTTTCACATCGGTTTTAAAACCGATGTGTAAAGTACATTTTTAACAACGGTTTTTACATAAACCGATGTGGAAAGTTCATTTGTCAATTGGTAAACTATTGTGGGAATTTACAAAACCGATGTGAAAATTTCAATTTACAAATCGGTTTTCATGAAAACCGATGTGGAAATTTCACTTTCCACATCGGTTTTAATAAAAACGATGTGAAAATTGAAATTTCCACATCGGTTTTATTAAAACCGATGTGTAAAGTCTAATTTTTTTTTTGAAACTGTTATTTACATTTATATCATTCCTTTCCCCTGTTTCAGTAATAATGCAGATCAATACCAGAATAACATACTCTAAATATTCTCAACAATCACTTTTGTACAACAAAAACACAATTAATATATACTGAATTTATTACGAACAATACATATGTACGTTCAATTACATTCAGACAACAAAGATAATTAGAAACCAAAAAGCTACATGATATATTATAGATTTCATATCAAAATACATATGATCAGTCAAAAGTGCACTATAGCTAGTACATGATAAGTTTTTAAACTAGCTACATATATATATATATATACAAACTATGGTTGGTACATTTCAAGAAAGAAAGTTGCCCAACGCCTCCTTATGTTGTTGATGTCGGAATCAAATAATGGAGTTGGATTGTTGAATATCTGCAAGTTTAATTGGACAAAAGATTATATCTTTTAAGTAATAAACTAACATAAAACATATAATGAATCTATAACTGTTACTTCTAATTGTTATCAATTAACTAACATAAAACATAGCAAGTTTAATTGGACAAAAGATTATATCTTTTAAGTAATAAACTAACATAAAACATATAATGAATCTATAACTGTTACTTCTAATTGTTATCAATTAACATTTACCTCCTGCCATCTTTCAGTGATCCTGGAGGAGATAATTTCCAACATCCACTGCATCACATAGTATCCACATTCCCATGATCCACGTTGTATACGTGACTACGTACAAATGAAACCCAATTAGAATATGAGGAATTAAATAGAAATCAATAATTATACCCACTGCATTTGATGCATTTGAACTAATAAATATCTTACACTAGGAATAATCCATCTGATAGCCCGACGACTTTCACCACGCAACATGTGGTTTGCATTAATAGAACTATCATGACAAAATAAACATTAATTAAAGTATATCTAATAGATTTCAGATAATTAAAACAACTGCATTACTGATTATAAAGTATTTTAATGCTTACGTTTCGATGTTCGTCTGCAGTTCATTCTCCGGCTTATTTCCAATTAAGCACAAGAAGACCACGACGTTCATCCTAGGGTACAAGATCAACAGTTGCCAATGCTGGCTGTATTTGCGGAACAGTTTATGACTAAGTCATATATAGTTATAATTAAATAACCGGTATTTACTTATTGAGATAAGGCTCAAGGTAGAATTGATGATTGTCTCGGGCAAGTATATCACGTATGGTGGTGACCCGGTCTTCTGATGCTAGGAGAACATCACCCTGAATGAACATGGGGTCAATGAACCCATAAAGGGCGAGGTTACCCTGATCAACTAACATACGATGCAAATACCTAATATATTGAAAAAACATGTTAATTATCATAGTATTTAAAAATTAATTACTTAACTTATAAATAAAATGTACTTACGTGCACAATAACGATATGTGTGCAGAAGTAGCCATTTATTTATTGAGTACAATCTCCATAAGTTCCTTCTTTGGGATATACAGTTCATCACGTGGACTGGCATCATGTTCCAACCTTACCAAACTGCGTCATTCTCCATGGTGACAACCTGTATAGCCAGAAGTTTAAAAACATCACCAGGTGCCCCTTTGTCGATCCTCTAAACAACAAAGATATATATTAGTAATCACAGATAATTAAGTTATTTCATTCGTAATTAATTAAATGGTCAAATGAATACCTTGGCAGGAGCAGACATCTCTGGTCTTCCTGGATCCGACCTTTTAGGCAGAATATCATTTCCAACATCCTATAACGAATAAAAATAAAGCATTATCTTTAAACAATAATAAATAATTTCAACTATGAATATAGAAAAACACAACTAACTGAATACCTCAGATGCAACAAGAAAGTCGACCACTCTTCTTGGCCGGAGGATGAAGTTACCGGGGCCCGACTCACACTGCTTGAACCTCCTCAGTGGGCACAGGGACTCGAGCATCAGCATCTCGAATAATCTCAACAACGACCCTCAGCTGATCATCCGGTAATAAACGATGGTGTATGGTATTACCTAAGTTATTATGTGCCTTCCCCAATGCCACTAAGCGGCGATCATGATGATCATCAACATATAGCTCACACCTATCAGGGTCGTCATCATCATCATCATCATCATCATCACCATCATCATCATTTTCATGCTGATGAGGAGGATCACATGAGCCCTTAGTGCTCACATGGACAGAGGGTTGGACACCGGCTGTCATCTGCTGGGACATAGAAGTCAATATTGCCATCTCTCGGGCAAACCGCCGACCATCTCCTGTCTAAGCTCAGTTGCAATCTCCTGTTTTAGCCGTGCTCTATCTGCATCAACATCCCTGTGGCATTGGTGTGAAGATGAACCATGGTATTGGCGAATGCCGACGCCCCATCCAACACCAATGACATGGCCCGGGTGGTCTGGTTTACCGATGGCAGCAGCTAAGATATCATCACGTCCTCTAGGAACAAAGGTTCCTTGGGTTACCTGCTCGTCCAAGGCATCCTATCACATATAAAATAGCAGGTTACATTACAATTTGGTAACAATCTTAAAATGACAATTACAATTCAAACTATACTTACAATCTTCTCAGCTACTTGGCGGGCCTCCTCAGATGTATATTGTCCCGTTTTTCTTTGTCGGGCCCTATTCCATTTACGATGGCATGGGGGTGGAGGTGGATCAACAACCTCTGGACGATTTTCAGCGTTAGGATCCGCCTGAGTTGCTGCTTCCTGACGTGCTTTTTTTTCCTCTTCCACCATTATCTGACCAAGCTTTTTATATCCCCCACGAGACATGACATGGGGGTAGACATTCTTGCTTTGGTTTTCCTGCCCCTTTTTCCTCTTCTCCTGTTATAAATAGAAGACAATTAAATTACATAAGTAAATAAAATTAATGAAATTACATAAATTTAGAGACAAATCAAAAAAGTTAACCTGAAAACCGGGATCATGTCGGCTCTGAACAAAGCGATCCCACGTCGCCTGGTCAAGAAACGGGTACACCTCAAGTGGGTTCTTTTCACATGTTGGATTGAATACATAGTATCTGCCCAGGTCGACCTTAAAAGCCCTCCAACACTCACTAGTATACTTTAGCAAACGCTTCTTCATAACCATCGTATCCGGTATGTCAAAGGTGAGCTACATTAAGACCAAAAGAATCAACGAATTACTGTATGATATTAGTAAGATTAAAATAAAGTAGATACAGACAAACACAGGACGTAAAAGTATAGATACCAGAATACTCTCCCATATCTGATCCTTCACGTCCGCCGGTACATCTTTCCAATTATCAATGAGTATACTAGGCCTGCTCCTAGCAAGGGTCGCCACAAAATCGTTAAATCTGCTCTCGCCATTGACCCAATAGGATTGAGGTTATTATCAAAGTTTATTCTTATCCTTTGATTTGAACCACGGTTGGCAGTCAAATTCCTCATTCATGTGGCACGTCTACCCTTTCTAACCGTAGACGGGGTCTCCGACCCGCTGCATGAAGGAGGGATATCCTCAGGATCAGCCATATATACCTGTTTAAACAAAAAAAACTTGTTAGTATGTCAGGATAAATATCATACATAACTTATAAATATCGATCAACGTACGTAAACATAACTTATAAATATCAACGTAAACATATAATATGCCTTTAAACATAACTCAAACTAAACTTACTTTGTGGTCAATTAGTAAAATTCTCCCATAACCCTTCTTGGTGATCATTACGAGTAGCATGTACATCATCCACTTCATTTTCCTCATTGAAATTAGGCACTCGTGTTGAGAAAGAAGGAGTATCAGAAATATCAAGAGTTGAATCTTGATTTCCCTCACTACCATTATACATGTTTTTTCCCTGGAGAACCACTGACCACCTTTTGTTAGAAGGATCACGGATATAAAACACTTGTTTTGCTTGGGATTCCATGATGAAAGGCTCCTCTTTATTACCTACCTTATTAAGGTCCACCAATTTGAATCCTAACTCATCAGTTTGCACACCATTGTTAGTGTCGACCCACTGACATTTAAAAACAGGTACTCTAAACTTCGTGTAATCAACCTCCCATATCTCTTCAATGATTCCATAGTATGAAACTGATGCCATAACATGGTTTTTATCTTTCGAACTAGAGAAATGCATGGACTCAGTGACGACCATAACCCCACTGTTTTGCATAGTACTTTTGTTATCTTGGGACTTTGTATAAAAGGAAAACTTATTGATATCGTACCCACTCCAGCATATGACATCAAACTTAGGCCCTTGCGCTAGCCATTTTAATGTATCAGAAGCAATACCATCCTTTGCAATTTTTTCTTTAAACCAGTTCAAGAAAGTCTTGTTATGCTTGTTCAAACACCATTTTTCATTCATTCTAGGGTAAGTTTCATTGATGATGCTTTTGTACTCACATAAGTATGGTTCAACCTCATCAGTGTTATTCAATATATACAAATGTGCTTGAAGCACTTCCTCTCGATCCATGCTCTTAACAGTGATACCTCGTGTACCCTTACCATCATATCTTCCTTCGTGACGAGACTTCAGAAGCCCTACAGGTTCCGCTTCTGACACGTAGTCTGTACAAAACTTAATAGCTTCTTCTGCAAGATACCTTTCAACAATAGATGCTTTGGGACGGTGTGGATTCTTCATATATCCTTTCAAGATCTTCATGTATCACTCAACCGGGTACATCCACCTTAAACAAACGGGGCCGCACAATCTAATCTCCCTCACTAGATGAACAATCAAATGAACCATGATGTCAAAAAATGAAGGTGGAAAATACATCTCCAATTGGCACAAGATAATGGCTGCCTCATTCTCCAAGCCATCCAACTTTTTAGTGTCAATGACCTTGCTACATATAGCATTGAAGAATAAGCATAACCTAGTAATGGCATGTCTGACATTTTTAGGCAATATGTCACGAATGGCCACCGGTAGTAGTTGTTGCATCAAGACATGACAATCATGAGACTTTAAGCCAACTAATTTGAGATATTTCATTGAGACAAGTCTTTTGATATTTGAAGAGTAACCCTGTGGCACTTTGACTCCCCGTAGACATTCACAGAAACTTCTTTTCTCTTTTTTTGATAAAGTATGTCATGATGGGGGCAAATAAGTCTTTTTATCCCCCACTTTAAGTGGAGCTAACTGCTCTCGTGTACCCATTGTAACTAGATCCAGACGAGCATTCACACCATCCTTTGTCTTGCCTTGAATGTTGATAAGCGTTCCGATTAAACTGTCACACACATTTTTCTCCACATGCATCACATCAATACAATGTCTTACATCAAGCTTGCACCAGTATGGAAGATCAAAGAAGATCGACCTCTTCTTCCATATTTTCTTCTTGGTAGCCTTCTTCTGGGTCTTCCCATAGATAACATTAGTGTTGTTCACCCTTTCATAAACTTGCTCTCCAGTCAAGGCCACCGGAGCAATTTCATTCTCCGGAAGTCCATTGAAAGCTTTTGTCAATCTATGATAAGGATGATTACGTCGGAGAAATCTCCGATGCCCAAGGTAAACTGTCTTCCTTCCATGTTGCAGTTGATGGTAACATGTGCCTTCTTCACATATTGGACATGCTTTATGCCCCTTAACACTATACCCACACAGGTTTCCGTATGCTGGAAAGTCATTGATGGTGTAAAATAACATGGCACGCAATCTGAATGTCTCACGGCAATACCTGTCGATCACATCAATGCCTTCATCCCACAACATTCTCAAGTCTTCAATCAAGGGACTCAGATAAACATCAATATCATTTCCTGGCTGTTTAGGACCCGAAATCATCATACTTAACATAATGTATTTGCGCTTCATGCACAACCAAGGAGACAGGTTGTAAATTACCAGGAGAACAGGCCATGAACTATCAATATTACTTAAGTTTCCATATGGATTCATTCCATCGGTAGCAAGTCCAAAACTAAGGTTTCTGGGCACATTACCGAAATCCGGAAACAAACTATCAATTCTCTTCCATTGCAAAGAATCGGCCGGATGCCGAAGCTGTCCATCACACTTCTTCTCATCTGCATGCCATCTAATGTTCTTTGAGTCATTTACATTAGCAAACAATCACTTGAACCGCGGAATCACGGGAAATACCATAACACCTTCGCAGGAGGACCTTTGGTGACCACATCACAACTAGAATCACCATCCTTCACTTTGTAGCGTGATACCCCACACCTGGGGCAATCGTGCATCTTTTCAAACTCTTTCCTGTACAATATGCAATCATTGGGGCAAGCGTGTATTTTCTTATACTCCATACCCATTGGACACAATATCTTCTTCGCCTCATAGTTTCGAGATGGCAATGTGTTGCCTTTTGGAAGCATGTCTTTCAACAACTCAAGCAATCTGGTAAAGCTTTTATCGCTCCACCCATTTCTCACCTTCACATTGAACAATCTTAAAACCGCGTGAAATTAGTGCACCCCAGATACAAAGCCACTTCCGCATCACTGCACAAAGTATCATACACATGTGTGCGCCGAAAAGACTCTTGCCCAACATCACGGATCATGTCCTCTAGTCCATCGTCCATTTCCACGTCATCAACTTCCTCTCTATCCAACACCCTCGGCCTGTCTAACGATTCACCATGACATATCCATGTTGTATAACTCTTGCAAATCCCCTCACAAATAAGATGATCACGCATCTCCTCAGCTTCTAGTCGTCTCTCATTCAAATAGTTAACACAAGGACAATAAAACCTTTCGCTACCACTATCAGGAGCATTTGTTTTTGCAAACTGTAGAAAATCTTCCACTCCATTCTCATACTCATCACTTGCCTGTCTAACATTCATCCAACCGCGATCCATGACTAAATCAATAACTTCGTACTTAGTCCAACATATTCATCAACCACTTCTTATGACAGGGTATGGCCCTATCCCATTCGAGAAGAAACTTTTTCAACATTCGGTTAACAGTTAGTCCTTAACTCTCATGCTCATACTCGACAAAATTTCGGTAGCATTTCCCTTCGGTCTCCGACGTACACTACTTGAACGCGATGACATCCACCACGATAAAGTATGCACCCGGAGAACGAAAGGAAATGTATCAATCCGAACTTTCATCAAGTATATAACATTAGAATCAATGAATAACTATTTTAACTGAATTAAGAAAAAGTTTTTTCCCAAACTGTCCAACTTTGGACAATTCAAGATCCAACACAATGAGCGGTACATTAAGCACGTACACGTGTGCTCATTAGTATTGCATCTCAAACGGGAAACGAAGGCTTTAATAATTATGTAGCTTGCATGAAGATGGGGCTTGAAAAGTGAAGAAAATGAGCCAAACAGAGCCCATCACGGCCTAGCCGTGACAACCATCACGGCCATGATCGAGTAGAGTTGAAAAGAAAGAATGGAAAAGTCAGAATTGGTCACGGCCAGCCCGTGATGTCCATCACGGCTGTGACATGCCAACTGAACCAGACCCTCACAGGTAGAACTGATCACGGCCTAGACGTGATGGTGGTCACGGCCGTGACAGACCAACCAGTGAAACAACCTCCAAGGCAGAATCAGTCACGGTCTAGCTGTGATAGGCATCACGGCCGTGACTCGTGATACCACCACTGGTGTTCCTTTCGGTGTATCCTTTGTCCACCAATTGGAAAAATCCAGTCTTGGAGCCATTTCCACTATGGTGGATTAGACACAGATTCACACTTTATAACACTTCACACACAGAACAACACAAGTATACACAGAACAAGGACTCAAGACACAAACTTCATCAAAGGGGTCACAACAAGGCACTAACACACTCATGACAGAGCCTAGACATGCAGTTGTACATGGATGCAGTTCACCATTAGCCTCACAATATTTTCAGCAGAGAAAACATACCAGAGTTGTGAGATGCTAAGAGACCGGAGTGGTGGTTCTCGTGTTTCTGTGGTCGTGAGTAACGGTCCTCTTTGCGTAAGCACGAACGAAGTGGTGGGTCTCCTTAAGTTGCAGGCGCAGCAACCAGTAACGATGTGGGTGGGGTGGGGGTTAGAGGTCAGGACTTTCCACTTTGATTGCTCTGAAGCCGCAACACAACCCTTTCCCGATCGCCGCTGTTGGTGTAAGCTAGGGTTGAAGAACCCTTTCGAGGAGTGAATGGTGGCAGCGATGAGTGAAATGATGATAGCAACTGGAGAAAATATTCAAAGAAATCAAAATGAAAAGGAGGGAGAGCGAGAACAGGCATGGAAGAGGGAATTAAAAATGATAGATGAAAAGGACAGATGAAAAGGTCTCTTATATAGCAGCGCAAAAATGAAAAGGAGGAAGAGGGAATTAAAAAATGACAGATAACAATACACATCGGTTAAACAAAAACTGATGTTATAAGGTTTTACACATCGGTTATTACTAAAACCGATGTTAAAAGTTATAATTTAGATAATTTTTTTATTCGTTTTTCCACATGGGTTTTTAAAAAACCGATGTTAAAACATACACATTTCCACATCGGTTAATGCAAAACCGATGTGTTTAATTATGCATTTTTAAATTTTTTTATTTTTGGTTCAATTTTCAACATCGGGTTTTAAGAAACCGATGTTAAAAACTTTATAACATCGGTTTCTTATAAAACCGATGTTAAAAATTTTCAATTTAATTTCAAAAATGCCACTGCCTCCTTTTTCACATCGGTTTTCTGAAAACTGATGTTAAAACCCCGATGTTAAAAGTATATTTTGCACTAGTGAACTCCTCCACCCATTTTTCTAGGGTTCGGCCTCATCAAAATAAATGGGAAGAAAAACTTTGTTTACAACAATCTCTTGGATTATGATAATAGAGATGATAATAGGAACATAGAAATTGGTTTCACATTTTTAGGATTTTTCTATGATTTTCTAGAAAATTTCAAAGTTTCTAGATCTAGGAATTTAAAGTGATGAACATGGATGAACAAAGCATTGAGTCATGAAAATACTTGAAGAACATGAATATGATTAGGCAAGGAGAGTAAGATTCACCTCTTGAAGATAAAAAACAAGTGAAGATCCAAGGACTTGCTTCACAAATTGCTTGTAGGAAAGCTTATGACTTGTGAGTTTTTTTGAAACAAAAGACAATAGGAAGAAAATGAAATGTGATGGAGGGTATTTATAAGGGTGTGGGCTGCAAAACTAGGGACCAAGGAGCAAGGAATTCTTGTTTCATAAGGACCAAAGTGCAATGTTGATTAAGGACCAATTTGCAAAACTTAAAAAGTATAAGGACCTAAGTGCAATTTCCTTATAGTTTGTCATCATGAGGCCATGTGCACCATTAATGCATTCATATGGTGACTCATCATGTGTGACTCATTGGTATTATCCGTTAGCGGCTCCCGAAAATCCCGTAATCTGCTTCGTTGCTTCCCCGATTCAATACGACACCCGGATAAAATATAATATCTCAATTTTTAGTGAAATATTTCAAAATAACCAAAATCGTAGGAAATTAAATAAAAACCTTAAATTTTTCGTTCATGAGTCAAAATTAGGTTTTGAGTAGTATAAATATACTGTTAGTGAAATTCACAGACCAGGTTTCACCTGACTTTTCAACCTATATTTTTATCGTAGCTCTTTACGATAAAGTAGAGTGTAAATAAGGTTTCAGTTTAATTAAAATAATTTTCTAAGTCTCAAATAAAAATATAAACGTATTTATATAAATTTCTGATTTTAGAAAACAACGAAAAGTCGGGGTATTACACCTTCTTGACGACAACAATCCTTGGTATTTTTGTGCTAGATGTCTGTGTTTCACCATTTTCAAACTTGGAAGATCCATATCATCACATGATTTTTTTCACCTTTCTTGCATGAAGGAGTGTCGGACAGATCATCTTCATAACACTCCTAAAAAGTATAGAAATAGACAAAATAGTTAAAAATTAATACATAACCCATATGATCAATGCATTATATGTTGTATAGGATTGTGTTTGATACTTACCTCAGAATCATGTTGTCCCCTGTGACCTATTTGTTTTGACATTATTGACAGAATCTTCAATAACCTGCAATCAATTAAAATGTCCTTTGAGTTCATATCACAATATATCAAATACTTTCCACATGCAATTATATATCTTATTTATATTTATATAATAAGATGTGACCTTGCAATTGTCATCTACTTGTGGGGAGGGAGAATTCTTGGTACCAACTTCATAATATTCATCATAGTTCTAGAACAGGCATAATGTAGCCAGACATTAAAAATATAAAAGATAATGTACCATTAAAAATATTTTCTCTACACATTTGTAGAATCACTACAACAGGATGAATGTCCTCTTCTTTGTCGAAATAGGTGTATCTCCTCAGCATATTCTCCCCATAGAGTACATGTAACTTTATTATTTCTATCATAATTACATTTGAACATAATACACTCGTCAAAATCAAGAAATGCAATGTCATATTTTATTTTTTATTCTAAAATTGAAAAGATATTATTTTTTTAATATATTAAATAAAAAAATGAATTTCCCAAACTTAACGATAACAAATATCATACCAACCACCATAGTTTTTAAAATCATATATTATATGATTTCAGAAAAGACAATATACAAAAATATTCATTGATAAGAATATAATTTTTAAGCTTTAAAAAATCTTTAGTATTGATCCATATAAAAACTTATATGTAAAAAACCAAGATTCTTTTAAAATATAATAAGTCACACCTTAGACATTTATAAAAAAATAATAAGTGTATCACATTTTATAAATTCTATAAATTACTCCAAATCTTCAAGTACTATTTCTATTAGCTTATTCTTTTTTCCATTTTTCTTCATCGACTTAAGGGCATCCTTCTCTGCAACATGTCCGATTACATCTAACAATTAAGGGCAAACAAAGACAATATATCAACAATTTTAAATATTTTTAAACACATTCGATCACATCAAAATTCTAAGTAAACAAATACTAACCAACAAAAAGTCATGGCAGGTACCAGAAAGGATTTCAGGAAATGACACAAAATCGAAATGAAGAGTTGGTATTGTGTCATCTACTATTTTTTTGCACTCGGTTCTACGAATAAAATTCTACTGTTAAATCTGTCCTCTCCATCTGCTTTGATTTATGGAGTCCCCAATTGAAGGATATTGTTCTTGTTGCTGTTGTTAACATCTTTTGGATGATATGATTCTCAAGGAATAAATCCAGGTTTGAGGGAAAATCAATTCCTTTTAGGAATGCTACTAGCATCATTGCTGTATATGTAGCTTTATCAGGTAATATGTCCAAGAACCACATGGCCTTTTCCATTACTGAATTTGCTACTCTCAAAAAACCCCTCTGTCGGCTAGAGATAATCTTAGGGGCAATAAGAGAAAGTCTATCAACTAGAACCTTAGTTATAATCTTGAATTGGAAGTTTGCATGAGCAAAAGGTCTAAAATACTCAACCTTATCAGCACCTTGGATCTTAGGGACAAGGACAACCAGGTTTGAGTTCAAATTAGGCTTAATCCAGCTTTTTTCAAAAAAGTACATAACCAATTTACAAACATCATTGTAGATTAAATCCCAGTATGTTTGGTAAAAATTGCCACCAAAGCCATCAGGCCCTGGAGCACCCTCTCCATTCATTGAAAAAACTGCATGCTTAATCTCATCAGCTGTGGGAAGCATAGTTAGAAAGGCATTATCTTCAGCACTAACCAACTCGGACCACTCTACTAATCAAATCAGATGACTGACATTCATTAGGCACATCATACAAGTTTGTACAGTATCTCAAAACATGCTGAGCAATTTCTTTAGGATCATCACTTACAGTGTCACCATTCTTTAGCAACGACATGGACTTTGATGCATATATGACTTTTGTGAGCCTATGAAAGTAGGTAGTGTTTCGGTCAGCTTGACAGTGACATTGCACTCTAGATTACTCTCTCCAAAACTCCTCTTCTTGATTTAGAGTTTGTTGCAAAGCCATCTGAGCCTTTAGTTCCTGATCCAGAAGCATGTCAGTAGCACCTTGAGAATCAATTTGCTTCTGGATAGTGTCAACATCAGCAAGAGCATCTTGGACTTTGTGATGGATATTACCAAAAACAGTCTTGTTCCAGGTTTTTAACTCACTCTTAACAGCCTTAAGCTTAATGGAAAGGACTGTCATTGGGCAACCTTGGACAGGCCTACTCCAAACATCCTTAATGAGCCTTCCACAATCACTATGGGATGTCCACATTTTGAGCAATTTAAAGGAGGATGGGAAGTACTGAACCAACTTATTAGCAGACAAAAGAAGAGGAAAGTGGTCGGATTGACTTCTAACTAAAGTGCAGCAAGAGGTAGAATTCCAGAAGTCCAACCAAGCAGCATTACAAATTGACCTGTCTAATCTTTTTTCAGTCAATGCCTTATCCTTTCTACCATTGCTCCAAGAGAAAAAAGCCCCTCTAGTTAAGAGATGTGTCAGGTTACCTGCATCAGAAAATGCTTTAAAGTCTTCACACGAAGCCTTTAGAGGAAGAAAAGAGCCTCTCACTTCATGAGATCCAAGGACAGCATTATAGTCCCCTATCATACACCAAGGACCCTGATTGTTGGCTTGCAGCTCTAACAACTCTCTCCAAAGATTTCTCCTCCTAAGATAAGCAGTGCTAGCATATATAGCACAAATGAAAACAGGCTGACCATCCACACAAATAGAAAGAGTACAATGCTGCTCAGAGGACTTAACTAGACTAGGATTCGGATCTGTCTTACAGAGGCACCACAGATTTGGAAGCTGACTCTCTCTATTATTAAGCAAAAAGACCTTCAACCCAATATTTCTCCAAAAATAATGAGGAACAATATCAATATCAATCGAAGGCTCGGATAGAAAAACAAAATCTGGATGATTTGAGAGACAAAGATTTTTAAGCACAAATCTGGTTTTGGGGTTTCCAAAACCTCTACAATTCCAATAAATCAACTTCATAGGAACTACTTTAAGTCATCCTTAGACCGGGTATTGTACCTCTCAGATTTGGCAACTAGAGCAGCTCGTTTCCTTAACTTCTTCTTTTTAGAATTTGATTGAACTTCAGTGTACTCTCCCTGATCAGCATTCTCCAAATACTTATTATTTGAAGCTGAAGTTGAGGGATCCAAAGAATCAGAAATCACATCAGTAGAGTCATCCTCTTCTTCCTCCATCCTATCCCCCCAAAAAGGGCTAACAATTGTCAAGTCATTTAGCACCTTAGGATTAGAAATACTATTTGTTGGAGTGGCCACCACAACAGTATTCCTAGTATTAGGGGCACTTTTCTGTCCTGAAACATTCAAATTGACGTATTTATTACCAACCTTAACCATTTGAGGTTGAGTTTCAGCAACTAAGGTATCCCCAGAACTTGTCATAGGATCCCTGTCCTCCTCGACTAGAGGGACATCATGGTCTTGAGCTCCTTCAGTATCATGAATAGTTTGATCATTAACCACTCCATGAATAGGAGATGAAATAGCCATAACTTGGTTAGGCTTATTAACAATTGTAGGTTCTGAAATAAATCCAAGGAGGGGATTAACAGAATTTCGGGCTTCCGCATGGTCCAGAGGCACATTGTTAACTCCCAGAAAATCCTCCCCATTAGAGCCAGTTTCAATAGAAATAATTTTTGTGTTACTAGGACCAGCCTTATGAGTAGCCAAATCCTTAACAGGATCATTAACAGGATCGTTACCCTTTTCAGAAGTAACAATTTGTTTGCCTTTTTCGCAGCTGAAGCCTTTTTAATTTCTCCATGAGCAACATTCCCTTTAGGGACATATTGCATAGTAGTCTTGTGGGGTTCATTCTGTATTACAGTTGTAGTCTTGCAGGGTTTATTCTGTATTACAGCATCATCAGCAGGAGCGGATTTCTTACAATTGGAAGGGGAATGACCAATGCTACGACAATTAGAGCAAAATTGTGGCAATCTTTCATACTCAAGATCCACATAGAAAGCAAAGTCTTCACACTCAACCATGATTCTATCTCGCAGCTCCTTTGAAAGATCAATTTCAATTAATATCCTAGCAAAATGACCAAAAGTCCTTTTCAAAGTAGCCTCATCCAAAGCAATTGGGATTCCTATACCACTGCCAATCTCGAAGAGAATTTTAGGACGCCAATAATCCCTAGACAAGCCATGAAATCTGACCCAGCACTGAGCAGAAGTTTGGCGAATTAGGTTTGGATTGAAGTCAGGAGACCATGGAGATAATCGCAACACTCCTGGGTTTAGATTCCAAGAACCGTGGGTCCCTATCTTTCTTTGATCATCCTGAGACATAAAGCTAAACTCATAAAAGCCTCTTCCAAGAGAAACTACTGACCAAGGGGCCGAAAGATTCCAAAATCATAATAACTTGACACGCAAGTCATTGAGTTTCAAAGGAGAGTTTCCTTTAGACAGAATCAATCTGCCGTAGAGAATATTTGCACATTCTTTCACCCCTGCCTGATATTCATATTCAGAGATCTCAATAGCCAATTCATTACCTTGAAGAGCAAAAAGCTAGCCGATTGAAAGAGAGATCAAAGGAGTTAGAGACAGCTTGTGGGGGGAGTGGAGAGAGAAAAGCTTGAAGGGGAGGGGAGGAGGACAAAGAAGGAAGAGGAATGTTTAGAGGCAAGTATTCCGGGAACAAGAAATGCCATGGTGCAGGGTCCATGGTGCAATCGCATGCAAACCCTCATGCAAAGCAAACCCTAGCAGAGCAAATTATGACCCATTTGTTAAACATTTGAAAAATTAATCTTGTTCTTCCTGATTGCATTAAGAACTTGGGCAAAAGTTTACTCCAATGCTATGGGCTCAACCTTACTAATATGTCCTTAATGTTGGTTTTAATCACAAATTTACCATTGTACAAGATTACCATTTTGTCCCTAGAATTTTATGCCTTGGACCCAATTGCCCCCTAATCCCATGGCCCAAACACCCATTTGAGAGCCTATTTCACTTCTATAAAAGGCATGATCATCTTCTCCATCAAACTTTGTTCATTCTTTCTTAAAAACTCATAAGCTCCATAGCCTTGATTTGTGAAGCAAGTCCTTGATTCTTCACTTGTTTTTTATCTTCAAGAGGTAAACCTTGTTCTCCTTACTCAATCATGATTATGTTCTTCAATTATTTTCATGATTCAATGCCTTGTTCATCATTTTCAATTTCTAGATCTAGAAACTTTGAAATTCTCTAGAAAATCATAGAAAAATCCTAAAAAGGTGAAATCAATTTCTGAGTTAGTTATCATCTCTATCATCATAATACAAGAGTTTGTGGCAAATAAAGTTTTCCTCCCTATTTTTCTCTCTAAGGCCGAAACTATGCATGTGAGGGTGGAGGAACTTTTGTTCATTTCTTTTGAAAATGATCTTGTATTTCATCCTTCTAGTATGTAACTATGTTGAATCCAAATCCTTGTATCAAACTAAAATCTCTTACTCCATTTATTCATCATGGCCGAACCTAGGTTTTTGGAGGATTGGAAGTTTTTGATTCAATCTTTTATGAATAGTCACTAATCCTATATAGGTCTTAGGTATTAAGGATCATTAATCCAAGGACTTAAGAATTTTAAAAGTTTTTAGCCACAAAAACTCATCATGACAGTGACCTATCCTTAGTGTATGGGTGATTGTATTTGTTTGATTTTGATTGGTTGACTGTGGTTTGTTGAAGGATAAATAATTGTACCATGTACGTGTGTCAACGATTTCCGGATTCACGGCAAAGTTTTTAATTGGAAGTTAAGTTCTTCGAGAGGTAAGAGGGGATTGCCTGAGAGATTTTTCCGATGGCTACCTGCTATCTAGTTGATGTCTGTATTATTTATCTGTGGTGTTTGTTGAAGTTGGTTTAAGTTGGGTTACTTTTATCTGTGATGGTTTATCTGCACTTAATTGTATATTTGCAGTTATATATTAAAATGTTGTGATGCATGATCTACCTGGGAATATTACTATGATGTTGTTATTGATTGTTGTTTGAGAAGCCTGACAGTGGTCAGTGCCCTATCAATTAACTTGATAAAAGCTTTAAGAAGCTTTATAAATTATATCCAATGTTTAACGGTGAAATATTGGAATATAGTTTTGATGGAAATTATTATTTGGAAAAAAAAAGAAATGTTGGAAAATTTTATTATTTTAATGATTTATCAGTGTAAGAGTGAACTATGAGTGAAGTGAGGACGTAACCGTGAAATTATTTTTGTACTTCTAATTTTTACGTAAGAAATTTCGTAATATTATAAAAGTTATTTTATGAAATTAATCTTCGAAAATAACTTAATTGTGATTTTAGAAAAATATTTAAGTGGAAAAGTTTAAGAATTGGCTTAAATGACTTTAGAAATGCTAGACGACGGTAATTTGGAAAAGTATCGACGGCAATAAATTCTAAAATGGCAGTATGTGTTTTAAACCAAGACTGAGCCTCAAGTTACTCCCTTTTTGAAACATAAAATTTTCAAAAAAAGATTTCAAGTAAATGATTATTTTACAAAGGAAATTCCAATTTTGGAATGATTTTTCAGAATTAAGTTTTACTCAATGACGGTATTTCCGACAACTTGGATAAGTTTACGAAGTTTTGTTTTGATTTTGTGTTTCACGGAATGAAAACGGTGTTAATGTTGAAATTTAAACCTAGTACCCGAGACATCGTGATACTGGCGTTCTGAAATAAAAGCAGAAAGATCTTTAATCCGTGTTACGTTGTTATGGACTTTGTGTCCTATTCACATTGTAATGAACGTTGTTAATGGTAAATATTGTTTTCTATCACCATGAACCTAAGACTGATTGCAACATCTAAGGTTTTGTGATTGAACATTCGGACTTCGTGTCCCATGTTAACGTTGAAAAATCTAACACGTTGAAAATTACGAATAGTCATAAGCCATCTTGAGCTTCGACAAAAGAAGAATGAACACAAAGAAAAACGACGAGAACAAAATGTTTTATATGCATTCATTGGCAGACGTGCCCACGTTCTTATGTATGATGCCTTAACGATAAGGTATTTGTGCTACGTTGTTATGTATGGTACTTTAATAAATAAGGTATTCATGCTACGTTGTTATGTATGGTACCTTGATAAATAAGGTATTCCGTGCTACGTTGTTATGTATAGTATTCCATGCCACGTTGTGCCTAAAATACCTGGCAATCGAGCTTGATCAGCTCATTTACACGGTGTTGGGATCTCCGGAGATTAAGTGAAAAGTTAGACGTTGAAAGTTGAAGTGTTAATGCATTTTGTTTTCAAAAGACGGTGATCGGGTATGAAACCCAGTGATAGACTTACTTGTTTATTTATAGAAATATATATGTATATATGTTTTCTTTTGTGTCGCGCATGTAGTTATCGTGTTAAATCCATATATTGGTTTCTCACTCTTGTATTATTCTGTTTGGATTTTCTCTGTTGTGCTCTATATTGGGTAGTTCAGATGAACCGCTCAGGGGATATGATGTATACAAGAAGAAGGTTCCTTAGTCCGGGGCATGCCGATGTTTATTTGCTACTATTATGTCTGTCTTATAGGTGTGACCAGCTTAGGTTTTATTTTTCGTATGTTGTTGTTTTTCAATAAGGACCTATACTTATAAAGATCTAGGTGTGAAAACAGTAGGATGCAGTATAGTTGTATGATGTTACATATTATATCTATCCATATACGGTTATACTTACGTTGTTGTTGTGGTTGTCGAAAAGAAAAAGAAAAATTTATTTATCACCATTTTGAGAAATGATAACAACTTAAGAAAATATTATTTTCCTAAAGCAACCATTGAATTACTTTTAATTTATTTCCGAACATGTTTACGAAGTAATGCCAAAGGGGGGTGTTACATTAGTGGTATCAGAGCTGGTCGAGTCTTTCTGGATCTTTGGGAAATAGGTATGTTGTGTTGACGTTGTGTATTCTTTGATTAAGTCTTGTTTGAATTACTTCTTAGAAGTAATGTATGTTAATACATAAGTACGCGTTTCATTTTCTGGTTGCTGTCTAACTGATTTCGTCTTGTAGGTCAGTTATGGAACTAGCACCAGAAGGTGGACGTGGACGCGGTCGTGTAAGGGGTCGTCGAGGTGGTCCCATTGGCGGACGTGGCAACATGAATGAAAATTATGATGATGGAGTAGATTATGTGGCTCAGGAGATGGAACATGTGGCAGCTGCGATTGCAAATCAAACTGCATCTATGAATGCCTATAATTTGCAAGCTGTGGAAGACAAGGCTCTGATTGCGTTTCGAAGCCAAAATCCTTTTCATTTTGGTGGGGTTGTGACCATGAGAAAGCTGATTTATGGATTCAGGAACTGGAGAAAATCTTTGAGCTCGTGGTCACTCCAGCAGAGGTTAGGGTTACCTATGCTGCTTTCCTACTGATAGGAGATGCTGAGTACTGGTGGAAAGGTGCCAAACAACTTCTGGAAGCTGATCATCAGGAGATTACTTGGAACATTTTTCGAACTGCATTCATGGACAGGTATTTTCCAGAGAGCATTAGGATCGAGAAAGAACAAGAATTTATGGGGTTACAACAGCGAGACTTGTCGGTGGGGGAGTATGCGGCGAAGTTTGAATCGCTTGCCAAATAATTCCATTTCTTTCAAGCACAACCCAATGAGAGCTGGAAGTGTGAGAGGTTTGAGGCAGGACTGAGATTTGAGATTAAAGGGTCTGTCTTACCTTTGCAACTCCGAACTTTTCAAGCTTTAGTTGAGATGAGTCAGAAGATTGAGCAGATGAGGAAAGGAAGATATGATAAGGGGAATATTGGAGGACCATTTAGATCCAAGGATCAATTTCAGAATCAGGGAGAAAAGTAAGTGTAGAGAAAACCTTATTTCCGACCACTAGGAAATAACCAGACTCAACAACAGCATCGTCCTAATAATTCTGGATCGGGAAGTGGAGGTCAACAGAACCAAAACCGAGGTCAAATTAGGAGGTGTTACAAATGTGGAGACTCAAATCATATGGCTGATAAATGCCTAGTGAGGGGAATGAAGTGCTTTAATTGTGATCAAGTGGGACATCTGTCGAGGGAGTGCAATGCTCCAAGGCGTGAACCTATTGTCAATAGCACTAATAAACCGACGACTACGGGTAGAGTTTATAATGTGAGGGGAGATGAGACTTCAAACTACGACGGTAATCTTTTAACTATACTTTTAATTCAGACTCAACGCATTTTTTCATTTCGATAGATTGTGTGAAATTTCTGAAATTTCCTATTTCCTTGTCATCATGATTTGATTGTTTTAACCCCAACTGCTAAGCCAGCTACTGTCAATTCCATTTACTTGGAATGTCCTATTGTTGTTCAGGATAGACACTTTCTTGATAAAAGGAGTTTCTCAATGAGACTTAATGTAGTCACTTTTACTTTTGGTGGAAGTGATCCAGTCTGAATTCTTGTCGGACTGTTGTTCTTTTAAATCGTTGTTGATAAAATTCTCCTAAATACTTTCTTGTGAAATTAAGATCTTGGGATTAAGAGATCCTATCTTGTTTCGAGTCATGAAATTTTGAGGACGAAATTTTTTAAGAGGGGAAGTATGTAACATCCCGATTTTTCGTTGCTTTCTAATATCGGAAATTTATATAAATACGTTTATATTTTTATCCGAGATTTAGAAATGTTTTTAATTAAACCGAAACCTTATTTACACTCTACTTAACGGTAGAGAGTTATGAAGTTGACACAGGCAAACACAAGAAGGGGGGGTTGAATTGTGTTTGTTAAAGATTTTCGAAAACAACCTTTTTCAAAAACTATTTTCTCACACAAAGAATATTAAGCAGAAGCACACACACCAAAAAGGATCTTTTAAAAGCTTAACAAATTCAAGTTCGAATCCCCACAATCAGTATAAACAAATAAAGCTGTAAGAGATAAGGGATAGAGGATTCACGCAAATGTTTTATCCTGTTTCACTCTCTTCCAACCAAGAGCTACGTCCAATCCCTTCGACTTAAAGGTTTTATCCACTATTTTCCTAAATAGATTACAAGTATTCAACACATCTTCAGGCTACAAGTATTCCTTTCTTACCAAGCCTCTTCAAGCTCTAACTCTAACACATAGATTGTTTTGCTTTTGATCTTCTTAACTCACTATGTGTGAGGGTATGAAAGTTTAAGATCAGTTGAATATTTCAAAAATATCCAAACTAAAGATTACAGACTCTTGCTCTTAAAAGAATGAAAGAATGAGAGATTGTATAATGGCAAAAGTTGTTCTTTAGAGGTTGAGGTCTTCTATTTATAGTGACCTTCTTCTTAACTTGAAATGCTTCAACAATTATTTTGAATTTTCCCGTTTAGAGATAGTATTGAATGCTCAATATCCGTTGTGACTGATAGCTTGATCGTGGCCATGCTGAAAAGTACTATTGGTTATCACGATTGCACAAAATGGAGGCTCACTGCTTTGAGCATTTGCAGCTTGAAAACTATCTTTCCTCCTTTGTATAAAATCCAGCTTTTTCCAGCAGTAAAGATGCTATCGTACAGGTCATTTCGCATTTCCTCATTGTACTATGTTGCTTTTTGTATTTTCTCGATGGTTTCATGATATTCTCACACGGAAACAAAGCATCAAATAGACAAGATAAAAGAGAAGAACCAACATTTTTTTGAAATAAATATCAATCATTTGAAATAAATTCATTGTGGCACGGATTGCATTTATTAATTTAGGAGACGTATAAGAGATATAAACTTGTTCACTTAAAATCTCCGTCTATACATTTAGGTGTAAAACTGAGTCCACATACCTTTTCATTTTGCTCATCCACTGACATGGTATATCCTCTCGTATAACATCAGGTCTTTGGACTTGCTATATTTAAGTGAGTTATTTTTTATTTCCGTCTGCTGACGTGGCATTGAAGCTCTTGTCCACTCATTGAAACTAAAACTAAGCCTCCGTCTACTGACGTGGCAAATTGAGCTCGTTTATTCAATGAGTTTTAAATTCCTGTCTACTAGGAAGATTTTAAAGTTCCATCTACTTAGAAATTTCATGTCTCATCTACTTAAGTTCCTGTCTACTCAAATAAATAAATAAATTAATAACTTTACCAAACACTTTGAGCAACTCAAGTGGACGCATATTCTCTTTTTCAGTCCAAGCAGATATATGACAACTTATTCAAGGTTTCCTTATCTTATAAATATTTTGAATATACCTGCACATGCTAGGTAAACCTTGTTAGATCTCAACTAACACTTTGCCAAACAAATTTAATCCTTTTTGTTAACATCAAAACTCAGGGATTAAAAAATCCAAATCACTTTGGTTCCAACAATCTCCCCCTTTTTGATGATGACAAAAAATAATTAAATTTGAGTGAGAAAAGTCTAAGAGAGCTTACAAAGATCCCCCTAAGACAATACATCCAAGCTTAAACAGGAATGAAATATAAACTCAGCAGCACATAACATATATAGCTTATCAGATTAGTGTAGCTATTTATCAGTCAAGATAGTATCAGAGCTTTAATAAACTTAGAAAAGGTATCAGAGCAGTTAAAATATATCATATAAAACAGTATCAAAGCATATGGACTAATATATATCAGAGCATTCAAAAAGAACATTACTTATATCACCAGTGCAAATCAAGTCAAAGCATAATCAGAAGGAGACATGCATATACAGACAAGTATATACTTTAAAAAACTGACTTTTATATTAAATTTAATTCTCTCTTCCTTCCTTTCTCCCATTTTTTGTCATCAGAGAAAAAGGTAAAAGGGAGTGGACCATCATTGTCAGTAAGAAAAAAAAGAAAAGAAAAATAGATTAGGCAGGAGGAGGTGGTGGAGGTGGAGGGTTTTGAGTTTGGCTTTTCTTGAAGTCTGTTAAGAACTCCAACATATTGTTCACCATAGCTAAGGTGGGGGCCATTGATTCTTGAATTTGTTGTTGAACTTCTTCTTTGATAGTCACAGTCATCTTTTCCACTTTGTCATCAACAAGTTTTTCAAGAATTTTTTCAATGTTCTGGGGCAAAGCTGGGGGTCTTGAGCTTTCAACAGAGTCGTGAACATTCTCTTGAGCTTGAAAGGTGCTTACTGCTCTAGAATGTTGAGGTTGCTCTTGAGGGTGGATGACAGTAAGAGCCAGTGGTTGAGAAGCGTGTTTCTCAAACGTGCTTGGTCTAGGAACAGACTCAGCAATTTCTTCAACCTCAGCAACAGGTTGAACCACTTCCACTTCCATGTCTTCAATTATAAACTCCTCATCTCTGTGCTCTGATGATGGGGATGGAGGAGGTGAGGTATCATATTGCAGCACAGGTTCAGGTAGCTCTTTGGCCCAATGAATAGAGTCGTCTCTTTCAAGATGAAGATTGGTGACGGGAAGTCCCTAAATGTCCTTTACTATAATGAATCTGCACTTTGAGAGTCCACATTTTCCTTTACTCTTAAAAAATTTTAATTTCTTACAAAAACCTTTTGCCTCTCTTTTAATGATGCACGAAATAGATCAAATAAAAGAGAGAATATTAAGAAACAAGAACAATATGGAATCTTGCAAGAATATGGCCACAATTCAAGAGTTTAACACAACATGAACAATGTGCAATATATAATCAAGCATATAACCAATTTCAATGTTACAAGCAAAAATTCAAGAGATAAAGGAAAGAGGAATCACACCAAAGATTTATGTTGGTTCGAACACAACTTGAGTGTTCTACATCCAGTCCTCAAGCATACACTTGAGTATCACCACTATACTTCAAAAATGACACAATTTTTTACAAGTATACAAACATAAAAGATTCCCCACCTTTATCCTAACTTGAGATTCCCCACTCAAAAAACTAGTCACCTAAGGATACCCCACCTTAGATACAAATTGGGATACCCCACCCAATTCTAAAAAAGCAATTACAAATCAATTAATGATATCAAAACTATTACACTTTAAAGATGCAACACTTCTAAAAAGCATTAATGATAAAAAATTAGAAAGTAGAAGAAGAAGGCTCAAGTAATCAATTTGACAGCATAACAGCACAAAAAACATCAAAAATTTCGTTCTTTATTATTTCTGAAAAGTCCCTTTATATAGAGAGTGAAATGGAAAATTCTGTTTTTCTGTGATACTAAAAGTAATCGCTTACTTTCAAAAGTAATCGATTACTTTTTTGTAACAACCAGAAAGTAGTCGATTACTTTCAAAAGTAATCGATTACTTTTTGCCAGAAAAGAAAGATTTCAAAGAAACACTTGTTAATCGATTACTTTTCTGCAACAACCCAAAAGTAGTCGATTACTTTCAAAAGTAATTGATTTCTTTTTGCCAGAAAAGCAAGATTGCAAAGAAAGCACGTGGTAAGCGATTACTTCCAAAAGTAATCGATTAGTTTACTAAAAAAAAAAAAAATCATGTTTTTGCTTCAAAAATCTTTGCAAAACATGTTCCATTTAATTTTAACATTCTCTATATTTTTTTTTAAATCATTTTGATGTTTTAAAACCTTTTAAAAATATTTTACTTGAGCCAACTACTAAAACTTCTAATTTTTAGATCATGCATCAAAATCCTAAAATTATTACAAGTCTTCATAAGTTGAAAATGTGTCTTTGGTGCTCATCATCAAAACTCCTTGTTGAGTAGCTTTGGAAGCGCGTTTGGAAGATCAACATCTACAGATACCATATGGTTAGAATAGGTTCATGTTCAGTTTGGTAGGTGTGAAATAAGATTCTCCAGTCTCTCTTTACCTTGGCTAAGCTTTCAGCTTTGCCATCATAAAGAACAGAGGGATGAGTGTAGGGGAATCTAGTCCTTGGTATTTTGGGAAAGGGTGCACCAGGGCAAATACCATCATCTGGTTGATGAAACCAGGGATCAGATTCAGGTATGATGGGTGAGAATTTTGGTCTTGGTGGTGAGGCCGTTTGTGGTTGATCTGGTGAGGAGTGAATTGGTGAATAAGTAGGTGAATGTGTGTGTGAGTCAATGGGTTGTGATGGTTGTGGTGAAGGAAATGTAGGTATAGGGACATCATCATGAATAGATTGCAGACTCATAGAAACAATAGTTACAAATACATCAACAGTCATATTAATAGAAGTAGCAGGCACATTATCTACGCTATCTTCAAGGCTGGAGACTAATGCATCAACTACAAATTGAACAGGATCATTAGCAGGGATGATTACCTCAGAGGTTACAACTGATTTAGCCTTTCTAGTCGGTTGCCTTCTAGGTTGAGTGGCATCTGCAGCAACAGTAGAGGTTCCAGTCCTTTGTTTCTTCAAAACAAAGCCAATGGTGACTCTATCCTATTTATCATCATCATCATTGTGTGAAAGAATCATTTTCATTTGCCTCTTTTGAGGAGGTTAAGGATCAGCAACTGGTTCCCTGATCACAATGCCTGTAGCAGACCTTTTAACAAGCCTTCTCTGAGCAGTGGTTTTCTGCTTAGTTCCTCTTTTGAGACCTAGAATTTCAGCATTGTTGGCCTCAATTTGTTCCTCTTTGACTTTCTTCATTTCCACTGCTTTTGCCATTGCTGCCTGAGTATAAGTACTCAGTTGCATCCCAGAAAGATTGCTTCTCCCAAAATTAGTAGCAGACATCCCTTTCTCAGTAAGGATCCTATTCTGCTCTTCTTTTGGTTTAGCAGACAGAATATCAAGGACCCCTTGTGCCTTGTAGAGTTTTGATAACAGATGGGTGAAGGGAATAGCAGAGAGGTTCCTTCTATGCATCACAACATCTCTAAACCGATTAAAGAAAATCCCTGGCAAGTTGATTTTGGTTTCAGTAATTAGGTTAAAGAGGCAGAACTTATGAAGTGCAGAGAGGTTGTCCTTAGACCCAGTTTTATGTAGGACAACCTTGTTGAGTATCTGATGAAGAATCCTGATTTCATCCTTCTTTTCAGCAGATTTCCAAGAGTGATTTCCCACCTTGTCTTCTCTCATGAGCATCACAACGATAGTTTCAGAACCACCTAGGTCTTCTTCCCATGTATTAGTAAAAATCAAACCCTCTTGGGCATAGATAATAGCACCAAAGATTGTCTTCTCAGAGACAACCACTCTTTTGCCCAGCACATTTGCAAAAATCTCAGTAGGTGAAACGATATGTCTTCTCCAGAAATCCCTAATTAGGTTAGGGTGGATTGAGACCTTATCCAGAAACATACCGTCCTAACCAGCAGCGTTGATGTATTTGCTTACATCCAGATTGTACTCTTTCAAAATTTCAAAGTTGAAGTAGTGTTCAATTGAAATATTTAGAGTATCAGTAATGAAGTTAGCAGCAGTTGTTGAAGAGGAAGCCATTGTTGAAGGTTTGAAGGTTAGGGTTCGGAAGCAAAGAAACAGAGAGTTCGAGAGTTCTTAGAGATGATGAGGTAGTGAAAGGTTTCTAAGTGGGAAACAAGCATGTCACAATCAGCACAAAACAGAAACAAGTAGCAGCTGTTTTTTTTTTGTAATAGACTCAACTTTGCAACAAATCCCTTTGTGCCTTACTTCCTCAAAGATTCCTTTTTGCCTCTTAAGGAGAAGAGTGTAACTTAGCCTAATCAGTGAGTTTGTGATCCAGAGTCGTCTTTGAAATTTGAGTCAACTTAGAGTTCCAATCAGTCTTCATCACTTGACATCACCATTTAACCTCTTTTCATCAAACAAAATGAATTCAAGAGCCAACCATAGTTCAAACATTTTAATTTGGGAATAAAGAGTAGCTCTCCTCCAGATTCATATATGCAATTCTAACTCACAAACCATTGTCTTTGTACAATCACTCTTCACAGAATCTGGTTTTACTCTATCATCACTTCACATGCTTCCTCTATGATAGGCTTGACAAGCTTCTAACTAAGTAAAACATAATCAAAACTGCACACCGCAAGAGGACTTTTATTTTGTTGTAATGAGGCTAACGTAGGGGTGAAAGACAATTTTGGGGAAAGTCTTTGACCAAGTGGAGAGAAATGTGCTTTTCTTTTCTATTTGATCCACATTTATTTGATGTTCCATTCTGCAATTTTCTTTAACTTTTCACTGAACATGAGGCTGCCTTTCTATTTTGTTCATCTACTTCCTTTCCCTTTTATTGATTTCTTCTCTCTCTCTCTCTTTCTTTTAGCAGTTCCTCTATTCTCAACATATTACTTTACAAGTAGTACCCCTAAACTTATATCAGAACATCTTCTTGAGAAAAGCACATTTCACTCCACCTAGCATGGGATAGTTGTTGTTTTTCCAAGTTATAGGGCTTGTACCTTGCCTTTGTCACAGAAAAACAGGATTTAGGCTCAAGGGGCTTCAAAACAAGGTTTTCACTTTCAGGTAGGCCATCTAAGATAAACTGGGATAATGGAAAACAGATTAAAAATGCCTCAAGTAAAAATGTGCACAACAATGACATGTAAAACAAGTCAGAAACAAGGCAAACCTTATAGAAGAACACACAAGGGTGGAACTCTCAAATGCAAGAACTGTTGAGGCTTAAAATCTCTCAGGTTTCATCAGAATTATTACTTCTCTCTTTCCTCACTCTGCTTTAGTATCCTATGGTTAGCACTTTCATTCACTTGTTCTTTGAACTTTGGTTAGATTAGTGCTCAAAGAATAAGCATCTTTTCCCTCTAGAATTTTCTCATCTTCCCAAGCTCTCTGGGGTATTGTGTATTGAGTGCCAAATTCCACACCCCTCCTCAGAGACACATTTATTTTATCTATTTTTTTAACACAAAGAATTTCCACATACCAAGATCAAAGGCACCAACAGCTAATACTGCTACTTTTCATTAAAATTTAAAAACAGCACGAAACAACACCACAACAATTCCAATCCATCCCCCAAACTTTAGATTGCTCCTAAGAGTTATCTAAAGGTTTAAGTTAGGGAATTGGTGGGAAAAACTTGCTGATTGGACATGTAAAGCAAAACAAACATCCTACCCACTACAGAGGACATCTAACCAACCACCTAAAACAGACTCAAACATGACAAGCAGAAACATAAACAACACATTAATATAAAAGACGTGGTTCAGAAATATCAGGGTAATGATGTTGCAGCATTGTGGTGCAAGGCTTCTTCATCAAGTCTTCTTCAAATGAGAGCTGAGCCTCCTATTCTCAAAATTCACCATCTGCTGCAGAGTTCTTTTGCCAGTGCCTTTGACTTCTTTGGTGATGGCCAATTCTTCATCATCAGGATTGGGGGTAGCTTGCTCTTCAGAGTCAGGACTTTTCTGGACTGCCCTTGCTTTAGTCTTTGTTCATAATGAATTCTTACCCTTCATTAATCTCTTCCCCATTTCTGATGCATAGTTCTGTGATCAGAGATGAAAAGAACAACCTGTTACTTCCCTTAAATGCACACTCAGAGATTTACTTTTCAATGATCAAACCCACATTGATCTTTTTGCCACTCAAATGCAGCTTAAAAGAACTAGCCTATCTTTGTCCACCGTTTCCAGATGAGTTATTGGTAAGAGCCTATGGCACATAAAATGATACCAAACCTTGGCTAAGGGTTTCAGTGCAGGCTTAACAATCTTCCAAGTATTGTCCCCTGCTTCATTAAGCCAGGTAGTGCCTTCCACGGTTAGATCCTTCATCATGGTGTCAAGCACCACTTCAGAAATGTTCTTCACTAGATCCTGGTACTCATCTTCTTCTGATTCCCATCCCCATCTCAAGTTGATTGGCTTAGCCGAGAAGCTCACTTTGGTTCCCCTAACCATGGAATGCCTCAGCTCAGCAGTGGTGATGTTTGAATAAAACTCCCTAACTAAAGGGACCACAGGGTTTCTAGGGTGAGCCGCGAACTTCTTCCAGTTTAGAATAGTGATGACCTGAGCCACTTCAGGTGTGAGACCAAAAATGGGTTCCTTCTTGATAGCAAATCCCACCTCTAGATGAAAGGGTCGCTCTTTGATTTCAGCTTCATAACGGGCTTTGGCTTCCTCATCTTTGAATGTTTGGTGTGAACCATAGTCATATTTGGAGTCAGACCTGACCATTGGGTTCTCACCCTTTTCTCCCATTGTCTTGTGTTTGACCATTGTGTTTCAAGGAGAAGGCTGGTCACTAGTGGAAGAGGGAGAGTTAGGGTTAGGGAAATGGATTGCAGTTGAAAAGTGAGTGTGGCAGAATGGTAAAATTAAATAGAAAGAGAATAAAGACTTGAGTGGGTCGTGGGGTGGTTGATTTGGAAGTGGCAGAGGTGGTTGAGTTAAAGAGAGAATGATGGAGTTGGGTTACGTGTGAGGGTGTGGGAGAAAGGGAAAATTTGAATTTCATTAAATGGGGGAATATTTGCTTTAATTGTGTCCATTTTTCTCCCCCATTATGTAAATAACCATTGCACTCAACTCGGATCCATGGAATTGGGCTTTGCTTTTCTCAGGTGTCAGCCCATCAACCTGTGAACTTTGGGCCATTTTCAAGCCACCTCAATCCTAATACTTCTTTGACCCTGCTAACACTACACCACACTAACTAAAAATAACAGATTACCAAAAAAAAAATAATCAAAACAAGGAATTTAAACTCTACGCTGCCTCCCAGTAGCGCTTGGTTTAAGAGTCCTCAGCCTGACTTTGAAGCCAAATGCTACATGTCACTTAGGGTGAGGTGGCTTTCATTTTAGCCACATTTTCACCTAAGTATTACTTCACTCTTTGCCCATTTACTTTGAAAATCCTGCCACTTGAGTCATCTTTGAGGTCCACATCTCCATGGTCATACACTTGGACTATAGTGAATGGGCCTGACCATCTTGATTTTAATTTCCCTGGGAATAATTTAAGCCTAGAATTAAGCAACAAGACTTTCTCCCCCACCTTGAGCTCTTTCTTTTTGATTCTCTTGTCATGCCAAATTTTTGTTTTGGCTTTGTAACTCTCAACATTTTCATATGAAAACCATCTCAATTCCTCTAACTCATTTAGCTGCAAAAATCTTGCCTTAGCAGCTTGAGTCAAGTCCAAATTTTAATTTTTTTAGAGCCCTATACGCCTTGTATAAAAGCTCAATGAGGAGATGGCAGGCTTTGCCAAACACTAATCTATAAGGGGACATTCCTAGGGGAGTTTTAAAAGTTGTTTTATTGGCCCATAGAACATCATCCAAGTTTATAGACCAATCTTTTCTTGAAGGATTCACCACTTTATCAAGTATCCTCTTAATTTCCCTGTTAGAAACTTCAGCTTGGCCATTAGATTGAGGGTGATAGGCAGTGGCTATTTCATGTTTTATGCGATACTTAGCTAGTAAGTTGGTCATAATTTTATTGCAAAACTGAGTGCCTTCATCACTAATTAGAGCTCTAGGTGTGCCATGTAAGAATTTGGTAACCACCTTAGAGTCATTAGTAGATGTAGCCACTGCCTCCACCCATTTTGACACATAATCAATAGCTACTAACAAATATTGATTGCCAAAAGAGGGAAGAAAAGGTCCCATAAAGTCTATTCCCCAAACATCAAGTAATTCAACTTCTAAAATGTTAGTTAGGGGCATTTCATTTTTGTTGGACAAATTCCCCACTATTTGACATCTATCACAATTAAGTGCATAAGTGTGTGCATCTTTGAACAAGGAGGGCCAGAAATAACCTGTTTGGAGGACTTTAGCTGCAGTCATCATCTCCATAATGTCCTCCACAGGGTGAGGTATGACAGTGCTGGAGGATGCCTTTTTGCTCCTCCTTTGTTGCACATTTTCTTAATATTTGATCTGGGCAAATCTTGTATAGGATGGGGTCATCCCACAGGTACTGCCTCACAGTGGAGAAATTTCTTCCTCTATTGATAGTTCAGGTCATTAGGAATAATATTGCTTGCCAAAAAGTTTGCCAAATCAACATACCAAGGTGAAACAGCTTCTTGTATGGACAACAATTTTTCATCAGGGAAGGTATCTTGCAATGTATGATTGTGCCCCAATTCACCTTCTAGTTGCAGCCTAGATAAGTGACCAGCCACTTGATTTTCCACTCCCTTTTTATCACTGATTTCTAAATCAAACTCTTGCAACAATAGCACCCATCTTATCAGTCTAGGTTTTGCATCCTTCTTGGCAATTAAGTACTTGATGACTGAGTGATCTGTATAAACAATGACTTTGGTTACCACTAAGTATGACCTGAACTTTTCAAAAGTAAACACCACTGCTAGCAATTCCTCCTCTGTGGTGGTATAATTCAGTTGAGCATCAATTAAAGTTTTACTTGCATAATAGATGGAATGAAAGACCTTTCCTTGTCTCTGCCCAAGCACAGCCCCTATTGCATAGTCACTTGCATCACACATCAACTCAAAAGGTTTTTCCCTGTCAAGAGCCACAATAATGGGTCCAGTGATTAGAGCCTGCTTCAGAGTTTCAAATTCCTTTAAACAATTTTCATCAAATTCGAATGTTGTCTCATGCCGCAGCAACTAACACAGGCTCGAATTTATTTGAAAAATATTTTATAAACCTTCTATAAAATCCTGCATGCCCCAAAAAGCTTTTTACTCCTTTCACATTTGTAGGTGGAGGTAATTTTTCAATGACCTCAATCTTGGCTTTATCAACCTCCATTCCTTTTTTGGATATCTTGTGTCCTAGGACAATGCCCTCTTGTACCATGAAATAGTACTTCTCCCAGTTTAGAACTAGGTTAGCCTCTTCACATCTATCTAATATTTGCTCCACATTGTTCAGACAATCTTGGAATGATTCTCCAAACATTGAAAAATCATCTATGAAAATCTCCATAGATTTCTCTATCATGTCTGAAAAAATGGCCATCATACATCTTTGGAAAGTGGCAGGGGCATTACACAATCCAAATGGCATCTTTCTGAAGGTAAAAGTACCATAGGGGCATGTGAAAGTAGTCTTTTGTTGATCATCAGGGGCCATGGCTATTTGATTGTAGCCTGAATAACCATCCAAAAAGCAGTAAAACTCTTTTCCTGCCAACCTGTCCAGCATCTGATCTATGAAAGGGAGTGGAAAATGATCCTTTCTAGTGGCCTTGTTTAGCTTCCTGTAGTCCATGCAAATTCTCCATCCTGTAACTGTTCTTGTGGGAATTATTTCATTCTTTTCATTTATGACAACAGTGACTCCTCCTTTCTTGGGCACACATTGAATTGGACTAACCCATACACTATATGAGATTGGATATATAATGCCTGCATCCAACCATTTGATAATCTCCTTTTTCACAACTTCCTTCATGATGGGGTTTAGCCTCCTTTGACTTTCAATACTGTTTTTGGCTTCATCTTCTAATAGAATCTTATGCATGCATAGTGTGGGGCTAATTCCTTTGATATCTGCTATCTGTCACCCAATAGCTTTTATATGTTTCTTGAGTACATCTATCGAGTGTAACTCTTGAACTGAAGTTAACTTGGCAAAGATGATAACTGGTAACAACTTGCTTTCAGCCAAATACACATATTTAAGATGTGGAGGGAATTGCTTCATTTCCAAAGTAGGGGGTTTCATAATTGATGGGACATTATCCTTCACATCAGTGGGTTGCACTCCCAAAGGTTCATATTTCCTGAACCAGGTGGGATTAGGTTTCTGCTCACTGCTCAGCTCAGCATCCTTTACAGCAGCTTCTTCCTCATCAAAGAGCATGCATAACTCCTTGGCTAAGTGGTTGTGATCTTTAATTAGCTGCTTGTGCACCAAAGAACAAATGTTGGATCAGATAACACTCTTCCATTGTTTCATCAGGGTACTTCAAAGCATTCAAAATATTAAACTTTACTTCTTGGTCATTCACCCTCATAGTTAACTCCCCTTTTTGCACATCAATCAGAGTTCCCCCTGTTTCTAGAAAGGGTCTTCCTAGGATGATAAGCACTTCTTTGTCAGCTTCAAAGTCTAGAATAATAAAGACCACAGGGAATACAAACTTGTCAACCTTTATAAGCACATCTTCAATTTTTCCTTCTGGATAGGCTATAGATCTATCTGCCAGCTGCAGAGTGACAGTGGTTGGCCTTACATCTCCTATTCCCAGTTGCTTGAAAATAGACTTAGGTATCAAGTTTATGCTAGCTCCCAAATCACATAAAGCCTTTCCTTTGTAAGAGTCTCTTATGAAACATGGAATAGTGAAGCTGCCAAGATCCTTCATTTTTGGGGGCACTTTGTTTTGCAACATTAGGCTGCACTCTTTTGTCATAGCCACTATTCCAAATTCACCTAGCCTCTTCCTCTTTGACAGCACATCTTTCATATACTTAGCATAGTTAGGCATTTGTTGTAGAGCTTCAACCTAGGGAACATTAATGTGCCGTTGTTTCAGTATCTCCAGAAACTTGCCAAACTGCTTGTCCTGATTTGCTTTCTTCAATCTGTGAGGAAATGGTAGAGTAGGTCTGTTCTGTGTCAGGTTTGGAACATCTTGCTCAATATTCTTTTTTTTTGGTCTTTGACTGCTCCTTATCAACTCTAGGAGAAGTTGTCTTTATAGGGGCATTGGTGGCTTCATCAATCTTCTGCTCAGGTCCTAGTAATTCCTTTCTACTTCTCAAACTTATCACTTTGCATTGCTCTTTGCCTTTGTTAGTAGGACTTTCAGTTGTGCTAGGTAAGGTTCCTGCTGGTCTTGAGTTTATAGCTGTGGCTAACTGTCCCATATGAATTTCTAAGTTCCTCACGACTGCTCCTTGATTTTGAAACTGCGTTTGAGTTTCAGTCATAAAGGCTTTCAGTATGGCTTCATGTGAAGTGCCTTGTTTTGTACCTTGGGGTTGCTGTTGTTGTTGTTGTTGTTGAGCAGGAAATCCTGGTGGTTGAGTTGGTTTATTAGCATTACTAGAGCCTCCAGGTGCTGACTGAGTATTGCTCCACGAAAAGTTTGGGTGTTGCTTCCATCCTACATTATACGTGTTGGAGTAAGGGTTGAAGTTCCTATTGAGATTACCAACATAATTCACCGCGGCTGGGTTATTGGGGCATTCTTCAAACAAATGGCCTTCTCCACAATACACACAAGAAATTTCATGCACTGTGGCTCTACCCGTTTCCATCATAATCTGCTCTGCTATAGAAGGTTGTGAAGTTGCAGGACTGTGTGCATCAGTGAGGTTTTTCAGCATATGAGAAATTGTTGATAATTGTGCTGAAACTGTAGTGACCTCACTTACTTCATGCATTCCCCCTGTATCTTTTGGAGCATTCACTCTTGATGTGGGCCATTGGTAACTGTTTGCAGCTATACTTTCAATTAGTTCATGGCATTCATTATTGGATTTGGTCAACAAAGCTCCTCCAGATGAGGCATCAAGCATTACTCTTGTAGCTGGAGTTAACCCATTGTAGAATGTTTCTATTTGAATGCAGAAGGGTATCCCATGATATGGGAACTTTCTCAGCAAATCTTTAAATCTCTCCCAAGTTTCATATAGGGGCTCATCATCAAGTTGCCTGAATGAAGTTACGTCATTCCTCATCCTTGCATTTTTTATTGGGGGAAAATACTTTGTCATGAATTTTTCATCTAACCTATTCCATGTAGTGATGGAATTAGGCTCCAAGGAGTTCAACCAAGCCTTGGATCTATCCTTCAGTGAATAAGGGAACAATCTGAGCTTGAAAGCATCTTCGCTTACACCAGGGTTTTTGAAATTGCTAGCCACTTCAAGGAATTGTCTCAAGTGCAAGTGAGGATCTTCAGTTGGTGAACCACCAAATTGCCCTACAGTTTGCAACATCTTGAACATCATTGACTTGAATTCAAAATGTTGAGTTGTAATCTCAGGCCTCACAATTCCAGTATTCATGGTTTGAGGGTCAAACACAGCATACTCCCTGATAGATCTATCCTTATCATTTGCCATTTCAATCATATCAGGTTGATCCTCTTCTCCATTGAGTAAGTCAGCCATGAAGACTAAGTCTGAATGTTGAGCTCGAGCTTTGTTTTCTTTGCTTTGCTTCCTTAGTCTTCTAGCTGTCTTTTCAATCTCAAGATCAAGTTGAAATTCTGGTGCACCTTTTCCACGCATACAGTAACAAGAACCTACTGTTGGAGAATAGCACAACCAGAAAAATGAAAAACACAACTAACTAGATTAACTAGCTTAAAAACTTACAAAAATTAGCACCATTCAATCCCCGGCAACGACGCCAAAAACTTGATGCGCAAAATGTGCAATGTGCAAGTATACACAGTCAAACAAGTAATATAATGATAAAAGATCGTCCCACAAGGATTGTAGGGCAATTTCTTAAGTAAATTATATATGACTGAATAAACGTAAAATTAAGTGAATTGTAAGGTGTGTGATTGTTTAATGGAGATTAGCTAGGAATAGAATCACTTATAAATCCTGTGATGTCAAACATGCTCTCAAATCTTTGCAATGGTTCCAAGGAAAGGTGTGTTTTCCAACACTTTTTAAGATAAGTTTCATTAAATGTTCCTTATTCCTAAGCCCAAATTAATTATGCTTATCTGTAATTAAATTGTCTCAGCAAACCTATGAGCTTGAATGAATATTCCTATTCTATTCAAGGTAAATTAATTTTCCAATTAAAATACTCAACTCATATTAACTTTCCATTTAATAATGTTTTCCAACATTAATAAACTTGGGATATTTAAATAAGTTGATCACTCTCATTTTTGCACTTAATCATGCAAAACACTTGGTTAAATTACTGCAAACAAACATCACATATTCTTCATCACATTCATTATAAGATCATCACATTCTTAGCTCAGGAAATTTAGCTCATGATGGAAATGAAAATGAATAAAAACATATTATAAAATAAGGTAAATGATAGATCCATTACAAGATGGAAGTTTCACTAAAAGAGAAGGTTAAAAGCTGAAGACTAAGTCACCATGTCTTTCCAAGCTTGGCTCCCAATTCTCCCTGCTTCCTCTTTTCCCTTCTTGGCTAAGCTTCAAAAATGACTTGTAATTTGTGGTAAGCTAAGAGTCTAAAAAACAAGTCTGTCTCTGGCTGCATGCACAATTTACCGTTTATACTGATTCCCCTTAGGGTAAAAACCCTTCACTCATATGGTGCTGATTCTAAGGGGACCAAAAAGTAATAATAAGACAAAACATGTCCCCTTGGGCCCTAAAAAGTAATATATCCATTACTTAATCCCTAGCCCAAATATAAAGGTATAGAGCACACACAAATTTTCCTAATACAACCCACACGATTGGTATATCAGTGCCTTGGGTCCACTTCATCAAAAAGTCAGCTTGAATTAACTTGACTCTCTTGTGGTTGACTTCTGGACTTCATTCTAAGCTGCAGCACTCTGAAACATTGATATCAGCTCTACTAAATCTTTAAGCTCTTGTTTATATCACCCAGCTCAAAAACACCATTAAACATGCAATTGCCAGACTATACTGCTTCTAACTTATCATGCAATTTATTTAACTTTAAACACTAAATCTATTCTAAATTATTCCTCAATAACTAGATTAAAGACATAAAATAGGCTAAAGAACCTTTATTTCTAAAGGTTATCAACGCTTAAATGGAGGTCTTTGGTAAAAGCTTGCTTAAGGTCAGCCACGGTTTCAGAGCATGTGAATGGAAGCCCAACAAAAGAATTTTCAATGTCTAAAGGAATCTGGCAGGGCGATCCGATGGCACCTTTCTTGTTTTTAATTGTTTCCGAAGGCCTACATGGACTGATTACAAGGGTACTGGAAAAAAATGTTTTCAACGAGTTTACTATGGGTGGTGGGGAACATGGCCTAGGGATAAGCCACATACAATATGCCGATGACACTGTTTTGATGGGGAATTCACTATCCAAAATGTGAGGGCTCTCAAATGCATTCTAAGGATCTTCGAGCTATCGTCAGGGTTGAAAGTAAATTATTACAAGAGTAGATTGCTAGGAATAAAGGCAAACATAGATGTGATACAGATTGCTACCAATATCCTGAATTGTAGGATTGGATCAACGCCATTCAAATTCCTAGGAATTCCGGTTGGGGGAAATCAAAGGAGGGTGAGTACTTGGATGCTGATAATTGAAACAATTCAGCAAAGATTGTCATGATGGAGAAACAAACACCTTTCATTCGGGGGAATAATCATCCTAATTAATGCGATTCTGTCAAGTCTATCGGTTTACTATCTTTCTTTTTATAAGGTCCCTATAAAGGTTCTTAATTCTATTGTCCAAATCCAAAGAAGGTTTTTGTGGGGTGGGAGTGAGGAGTGTAGAAAGATTTGTTGGGTTAATTGGGAGTTGGTGTGCAAAAATAGAAAGGGGGGGGGGGGGGGGGGGTTTAGGAATTAGGAACATAGATGTTTTCAATTTTGCTCATTTAGGAAAGTGGTGGTGGCGGTTACTTTCGGAGTCAACCTATCTTTGGTCTAGGGTACTTAGAGTGAGATATGGAACTCCATCCTTTTGGGGGTCTCCTTGGAAAGACAATTGTGTGGATGGGGGGATCTTTTTGGTTGTGTGACTTAGGTAAGGTGGAGGGGGGAAGTTGTCCTAAAGAGGGTTGGTTTACAAATAGTGTCTCAAGAATAGTTGGTGTTGGTGATTCCATTTCTTTTTGGTTGGAACCTTGGGTGTCAAGTGCACCATTGTCTACTTTATTCAATAGGTTGTACCAAATATCAATCTCAAAACAAGGAACAGTGGCTCAAATGGGTGCTTGGGAAGCTGGAACATGGAGCCGGAAATTAAAATGGAGGAGAAGGCTATTTGTTTGGAAAGAGGAGATCCTTAGGAACATGATGGTAGTGCTGGAGCTGAAGTCACCAGTGGGTAATAAGCAAGATTCATGGGCCTGAAAGCACTCAAATGATGGAAGTTTTAGTGTAAAATCTGCATATCTGCACATTACAAAGATTGGGGTCCAGCGGGTAAATATTCCTGTTAAACTACTCTTGCACAAATCAATACCTCTAAAAGTAGTTGCATTTTGTTGGAGAGAACTATTGGATAGGATTCCAACTACTCATAATCTACAAAAGAAGGGGATTATATTGGTGAATGGCGCCTCATTTTGTAAATTTTCTGATGAAACAACCTCTCACATCTTCATATCATGTAACTTTGCATATAATGTGTGGATGCATTTTTATAACCGGTTTGGCCTGACAACTGTCTTGACTGGGTCCATTTCGGAATTTTTGGAACAACATGTTGGTTTAACACCTATGGAAGCGTCTGTTAGAGTGTGGAGATTGATGTGGTTTGCCATAATTTGGTCAATTTGGACACACAGGAATGACATAATCTTTAACCAGGGGACAATTGACTTTGAGAAGGTCACTGATTTGATCAATTTTAGAATCTGAAGTTGGTGTAATGTATTGATCAAGAAGGCATGTATTGAGAGAATCTCATAAAATCATATAATTATGTAGTTGCAGATTTTTAGGATTGAGAGAATCTCATAATATCATATAATTATGTAGTTGCAGATTTTTAGGAAATCATGTACATGTTTTAGGAAATCAAATATTTGGCTATATTAGGCATAGACAAATAGGAGGATTTGTTGCAGTAATTATAGAGGTCTGTTGGCCTTGTATCCTGTATATATTGTATGCTTTTGCTATTGGAATAAACAAAAAAACACAGCAGCCATATCTTAATTTGGCATCAGAGCGCAGGGCAACCTCCGTTGTGCTGCGTCAGTGATCATGGCTGTAGATGGCGAGAAGGGAAGCGACAATAGTTCTGATTCTGAAAAGAAGACGACTAACGCTTCTAGTCATGAACAGAAGAAGCCGTTGATGATCAATCCAACATCTCCTTATTATCTTACCTCGGGAGACAATCCGGGTATCGTTGTTACACCAGTGCAGCTCAAAGGAGACAACTATGATGAATGGTCAAAGGCAGTTCATAACGCCTTCCGAGCCAAGAAGAAACTTGGATTTATCGATGGAAAAATTCCGAAGCCGGCGAACGATTCATCTGAACTCGAAGAGTGGTTGCCAATCAATGCATTGTTGGTAGGATGGATATTTAACACCATCGATCCATCTTTGAGATCCAGTATCTCTTATTTGGAGAATGTAAAAGATCTATGGGATGATTTGAAGGAACGATTCTCTATTGGCAATGATGTGAGGATTCACCAACTGAAAACTGATATTGCCAATTGCAAGCAATTTGGGCAGAACGTGGCAGCCTACTATGGGAAGTTAAAATCAATGTGGGATGCGTTGGTCAGTTACATGAAGAATCCAACTTGTAGTTGAACTGGGTGTACATGCAGTGCAGCACAAGAATTAGCACAAGAGCGGGAGAAGGAGAAGGTCCATCAATTCATAATGGGTCTCGACGATGCCGTATTTGGAACAGTACGTTCAAATATCTTAAGCATGTCGCCGTTGCCCAATATAAACAGTATATGCAATAGTTGTGACTGAGGAAACACACAAGTCGTTGGCACGTATGCGGGATGAAAGAACAGATGTTGTTAGCTTTGCGATTCAAACCACACCTCACATAAGATCTGGGTAGAACAGAGGAGGTGATCGAGGGACTTGCACCAATTGTGGAAAGCATGGTCATGAAGCCAATGAATGTTTTCAAATAATTGGATACCCAGATTGGTCGTACTCCGGTAAAAATGGAAGAGGTGCAGGACGTGGCAATCGAGTCACACGCAACAAGGGCGTAGGCGGAGGTAGAGAGACACACATTGCAAATGCCGGGCAAGTGCAGCAAGCTCAAAGTGAAGCAGGCATGCAGACATGGGGAGTCACAGATGAGTGTGGGTCTTTCCCCAGGTTGAGCAACGATCAATGGTCAGCAATGATGACAATTCTTAATAGCCACAAGTCCACATCATCCACCGAGAAACTCACTGGTAAGCAAGTGAAAAACTCTTGGTTACTGGATACGGGAGCTTCAAATCACATGAAAGGTGATATTAGCTTGTTAACAAAATTAATTGATGTCTCACCTTGTCCCGTTGGGTTGCATGATGGAAGAAATACAGTTGCGAATAAAGAAGGAACAATAAATTTTGGAAAAGGCCTAGTCTTGAACAATGTGTTATATGTGCCTAATTTAGCTTGTAATCTTATATCTGTCTCCCAATTGATACATGTCTCAAATTGTGCAGTCACTTTTTCTGACAAATTATGTCTGATACAGGACCGCACTTCGAGGACAATGATTGGTGTGGGTGAACAACGGAATGTGGTCTATCATTTTTGGGCAGTGTGACCTTTGTGAAGGCATGCAAAACAAGTGGAGTTGATTCATTTACCATGTGGCACAGACGTATGGGTCATCCTTCAAGACAAATAGTTAGTTTACTTCCTAGTATTCATGTTGGTAAGAAAGATAAGCATGAGCAAGTTTGTGATATTTGTTTAAAAGCTAAACAAACAAGAGATATTTTTATTCCTAGCCAGAATAAAGCCAATGAACCTTTTGATTTAATACATTGTGATGTGTGGGGACCTTATCGTGTTACCTCCTCTTGTGGTGCTTCTTATTTTTTGACTATTGTGAATGATTTTTGTCGTGCCGTGTGGATATATTTGTTGGCAGAAAAAGGTGAATTTGGAACACTCTTAAAAACTTTTGCACTATGGTGGTTACTCAATTTAACAAAAAGGTTAAAATTGTGAGAAGTGACAACGGTACTGAATTCAGAGTCTTGAAAATCTATTTTGTTGAACAAGGAGTAATTCATCAAACTTCCATGGTTGACACTCCGCAACAGAATGGTCGTGTCGAAAGAAAACATAGACATATTTTAAATGTTGCTCGAGCTCTCCATTTTCAGGCAAATCTACCCATTGAATTTTGGGGTGAATGTGTCCTTACTACAGGGTACTTGATTAATCGTACACCATCTATTATACATAAAGGTAAAAGCCCCTATGAAATATTGTTTGGTCAAACTCCCACTTATTCTCATATTCGCATTTTTGGGTGTTTGTGCTATGCACACAACAGACCTCGACAAAAGGACAAGTTTGGTGAGCGAAGTCGAAAATGTATTTTTGTGGGCTACCCTTATGGGAAAAAGGGTTGGCGTCTCTACGATTTGGATAGTGGAGAGTATTTTGAATCTCGTGATGTTGTGTTTTGTGAAAATGAGTTTCCTTTCTTGACTAATGCTTCCAATGTCCAAGATGACTCCATTTCTTCCACACAAACCTTGTGGAACGATGGCCCTCATCTCATTGATGAATCTAGCATGGATACGCATGACGCAAGGGGGAGCAGAAACATTGAAGAAAGTGTTTGGGATGCACAAGATGTGATTTTGACCCAAAGAAAGTCAGGTGAGGATTCAATGTCAACACCTCACGTGACTGAACAACTTGGATGTGGTCACTGGGAACGTCGTCCACCGAGCATGCTCCAAGATTATATATGCCACACTATGAGCTGCGCTAATGACCCCACTTCTGTGTCACACCCACCATCACAGTCCTCAGGTACGTCGTATCCTATCACACACCATGTGACTTGCAATAATTTTTCCATGAGCCATAGACAGTTTCTTGCAGCAGTCACTTCTGGGCATGAGCCATCTCGGTTCTGAGGCTGTTCGAGATCCCTTGTGGCACAGTGCTATGAAGCAAGAAATAGATGCACTAGAGAGAAATGGCACTTGGACGTTAGCAACACTACCACCTGGAAAGAAGGCTATTGGATGCAAGTGGGTATACAAGATTAAATACAAATCAGATGGCAGTATTGAACGTCACAAGGCAAGACTAGTTGTTTCAGGAGATAACCAGAAAGAAGGCATTGACTATAATGAAACTTTTGCACCGGTTGCAAAAATGGTCACAGCTTAGACTTTATTAGCTGTGGCAGCTTCTCGATCATGGATATTGCATCAGATGGATGTTTATAATGCTTTTCTGCATGGTGATCTGGATGAGGAAGTTTATATGCAACTACCTCCTGGTTTTTCCTGTGGAGATTCTAAGAAAGTATGTAAACTCTGAATGTCTCTTTATGGTTTACGACAAGCACCGTGAAACTGGTTTGCAAAACTTGCTGCTGCATTGAAGGAATATGGGTTCGAACAATCTCGTGCAGATTATTCACTATTCACTTATTATAGTGGAGAGGTGATCTTGAGTGTTCTTGTGTATGTTGATGATCTTATCATTGCAGGGAACAATGGAGATGTGATTGAGCGTTTCAAAATGTATCTTAGCAAATGTTTCTACATGAAAGACCTAGGGAGTTTGAAATACTTTTTAGGCCTTGAGGTAGCAAGAGGACCTCATGGAATGTCCTCGAGAGGAGCATTGGAAAGCTGCAACACAGGTAGTTCGTTATTTGAAGGGTAATCCAGGCCAAGGGATCTTTCTTCGCTCTGATAGTGATTTGAAGCTATATGCCTATTGTGATTCAGACTGGTCAAGTTGCCCTCTTACACGACGCTCCTTGACAGGGTATTTTGTATTCTTGGGAAGATCTCCTATATCCTGGAAAACCCAAAAGCAAGTTACTATCTCTCGTTCATCAGTAGAAGCTGAATATAGATCTTTGGCCACCACAACTTGTGAGTTGAAGTGGCTTAAAGCCCTCTTGATTGATTTATAGGTGCCTCATCCCCAACCCATGCGACTCTTTTGTGATAGTCAAGCAGCCATTCATATTGCAGCCAACCCGGTGTTTCATGAACGCACCAAGCATATTGAGGTAGATTATCACTACATCTGTGATGAGATCCAGGATGGTAATATTGTCACAATGCATGTTCGGACTTACAATCAGCTTGCGGATATCTTGACAAAAGCTCTAGGCAAACAACAATTTGAATTTCTTTTGGGCAAGTTGGGCATTCGATATCCTCATGCACCAACTTGAGGGGGAGTATTGAGAGAATCTCATAAAATCATATAATTATATAGTTGCAGATTTTTAAGATTGAGAGAATCTCATAAAATCATATAATTATGTAGTTGCGGATTTTTAGGAAATCATGTACATGTTTTAGGAAATCAAATATTTGGCTATATTAGGCATAGACAAATAGGAGGATTTGTTGCAGCAATTATGAAGGTCTGTTGGCCTTGTATCCTATATATATTGTATGCCTTTGCTATTTGAATAAATAGAAAAACACAGCAGTCATATCTTAATTGCATGCTTTTCTCATGTGGAGTGGTGTATTAACCCATTAGCTTGCATTCAGTTTTCCTGCTAATTGATGTAGAGTTGTGTTATTTGAACACAAAATTTATACATCGTATGTGACACTGTATGTTTTTGTTTCTACCTCTCACTTTTATCATCTTTGTATACATGCATTTCAAGAAATACCACAAAAAAACAAAGGGGGCACCATATGGTGTCCCCAATATATGTTCAATAAAAATAATTCGTTGATTTAGGGTGCGGAGCATCACTATTGTGTTCCTGGTGGCTTAGTTTTTATACCTTTTTGCTGGATATGTTTAGAATTTTCTTTCATATCCTTTAGAAACTTTGCTTCCTTGTTGGAATTCAGGGGTTTGGTTCTAGTATACAGGTGGGGTGGCTGCATGTCCTTTGTATATGGATTAGAGTACTCCTTATACTCTTTGTTATATATTATTTGGCTTATAAAAAAAAATAGTAAAACTGGAGATATAAATATGCGGTGAACTTAAATCGCTTTTATTTACTATGCTTTGGAGCTGCTGCTGGTTCAAGTGGATCTTTCTTTATACTGTTTCTTCTCTTGCACTACAACAGAAAAGGCTTTAGATAACATTTCCGTGTGCCTTTTAATAGCTTTTTTAAACGCTATCTATTCCCTTGCAATTAAAGCTTCTGACCTAAGATAGCGCTTCCGAAACGCTATCTTAGGGTACATCTAAGATAGCGTTTCCTAAAACAAACGCTATCTTAAGGTATTTTTTTTAAAATGTTTACACTAATTTTTCCAAATTCTCTCTTCATTCATCAAAACCCAGTACATAAGAAAATCGTATGAAAAACATCAACCAAATCAAAACACAGTAAAGCTAAAAATCATGATATTCAATGTATCAAATTAATACAATTGTGTGTAAAAGATGAAGACCCACAACATAAACAAAAACAAACAAAAAAATTACACAATCCTCAAATCCCCTCTAATTTTGAAACCATAAGATTACATAAACAAAAAGGAGCGTGAAGGAACATAGATCAGGAAGAAGGGACTTGGGGCGCGACTGAAACCGTGAGATGAAGGAACTTCGAAGGAACCATGAAATCGTGATGGGTGGAATAGATCTGGACAAAGGAACCATGAAACCGTGATGGGTGGAGTAGATCTGTTTGAACCGTGAAACCACCCAAGGTTGCGACTTCAAAAACGAAGGAAGGCACATCGTTGCCTTGTTAACGATAGAAAGAAAAAGAATACCGTGGGACAAGGGAATTGAACGCCTCTCACCTTTTTAAATTTTGGAAAAGGAAACAATAGCGTTTCTGTATAGAAGTGCTATTGTAGGGGTACATAAGATAGAGTTTGCTAGCGGAAGCGCTATCTTAGGTGGTTAGTTAAGATAACGTTTCCTCAAGGAACCGCTATCTTTTCCTCAGCTTGACTTTTAATAGCGGTTCCTTAAGGAAACGCTATCTTAGGTGGTTAGTTAAGATAGCGTTTCCGCAAGGAACCGCTATCTTTTCCCGCAGCTTGACTTTTAATAGCGGTTCCTTAAGGAAACGCTATCTTAGGTGATACCTAAGACCTAAGATAGCGTTTCCTTAAGGAACCGCTATTAAAAGTCCCCGCATCACTTTTAATAGCATTTCCGCACGGAAATGCTATAAAAGGTGCGTTATTAAAAGTCTAATCTGTTACAGTGTTGTATCTGACTCCAATTTTGCTTCTTTTTATTACAGTGTATTTAGTTGTTCCTTTCTCTGGATTTGTTTGGTTCTCAAGTTATGTGCTCAATCTTCTTGTGATTTTTGCTCTTGGTTGAACATATACCTTGTTTCCTAGTGTTTTTTCTTCTCTTCTTGTATGTGGGTTCGAGTACCCCTCGTGTACTCTCAACTATATATTCTTTTACTTATCAAAAAAAGAAAATGAGTGATGGTTGAAGGAGATTGTGGAAAATTAAAAGACTGGTTTTTTTTCCTCTCGTGTTGTATTTATTGAATATATAAGGTTATTTTATACTGTGTTCTTGTATATAGGTTAGAATATTCCTTTTATTCTTATCGATATATGTTTTGCTTATAAAATTAAAAAGAGAAAAAATTTAACAAAATATAATGAACATTCTCTCTCCTCAAGGTGGGTCTCGATTTATTTAAACTATATACCAATCTTTTTTTAGATGTATCATAGTTAAAATTTCTCGTGTCTTGATTGAATAAATAACTTAACTAAAATCGACCCAATGTTATATTAATATGTGACTAGTGCATATTTTTTTGAAGGTAGGAAATTCATTTTTAAACATTTGACTCTCGTAACAATTACTTTAAAGATTCACGCATAAAATAATTCATTTTTAAACATTTGACTCTTGAATTCTCTCCAGCAGAACAATGGTGCAACAATTATTTTTTTGCATAGTTACCACATACAGTAGTCCATACATTGGGATCTTCATATGCATACATCCAACGGTTGAAAATCCATATAAAGATTGCTGGAGAGAGAGAGGGTTGGAGACAACCCAAATTCCTTGTGTGACCCATGGTTGTTTGATTATAAAACCCATGGCCATTTGACTGAGGAATGAGGATGCAGCCCAAAGTAGGTGTGTGTTGGGATCTTGCATTTGCAGGTAATAGGCACAAACAAATAAAAGAAATAAATGAATGAATTCAGCCCAAAACATATGTTACAGACAACCTCCACCCCTTGATGCAGACAACCAAGCCAAGTCCACCTCCTATACAGCACAAAAATACTAAGTGATAATATGAAGATAGAACCAGATTTTCTTTTTTTATAAACAAAGATTGTATTAATTGGGAGTACCAGGGATAATCAACCCAAATACAAATACCAAAACCAAGAGAACCAACAAATATAAATAAAACAAACCAGCATGCATGCTGCACCTCCCCAATTAAGAGTATAACTATCAGTCCACAAACAAACCGCCAGAATCTTTGAGAGAACTAATGCTTACTCCAGGGGATTGATGTAAACAGAAGAAGAATGGTAGTCAAACAAGGATTGAGAAGCACCAAAGATTGTAGAAAGGAAAAAAGAACCGAATCACAACCCAAAGCGCTTCCTGTAAAAATTCCACAATGAACCAAAAACACAAACCCAAACCAAAACAGCCGAGAGGGAAGAACAGATAAGAAACACTGTTGTTGGAAACACCAAAAGATTGAGCACAAACGTAGAGCTGAAATCTCTTCAATACCATTACAGAATCGTGAAGGTATATCAGAAGAAAAGAACATAGATAAAACACTCTCTTTGAACTCAGCCACAGAATATCCTCCAAAGTTGATTAACCAAAGACTCAGAGATAGAAACTGAAACAGATTCGAACCAAAAAGGTACAAAGTATTTCACCATCAGAACCAGATCCATGAACCTGTGTTAGATACTATCAACTGTCAATAAAGTTCAAGTTCAATCGCCTTATTAAATTCAAAAATATAATAACTAATGAATTAAGGTCTTTTTTTTCTATATATCAAACAATGCATTACAAGGTTGTTTGGCCTTAGGAATTCAATTACATCACCTTTTTATCAAGGTTATCGAAACCGGACCGGACCAGTCGGTCGGATCAGTTGAACCGTGAACCGGCCTCTTGTCCGGTCTTGGTTACGGGTTAAACCGTTTCTTCGGTCAGATCGCTTTAAACCGATCAAAACCGGTAAAAAACCAGGTTGGACCAGATTGGATCGGGTTAAAACGGATCTATCCTATTTTCTGAAGAGAGAAAATAAAATTTAAAAACCGATGAAAAATGAAAACGGACTCTTCTATATTCGCAAAGTTAAAAATTAAAACGTATAAAAGTTATAAACTTTCTAATAATATTATTATATTATAGAGATGATAAGTTTAGTTTTTAATTTCTTGTTTTAATTTTAATTATTATAATATTTTTTTTATAAATATGATAAAATTTTATGTTATACATTATCCAGTTAGACCATCCGATTAAACTGGTTGAACCGGTTAAACCCGAATTGAAACATTTTTTCAGTTTATTATTCGGTCCAACTTTAACAACATTGCTTTTTGTAGAGACTAAGGTTATTAAGGCATTAGCCTAAGATTGGGTAGCTAAAAATATGGAAGAAAACTTGTTGCAACTATAAAGCGTTTTTGAATATACATTTCTCTTTCAGCCCTGAGCATTATTACACATGGAATCAATCCATAATCCCTCAACTTTTTGGTGGAGACTCAAGCTACGTACCACTGGGCATAAGGCTTAAATTGCTATTTAAAAGAAAAAATACTACAACAAAAATATAAAGTTGAAAAATAGTATGAGTTTAACAATTACATGTATATGTATCTATTATATACTACCATATTGGTATCATGGACATTCACATGCATACATCCAACGGTTGAAAATCCACTATAAAGATGTTGAAGATGGAGGAGCTAGAGACAATCCAAATCCGTCTTGTGACCTATGGTCGTTTGATTGTAAAACCCATTGCCATTTGATTGAGATTGCATATCAAAGTAAGTGTGTGTTTAGCAATTCCTTGATCTGTGCAATAAATCATTTCTTGATCTGTGCAATAAATCATTTCGGGTGATAAAAAAATATAATAAAACTACTGGTATCATGTCAAGGAAAGAAATCATAATCAAGCAAACATACCTGATGAAAGACATTTGGTGATTCATTGATTTGATTCTTGAGAAGCATCTTCTTCCAAATATTGTTTTTTTCTTCATCTTCATCATCATTGACTAGTGAGACTTTCAAGAATGACATGCCTAGTCACTAGTTATATGATTGAATTGCACTACTGGATGAAAATATAAGAATTGCATTGTGTCTAAGACTCTAGAGTATGATTCATATAGAAGGGATTCCACCTCTAAAACTAGGTGCAAAAGTGGTTTCTGACATAGAAAACAGTGGGCGTAATACTAATTACCATGTTCTAGTGGAGATGGTTTTGACTGGTTGTCCTAATTAGCTAAATAAGAGGTGACTGGGTGATAGAAACTTTTATTTTCCTAAACTAAATAAGAGGTGATTGGGTGAGCATAGACCAATGTCCCCCAAAAAATTTTATAACAAAAAAAATGTACAAATACTTTGATTCAGTTTTTTTTTGAGCTGTGCTAATTTGACAAAGAATTCAGACATCATAAACGACATTTGTTACAGTAGAGTACTGTAGCGCTACTGTAGTACCACCTTTTTTTTATTTTAATTTTGACTTTTTTAAAAAAATAAAAATTTTATTTCTAAAAAAACCCATTCACCAGATAATGAACTGAATTCACCAGATATTTGTACATGATTTACCAGATATTTGTACATACTTAACCAAAAAATTTATTTATCAAACAAACCCATTCACCAGATATTTACACATACTTCACCAAAAAATTTATTTATATAAAAAAAACACATTCACCAAATAATGAACTGAATTCACCAGATATTTATATCTGATTCACCATACATTTGCACATACTTAACCAAAAAAATTATTTCTCAAAAAAACCTATTCACTAGATATTTATACCTGATTCACCAGATATTTGTACATACTTAACCAAAAAAATTATTTCTCAAAAAAACCCATTCACCTGATAATGAACTGAATTCACCAGATATCTGTACCCGATTCACCAGATATTTACACATACTTAACCAAAAAAATTATTTATAAAAAAATTTAAATTTTTTTTAAAAAAAGACCCACTACAGTGCCGCACAGTGCGGCACATACGATGTCGCGTATTGATGTCCCCAAAAGTGTGTCAATTTAGCATTTTTGTTTTTTTTTTTACCAAACCAACCATCTGTTCTGAGATCACATTTAATATCTGGTTTTACGGTGCTGACTTTACACTTAACGTCTCTAGGTGTAAAATTTTTGGGAAGAGTAATGATATTTGGCCACCTTGTATAGACATGTAGAGCTAATGAGTATCTTGTGAGTGATAAAATACATGGTGAGAGAGAAGAAAACAATAAATAAATCGGGATCAGTTCTGAATTTCTGATATCACATTTATTGTCTGGTTTTACATTTAATGCGGTGCTGACTTTACTGTTAACATCTCTATGTGTAAAAATGCTGGGGTCCAAATATTATTACTCTTTTGGGAATATGTATCTGTAAAATTATTACTGATTTGAATGTCTAGCAGTATTATAATTACAGTTGTCCTATTACTTTTGATTTTATCATGTATATGAATTAGAATAACTGTTATACTCTTCCTTAATATATATATATATATATATATATATATATATATATATATATATATTTTGCTTATAAAAAACATTTTGGATCATATGATAAGAACCTAAAATCACACGGACACATACCTACATACCATGCTTTTTATTGGAAAGAAAGTTTAAATAAATTTTTAGTCCACGAAAAGTGTGTGTATTTTGGTTTTAGTTCCTATAAATTTTTTCATAGGTTGCAGAATTATTCTTCCTTCTCTCAATTCAGTTTGTGAGCAATTCTTTTTCATGAAATAATAGTGCAAAGTTGACTGTAGGGACTTATTCATAAACTATTGAAATTGTAAGGATCAAAGCCTATGAATAAAATTATAGTGACTAAAACTAAAACACATGCACTTTTTAGGTACTAAAAGCTTATTTAAACAAAAAAAATTATGAAAAACGGAATTTTCTATGATCGATATTGAAAGTTGGAAATTTGGAGTTACTTGGAAATCCTTCTCCAATGCTGACCAAATCATAGTATAAATCGCGTCTCTATTTTAATAAATTATTAATTAATCTAGAAAAACAAACAAAATTCTAATGAGTTAATATATATATATATATATATATATATATATATATATATATATATATATATCATCTTAGACACAATATTGATTGATTTGTCTGTATTAGGAGTTAATTATTTATTCAGATATCAAAATAGTACAGACATATTTATTTATATTTATCAAAATATTTATTTTTCAAAGGAGATTGTGGAAAATTAAAGGACTTGGTTTTTGTTTCCCTGGTGTTGTATTTATTGAATATATAGGGTTTTATACTGGGTTCTTGTATAAATGTTAGAATATTCCTTCTATTCTTATCGATATATGTTTTGCTTAAAAAATTAAAAAGATAAAAAATGTAACAAAATGGACTGAACATTCTTATGGAATTATGAAAATGAGACAAAAGGATATGATGCAAGTGAGACAAAAGAGTATGCCAAGGACAATGCTGCTAGAGGTCACGAAAATGTGGAGAGCACAAGAGCTGAGTCGCCAGAATGTTTTGTCACCTAGTACAACAGGAATTCATTCTGGATCCTTGTATTGATTTTACCTTTAACAGAATTGGGAGAGTAGTGATTCTATAGAATAGTGCCTAGAGCAACTACTAAACTCCTTTCTCTTTGCTATATATAGAATAATTGTATTTCACTGTACTTAGATGATTATGCAATACAAAGTACTCAGTATTCTCAGTTCCTTTTGTCCTTCCTTCTTTATGTTTATTTTCATTTCTAAAGTTTAAGATGGTGTCAGAGCGTTTAGCTCTCTGCTTGTGCTACTCTGATGGTTCTTGGCACTAACTATCATGTTTGGGCTCATTCTATGAGGTGAGCACTAGGAGGAAAGAACAAACTTGACTTTGTGGATGGTAGCATACCTATTCCAAATGCCTTTGATCCAAGCTACAAAGCTTGGAACCGAAGCAACATGCTCATACATTCATGGATCATGAACTCAGTAGCTGAATCAATTGGCCAGAGTATTGTGTTCTTGGAAAATGCTGTAGATGTGTGGTATGATCTAAAGGAAAGGTTCTCACAAGGTGATCTAATCCAGATTTTTGAGCTTCAACAAGAAATCTATGGTTTCAGGCAAGGATCTCTCACTGTTACTAAATTTTATTCTGAGTTGAAAATTCTTTGGGGGGAACTAGAAACCTATATGCCTATGCCTTGTTGTGCTTGCCTAGTTAGATGTACTTGTCCTACTATGAGAAATGCAAGACATAACCATACCCTTAATTATGCTATAAGATTCCTAACTGGTTTGAATGAGAATTTTTCAGTTGTTAAGTCACATATTTTGTTAATGGATCCTTTACCTAGCATGAATCGAATCTTCTCAATGGTAATTGATCAACATGAGAGACAAAGAAATTTTACCGTGTTTGATGAATCTAAGGCTCTTGTAAATGCTACTAACTACAAGAGGCCACAAGGAAGAGGAAAGGGTTTTGTGAAAAACTCAAGTTCAAGAAGGATATGCACATACTGTGGAAGGACAGGACACACAATGGACACTTTTTATAGGAAGCATGGCTTCCCTCCTCACCTTCAGAAAACCAATGCCTCAATGGCCAACAACATCTCAAATGACTCAGCTGAAATGAAAGAAAATCTCTCAACATTTGGAGATGCACACACTGCTGCACCTCCTAATTTCACTCATGAGCAGTATGAAAAGTTGATCAATCTGATTCAAGGCTCTATCATAAGCTAGCAATCCACTGCTATGGCTAACCAGGTTCATACTTCATCACATTTTGGTCATTCACCCACTGAAAAAGCAAAGCCAGGTAAAATATTCATTTCCTCCTCTTTTAATAGCTTTTCTCTAGGCTCATGGATCATAGATTCTGGAGCCAGTGATCATATATGTGCATCATTGAAATATTTTGACACTTTCACTGAAATTAAACCTGTCAGTATAAGATTACCTAATGGTCAGTTTTCTGTTGCAAAACATATTGGCACTGTGAGCTTCTCACTTGGTTTCTCAATCACTGAAGTGCTTTATGTTCCCAATTTCTCATTAAACTTGATTTATGTGTCAAAACTGTGTAGTAACTTGAATTGTACTGTCAACTTTACTGACTCAGTGTGTTTCATCCAGGACTTAAATCTCAGAGGATGATTGGTTCTGCTGAAAAGTTTGAAGGGCTATATTACTTGGTGGTTGGTGCCAAGCATGCTTACAATACAAGTGCTCAAGCAGCTGATACTCACATTTTACCAGAGAGTGCCTTATGGCATTTTAGATTAGGGCATTTGTCTATTTCTAGGATGAACATCTTCAATTATGATTTTTCCCTTTATTGTTGTTGATCCAAAGGCAATATGTGATGTAAGCCACTTTGCTAAACACAAAAGATTACCTTACAATTTGAGTTTCAATAAAGCTGCTGCACCTTAGGAGTTAATTCATTTTGACATTTGGGGTCCCCTTTCCATACAATCTATACATGGCCATACCTATTTCCTAACTGTAATAGACGATTTTAGTAGATTCACTTGGATAACCTTGTTAAAATCTAAGGGAGAAGTAAGGCCACATGTCCAAAGTTTCATAAAACTGATTGAGAACCAATATAATGCTATTATTAAAACTGTCAGGACTTATAATGATCCATAATTTGCCATGTCCCAATTCTATAGCTCAAAAGGAATAATACATCAAACAAGTTGTGTAGAGTCTCCCCAACAAAATGGAAGGGTTGAAAGAAAACATCAACATGTTCTTAATGTAGGAAGGGCCCTTTTATTACAATCTAAGTTGCCTAAACAATTCTGGTCCTATGTTGTTATGCATGCTACATATATAATTCATAGGGTTCCTAGTCCTCTTCTCAACAATAAATCACCATTCTTCCTCCTACATGGCCAATATCCTAATTTACATGAATTGAAAGTCTTTGGTTCTCTATGCTATGCATCCATACTTCAAGCACAGAACCAAACTTGCACCTAGAGCTAGAAGATATATCTTTCTTGGCTACAAGCATGGTGTGAAAGGAACTATCTTAATGGACCTTAACAATAAAGAAATTTTTGTTTCCAGAAATATGACTCATCATGAGCACATTCTACCTTACAAAGCCTCATCACCTATCTCCACCTGGAACTACCACTCCACACCATCCTGTCATGCCCAAAATACCACTCCAATAACACTGCATCATCCAACAACACCCTCAGATACACCAACAGAACCTATGATCAGTGACAACATTCTTGTTGCCAGCCCTGATGCTCCAATTCTAATAGAAACAGCAGCTAAGCCAATAAGAAGATCAAGCAGGCAGAGGCATCCACCACACCACCTTGATGAATATGTGTGTAGCCTTTCAAGCTCAACAACAGAAACAATTGCCTCAGGTACTCCCTATCCTATTTCTGCATATCACACTCTTTCAAATCTTTCATCATCACACCAAATTTTCTCTTTAGCTGTAACACACACTTTTGAACCACACACATACCAAGAGGCCAATAACTATGATTGTTGGAACAATGCTATGAGACTTGAATTGGAGGCACTTGAAAGGTATAAAGCAAGGTTGGTGGCCAAGGGTTACAACCAAGTGGAAGGCTTAACTTCTTTGATACTTTTTCACCAGTGGCTAAACTAACTACAGTGAGGACCTTGCTTGCACTTGCATCCATTCAAAAATGGCATTTGCATTAATTAGATATAAATAATGCCTTTTTGCATGGAGATTTGAAGGAGGATGTCTATATGGTTATGCCTCAGGGTGTCAAGTGTTCTAAGCCTAATCAAGCATACAAATTGCTCAAGTCCTTGTATGTACTCAAGCAGGCCAGTCGAAAGTGGTATGAAAAACTAACATCCCTCCTGCTCAGTCAAGGATATCATCAATCCAATGCAGATCATTCACTTTTTACATTCAGCAGAGGCAACATCTTTATTGCTCTTTTGGTTTATGTGGATGATGTTATCCTAGCAAGGAATTCTATAGAAGAATTTACTCGAATTAAAGGGATTCTGGATTCTAATTTTAAAATTAAGGATCTAGGGACACTAAGGTACTTTCTTGGCTTAGAAGTGGCACACTCTAAATTGGGAATCTCAATTTGTCAAAGGAAGGTATTGCTATGATCTTCTACATGAATTTGGTTTGCTCGGGTCAAAACCAACAAGGACACCTCTTGATCACTCTATAAAGCTTCACCAAGATGAAGGCAAGCCATATGAAGATGTAGCATCCTACAGAAGGTTGATTGGCAAACTGTTGTATTTGAACACCACAAGGCCATACATTACCTTTGCAACTCAGTAGCTTAGTAAGTTCCTAAACAAACCAACCTTATCACATTATCATGCAGCCTGCAGAGTGGTTAGATACCTCAAGAATAATCCTGGCAGAGGCCTTTTGTTTCCCAAAAACTCAGAAGTTCAACTGCTAGGCTTCTCTGATGCAGATTGGGCTAGATGCATTGATTTTGGAAGGTCAATATCAGGTTATTGCTTCTTTCTATCTTCTTCATTGATATCTTGGAGGGCTAAGAAGCAAAAAACTGTATCACGATCCTCCTCTGAGGCTGAGTATAGGACCCTCTCTACTGCAACATGTGAGTTGCAGTGACTCTTATACCTTCTACAAGATTTGCATACTGTTTGTTCCAGAGCTCCAGTACTATATTGTGACAACCAGAGTGCTTTACACATAGCTGCCAATCCGGTTTATCATGAAAGGACTAAACATTTAGAGATAGACTGTCATTTTGTCAGAAGCAAGGTTCAGGGGGGGTGTTCTACGATTGCTACCTATTTCATCTAAGGAACAACTTGCATATTTCTTCACAAAGGCCCTGCCTCCTTTATCATTTGCACCTTTCATTTCCAAGCTGGGCATGCTCGATATCTACCATGCTCCAGCTTGCGGGGGCATGTTGAATTATAGTGCAAATGAGACAAAAGGATATGATGCAAGTAAGACAAAAGAATATGCCGAGGACAATGATGCTAGATGTAACGCCCTTTGTTACATTAGTAATCCCAAGATAAAATCAATAAAAATCCTTTAAAACATTTAATTAAAACATATATCTCATAAAGAAAATTAAAAAAATATTTAAAGTCTGAAAATACATCATATTAAATAATATAGTAATAAAATATCCATGTAATGAATATAAATATAAATGAAAACCAAAAGCCTCAAAACCGGGCGTCTAATTACAATTCGAGAAAAATAATACGTAAACCAAAAAAAAATGTCGTCGGCACCCTCAGCCATACTACATTACTAACCCACTAGGTGATAAAGAGATGACTCCTCAGATCTCTGGGTCCTCAGCAGCGATGTCCTCGGTCTCTGAAAACAATACTTATAATGAGATATAAAATCCCAGTGATCAACAATACAATTTTATAAAATATTTTTGAAAATAGTATTGTTCTCAGCCGGCGCGGTAACCGGGAAAACTGTCCATGGCACCCGCTAATTTTCCAAAATAATATATATAAAAGAAAATACTTTTAATATCAACAATAATCTCATCTCAATACATCACATTCCATATACCAGATAAATTCTAGTTTAATCCAAGCAGTCCGAAGACCTCCTAATTAAATTGGCCTCTTGCCGGCATGCCATATATTCACACATCACACGACAATGGCGTCCCATTGCCCACCCCTACTCACGAGGAGTGTTTCGATGTCACCCTCCTGTCGGGGACATTTCTATTTCGATACCTCCCATGTGCACATGGTGGTATCTCTCCTTTATTGACACCCCAACGTGTGGCGGTGTTACTTTCGATACCCCTTTCTAGGCGGTATTGCTCTTTTTCGACATCTCAATTATATGGGGATGTTACTTTCGATACCCCATTACGGTGGTATTACTTTTGATACCCCTATCATAGGTGGTATTGCGGCGAACATCATACAGCATATTATAACTCAAATATGTCATGTCTCATGCATGTAACAAACTATTTTCCATGAATTAAACAAATAAATTTCTCCCAACAACAAGCAATCACGAATATCACAATATATCATACATGGATAAGCATCTTACAACATCAATTAATCAACTTATTCCCTTTTTAACAAAAAACCCCCCAATTTTAGAAATTAGGTTATTGACAATATGCATCAAATCAATTAAAAACTCCCAATTTTATATGGTAATTCATTGTCAATACAAACAATCATATATACCATGGAAAGGGTTCGTAAAAAGTATTGTTACTCATCTCTCGAAGGCCTCCAAAGTGCTCTAAAATTTTTGTATGATGAAACTAATGTTTCTGTACAAAAAATCTTCTTCCCTTCAGTGTCACGATTGCACTATCAAAGAAAAGAAACGTGTCTCAAGAACCTCTCCCTCTCTAAAATCACTATTCGGCTCCTCCAAGCAATGTGTTGTGTGGCGCAGTGCCAACCATCCCTGTGCTTACGTTCCCAAACGAAAACCCCCAGGCCCCTTACGCGTTTTCCTTGTTTTTTTTTCATTATATATATATATATATATATATATATATATATATATATATATATATATATATATATATATATATATATATATATTAAAACCTATCACGGCACTTACATACATACATACATATATATGTGTGTGTGTGTGTTTTTTTTTTAAAACCTATCGCGCCACTTACTCATATATATATATATATATATATATATATATATATATATATATATATATATATATATATATATATATATTACATTCTTTTAAAATAATTAAGTAATTTCAATAAATACTTATATTATTAAATTTTATTTTATTTATATTAAACCTCTTAATTATATTTTATTTGTGTTATACATTTTAATAACCAATTTTTTTTATCAACTTAATTATAATAAAATTTCTAGGATGTTACATTTTCTCCCCTCCTTAAAGAATTTCGTCCCCGAAATTCATCTCATACTTACGATGTTATTCTAACATGTCATATTCAAAACAAAAAGGTTACCATACCTTAGATAATAAAATCTGGATATTGACGAACGATGTCCTCCTCCATCTCCCAAGTGGCTTCCTCAGGAGTCAATCCTTCCCATAACACTTTCACCAATGGAATCGTCTTGTTCCTCAGAGTCTTAGTGCTCTTGTCCATGATTTGACTAGGCTTTGGCTTATAGATCAAATTACCCTTCAATTGTACAGACTAAGGAGCTATCACATGAGATTCATCAGGCACATATTTTCTGAGTTGCGACACATGGAAAACATCATGAAGGTTTGCCAACTGTGGCGGAAGAGCCAATTGATAAGCAACAGGTCCGACTCTTTTAAGGATTTGGAAAGGTCCCATGAAACGAGGATTTAGCTTGCGAACTTTCATCGACCTCCCTACCCCCGTCTTAGGAGTGACTCTAAAAAATACATGCTCACTTTCCTGGAATTCTAGAGGCTTTCTCCTTTTGTCGGCATAGCTCTTTCGTCTACTTTGCGCCGTGCGCATCCTCTCCCTAATCATTTAGATTTTCTCGGAGGTCTCCTGGACCAATTCAGGTCCTATCAAGGTCTTCTCACCTACCTCACACCAACATAAAGGGGACCTACACTTCCTCCCATATAGGGCCTCACAGGGTGCCATGCCTATACTAGCATGATAACTATTGTTATACGCAAACTCAATGAGGGGTATGAACCTATCCCAACTCTCTCCTTCATCCAAGACACACGCTCTAAGCATGTCCTCAAGGGTCTGAATGGTCCGCTCTGACTGACCATCCGTTCGGGGGATGATAGGCCGTGCTAAGGTTCAACTTAGTCCCAAAGGCTTGCTGAAAAGCTCTCCAAAATCTCGAGGTAAACCTCGGGTCTCTATATGACACTATAGATGTGGGTATCCCATGAAGCTTGACTATTTCCTTGATATAGAGGTATGCCAACTTGTCTAAGCTATAGGTTGCCTTAATTGGCACTATCACCCAAATGACGTCTAAGCCCAAATGTGTCTTAGGTAACCCCATCACAAAGTCTACATAAATTCTCTCCCACTTCCATTCTGGAATCTCCAAGGACTGCAACAACCCCGAAGGCTTCTAATGTTCTATCTTAATCTTTTGGTAGACTAAACACCTAGTTACGAAGCTAGCCACATCCTTTTTCATTCCTGACCACCAATATATCCTCTTAAGGTCTTGGTACATCTTAGTTACTCCATGATGTATGGTAAACTTTCCCTTATGAGCTTCCTCTAATATCTTCTCTCTAAGGCTCCCCTCCTTAGGAACAACGATCCTATTCTTAAACTTCACCAGCCCATCAACAGACAACTCATAACCCTCTTGTCCAAACCGAGACTGCAACTCCTGGTCTAAAAGTTGTTCCCGCCTAACCTCATATCTAAGGTCACTGTTAATTTCCAACCTATTCAACTTCAAACCTAAGACATTTAATGACACATCCAACACCTCCAGATTCATGTCCCTAAACTCCTCCATGAGGTTCAGCTCTTGCACCATCAAGCTCGACACGTGTAGGGACTTTTTACTCAAAGCATCTGCCACCACATTGGCCTTTCCCGGATGGTACTTCAACTCGAAGTCATAGTCCTTAAGGAACTCCATCCACCTTCGTTGTCTCATGTTCAACTCCTTCTGGTCGAACAGATATTTAAGGCTTTTATGGTCACTAAAAACTTCAAACTTCGCCCCATAAAGGTAATGCCTCCTAATCCTAAGGGCAAAAACCACCGCTGCTAGCTCTAGGTCATGGGTAGGGTAATTCCCCTTATGTGGCCTAAGCTTCCTAGAGGCATATGCTACCACCTTGCCCTCCTGTATTAAGACGCATCCCAAGCCATTCTTAGATGCGTCGCAGTATACCACAAAACTCACTAAGGGATCTGGTATAGTTAAGACCGGTGATGACACCAATCTCCTCTTAAGCTCTTGGAACCCGTCCTCACACTCCCGGTCCCACACAAAAGGTTTCCCTTTCCTAGTCAACTGGGTCAAAGGTAAGGCTAGTCTAGAGAACCCCTCTATGAACTTCCTATAGTAGCCAGCTAAGCCTAAGAAACTTCTCACTTCAGTTACTGTCTTAGGTTGTTCCCATCCCAACACCGCATCAACTTTAGAGGAATCAATCGCTACACAATCCTTTGAGATTATGTGTCCTAAAAACTTTACCTTGTCTAGCCAAAACTCACACTTCTCCGGTTTGGCATAAAGACGCTCGTCCCTCAAGATCTGCAACACCAACCTTAAGTGTTCTCCATGTTCTTCTGGTGTCCTAGAGTATATTAAAATATCATCTATGAACACCACCACAAACCTGTCCAAAAAGGCCCTAAAGATCCGATTCATGTAGTATGAAAACGGCTGGGGCGTTGGTCACACCAAAGGGCATCACTACATACTCATAGTGCCCATACCTTATCCTGAAGGCTGTCTTAGGGATGTCCTCGCTTCTAACTCTAATTTGATGGTATCCCGATCTTAGATCTATTTTGGAAAACACTGACGCTCCCCTTAACTGGTCTAAGAGGTCATCTATCCTAGGCAAGGGATATTTGTTCTTGATGGTTACCTTATTCAGTTGCCTATAATCAACACACAACCTTATACTCCCATCATTTTTTTTTCACTACAAGCACTCAAAAATTATTACAAAATCAAACATATTTCTTAAAAATAATTAAAGTGGAATTTGACCCATATTGTAATTAAACAAATATTTATTTAGGATCCGATAAAAAAAAATCACTGCATTGTGAAACAGTGTTTCAAGAAACATGAGCAAATTGTGATTCCAAATAAGTATCATTTGAATTTGGCAAGTGAAACCAATTCAAACGTAAGTGACTTGATAAGGTGAAACAACACTTCACAGGAAAACAATTAAATATAGAATAGAACAAATCAATTCAAGTGAGATTTACAATTTTGCCATCAAACGAAAAGGAAGATTAACTCAAGTGAGAATAGCACAAACGAAAATGAGATAGGGCTACAAATTTTGGACGAAAATAAAAGTAAGGAGCTACATTTACACCTTAACATAAGAAACAAAACCATAAATTAAAACGTTCTTTATAAATCAAAAAAAAAATATACATCTATCAAATTAATTCATCAAATAACATGAAAACATTTTAAGAATTCCAAATCAAATAATCAAGAACCCCAAAATGTTGATTCTTCATAATAGATAAATCTACATGTGAAAACTTCAATTTCCACATCATTTTTAAATTAAAAAGAATCAAAACAAATCAAAAAATCACATCGTTAAAAAAAAATTCATCCCATGGAGGTCTTGAGAAAATGTTTTGCTCACACGCTACAGGTATTACTGTCATGTCACTATAATTCTATACCTCACCAGGAAACAAGAGTATGCATCGGTCCTTGAGCTCCTTCAACCAAGCACTTATTACAAGAAACAAGAAATACAATTTGGGTTGACACCGAAGGATCACTCAACATTGGTTGTGAAGAAGCAACAAAAGAAGACAATAGTCCCATCAGAGTACTTTATGACAATAAGTCTAGACGACAAACAGTCCTTGCCAATAATTGCATCCAACCCACACATCAATAACAAGTAAGAATGATGGCATAAGGCACGTCCCGACGCACAAGAAAATGATTTAAATAAGCACTGGAAGTAATAAGATTATCTCCCAAAGAAGTAGTCACACATGAATCAAATGACAAATGAAAGATAGGTAACTTCAAATTTCACACATGAAAGATATATCAAAAAAATGTGTTGCTCCTGAATCAAACAATATAGTAACCTTTTATTCTATATGAGAAGGAGAATTTCAGTCTTCCTCAGATCTAAGCTGCGTCGGAATGATGGCGGTTCGTTCTTCTTGAGTTCGAAAAGCCCCACGTGCTAAGGGTCCTAGGTTATCACAACTCCACCAGTGACTGGCCTCCATTCCCTTTCAGTTGACGGAGAGTCTCCGTCTGCCCTTGCATAGCTCTGGCCATATGATCCCAAGTGGATGCAAGTGCAACATTCGTCCCTCGCCTATTAAAAGCCATAAATCTGCTCACTACCAATGAAATACTGGGTTGATCAGGTCCACTATCCCAAAGAATAACATGCATAATCTATAACTCTAACAAGCATCCTATGCGCCCAAGTTTTGTTTTAGAAAAAGCCCCACTACCACAGTCCGATTTAGAATCGAACCGCTCTGATACCAAAAATGTAACGCCCTTTGTTACATTAGTAATCCCAAGATAAAATCAATAAAAATCCTTTAAAACATTTAATTAAAACATATATCTCATAAAGAAAATTTAAAAAATATTTAAAGTCTGAAAATACATCATATTAAATAATATAGTAATAAAATATCCATGTAATGAATATAAATATAAATGAAAACCAAAAGCCTCAAAACCGGGCGTCTAATTACAATCAGAGAAAAATAATACGTAAACAAAAAAAAACGTCGTCAGCACCCTCAGCCATACTACATTACTAACCCACTAGGTGATAAAGAGATGACTCCTCAGATCTCTGGGTCCTCAGCAGCGATGTCCTCGGTCTCTGAAAACAATACTTATAATGAGATATAAAATCCCAGTGATCAACAATACAATTTTATAAAATATTTTCGAAAATAGTATTGTTCTCAGCCGGCGCGGTAACCGGAAAAACTGTCCTTGGCACTCGCTAATTTTCCAAAATAATATATATAAAAGAAAATACTTTTAATATCAACAATAATCTCATCTCAATACATCACATTCCATATACCAGATAAATTCTAGTTTAATCCAAGCGGTCCGAAGACCTCCTAATTAAATTGGCCTCTTGCCGGCATGTCATATATTCACACATCACACGACAATGGCGTCCCATTGCCCACCCCTACTCACGAGGAGTGTTTCGATGTCACCCTCCTGTCGGGGACATTTCTATTTCGATACCTCCCATGTGCGCATGGTGGTATCTCTCCTTTTTTGACACCCCAACGTGTGGCGGTGTTACTTTCGATACCCCTTTCTAGGTGGTATTGCTCTTTTTCGACATCTCAATTATATGGGGATGTTACTTTCGATACCCCATTACGGTGGTATTACTTTTGATACCCCTATCATAGGTGGTATTGCGGCGAACATCATACAGCATATTATAACTCAAATATGTCATGTCTCATGCATGTAACAAACTATTTTCCACGAATTAAACAAATAAATTTCTCCCAACAACAAGCAATCACAAATGTCACAATATATCATACATGGATAAGCATCATACAACATCAATTAATCAACTTATTCCCCTTTTAACAAAAAACCCCCAATTTTAGAAATTAGGTTACTGACAATATGCATCAAATCAATTAAAAACTCCCAATTTTATATGGTAATTCATTGTCAATACAAACAATCATATATACCATGGAAAGGGTTCATAAAAAGTAATGTTACTCACCTCTCGAAGGCCTCCAAAGTGCTCTAAATTTTTTTATGATAAAACTAATGTTTCTGTACAAAAAATCTTCTTCCCTACAGTGTCACGATTGCACTACCAAAGAAAAGAAACGTGTCTCAGGAAACTCTCCCTCTCTAAAATCACTATTCGGCTCCTCCAAGCAATGTGTTGTGCGGCATAGTGCCAACCATCCCTATGCTTACGTTCCCAAACGAACCCACCCCCCCCTGTGCCCCCGACGCGTTTTCCTTGTTTTTTTTTCATTATATATATATGTGTGTGTGTGTGTGTGTGTGTTTGTGTTTTAAAACCTATCACGCCACTTACTCATATATATATATATATATATATATATATATATATATATATATATATATATATATATATATATATATATATATATATATATATATTACTTTGTTTTAAAATAATTATTTAATTTCAATAAATCCTTATATTATTAAATTTTATTTTATTTATATTAAACCTCTTAATTATATTTTATTTGTATTGTACATTTTAATAGCCAATATTTTTTTTATCAACTTAATTATAATAAAATTTCTAGGATGTTACACTAGAGGTCACAAAAATGTGGAGAGCACAAGAGCTGAGTCACCAGAATGTTTTGTCACCTAGTGCAAAAGGAATTCATTCTGGATCCTTCTATTGCTTTTACCTTTAACAGAATTGGGAGAGTAGTGATTCTATAGAATAGTGCCTCACTAGTGCAAAATATACATTTAACATCAGTTTTTTAACATCGGTTTTAACAAAACCGATGTGAAATAGGAGGCGGTGGCATTTTTGAAATTAAAATAAAATATTTTAACATCAGTTATTGAATAAACCGATGTGATAAAAATATTTAACATCGGTTTTAAAAAAACCGATGTGGAAAAGTGAAACCAAAAAAAAAATTTATTAGACATAAGATTAGACATCGGTTTTTAATAACTAATGTGGAAAAGGGAAACAAATTATAATTTTTTTTAATCAGCCATAAGATTACACATCGGTTTTCAATAACCGATGTAGTAAATTAAAAAAATGAAATTTTAAAATAAATTGTAAGTTTCTACATCGGTTCTACGGAAACCGATGTGAAATATCACTAACCACATCGATTTTTTTAAACCGATGTGTAATAACCTAAGTTTCTATTTTCATTCCCTCCTACTCTTTGCGCCGTCTTCCATTCCATTTGTTTTTCGTTCCTTTGTCTCTCGCTTCTCCATCTCTAAGTCACATTGCAAAGAGAACCACCTCTTTCGGCTACCACCGGAGGATCATCGAGGGAGCTCTCTTCGACCTCTCTCTCTCTCTCTCGGTAAGCTCTCCCTCTCACAGCTATAACGATTTCCCTTTCCCCTAACTCTCTGCAAATCCCTAATCGTAGACAAAGAAGAAGACCACTGCGAGCCTTCATTTTCTCGCTTTAAGAGACCCACTAAGTCCCACTGAGAACGTCCTTTCGAGAGCTACCCTCGTTTGCGTTAAGAGTTCCATTATTGCTCGTACCTCATCCTCACTCATCTATATATCCGTCTCTCTCTCTCTCTCTCTCTCTCTCTCTCTCTCTCTCTCTCTTCTCTCTCCCCTCCTTTAGGGTTACTACTTTTCGAGCATTATGTGAAAGGAGGGTTATGGAAATTTCATAGTGGAGGAGTTGCATTGCCTAAGAATGGCACATGAAACCACTCCTCATTTTCCCTGTTACTGGTTTTCAGGCTCATCACAGGTGCACAAAGAAACCTTCAAGATCTTCATTCTTCCAAAAAAAGGTGCGTTTTCCCTATTATAAACAAATCCCATTTGCAAGATTAGTTATTTATTTGTTTCTTGTTTAGAAAAGTTATGAACTTTGACTCCAAATGGTTGGATAATATACTTGCATGTGTTGTTCTATTGCTCCAAGACTGGATTTTTCCAGTGGTGGTATCACCCATCACGACCGTGCTGCCTGTCACGGCTAGGCCGTGACGGATTCTCGTCTTGGAGGTTGCTTCACTGCTTTGTTCTGTCACGGCCAGTGACCACCATCACGGCTAGGCCGTGATCAGCTTCTGCCGTGAGGGTCTGGTTCGATTGGCATGTCACGGCCGTGATGGACATCACGGCCAGGCCGTGACAGTTCTCGCCTTGGAGGTTGCTTCACTGGTTGGTCTGTCACGACCGTGACCACCATCACGGCGAGGCCGTGATCAGTTCTGCCTGTGAGTGTCTGGTTCAATCGGAATCTCACGGCCGTGATGGCCATCACGACCAGGCCATGACAGGTTCTGCCTTGGAGGTTGCTTCACTGGTTGGTCTGTCACGGTCCTGACCACCATCACGGCTAGGCCGTGATCAGTTCTTCCTATGAGGGTCTGGTTCAACTGACATGTCACGGCCGTGATGGGCATCATGGGCTGGCCGTGACCAGTTCTGACTTTTCCATTCTTTCTTTTAAGCTCTACTCGATCACGGCCGTGATGGCTTTCAAGGCTAGGTCGTGATGGGCTCTGTTTGGCTAATTTTCTTCACTTTTCAAGCCCCATCTTCATGCAAGCTACATAATTAGTAAAGCCTTAGTTTCCCGTTTGAGATGCAACACTAATGAGCACACGTGTATGTGCTTAATGTACCACTCATTGTGTTGGATCTTGAATTGTCCAAAGTTGGACAGTTTGGGAAAAAACTTTTTCTTAATTCAGTTAAAATAGTTATTCATTGATTCTAATGTTATATACTTGATGAAAGTTCGGATTGATACATTTCCTTTCGTTCTCCGGGTGCATACTTTATCGTGGTGGATGTCATCGCGTTCAAGTAGTGTACGTCGGAGACCGAAGGGAAATGCTGCCGAAATTTTGTCGAGTATGAGCATGAGAGTTAAGGACTAACTGTTAACCGAATGTTGAAAAAGTTTCTTCTCGAATGGGATAGGGCCATACCCTGTCATAAGAAGTGGTTGATGAATATGTTGGACTAAGTGCGAAGTTATTGGTTTAGTCATGGGTCGCGGTTGGATGAATGCTAGACTGACAAGTGATGAGTATGAGAATGGAGTGGAAGATTTTCTACAGTTTGCAAAAACAAATGCTCCTGATAGTGGTAACGGAAGGTTTTACTGTCCTTGTGTTAACTGTTTGAATGAGAGACGACTAGAAGCTGAGGAGATACGTGATCATCTTATTTGTGAGGGGATTTGCAAGAGTTATACAACATGGATATGTCATGGTGAATCGTTAGACAGGTCGAGGGTGTCGGATAGAGAGGAAGTTGATGACGTGGAAATGGACGATGGACTAGAGGACATGATCCGTGATGTTGGGCAAGAGTCTTTTCGGCGCGCACATGTGTATGATACTTTGTGCAGTGATACGGAAGTGGCTTTGTATCCGGGGTGCACTCATTTCACACGGTTGTCAACGGTGTTAAGATTGTTCAATGTGAAGGCGAGAAATGGGTGGAGCGATAAAAGCTTTACCAAATTGCTTGAGTTGTTGAAAGACATGCTTCCAGAAGGCAACACATTGCCATCTCGAAACTATGAGGCGAAGAAGATATTGTGTCTGATGGGTATGGAGTATAAGAAAATACACACTTGCCCCAATGATTGCATATTGTACAGGAAAGAGTTTGAAGAGATGCACGAGTGCCCCAGGTGTGGGGTATCAAGCTACAAAGTGAAGGATGGTGATTCTAGTTGTGATGTGGTTACCAAAGGTTCTCATGCGAAGGTGTTATGGTATCTTCCCGTGATTCCGCAGTTCAAGCGATTGTTTTCTAATGTAAATGACGCAAAGAGCATTAGATGGCATGCAGATGAGAGGAAGTGTGATGGACAGCTTCGGCATCCGGCCGATTCTTTGCAATGGAAAAGAATTGATAGTTTGTTTCCGGATTTCGGCAATAAGCCCAGAAACCTCAGGCTTGGACTTGCTACCGATGGAATGAATCCATATGGAAACTTAAGTAGTATTCATAGTTCATGGCCTATTCTCCTGGTAATTTACAACCTGTCTCCTTGGTTGTGCATGAAGCGCAAATACATTGTGTTAAGTATGATGATTTCGGGTCCTAAACAGCCAGAAAATGATATTGATGTTTATCCGAGTCCCTTGATTGAAGACTTGAGAATGTTGTGGGATGAAGGCGTTGATGTGATCGACGGGTATTGCCGTGAGACATTCAGATTGCGTGCCATGTTATTTTGCACCATCAATGACTTTCCAGCATACGGGAACCTGTGTGGGTATAGTGTTAAGGGGCATAAAGCATGTCCAATATGTGAAGAAGGCACATGTTACCATCAACTGCAACATGGAAGGAAGACGGTTTACCTTGGGCATCGGAGATTTCTTCGACGTAATCATCCTTATCGTAGATTGAGAAAAGCTTTCAATGGACTTCCGGAGAATGAAATTGCTCCGGTGGCCTTGACTAGAGAGCAAGTTTATGAAAAGGTGAACAACACTAATGTTATCTATGGGAAGACCCAGAAGAAGGCTATCGAGAAGAAAATATGGAAGAAGAGGCCAATCTTCTTTGATCTTCCATACTGGTGCAAGCTTGATGTAAGACATTGTATTGATGTGATGCATGTGGAGAAAAATGTGTTTGACAGTTTAATCGGAACACTTCTCAACATTCAAGGCAAGACAAAGGATGGTGTGAATGCTCGTCTGGATCTAGTTGCGATGGGTATACGAGAGCAGTTAGCTCCACTTAAAGTGGGGGATAAGAAGACTTATTTGCCCCCAGCATGTCATACTTTATCAAAAAAAGAGAAAAGAAGTTTCTGTGAATGTCTACGGGGAGTCAAAGTGCCACAGGGTTACTCTTCAAATATCAAAAGACTTGTCTCAATGAAAGATCTCAAATTAGTTGGCTTAGAGTCTCATGATTGTCATATCTTGATGCAACAACTACTACTGGTGGCCATTCGTGACATATTGCCTAAAAAAGGCAGACATGCCATTACTAGGTTATGCTTATTCTTCAGGGCTATATGTAGCAAGGTCATTGACACTAAAAAGTTGGATGACTTGGAAAATGAGGCAGCCATTATATTGTGCCAATTGGAGATGTATTTTCCACCTTCATTTTTTGACATCATGGTTAATTTGATTGTTCATCTAGTGAGGGAGATTAGATTATGCGACCCCGTTTATTTAAGGTGGATGTACCCGGTTGAGCGATACATGAAGATCTTGAAAGGATATATGAAAAGTCCACACCGTCCCGAAGCATCTATTGTTGAAAGGTATGTTGCAGAAGAAGCTATTGAGTTTTGTACAAACTACATGTCAGAAGCGGAACCTGTAGGGCTTCCGAAGTCTCGTCACGAAGGAAGATATGATGGTAAGGGTACACGAGGTATCACTGTTAAGAGCATGGATTGGGAGGAAGTGCTTCAAGCACATTTGTATATATTGAATAACACTGATGAGGTTGAACCATACTTATATGAGCATAAAAGCATCGTCAATGAAACTTACCCTAGAATGAATGAAAATTGGTGTTTGAACAAGCATAACAAGACTTTCTTGAACTGGTTTAAAGAAAAAATTGCAAAGGATGGTATTGCTTCTGATACATTAAAATGGCTAGCACAGGGGCCTAACTTTGATGTCATATGCTGGAGTGGGTACGATATCAATAAGTTTTCCTTCTATACAAAGTCCCAGGATGACAAAAGTACTATGCAAAACAGTGGGATTATGGTCGTCACTGAGTCCATGCATTTCTCTAGTTCGAAAGATAAAAACCCTGTTATGGCATCCGTTTCATACTTTGGAATCATTGAAGAGATATGGGAGGTTGATTACACGAAGTTTAGAGTACCTATTTTTAAATGTCAGTGGGTCGACAAAGAATAACGGTGTGCAAACTGATGAGTTAGGATTCAAATTGGTGGACCTTAATAAGGTAGGTAATAAAGAGGAGCCTTTCATCATGGCATCCCAAGCAAAACAAGTGTTTTATATCCATGATCCTTCTAAAAAAGGTGGTCATGGTTCTCCAAATAAAAACATGTATAATGGTAGTGAGGGAAATCACGATTCAACTCTTGATATTTCTGATACTCCTTCTTTCTCAACACGAGTGCCTAATTTCAATGAGGAAAATGAAGTGGATGATGTACATGCTACTCGTAATGATCACCAAGAAGGGTTATGGGAGAACTTTATTAATTGACCACAAAGTAAGTTTAGTTTGAGTTATGTTTAAAGGCATATTATATGTTTACGTTGATATTTATAAGTTATGTTTACGTACGTTGATCGATATTTATAAGTTATGTTTGATATTTATCCTGACATACTAGCAAGTTTTTTTTTTTGTTTAAACAGGTATACATGGCTGATCGTGAGGATATCCCTCTTTCATGTAGCGGGTTGGAGACCCCGTCTACTGGTAGAAAGGGTAGACGTGCCACACGAATGAGGAATTTGACTGCCAACCGTGGTTCAAATCAAAGGATAAGAATAGACTTTGATAATAACCGCAATCATATTGGGCCAATGGCAGAGCAGTTTAACAGTTTTGTGGCGAGCCGTGCTAGGAGCAGGCCTAGTATACTCATTGATATTTGGAAAGATGTACCGGCGGACGTGAAGTATCAGATATGGGAGAGTATTCTGGTATCTATACTTTTACGTCCTATGTTTGTCTGTATCTACTTTATTTTTATCTTAATAATATCATACAGTAATTCATTGATTCTTTTGGTCTTAATGTAGCTGACCTTTGACATACTGGATACGTACGTTATGAAGAAGCGTTTGCTAAAGTATGCTGGTGAGCGTTGGAGGGGTTTTAAGGCCGACCTGGGCAGATACTATGTATTCAATCGAAAAAGTAAAAAGAACCCACTTGAGGTGTACCCGTTTCTTGACCAGGCGACGTGGGATCACTTTGTTCAGAGCCGACATGATCCCAGCTTTCAGGTTAACTTATTTGATTTGTCTCTAAATTTATGTAATTTCATTAATTTTATTTACTTATGTAATTTAATTGTGTTCTATTTATAACAGGAGAAGAGGAAAAAGAGGCAGAAAAACCAAAGCAAGAATGTCTACCCCCATGTCATGTCTCGTGGGGGATATAAAAAGCTTGGTCAGATAATGGTTGAAGAGGAAAAGAAAGCACGTCAGGAAGCGGCATCTCAGGCGGATCCTAATGCTGAAAATCGTCCAGAGGTTGTTGATCCACCTCCACCCCCACACCTTCATAAATGGAAGAGGGCCCGACAAAGAAAAACGGGACAATATACATCTGAGGAGGCCCGCCAAGTAGCTGAGAAGATTGTAAGTATAGTTTGAATTGTAATTGTCATTTTAAGATTGTTACCGAGTTGTAATGTGACCTGATATTTTATGTGATAGGATGCCTTGGACGAGCAGGTAACCCAAGGAACCTTTGTTCCTAGAGGACGCGATGATATCTTAGTCACGCCATCGGTAAACCAGACCACCCGGGCCGTGTCATTGGTGTTGGATGGGGCGTCGGCATTCGCCAATACCATGGTTCATCTTCACACCAATGCCATAGGGATATTGATGCAGATAGAGAACGGCTAAAACAGGAGATTGCAGCTGAGTTTCGACAGGAGATGGCTGAGCAGTTTGCCCAGCAGATGGAAATATTGACTTCTATGTCCCAGCAGATGACAGCCGGTGTCCAACCCTCTGTCCATGTGAGCACTAAGGGCTCATGTGATCCTCCTCATCAGCCTGAAAATGATGATGATGGTGATGATGATGATGATGATGATGACGATGACGACCCTGATAGGTGTGAGCTGTATGTTGATGATCATCATGATCGCCGCTTAGTGGCATTGGGGAGGGCACATAATAACTTAGGTAATACCATACACCATCGTTTATTACCGAATGATCAGCTGAGGGTCATTGTTGAGATTATTCGAGATGCTGATGCTCGAGTCCCTGTGCCCACCGGGAGGTTCAAACAAAGGGTCAGCCCCCCAGAACTTCATCCCCCTGCCAAGAAGACTGGTCAGCTTTCTTGTTGCATCTGAGGTATTCAGTTAGTTGTGTTTTTCTATATTCATAGATGAAATAATTTATTATTTTTTAAAGATAATGCTTTATTTTTATTCGTTATAGGATGTTGGAAATGATATTGTGCCTAAAAGGTCGGATCCGGAAAACCGTAGATGTCTGCTCCTGCCAAGGTATTCATTTGACCATTTAGTTAATTACGAATTAAATAACTTAATTATCCGTGATTACTAATATATATCTATGTTGTTTAGGGGATCGACAAAGGGGCACCTGGCCATGGTGATGTTTTTAAAGTTCGGCTATACAAAGTTGTCACCATGGAGAATGACACAGCCTTTGGTAAGGTTGGAATATGATGCCATCCAGGTGATGAACTCGTATATCCCAAAGAAGGAACTTATGGAGATGGTACTCAATAAAGAAATGGCTAGTTCTGCACACATATCGTTATGGTGCACGTAAGTACATTTTATTTATAAGTTAAGTAATTAATTTTTAAATACTATGATAATTAACATGTTTTTCCAATATATTAGGTATCTGCATCGTATGTTAGTTGATCGGGGTAACCTCGCCTTTATGGGTTCATTGACCCCATGTTCATTCAGGGTGATGTTCTCCTAGCATCGAAGACCCTGGTCACCACCATACGTGATATACTTGCCCGAGACGATCATCAATTATACCTTGCGCCTTATCTCAATAATTGAGTACTGGTTATTTAAGTATAACTATATATGAATTAGTAACTAAATGTTACGAAAATACAGCCAGCATTGGCAACTGTTGATCTTGTACCCTAGGATGAACGTCGTGGTCTTCTTTTGCTCATTGGGAAATAAGCCGGCGAATGCACTGAAGACGATCATCGAAACGTAAGCATTAAAATACTTTATAATCAGTAATGCAGTTGTTTTAATTATCTAAAATCTATTAGATATACTTTAATTAATGTTTTTGTCATGATAGGTCTATTACTGCAAACCACATGTTGCATGGTGAAAGGCGTACTCGGGCTATCAGATGGATTATTCCTAGCGTAAGATATTTATTAGTTCAAATGCATCAAATGCAGTGGGTATAATTATTGATTTCTATTTAATTCCTCATATTCTAATTGGGTTTCATTTGTACGTAGTCACGTATACAACGTGGATCATGGGAATGTGGCTACTATGTGATGCAGTGGATGTTGGAAATTATCTCCTCCAGGATCACTGAAAGATGGCACGAGGTAAATGTTAATTGACACAATTAGAAGTAATAGTTATAGATTCATTATATGTTTATGTTAGTTTATTACTTAAAAGATATAATCTTTTGTCCAATTAAACTTGCAGATATTCAACAATCCAACTCCATTATCTGATTCCGACATCAACAACATAAAGAGGCGTTGGGCAACTTTCTTTCTCGAAGTGTACCAACCATAGTTTGTATATATGTAGTTAGTTTTAAAACTTATCATGTACTAGCTATAGTGTACTTTTGACTGATCATATGTATTTTGATATGAAATCTATAATATATCATGTAGCTTTTTGGTTTCTAATTATCTTTGTTGTCTGAATGTAATTGAACGTACATATGTATTGTTCGTAATAAATTCAGTATATATTAGTTGTGTTTTTGTCGTACAAAAGTGATTGTGTTGAGAATATTTACAGTATGTTATTCTGGTATTGATCTGCATTACTGAAACAGGGGAAATGAATGATAGAAATGTAAATAACAGAATAAAAAAAAATGAGACTTTACACATCGGTTTTACTTAGAACCGATGTGTAAAGTGAAATTTCCACATCGGTTCTCGAGAAACCGATGTGTAAAGTCAAATTTTCACATCGGTTTTTAAAAAAACCGATGTGGAAAGTGAAATTTCCAACAGGTTACCAATTGACAAATTAATTTTTCACATCGGTTAAGGTAAAAACCGCTGTTAAAAATATACTATAAACATCGGTTTTAAAACCGATGTGAAAAGTGGCAATAAACCACAACGGTCATTTCAACATCGCTTTGAAAACCGATGTGAAAAGTCAAAAATAACCGATGTGGAATCCCTTTTCTCGCACTAAGTGCCTAGAGCAACTACTATACTCCTTTCTCTTTGCTATATATAGAATAATTGTATTTCACTGTACTTAGATGATTATGCAATACAAAGTATTTAGTATTCTCAGTTCTTTTTGTCCTTCCTTCTCTATGTTAATTTTCATTTCTAAAGTTTAAGAATTCTCTCTCCTCAAGGTGGGTCTCGGTTTATTTCATCACCAACCTTTTTTTAGATGTATCATAGTTAAAATTTCTCGAGTCTGGATTGAATAAATAACTTTAGAAAATTTATTTCAGGAGAATGAAAGGGATCGAAAAACGTGATAGAAGGAAGAAGAAAAACACATGACTATATGGAAGAAAGGACTCTCAATTTTTATAACAAAAAATAGTTATAATATTATAGTAATAAAAATTAAAATAACATAATGGTTAAATATAATAATAGTAATTAATGTTACCATTTTTTAAATAAATACTATTATGATGTGGCAATGCTGATGTGAGGCTCTATTAGTCGCGCCAGCACTTACAGAGGGGTACTGATGATAGAGACTAAAATCAAAATTTTTAAATTTACAGGGATCAAAACTAACGAAAAAAAATATAGGGGCAAATATCAAAATTTACTCACTTTTGAGGGACTAAAACCAAAGTTTATTTTCATATGTGACAGCCAACATGGCATAAAACAATTATATTTTTTCTGACATTGCAGTGCTGACATAGCACTCCGTTAGCCACGTCAATACTTAACGGAGGGTGGCTGACGACAGGGACTAGAACAAAAAGTTTTAAGTTTATAAGGACCAAAACCAACGAAAAAAATTACAGGGACTAAAACCAAAACCCACCTACTATTCAGGGACTAAAAAGTTCGTTAAACTATAAAAGAATCACCCTGACACTCTCTATTGTATTAATCCATATTGTTATAATTGCAATCGTGCTTAATCACCTTGAATTTACATAATGGATCATTTCCCGTTAATTTGTCTCCATTTTCTTTCTATCCAAAATCACACTATATAATATATTATATGTATCCAAGAATCACAATTTCTATTTTAACTTTTTATGTTTCAAAGCTAAAACAAAATTGTGACTCTTAAATACATAATATATGTATGTTCGTGATTGTGTATGTAGAGATGATGTAGATAAATTGGCAGGAGAAAATCATTATTCATGAAATTATTTGGTCTTTCCTAACAAAATTGAGTCAATTGACGTCGCTGCTAGTGTTGCCAATGTGATCGTGTATTAATTTACATATAATCATAGTGTATTAACATTAGACACCTTAAACGATCAATAAGATCATAAGATGTAAACTTATTCAAATAGGCCGAATACAATATACTAAACCAATTATTAAACTAACACTACAAGAAATTCGGTGATTAGCTACGACAAATTTGATAGCTAATTTGCAGCTAATCTCTAGCAAACAAATTTATCTACAAATTAGCTACAAAATAGTTGCAGAATTGGTGGTAGCATAATTTGAGTGGCAAATTAGCTAGAAAAATGTTCCAAGCTAATTCATAGTTAAACTTAAAAAAAGTTCTAGCTATTTGGTAGCAAATCTCTACTAATATCTTATTATGAATTTCTTTTTTCTAGCTAAATAACTACGATATCGTCGTAGCGATTTTGTAGCCAATCTATAGCAAAATTTCGTAGCAATTTCATAGTTATTTCCTAGCTAATTCAAAAAAAAATTTTAAAAAATCAATCACTAAATTGATCCCAAACACCTATTCTATGGACCAATTTAGCAATCGATATTTATCAACTTTATTATTTGGTTATATCTCTAAAACCACATACCAAAACAGAAGCAACAAAACTTACAAATAACAATAAAATAATTCATAATAATTCACTAGGAAAGCAATCACACAACAATTTAGCTGAATAACATCTCTATCTGTGTTAAACAATGAAAATTAAATAATTTTATACAAGACTAATATATATATAGTTTAAATCACAAGAAAGGCATGCCTATGATAGACTCTCTCAACATCCATCTGCTTAGAAGTTGGAACTAGCATAAATGAAACCTTCAATACCACGAACAATATGCCACTGAAAATGTTGTAAGCATCATGTTGATTAAATATTTGGCCAAACAAAAAGCATCCTAAACTTATTAAATGGTAACATATAAATACACCTTGGCAGTTTGGCTGGAGAAAGCGAAAAGATGAACTATGCTGCTAAACTATTCTCCAACATGCCTGCAAACCTGCACAACCAATGAATAACTAACAATAAAATCAAAAGATGAACATGGAAAAGAGGAGACATATCTAACAGTCTATAGAAGCATATCCCTTGGCAAGTGTGATCTTAATAATAGAGAGATCCTCTGCATAGAAAGTTACAAGATAGAAAATGAGGGGGGAACCATGAACACCAGTAGAAGCCAACAACAAAATTTAGACCACAAATCTATTAGACAGGTATATGTCATACCTTCCCACTAGTTTCCTCTTGAAGCACTTCCTGAATCATCTTCTCCCCCATCTTTCTTGTACTGACAAATGAAAAATCATGTTAGGCATTCCTAACAGTAGAAAATTTATCAATCAAATAAAATACAATAAACCCAAATATTAACTAATTCTTGAGTATGACTCAATCTGTATTGAATCCATATATAGGGCTCACTCTAAAATGATTATCATCTAGCTTAAAGTAATATAAAGGGGTTGATTACTTGATTTGATACCTGCAAATTATCTAGTAACTCATCTTTCTACAAAAGAGTATTCGACATTTTATACGAGTTAGCAAGGTTATGCTCTTGACATATCTAAGATACATTATATTTTCTTTTATGGAAACATCATCAGATATAATTACAAGTAAAAATAAATGCAATCACCAAAGAGTTTAATCCAGAATCCTGTGTACTCTGAGGATGAGAATATATGTCCTGGCCACCGTAATAGATTGATGAACTTAGGTGACAAGACTGATTCACTCTTTGTTCCTGATAAATGGAACTCATATGAACCTTACTTGCCGTGCAAGGAGTTTCACCATCCTTTCCGTTGCTGAACTAATTTGTATTGACACAAGGGTTAAGGCAGAGAGAATAGCATAAAAGATAAATTGAAAAGCATTACCACAAATTAATCAAAAGCATTAAAGAATTGAATAGATACCTATTACATATTATTTCATTTCATATATGAAAAATCATGACAAAATAAATTCTATATGAAACAAATAAGTTTATATATAAGCTTTTCTAATATAAAATAATAACTAGTCGTAAAGTGTATATAGTAAGTTGGTGAATTGAATCGAAGGACAACATAATTTTTAACGTATCGTAACTTATTAGCCATAGGCGAATATAAGAAAAATACATAATTTTTAATACCAAAATCTGATATGGAATAAGTAAAAAATAAGGATATGAAATAACTAAAGAGATAATGATATTGTATAAGAAAGGACCCTGATTCAAATTGTTGTGATGATAGTTTAGAAAAATCCAAAATATTCTTTGACTGGACATCTGCAAATGCATAAATGTGGAACTAACCAATAAACATTTCCATGTGGCAAATGATCCAGAGCTTAAGAGGAAGAAGAGAATCAAGGACTATAACTTGTTGACAATGGAGGGAAGCTTAGCACCAAGAAGTTAAAAATCATCAGGAACCAATGAAGCAATGCATGGAATAGCCCACTCCTCTAAATGCCATACCAATCAAGATGTGCAAAAGTCACCCAACTATTACACATCAATAGCCTAAACCAACCATATCATGTGCCATTAGCCAGGGAAATCTAAATGAACAGATTTTAAAGGAACTACATATATGATCTTACGGTTCTTATGTAACAATTGGATAAAGTGACTTAATATCGAATAGTTGGTGATAATAAACTTAATTAGTTGAAAAGTGATTTGACATGATAAATAGTCAACCAGCATTCTTAATGAAAGCATGGGTTTTGTCAAGTTGACAAGGAAGGGACTATATACACAATGAAAGGACAATGACATTATCAATCAGTTTGATAAAATGTTACTACTTATCAAGCGCTGTTATTATAAAGAATAGGTAGATGAGAACTATTACGAATGAATTATAACCTTTTCATCATGCCTACATTGGCACTAAGAGAAATGAGACAACAAAAAATAATTAAAATATCAAATCTTTGTTGCATTATGAACAATGAAAAATTGAGAAAGATGCAGAATTTATGGAAAGCATATGGTAGAATTAGTCCAACTAAAGCATATGGTAGAATTAGTCCAACTCTATGATTTGAGGCACACTGATGTAACCAAATTATGATGGCTTTTGAACCTTCTTTATAGCCTTAAGCTGCTCCTCATTCAACAAATAAAACCATCCCATCTCTGTCTTTAACAGCGGAAGTCCACTAAAAAAGCCATAGCCGGCTATCTTCTTTATGACGGTGTAAAATTTATCACAAACTAAATCACCATAATAACTAATAACTGCATCTCAGCTATATGACCATAACACAAATAATTAACACTGATTTTTATAATTTCATAACATAGAAGCTTCAAAGATGGTTTCACGAAAAGTCAAAGTAGTTATCGATACCTTGTTCTTCAGATTCACCAAAATTAGATGATTCTCAGAGCCTGCCAATGATAGATAAAGGTAGCTACAAAACCAAATCTCACAGAAAGTTGAGTCTAGCAGCTCAACGGTTAGCAAAATAGGATTTTAGGCATTTTATCGAACATATAGCATGCAACAGTAACTATCACTACATCAAATGCGAAAGATGGACGAACTAATCAGAGCAACAATTGAAATAACCTCCGCTCGAAGGCAATGAGGTTGGGTTGTTTGCAGGTGGCTCAGTAGAGTGTGGGATAGAATTCGAAGTAGCCGGTTGTTTCTCTCTACTAGCATTACTTGTATCACCGCTTCTTTGCCGCCAATTGTCGTTGCTTAGCTTTCTCCCTAATAAGATGCATCTCTTCATCATCGCCATCATCATACTCGTAGTATTCATCATTCTCTTCCGAACTAAAAGCATTGTATTTCTGCTGATTCTTGAATGCATTAAGCTCCTTAACAAGTCCTTGCTTTTGCCCTTTGTTCTTGCCATCCTTGACACCTGTAGAATAAGAACTGCAGCTTAATTCTAAATGGAATTAGTGTGTCTGAACTAAAGAATTAGCCTGAAAATATGAATTTAAATCCACTAAAAAGGTGGTACTTGTTACTGCTGTTGGAATCCATTATTTTACTATTCAAATCAGAGAAGTTTTAAAATAGACAGATTATGAGAAAATACATATGTTTTTACATTAACTAGTCTTGATTTTGACAGATGTCACTGAGGAATTAGTTAGAACCTGAAAGCTACTAAACCCTTGTAGATTTGGTGATTTGGAGTAAAATACCTGGTTGAAGCCTCTGAGTAGTAGATATGATAGGCCTTTTTGAGGCATGAGAAGAACTGCCATTATCAAAATTAGGTTGCTGTGAGGACTGAGTGTTATGCAGTCCATGCATAGAAAGATCATTATGTAGTCCATGCCCAGAGCTAGCTATTCCTTCTTGAAAATGCCTCCACTGCACCTGAAAATCCCTCATATACATTCTTTGTATAAATGAGGGGCCTATACATGGAAGCTCAAATAAGGTTCAAACAAGAAAATGGAGGATTTGTCTAGTATCTTTGGGAAATTAATGAAACAAGAAATCAATCACTTTCATCATATAAGAAAGTTTAAAATTAGTCAGAGAGCCATACTACAATACAAAAGTTCAACATCTTGAAAACATTTTTTTTTGGTAGATCACATCTTGAAAGCATTTGCATTCATATCACAAAGTAAAAGTAAAGAAAGAAAGAAAAAGCAATTGCATTGCACCTGAAACTATTAAAACCAAGTATTCACATCAGTGAAACAAAATTCAAACCAAACCACATCAACCTCATCATTATAATTAATGATAGATCAAACAATGAATAGTGAGGTCTGAACTTCCAGTTTAAGGAACCTTCATATTTAGTATGTTGCCCTTTAAGGAACCCAAGCTGCATTCATGAAATCCCCAATTATGTGAGGTCTGAACCTCCAGTTTCAATTGCATTGCAGTGATCATAGATTATGCACATAAAATAAACTACAAGACCATCAAATTGAGTTCAAAACCTGTTAATAGCAAGAGAAGAAAGTCACAACTGCAAAGCACAGGAGAGATGAGTCCTTATGGGGGACGAAATATCAATGGAGCTCTAATGGCCAAAGTAGCATAACCTGCCTAAAATGGAAGATACAACAAGCAATTTATTTAGTCCATGATAATAATAGAAAATATAATATGATCAAAGAACACAGTTGAAATAAAAAAGAAAAAGGGATGACAATATTCCACTATGCATAACCAAATAGCATCCACTAAGAGCAACCCGAGTTGATCACCTTAGATGCATCGTAGAAGACGAGCATATTCAAAACAATAATAAACCTCAGTAGCAACACTGTCATCCATTTGAAAACCAAACCAACTCAAGCAAATGAGTGTAAAAACAGAATTGAATAATTACTGAATATACTTAGCACTGATTTTCATTCATTGATGATGATAATGTACAGAGAAGACTTATTTATACATCTTAGATAGCTTTAAATTCTAGCTATCAATTTCTTATTAGTTATAACAAACTAAACTACTTTGCCAAATTAACTATCTTGCTAACTTAGAGTAAATATACAAACAAAATTAGTTACAATCTTTACTTCTTCATATAGAAACAAGGAGGAAAGTGCTTATAATGAGCAAAACCCATCCCTAGAGTCAGAAATGATATAGGCAGAAACTTGCACCTCTAACATTGAAACCAATAATTGCTGGACTAACAAACGGCACTAGTGAGAACACATGAGACGAAACAAGAGTGTATTCCATCCGAGAGTGTAAAATGTGTACTGAGCGTGTCTAAAAAACATACAAGAAAAGAACCCCGTGACTCTACTTAAACTGTAGACTAGCTTCCAAAAAACTCATCTAAGTGGTGATTGACCATAACATAAAAATAACAAAGAACATAGCAGATTCATAATCAAATTCTATTGCTGAGTTTCACAAATCATCAAATGCTAGAAACGTATTTTCACAGATCCAAAACTAGATTCCTAAAAACTAAAGAGAACTCACTAAAGTGTTTCACTCTCTCACAAATATATCTGACCCAGAGAGATGTCCCCACACTCACCAAGTTTCACTCACACACTAAGTGGGCTCACCTCACTAAGTGTATCACTAAAAAATTCCACACCTGTTAGACTTGGAAATATAACCACAACAAATTAAAATCCTCATACTCTTTTTCAGCACTGATAAATCAAAATCCACAGATGTAGAAAAAAGACACAGAACACGCTTGGAGAGTCCAAAATTTAAATATAACTAATCTCCAAAAATTCTGATCAATATCAGAGAACTTGACTTAAGCATTTTGTCGAGCAAGTGAGGTGCATTACATGATATGGAGTATAGATCACATGCATTTAACAGTACCTCTTCATCCCAAACAAGAATTAAATTGAAATCACAAATCGCAAAATGGAATTGAGAGAGAGAGGAAAACAAATTGACAAATCTTACCTTCAAATTGCAGATTGAACTTCTTATCTTCAAGCAAATCTTGTCTTCAAATCTTACCTTCAAATCGCAACCTGAGAGAGAGAACATCAGCGATATAGATAGATAGATAGAGAGAGAGATTGAAGCAAGAGAGTGAGCCAAACATGCAGATCGAGCCTGGTATTTGTTTACCTAAATTTATGTGGTGATTGAGCCAAACATGCAAATAGAACCACCATGCGAGAGTGAGTGCGAGAGTGAGCAGAGAATGAGATTGACTGAAATGTAAAACAACTTTTTTTTTTTAAAAAACAGTTAATATTTAGTTTTAACTTTAAGTAACAAAACATTTATGGTAGCTTAGACTTAACATTAGTTAACAAGTAGTTAATTAACTTAAAATTAGCTACAGATTTTATTAATAGCAAAATTAGTAGGTAATTACTGTTTTTCTTGTAGTGTAATTAGATTTTGCCCATAAAAAAAACTAATTAGATTTACCCTATCTCTTACATTTATTATGCTATGTTATTATAGCTTCCGTTTTTTTTTTTTTTCCTTTTTGAGCAAAGTTATTATAGCTTCCTTTAAGATTTCATTTTTTTTGTTTGGTTTCCAAGATTTCATATTTACATTTCAATAAAAGTAAAGTAAATTTGTAAATAAAAGGAAAGAAACAAATATCAAGGTCAAAATTAAAATTAATCGACAAAAATTTGTGATATAGTTATTTCTTGAAAGGTTTTTTTAGGTATATACTGCTACAACATAATTTCGTATATTAACTAGATATATGCAATAATAATTTACAATAATTTTCCTTTTTCTTCTATATAAGTATATATCATTCTCATATTCAACGAAAACAAAATAAAATAAAAGTTCATACCAGTTTTCAATCCATAAAAGACTATCATTCTCGTATTTAACTACAACAAAACATAACTTTACAATAGTTTTTATCTCTTAATTCAATTTTATATTCATCCTTTTTAACATGTGAACTGGTTTCTATCATACCACGATATCTCATATCACTTGAGAAGATTGGTGGAATGACGAAGGGTTTGTAACACGTTGCAGTCTTGCAGACATCCAGTGGCCAACCTTCACTCCAAAAAATATGCTGTTTTACGACGGTTTTAGATATCACATTTCAGCGGTTTGGAAACTTCCTCAGAAATGACGGTCAAGAAACCGTTCTTTCATCTCTAACATAGCAGTATCTCTGGACAGAACCTAATTATGTGTTTTTGTTAGGCTATAAGGCAAGGCATATTCATATATCATATATCACTAGATATGCATAGAGCAGTCAACCAAGCATGATAGATTTGCATTTAATTGCTCATTGGTGATTTTACTTCTTTATATATACTTAGATTTTAGAAAAGGAAAAAAATATAGAGACCCATTCAAAAAAGACAGAAAGATAAAAGACAAAAGCAGCACAAAAATCACAGCATCTGAAGTACGTACAAAGCATGGATTTAGCAGGCCATCAATTGGATTTAGCATACCTCCTTTCGGTCTCTCCTTCTCTTCACCTCATGGAATGGATCTGAATAACCAAATCACAATGCATATTGGGAGAATATATCTTATCATTCTTCAGTTTTATTTCAAATTGATAGGATATATCTTTTCGAATATTCCGAACTAGAGACAAAATTGAAGAAACTGAAAAGGAAAATAATAAGAAAATGTGAAAAAAAAAATTAAATTGGATGTGCGTTTGTTCCAATTGGATGGCTGAAAGTGTAACTCACAGCACTGACACAAACCCTAACATCCAATCTCACAATTACCCAGAATTTCTTCCATACAAAAAGAAAAAGAGCAATAATCATAAAGAGAGAGAAGCAGAGAGAGTAAGAAGTGATAGAATGAATAGAAAATGAGTACCATTTGAGAGGATTAAACCATGCACGAAAATGACGAAACCAAAGAAGAGGAGTGAGTTTACAGAACAGAGAACGGCATCGTAAAATTTTCGTGAAAAGGGTTTTAGAATGTTGTGAAAGAAAGGGAGGGAAAAAGAAAAACAAGTGGGTATGTGAAAAAAAGAAGATAATGAAAAAAATTATGTTTAATATTTGAGGCGGTTTATAAACTGCCGCAAACTTTTCGTCATTATTATTTATTAATTTTCATGTAGTGTTAAGTAAAAATTTAGAGGGAGCCATTGGGGACTAGTGAAAATGATGTCAGTTAAAATTCATAATTAATTATATATAATTTATCACTCAAATATGTAAAGTAAGTAAACATCTAATATATGAAATCCTAATTTTTTTTTTGAAACAATGAAATCCTAGTTAGTGTTTGTTCATCTTGAAATGGTGCATATGTGTGCAGGATAGATTAGGAAACTTGTAGAAAATGCATGGAGGAAGAGAAACATAATTTTATAGAGCCTTAATGGTATTGATCGAGTTGGAAATAATGTCCTTTTTGATTAAATTGTTCAACTATTTGAATATTTTTAAATCAATACACTACAAAAGAAAGGGTGTTACCGACGGCCAAAAGCCGTGGGAAAGGACGAAAAGCCGTTGGAAAACTGCATTTCCGACGGACATAATTCGGTTGGTACTAGACGCATAGGAAACGGTTTCCAATGGACGGGCCATATCTGTCGGAAATTTCCGATGGAAAAAACCGTCTGAAAATGTTGGCATATTATCGACGGAAAAAAAACATCGGAAAAGTTTCCCACGGATTTTCCGTCAGAAATCAGGTAATGTGCTTACCGACGGCATGTTCCGTCGGAAACTCTGTCATGCTGTTAACAACGACCATGTCTGTCGGTAATTATTTTTTTGTTTCAAATTTTTAAATTTTTAATTTTTTAAGTATTAATTATTATTTTTATTTTAAATATAAATTACTTTTTATATTTTAAATATTAATTTTTATTTGATTTATTATAATTAATATATTATATTATTAATTTAAAACCAAAATTGAAATTACAAATAAATTTAAAAAGGCGATTAAATTAACATAAAAACATAAATATTTTATACATAAAATATCCGTCAATCTACAAAACATAACTAAATCTAAAAATATCCTAATAATCATCATAGTAATTGTCATCGTCATCCTGTCGGGGGGGGGGGGGGGGTTCACCGACGTCAGCTGACCATCAAGTTGCGACCCAGAAGACACACCAGCATCATGCGGCTGTGGTGGTGGCACGATAGAAGTAGTGGAAGGCTGGCTGGCATGGATGACCTCCTGTATAGCGCCGCGCCTCTCTGGTGGAAGCAAATCGAGCAGAGAGGTCATCACCGTAGACCATGTCTCCATTTGCTGCCGCATGGGCTCTGCAGTCTGCCTCTGCTTCTGCACCTCCAGCCTCAGTTGCCGCACCTCCTGTGTCCTGTGAGTCAGAGGAGGTAGACTCCCGAATGGTCAAGCTCGGCGTCGACCCCCGAGTGATGGAACGAGCCAAAGTCGCGGTACCATAAATCCACTCCTTCTTCTCTTCTTCCCGCCCGCCACATCCATCCAGACCTGAGTCTGTAATCGCTCAACCTCGGTGGGGTCCAACTGGGAAGGGTCCGAGGCACCAGAGCAGGAGGCAACCTGTAACACCCTGTTTTTACTGTTTTTACCGTTTTGCTGTTTTTACTGTTTTTCAATTATCGGTAGAATTTTAATTGTTTGTAATTTTTATATTAGCTCTAGAAAATGATTTTTTATAAAATAAAATCATAGTTATACTCTACCTTATGGTAGAAGCTTATGGTAAAAATTTGGGTTTAAAACTCAGACGAAACCCGGTCTGCGTTTTCACTGACACTAAGATTTTACTGGTCAGAAAACCTAATTTTGACCCATGAACGAAACCGTTTAGGTTTATATTTTATTTCCAACCATAGTGGTTATTTTAAAAAATTTCAAAATAAATAGGTTATTATACGTTATTCGGGAGAATACTCGACGATCGGGGATCGACGGAATCGAGAACGGAGGTGCAGAGACAAAACCCGACCCCTGACGAATGAGAACAATGAGTCATTGGGGGTGAGTCATAAGGATGAGTCACCTTATGTTCAATGTATGTAATGATGAATTTTTAAGTGAAAATTCCAAAATACCATTAATTCCTCATTGTAATTTCAAGTGTGTCATGACATCATTTTACACATTTCTCCCTAGAAACCCACGGCCCCAACACCATAAGACACCTTTGGTCATTCATTTTCTCCATTTGGCTCAAGTTCTTCAACTTTCACACAAAAACTCCTAAGTTACTTTCACTTGATTTTCAAATGAAGTAGTAGATTTTGATCATTTATTCAAATTCCAAAGATATATTCTTGTGATTCATGATCATACCTTCCTTTCCTTTCACAACTTTTCTTCATATCTCAAGTTTTTACAAATTTCAAATTCCTAGATCTAGAACTTCAAAAATCTCTAGAAAATCATAGAAAAATCATTTTAATGTGATTCCAATTTCTATGATCTTCATATGACTTCTATTTTCATCATCTAGGAGCTTGAAAAATTTAGAGATCTCTAGCCTATTTTTCTTGACAAGGCCGAACCATGCTCAAATGGGTTTGGTAGTTTTTCTTCATCATTTAACTTGTTGTTTTGTTGATTGTTCATGGCTAGGTTTTGGTTGTGCAAAACCTTGAGCAACCTTCGAACCATTCTCTCCGACTGTTTGTTAAAACCATGGTTAGGGGATCAGAGGTCATTCCTCGAGTCTTAGATGTCTCTTATCTAGGAAAAGTGGTGCCTTGTGATTATGTTGTTGTGAAACATTATTATTTCTGTTTTGATGGATGATATAATTGTTTATTAATATTTGTACGTACTTGTGTGTCGTACCACTGTATGTCTGCGTTAAGTTTAAGATGAACGGAAATCTCACCTCATTTCTGTATTTTCTGGTTTGATGTTTTCTATCTTGCATTGGACTAAGATGACGACAACACCGTTTCTCCATCACACTCTGCTGGAGTTTGAGCTTACTTGGAGACATAGACACAGTCTTGAGGGCTTTAGTATAATGGATTTTTCTCAATATTTTGTGTCTAGCCAGTCTCGTGTCTATGTTATATTTTGTGGAGCTATGTCTCTAAAGATATTATTATTATAAACATATTTCCAGTCTTTTGTTATTTACTGGCATTGGTATTTCGGTCTTCTTTCTGAACATGTATGACTGATGGTACTTGGAACTTGGTTTGTATAATATTGATGCATAAGTTGATGTTATATGTTAAAGAATATGTATGGTATTATTTGCGAAAGAGAAAAGGAAAAAAATAAACCCGTATTTTTGGCAAAATAATTATTTTCCGCTTTACTCGATCTTATAAAAATAGAAATGTCACAGACAATGTAGCGCTTGAGAAGGGTGTTACACAACCTCAGACGCTACCTGACTGAACCTTGCATTGTAATCCTCCTGCGTCAATACATTACAAAAATTATATTATTAAATGTAAAAAGACACTTTAGCTCACCACTGTCTGCCTCGACCTCTCATCAACAAACTCGCCTGTGTCCGAGTGAATATGCGTCTTCTCAAAGACCATAGGGACATCAACAGATCGGGCAAGCTCTCCTGCCTGCAACCGACACAGGAATAAAAGCAATTAATTATAATATAAATTTTGAATAATAAGATATAGTTTATAAATAAAATTTATAAATGCATACCATGTTGAAGGCATGTTGCATGCTCCCACCCTTCACAGAGGCCAAATTCTTCTTCGCCTGCTCACACTTTGCCTTGTTCTCTAGAGTGTCCCAGTATGCACATAGCCGGGCCCAAATCATGGGGCCGATGTAATCCAGATGTTCCTGACTTTCCCTAGCCTCCCGGAGCATGTCCCTCAGTTGAGCAGAAGCTCTCGTAAAAAATGGCACGTATCAGAGCGGTATGCTCCGGTAAGCAGCGCACAAGGGCCTATTAACAAAGAAAAAATATTAATAACATGATACAAAAAATATATATAAAATGCGTGAAAAATAAATATAAAATTACAGGAAATAATAAACAACTTATCTCGAATCGTGTGAAGATACGATCCCGGTCCTCCTTCGGGATCGACCCCATAATGGCCAGAAGCGACGAAACTGCACCTTGAGGGCATAGGTAACGTGCTTCGATCCCATTTTCTATGGGATGAAGTTGAAAATTTATAATTTTATTAATTTAAAATATGACAAATAAAAATTATATACTTGTTGAACAGTAATTAAAGTTGTCAAAATTATAAAACATTAAATTAAAAATGACTTACGACACAGAAACAGGCGTGACCCAGGGTCAATCCTCGGGTGCGGGAATCTTGGCCCACTCAGGCAAGATCTCCTGCGTGATCGACTGCTGCACAGACGATGTGGCCTGAATGTTTGTGCCGTCATCATATGTGGGAGCGGATGATGAGGATGGAATGTCCGGCTGTGGCGGCATCCCAGGAGTCGGCATAAATGATAATCCTGTTGGCTGTGTGGCCGGTACAGTCAATGATGATGGTGGTGCTGGGTGTGGGTGTGGTGTGGGTCCAGTAGGGGGCGGCGAGTAGCCGGCTAGTGGGCGTCGTGGCCCATAGCGAGTGGGTGCAATATGGGTGGAGGATGGGGTAGTGTGGGTCGGATATGGTGTAGTATAGGTAGGGGAGGGTGTATAATGGTCGGAGGAGGCTCCTGTAGGTGCGGTCGGGGTAGGTGCGATGGGTGCGGATGGATCTGTAGCAAAATGGGAAAGCACCTAGGACTTTATGGTGTATCGTCTCCGTTTAGCCTTCCTCTTCGCTCTATCACCGCTAGGCGGTGGGGGGGCGGGGCGGAACTCCTCCTGATGCTGACATATCTATTTTTATTGAACAATTATAAGTCAATCTAAAAACAATAAATCAAACGACATGTGTAACACCCCGGTTTTTAACATATAGGTTTAATTATTTTATTGGAATAATTAATTATCTGGATGTTTATTTTTGGTTACTTTTATGTTGTTTAGTTTGAGTAATTTTATTTACTCATTTAAAATATTTTACTCGGTACGTTATACACTGCGTTGCTGCAGTTTATACACATTTGTAGGACAACAATATTAAACTACTGTCACTATTATTCTGTGTTTAGAAAAATATTTTAAATAATATGATTCAAAGGAATTTATTTTCAGATTTTACACTATTTAATTTTAGATTTGAAAATAAATTGGTTTTGCATTAATTGGAGATTAATTTTGGATCACTAATTTTCTTGGTGGATCAATTCAACCATCAACCTTTACTCTTATTTGAATTTTGAAAGTATATACTTGTCACTCAATGTTTTTAAATCTAATGATTAATATTATTTCCTTTTTTCTAAAATGAATTTCAACCACACATTTTACCTATTAACTAAAAGAAAAAGAAAATAAAACAAAACAAAATGCTCTTCTCTTCTCTTTCCCCATACGCGACCCCAACCCCCTTCCTTTCTCTTCGTTTTCTTTTTCTTCCCTCATCTTCTACCTCTCTTCACAAAAGAACACCCACACATCATCTCACACTCTTATCTCATTCTCTCTAAAGGAGTGTCATCGCCAACCACCTTGGAAGGACTCCTACCGCCACTCGATTCGAAGAAGACCACGCGACCTAGCTCTCTCCCGACACGTTTGGTTTCTTCTGCCACTGTGCATCATCATCTCCACTACGAGCGCCGCCTGCAACCCGTCGTCCTGACGCCGTTCGACCACGCCTAGTAGGGAGAGGACGATGACCTTGCTTTCTGTCAGGTGGGTGCGCTGTTGCGAAGTCGTTTCCGCCATGGTTGCTTCTGGAACGTTGTTGTCGCCGTCCTCAGCAACTGCCTCCGCACCGGACCTCCTAGTAACCACCAACTCTTCTTCTTCCTTGTTGGGTAAGTGAAAATCCACCCAAAGTGTTTCAATTTCAAATACCCCAATTCCTCAAACCCTAACATTTTGAATTTAAAACTCAAATGTGAAATTAACTATATTTTAGTGCAATTGGGGTTGTGAATTAGTGATTTCCTAAGTTAATTTTATCATTTTTTTTAGTTAGAATGAGTTTTCCCCAGATTGCTCTATTAACCCTAAAGCCCCAGTCAGATTTTATTGGAAATTGATTATATTTTTTATGAAATTAACTATGTTTCTATGTATTTGGGACTGTTAATTTATGTTTACCAAACTGATTCTATAAAGTTATGATAAAATCTCATTTTCCCCATTTTGTGGTGATGAACACTATTTTGCCCAAATATGATTTCTGTAGAAAGTGACCCTGTTTGTGAAATCAAGTGTTTAAATCAACTTAGAGTGAGTGTTTGATGATGAATGATTGACTATTTGAATTGTCTGGTTGTTGAAAATGATTGGACTCCCTCTTTGGGATGTTAAAATGGTTGTGTTTGTTTGGGGAAGCAGGTTTCACATGTTTCGGGAGTTGACAAGAACTGTTTAGAGGAAACTGGAATGTCGAGTTGGAGTTTAGCTTTGTGCTGCTTCGATCAGAAGGAACCTGATTGTTGAAGCAACAATGAAATGATCTTCCCTTGTCTACAAGAGGTAAGGGGGGAGTGAACCACATCACACCATATTGGTGTATGTGAAGATGGCTTTTTTTATCTGGTTGTCGGTAAATCCCAAGTTAAGGATTTTCCACTTTGTTTAATTAGTCCCTAATGAGGACATGATTGTAGTGGTTAATTGTTGTTTGATTTATGTTTATTGGTGTGATTGCTTGGTTGGAAAATGATTTCTGACATGTTGAAAACCATCACTTTGGTCATTAGATCAAAGTGAGGATTTAATACTCGAGTATTGCAAATAACTTGATTGTTGTGATTATTTGATATAAAATGATATATTGATGCGTATGGATAATTGTGAGATTGTTTGGTGAAGTGTAACCTTCACTTGGGTTGTGATTGGCTTTTGGGCCAAATGTGAATGGAAATGGGAGTTTAACTCCAATCCTTGAAACTTAAACGATTTTAATATCCTTAAGAGAGAAAAAGAATGTTAAATCCATAAAGGAAAAATGATAAGTTTTGAACAATTATTTTGGAACTTTGATTTTTGTTAAGGTTTAAGAAATGCTTTGAGAAATATTTTGATTGTACGTTATGTTTTGAATTACCCAAGTGATACTTTAGAAACCGAAGAAATAAGTGTTTTAAGGATCCATGAAAAACAAGAAAAAAGCGCTTTTCCCAAGATTATTTTTATAGTTTTTAGAATTGTCTTAAATAGTTCAAATGATTCCAAAATGGCTTTGATAATTGGTTAGGTCATAAAGGAACAAACTTGGGTTTTGAAAGTCTTAGAAAATGAGTTTCTAAAATTTGGAAGTGTAAAATGGACTAAAGTAAGTAAATACGACAAATCCTATTTCTTATGAGTTAGGAATTATTTTACCACTTAACTAAGTGTCCTAAAACCCCAACATGAGTTTTAGAACGTTTGAGTTAAAAACTGTTGAAAAAGGAATTACGCGATTTGCGAATTTAGCGACATTTGGTCAAGTCATAGAGTTTTTGAGCAAAGTGTAATGTAAAGTTTGAAATTATTATTTTCATGCCATAACTTGGGTATTGGAATTTAAGAGAGTGAAAGATTTGAGAAA